>OX104065.1:59726876-59809549 GCA_944474145.2 Dicrocoelium dendriticum | reverse complement strand
AAAAACCATTTTAGTTCATGGTGCGCCCGAGCTACCAACAGCTAGGGACGAGGAGGCTCATGCTCACGATCTGGAAGAATGGCGGTACATCCGTGAAACTCTATCTGCAGGTGACGTCATCCTTCAGTCGATTTCTAGACTGCCCATTTCACCTCATTACAAAGGTAATGGGCCAAGGATACTGAAACTTGTGGTTCAGTCCCAGCAGATGGCGGCGAACTTAATGCGTAACTGGCATAAAATGCACAATGCACTGCCATCGGAACTACGATTTAAGATACCATTTATTGAATCGAAGCCACCGGAGGATGTGACACCATCTGTGGCTCAATGTGATAAAATAAACGGAGCCGAAGACACTGCATCAAGATTATCAACCACTGAAAACGATGCTATTGAAGGGCGTTCTGCGTGTGCAGGAACGACGTTAGGTGGGCTGCAGGCCCGTGCAAAGTGTTCATCGATAAACTGCGCAAAAAACGATCAGGTGCCGGCCTTTCATCGGCCGGCTTAAATCCAACTTCGTGTAACCCTCCACAAGCCCTTTTGGTGCTCAAACAGCTGTCCTGTATGTACACTAATGCTCAAAGTCTACTTAACAAAATACCCGAACTGCGACTACGTCAAAAGTCCAAATCCTGTGACCTCGTCGCTATAACGGAGACGTGGTTGCGCCCGGATATCACAGACACGGAGGTCGAGCTACCAGGCATGTCCGTCGTTCGGCGCGATCGATCCAGTAAAGGGGGCGGGGTGGCTCTGTACTACCGCAGTGACCTCCAATGTGAGCCCATGGAAGACGTGTACAGTAACGTGCAGGTTACTCTTTGGTGTCGGCTGCGTTTAACAGGCAACGACGTCTGTCTGTTGGCGGTCGTTTATCGACCTCCATCCTCTACACCCGAGATGGACTTCAACCTCGCGTCTGCGTTGAGGCTTGTGATCAGCAGGAGATACAGCCATATTCTTATCGCTGGTGACTTCAATATCCACGCTCTGGATGCCCAAGCAACACCTACGGAACAGTTCAAAGCGGATCTACAAGACCTTGTCTCCAGTTTTCCGCTTTATGGCCATATCGACAATCCCACCAGATTCAGAGCAGCAGAAAGGCCGTCCATCCTGGACCGCATATTTACCAACGAAGAACTCATGGTCGAGAAAGTAATCATCGACGCTCCTTTGGGTTGCAGCGATCATGCAGTTTTACTCTTCGATTATATATGCTACGCAGAATACCCTGCGGATACTACACGGGAAAGCCGAGTTACCATCCGGTTCGATGAGCTGGCTCGACTTGCAGAGACAGCCAACTGGAACTTTCTGACAGACGAAGTACCGACAATCGCATGGCCACATTTCGGCAACCAATTTAGCACTCTCGTCGAAGAGGCATCCGAAACTAAGGTTGTCCACTCGAAGAAGACTGTTTCATTTGTGCGAAGTAGGACACGGAAATGTATGGCAATGAGGAACTCGGCCTGGCGTATCTATAAGGAACACCCGAGCACGGAGAGCTGGACGGCCTATGCAATTCAACGTAATCATTGTGTAGAGGGGCCGCTTCCAAGAAGGTCTCTGGGGAGCTCTTCGGAGCTAGTTGAGAGCGGATCGCGAAAGACGGCTAGCGACGAGCCTGGGCCCGGAACTACGGAGCGGGAACATGTGGACAGTGCAATAAATCAGACAAATACGCCGCTAGCGCAGCCCACAGGACCGAGGCCGAGCCGATTGACACAGCCCAGAACAAGCAAGTCGAGAGCTCTCGAACGACTCCTGGCCGATCCAAATCGGGTGCAGAGAAGCGGAGATCGAGGCGAAAACAGGAAGGCGGATCTTCCAAGTCAGAGCTCCCGAGGCGAAAGGACTGGCTCGCCTCTAACATCCGTACCTGTGTTGCGTGGTGGGATGGAAATCTAGTCGATATTCGAGGGCGCGCGCGAGACCCTCATGTGCCCATTTTCGGTGTGCAATAAACGTCTACCCCCCTGTCTTTTCGTTCTCGCTACAATTGCACTCAACTCGTTCGTGAGGATAAACTGACATACCAGCAGCATCTGACGGAGCGCATGGTTTCGAATCATAAGCTGCTCTACCAACATGTAAACAACCTTCGCAGGGTGAAACGGGGAATCCCTCCTCTTCAAACGCCAGATGGCATGACGCTGACTACGGAGGATGCGGCGAACGCCTTGCGGCTGCAATATGCTTCGAACTTTCAATGCATTCCTTGGTCATCTGTTCCTTTATCAGCAGCTGTTATACAACCAAAACTTACGCACATAACTTTCACGACGGGGATGGTATTAAAGAAGTTGTTGTTTATGCGTAAGCACAGCTCTCCTGGAATCGACAACATTCACCCTAAGTCCCTTGCTGTAATGGGAGAAAGCTTAGCAGAGCCTCTGGCACGATTCTTCCAACGCTGCTTCGATCAGATGTATGTACCCGAGATGTGGAAATGTGGGATCATAACCCCAATTCACAAGGGCGGTAGCCGTTCTGATCCAGCCAACTACCGTCCTGTAACCCTTCTCCCGGTCCTGTCAAAGGTTATGGAAGCTATTGTTGCTGACGTATTAACAGCCTATCTAGAAGAGTCTGCCTTCCTTGCACATGAACAGCATGGTTTTCGACGGAATCGATCGTGCACCACAAATCTGATGCTAGCAAGATCGAGTTGGACCAAATTAATTGACAGCGGTGCAGGAGTGGACGTGGTCTACCTAGATTTCTCAAAGGCCTTCGATCGACTAGACCATGGAATCCTGATCTGCAAACTTCAGAGCTTTGGCATTGGTGATCCGCTCTTAGGATGGATCACAAGCTTTCTTCTCCACCGGAGCTTAGAGGTAAAAGTGCGTGGGTCCCTGTCCCACCCAATCCAAGTCGAATGTGGTGTACCACAAGGATCGGTACTGGGGCCACGATTGTTTTTGATGTATATTGACGATATAGCGGCCCTCATTCTTTCCAACTGCCTACTCTATGCCGACGACATCAAGGTCTGGAGAGCGATCAATACACCAGACGACTCTGCAATACTTCAAGAGGACCTGGATAAGGTGTATGCGTGGTCAGTTCAGAACCAACTCCCATTCAACACAGAAAAGTGCAGAGTATTACACTTACGTCACCAATCAGCATTTTCCTATAAACTGGGTGACCATGTGCTTCACACAACTGCTGAGGAAAAGGATTTAGGAGTCTTGATTCAGTCCGACCTTGGTTGTTCAGCCCAGGCAAAGAAAGCATCGAACGCGAGTATTCGAAATTTGGGCCTTCTCAGGCGCACATTTGGACGCTTCGATCCATCCGTTTTTCACCAACTTCTAGGTGCATACATACGACCACACGTGGAGTATGCGATACAAGTCTGGCAGCCGTGGCTGAGGAAAGACCTCTCTGATTTAGAGAAACCTCAACGACGCGCAACGAAGAACGTGAAAGGTTTAGGCCAGTTACGCTACGAAGACAGACTGAGATTGCTCGGGATATTTTGTGGTCAATATCGACGACTACGGGGAGATTTGATTTTGGCTTATCAGATTCTGACAGACCCCAATCATACCTGCCGCCATCTGCTGGAGCTCAGTAACAACAACAATCTGAGAGGCCATCGTCTGAAGCTGGCAGTGCAGTACAGCCGTTTGGAATGTCGACGGAATTTCTTTTCCGTGCGTGTTTGCCAAGCCTGGAATGCTCTCCCAGAATCTGTAGTCAGTGCACCAAACCTGATCGAGTTCAAAAATCGAGTTGATAGTGCACTCACTTCATTGCACTATCTCCCATAGTACAGTCTAATTTTGAGAGATCCAAAATCCATACTTTAAAAATAATTTTCCCCCCACGCTTATTTCAACAGTGGATTCATATTTTGACGCTTCAAACTCAAACACGTTGCCCCACGCGAATTTCAAGGGGCGGTGACTCTTTTAACCAAATACTCTCCATATCTCATGATCCCCTCCGGAGTTATAGTGGATTATTATTTGACACTTCAAACTCGGTGAGTCCACAAGCTTGTAGTGACTCGTTGTTAAACGATTTTACTGAATTGGTTTCCATTGAATTTTTCACACTTCTATGATTTTCGCACTGATCACCCTACGGGATTTGTCAAGCTTTAGCTTTTATACCCGCATAAATCCATTTCCAATTAAAGAATTTTGGTTAGAATTTTACACAGGCAAACCGGGAAATCTCCAGACTGCTACAAATCCAAGGGCTTGCCACCCTGCATTAGAACGGCGCCTATTCCGCTCTGACTGCTGTCGCACTGCACTTCCAATTGTGGAGCTGGATCGTAGTAGCCGTGTAGAAGTGCAGAGCTGATAAGATGCTATTTGCTGTAAAGACGATCTCCTGCTCTTCTCCCCAACTCCACATTACTCCTTTATGTATCAGCCTCCGGATAGGCGTCATGACTTTAGCTAGCCTTGGTAAGAACCGGCTCAAATAATTCACCATATTATTTAAACGGCTAACGGCCTTGACATCCTTAGGTTGTGGCATCCCCTGCACTGCCTTGCTTTTCTCCGGACCGATCTTTATTCCCTCGGATTTCAGAAAGGGCCGATGAAAAATCACTTCCGATTTGCGGAGCCCAAGTATTTCGCATTTGAGCTGTATGTATTTTATAATACAACGCAGTAAAAGGTAGTGCAGATTGACGTCATGTTCCTGATCGGTCGAGGTGTAAATCGGCACATGGTTTGCTACACATGTTGCATCATCTAAATCGACAACAGCTTGTAACAATCGCTTCCGAAAAATTCAGCCCGAGACCTTCAAACCAAACTGTAAATGCAGCCATCGAAACCACCCGAAGGGTGTGGCAAACGTCGTCATGAAACTGGATTCCTCATCTAGGATCACGTGCCAAAACGCCGATGCCAGATCAGCCTTGGTGAAATACTTTGTCTTAGCAAAACGCGCAGAACATCTTCCATACTTGGTACTGTACAGTCTTCACTATGTAAAGCTTCTTTCAATGGTTTGGGATCAATGCACAAACGCAAATCACCGTTCATTGTCGTAACAATCGCAACTCGACTGAACCAGTCTGTCGGCTCATCGACCTTAGAGATTACGCCCAATTTCGTCAATGTACTTAATTTGGTGGTAAATCTATTACGTAAAGCAAACGGAACCCTTCTAGCCGGCAGTGCAATCGGTCGTATTGAGGGATATAGTGATAAATGAACGGAAACTTCAAATCTACCCAAACTTCGGCCAAACACGGACGGATGCTGTCCACTAACATCTGTCTCCACTTCATACGTCTGCACAAAACGATCATCGTTAAAATGAACAAAGCCGGGGCACTGGCTGGAAGCAATACCGTGAACCAGCGTAAGATCTCGCTTCACAACCATGAATTCCAACTGATGTGAAGAACCGTCTTTGGTTTGATCAATTTGACTGTTGCCAAACCTGTCATCTGGAGCTTGGAACAGTTCCACATGCGCAGGTATCCCTGATCAGGTCGCACACGAATTTCTGGACACCTCTTGGCAGGTATTATGTTGATGGTACCACCCGTGTCTAAGCGGAAGCGCACCATTTCGTCGCCAACCAACAAAGTGGCATAGACGCACTTCTTTGGTCCCGTCCGCTATACCTTTCTGATTGAATGTTCAGAGTCAGAAGGTGTTGGGTCACTATTTAGTGCATTAAATTTGGAAGACTGGCAGTATCGAGCGAAATGATTTCGCCTGACACATTAGCGCAACTTCGACAGCAGTTCCAACATTGATCACGATCCTTCGGGTGTCGCGCGGAGCAGAATTTGAAACTTTCTTGTATCTTGGTAACAGGCTTCGCACTTGTTCCAATCAAGTTGGATACGGCACATAGCTCCGCATCAGACGGCAACCGCATTTGGTGGATGTGATGTGCTGCTAACGATCCACTGAGGCATATATCAACATATTGTTTGAGCAAAAAGTGCCGTTGCGCAACAACTGCCTGGTGATCTTCTCAGCACTGATCCCCAACACGATTCTATCCCGGATGAGAATGTCAGCCATACAATTACAAAAGTTACAGGAATGAGCCAAGATTTTCAGCTCCGTAGCATAGTTCTCGACAGATTTGTTCGGGCGCCTGTTTCGAGTAAAAAAGTGATATCGCTGAAACCTCTCTTTAACCTGGCCCTAGATGAAATCGCCGAAATTTTGGATGACGGTTTCCAGTTCGGCTGCCTCTTCGTTTCCAGGAAGCGATGTACTTCATCTCCGATGGTATGTCGAAGTATTTCTAGTCGATACGCCATCAGTTGTTCATTCAGGTCTAACAGTACGCAGAAATCGATCTATTTGCACTTGCAGATTCTCCAATTACTGGCAAAGTTGTGTTCGACCATGTTCAACGGGGCAGGTGTTTATACAGTTGGCTGCGCTCCAATCAGTAACTGGGCACCGTTCGCCGATCTTGACTTGGTCCTCTCTGGTGCCATGTCACACAGCTCGGTCCTTCTTGGACAAACAGCTTATTCGACAAAGCAGGCTTAGTGAAAATGACATGATTAGGTTGTAGAAGTTTCAATGTAATTAACAGGGTCAATTCCATAACTAACAACGTTGCTGTATGCATGAGATACTTCCTTTGAATCAGTCAAAGGAAAGCACCCCAGCGTTGCCAAGTACGGACTAATCAGCGTATATGCGAATATGCGTAGGCGTCCCATCATCTGCTTCGTTCGATTACGGCAAGCTAGCCACTTGTTTCGTCGTGTAGATCCATTCCGTTCTCCTGCTTGCATAATCGCATCACATGCGGTAGTGTGGCGCTGCTGTAGCACCTGCCGCAGAGTATATATGGTCTATACAGCCACGGCCAGCGCGGAAACCTGCCTGCTCTTCTTAATCCAAGATTCCCGTTCAGTAGGCGACGAACGAGAATTGAGGCCAGTAATTCTGTCACAGTCGGCATTAGACTAATATCCCTGTGGGTAGCACAATCGGTACGATTGCCATTCTTGCACATAGCCACTATAATCGATTCACGCTAGTTAGCCGGGACGGCCTCTTCCTTACAGACATGTTCGAAAAGGTAGAGCAGTGCTTTGTAGAAGACCTCACCTCCGGCCTTGAATAGTGCAGGTGAGATGGAGTCCGGGCCAGTGGCACGAAAACGATTGATGGTTGTGATCGTGCTTCGGACCGCAGCCTCCGTTGGGGCCTCTAATCTAACCGTCCATCGCTCATCCTTCAACACCTAAGTAGCAATTTGTTCGGAAGCACGGGACCATCTGAACTGATCGTGAAGGTGCTCCGCTCAGCTAGCCATAAGACGCTCCTTATTGTGAAGCATGGCACCCGCGTTGTCTCTGATTGTCTCACTGACGCTTGGTTTCCTGGGACCATCGGTGCGGGTCAGTTGGAAGAGCTTGCGATAATTGCCTACTGTTCCCGCTTCCTCCAAATCCTGGCCCGACTGGTCCACCAGACTTACTTGGCAACACTCAGGCCCCGCTTTAATTGGCGCTTGATAATCGGTCTAGTTACACTGTGCACAGAGCCAGCCGGTAGGTTTCTTCTGGATTCCAACAGGTCCACCGTCCACTCGGATATACAGTGACTGGTGCGGTGACAACTGACCGTGCAACAAGCAGGGGCTCCTGTGTCATGCAAGGTGGCCGAGTTCCTATTTCACTGAAGCTCAGTTAGATTAGGACAAGAGAACGAAAGTTTGGTACGCACTGCATCCTGTTAGGCTTGCCTGACCGAGGGCTTTGATAATTTCTCAGTTGCCCATCGAGGGGGACGCTGGGTTTGCCACCTGGTAAAGTTCATGGAAAAACACCAGTGGATCGGTACATGATCAGAGTCGATGCAGGTATTCCAGAAGGGGCGGCAATCCAGGATAGAATCGCGCCACCTGTAACTTATGGTAATGCGATCTATTTGGGTCCTTCGCTAGCCAGCTACAGGAGGACACCTAGTAGGACTTCGGCGCCTACGGTGTCTAAACAGCTGATGCTCCGCACACAGTTGCAACAGACGCTCGTCGTTATCCGCAGGGTAGGGGTCAAGCCCATAACTACCACTCAGCTGAGCTTCTGAAGAACCCGAACGACGTACTTGTGCAGTCGTTTATCCTGCAAGTACTACGATATCTGAACTAGTAGCACTGCGTAGGAGCGTGTTCAGTTCGTGGTACGATACGTCTTTGGCAGCATCAGGACTGAAGTCGGTTGGAGCATAAGTGGAATCTACAAACAAAAAGTATTTTACTACTTCGTGAAGCAACCTTGGTCGATGTCGTCAGACGGACTACACATGAACAGCTGCTCACGGGAATCCAATCAACTAACGATGACTGACCCTAGGAGCTGAGAACGATGCACATTCCAGCTTGTTCAGTGGTTGCTGCATGAGAGTCTCGGATGCGTGCAACCAATAGCGAGAGGACAAGCCGGGAGCAGTAAATTCAACAACCCCACTAGAGTCATTGATCCTAGTTGCGTATACGCAACACACGTCAATACCCAGTGTGACCAACGTGCGTGCGAGTGCAACCCGTTGACCTATTTGTCTTAGAGTGCGAATGTTGAACGCCGACAGGGAAACGGGACAGGGTAGCCTTATAAGGAACTTGCCGATAGGCGTCAAGTGAGTGGTCGGGGAAGATAGCTAAAGGTAGTTGGACTCTAGTGGCATTATGGCTGCTGTCGAACTAGGAATTATATCAGTGAGACTGGTAATAGATGCTGGGAAGGGGAGTAAGAGAAACATGTGGAAAAGAAAATGGAAGGTGCCAGCAGTAGCATGTTTTCGCTTATCCGTCCAACTGTGCGCAACAGATAAGGCGACCCCTGATAATCTGCGGGATGGTCGATGTAAGATACAGTTGAAGCTTTGGGGAATAGTCATGGTTGTACGTGGGCTGAGATACCGCCAGGACGCCCAGACCTGGACAGGAGAACGATTAGGGTACCCAACCAAAATCTTTGGCTCAGAAACCTGTCCGCAAGCAGCGGGGAGATGGCAATGATTTAGTTTTACTGAAATGGAAGTCATTCCATTTCAACCCCCTAACCTGGGGGATCAAGAGACTGAGTTTGTCTGACCTCCAACCATTGACAATCATGGTAGGAGTAGCTCTCAATGGGTCCAGGGGCACCACCTAGCATAGCTCAGTGGGTCAACGAGATAGACAAACCGTTGCACCACGTTAATGTTAAACCTCATTGCGACGGGGTCCAGTTGAGAGTGCTCAGGGCCTTCAACGGACAATACTAGTGATTGAGTGGAAGCTTATTTTGAGGTACCAGATTTTGGAATATCCGAGCCACCCATGCCGCCATTGCTGAATCACATTCACAACATTAATCTGAGAGGCCATTGCCATTGTACTGGCAGAGCAGTACAATCGTTTGAAATCTCGTCGGAATTTCTTTTCCGTACGTACTTACCAGGTGCGGAATGCCCTACCGCAATCTGCCATCTGCGCTCCCACGCTGGTGCAGTTCGAAGCCAGGATTAACTGTACACTTAGCTGCATCATCTCACAGGACTTATCGGCCATGAAAAATACGAGTGCCTTTTAGAACTTTCACTGCCGATCAGCTTCCAGAATACGTTCCACAATTTTCAGCTCCTGCAAGAATTCATCAGGAAGTGGCGCAGTTTCATAAACGCCGCATTCGTCCTCCTTCGTTATGGACTGACAGTGGATTTACAGCTTTTAAAAAGTAAATTTCGGTGAGCCTACTGGTGTGAATTTACTTTGTTGACATTTCTTGCCGTGAGCACTTTATGGGGCTGTTGTGACTTTTAAAGCAGAAAAGTAACTCAATTATGTAACCGAATTTATAGACACTGTCAATACGTAACAGCGGTTGCAACACTTAAGGCCATCTGCCCAAAGCAAAGTAACTAATCAGAAGCAAACACATGAATTAGTCCCGTGACCGTCAATTGAGCGTATTGAGTCATGACGAATCAATGGGGAGAATAGTACCAATTGACATTGCAGAGCGTAATATGGCAACACCACAATGTCTTTCCCTCTATTTTTAACTACTTACTCACTTCATGTCAACGTGTTAGCGACTGCATGCAAAATGCAATTAGATATTTACACATGGAGCAGTCATCACCTTGTGTTTACCATCAACTCATACCGGTCGACAGAGCGACGCACAAGGTTTGACACTCGTAGGCTTTCCGCTATTCGTGTTCTTTTTGCCGTAGATGCAGTCGTTCGTGGAGGAGTATCTTGAGGAATTGACATATTGTAGCGACACAACAACGCGGCAATGAAGCACGATCTTTATTGGCGCGAACACACACACACTACCTCACTACTCACACGGGCACACATTAATGGGTCAGGTTTCTTTCCCACGTTGCACCATCCCTCCTGGCCTCCGCTCGTGACACTTCTATGCTCTTTCTGGGGAACGGGAACGCATCTTCTATGTCCGTTTCGCCCGTGTATCTTCGCTTCCACGCCTCCGATTCTGACAAGCCCGGAGTCGTTCGATAGCGTGCGCTTTGCTTGACCGTGGGTGAATCACTCTCTCTGGGGTTGTTTCTTGAAGATGCGATACCGTCGGTTGTGTCCGATTTATTGCGTCTTCAACAAATTCCCTACCTGCTTTGCCTGCCTCGGGCTCCCCCACGGATGCCGCTCCTGTCCCGTTTTCGTCTCCTTCTATTGGGCCTGGGTTTCTCCAGCGAATCGCCCCCATTGCATCGGTCTCTCTATTCGTCCGCCTCCGTTTTAATGATCTACCCGTCCTTTGGGCAAACGTTGCCTTCCACCTTCCTACAATATGCAAACACCTCACATTAAATTGCGTTCCATCTCCCAGGTTGTGTGTTCCTGACTTACACACATATTCCGCATGGGTAGGAGGTCCAATTTATTAACCACTATCTGGGAACCAGGCAGTTTCACATCAACCGGGGTCCTTGGGGGCAAGTGTGCTCCAGTCGTCCATATAGCTGTAGACATCACACTTTGCATACTCAGTAGGGTAAGTGATTTCTGCAGATTTGCGGTCTACATCTAACTGGGTTTGAATTACTCTTCCCAGCATCAGTTCTGATGAAGTTTTAGCAATGGTTGTATGCATCCTACCGAGATTCTGTCGATAGTTAAAGGAATTGTATATACACCTACAGCGTGCGATTTAGCTATTCACTCAGTTCATTAGAAGCCGGATGATAAGGCACCGTTTTGACGTGTTCGATGAAATTGTTCCGAAGAAATTCGACCTAAACACTCCTCCGAAACTGAAGCCCATTAACAATAATAATTTCTTCCGGCAACCCATACCTTGCAAAAGCATGTCGTAACCACTGTATGGCTACAGCGGTAGTCAGGTATCCGCAAAGTGTAGCCTTTGGCTATTGCCATAAAAGCTGTTGACAACCAGCAAGTTTCATTTCTGAGGTGTGCTGGCAGATGATAAGCATAGCAATTTCTGTCCATATCTTCTTTGGATACTCAGTGGGCTGAATTGCAGCTTCCAAAGGCTTCGCCTTCTTATCGGACTGTTGGCAGGCACTGCACTCTCGAACTGTAGTCTTAACACTAAAATTTATCTTAGGCCACCAGTAGTAGTCACATGTTCTGGCCTTCGTTCGCACAATCCCAGGATGACGATCATGCGCATTCGATCAGCGTTGAAATAAGATGCTAAATAATCACGGGCTGCGTGCATCTCATAATGCAACTGCCCGCTATGGAAAGCTCGTGGTGAAGAGTATAGTACGGCAGAAACTGGTTGGATTCTAGTGTAGCTAAGGCACACATTAAGCAGATACTACCTAAGGTTCATTAGTCTGGTATTGTCAGTAGTTGCACTTATCCGATAGAGGGCTATGGCAGAGGGTTCTCCGGTTAAGAGATGAGAAATCATTGCAAACGATGTACGTTGTGGTTTTCCCCTTCCTTTAATAGTAGAAGTCTAGGAAGTGCATCAGAAACCTGGTTAGCACCATCCTCTAAGTATCTGACTTCGTAGTCATAGTTTAGTGGACGCAAGTACCCGTAACTTAGACCTTTATTGCCACGGTTTAGTAGGGTCGTAAGGGCAGCGTAGTCAGTGCGTAAAAGGAATGGGCGCCCGAGTAAATAAAAGCTACCTCGCACACCCAAACAAAAGCCAGTACCTTCTTTTCTCCAATAGAATATTTTTTTGGTGCACGACAAAGAACTTAAGGCGTATGCTATTAATTTCTGTTTGTTCTGTAACTGGAATGAAACTGCGTCTAAACCATCAGAGGCATCTGTTGAAACGAATGCTGAACAGTGTTCGTTGAAAGTCGATACCGAAGATGTAAACGCAACCATCCTTAGGATTATCAGATAAGCTTTCTCTGCTTCAGTGACCTAGTGGAGTTCTTCTTTTCGACGTGTTATGTTCCTCAGTGGTTCAGCAGTGGGCACAGAATTGGGCTAACACCGGAAATAGTAAGAACACAGACCCAAGAGATGCTTTACTTGTGGGTTTTGCATAGTTTGTGGCAGTCAAGGATTGTTCTGGTGTTCTGACTACTTGGTTTATTACGACGAGTATAAATCACATGCCACCTCAGTTACGGTGAATGGACACCTGTCAGTATTGGAGCTAGTATTGAGCTCGTTCAGCTCAAGCAGTACCTTGCGAAAATTTTACTCATGTTCAGCAGTGTTGTTACCAAAGACACAAATATCGTCCATGTAAACACTACATATTATGTAGTCAGATGAGGTGACGAATCTTTGTCAAACAGCTTGGACACTGTTTAGGCCACTTGGTAACACTTTGTACTGGCACAGCCCATCTTGAGTGAGGAATGCCGTCAAGTGTCGACAAGCGGGTGTCAGTGGCATGTGTTGGTATGCACCACGAACATCTCGTTTCGAGAAGACCTTGGTATTGGGGTGCCTGACCATCAACTACTCGGCAGAAGGAAGTGGGAATGTATCCACTATTATGTGGTTGTTAGGTATTCCCACATCGGTACATGTGCTTACAACAAGAAGATGAACGTACTCAGAATATTATATCTGTTCGATCAAGTTGTCGTTCACCAGCTATTACAGAGTTTTCGACAGAGCCACAAGTTTAGCCAAGAGTCTGGACCTAGGTTCTGAAATACCGAATGGCCTATAATCTACCTTCAGACGAATGCGGCACATCCATCCCGTTTGGAATTTTGCCAATATCCGAACGTAAATGGTTTGGGTAATTAGAGTACGGGGAATCGGCATTGGCAATTGTCATTTGGCTGACGTTGGAAGGCAAATTTAACAATACTGTGGCGTTCCGTCTCAGCAGGGGCATACTGTCGGTCTTAGAAACGTAGACTACAGCTGCACACTTCTGCTTTCCGTAAGCAATTATGACACCGTAACGAAGCCCGTAATTTGCGCAGCGCCATTGGATTAGCTGAGGAGGGTACACACTGACGTATGCACGGTAGAGGATAGAAAATATGTGCCAAGACTGTATGGAACTATTGCAATAGGTGAAGCAGAAGCTGGTCCCATGTCTAACCGAGTGGTTTTGTTATATACCTCAAAAAACAGTACGAATATCTGGGTCAGAGAAGTTTGCTTCCTTATTACAATAATTCATCGAATGTTTACCCTCACAAATGTCAAAGGTTGTCTGCTCGGCCTTGACCGGGGACGCCGAAAGGTTAGTTGTAATGGGGTCATCAGCTGACATGGGAACAGAAAGACAGCCTCCGGAAAAATGTCCGGATTTATTGTAGTTCCGGCGAATTTCATTCCTGGTGTGATATACTTGAATATTTGCGCGATGTTCTGTCTTCTCACAGTGGTAACAATCGATCCAACTTGGCGATATCGTAGCAGATAGTGAGGAGTTCAAGCAGTCGATCTCACTAGACGGAACAGTGAAGCGACAATTTTTACTTCGTCTGCTAGTTTCAACTTTCGTACGAGCTAAGTCGCAGACACAGGCACACGAGAGCTTGTCGGCGTCCTCCAGTAACAGGCTTTTTCTGATCCTAGAACCATATAGGCCGGAAATCAGTTGTATATGCGTCGTTTTGCCAACCTTCTTCTTGGGACGCTGTCATACATACTTTCGCACAGAATAGACAAGACTTGCGATGGAATTGTCCAGTTCCTTGGGTGTTTGCTTCATGTGGGTGAATTCGCACCGGGGGTGTGTGAGTTCACAAGCACCCCCCAACGCCTATCGAGAGCGAGGAAGGCATACCTCAAGCTGGGTTTCTCGCCCGGCTTCAGGGTGTCTAACATACGCCGACTTTCGGAACCGAGAAGCGGCTGCAAGTGCTTCAAAGTATCCCTTCGCTTTAACATTATATATATATATATATATATATATATATATATATCGGGAACACAGCCGACAGTGCAATTGACAGAGTGCCACAACCTATGGACAAATACAATACAACAATAATAAGGAAATAGAGGGGGTAAAAAAGTGTAAAACTAGAACCATGAGGGCAGCGTGTCACAAAATATTCGCCATTGCTTCCGGTTTCTTGACATGTCCGAAAGAGTTTCCAGCCAAGTGTATTCATGGTCCTTGCGCCCCCAACCGGGAGTCAAGAGCGACCGACCGCGGCCAAATGTGAAGTCAGTGCCTTCAGAGTTTTAGCCCATCATTCGCTGGCCACCTAGTTTTCGGTTCCAGATGACTTCTGTGCGCGCAAAGAGTGCAAGGTGAGACAAACGCTCAGAAAGCGTGCGAAATATGTGGCCAAGCCACTGAGGCCTGTGCAGTGAAAGTATACGACTCAGCGACCGGCAAAGTCTGCGCGAGTTGAAAATCCTTTGGTGAACACCCACATTACCAATGTAGTGTTGCCATTGTATAACAGCAAATGCAGCTCCAAATGCAGCAGTGATCGAAGACAGACAGTTTCGGAACGTCCTTTACGCGAACAGGCTATATCTAGCAAATGTAGAGTAGAACCGCTCTCACCGTAGTATTTAGACTCGGTCCTTCAAGGAGAGACTCCGGTCGCGGCGACTCCAGAGGTGATGGAGATTAGCAAACGAAACGCGGACTTGAGAGACGCGCAAGGAGATCTAATCCGTTAAACTGTTAGCTTTGATGCAGCTTCCAAAGTAAATGAACTTTCTACCACTTCCAGAGAGTGACCTGTAAGGGTAAGGGTGGGAGCAGATCCTAGCCAGTTCGGTACGAAGACATTCCACCGCGAAGCTGCGAAGGAGATTCCACATTGGGAGGCAGACAAGGCCAACTTGCGCGGCACATTTTCGGCGGTCTGTGAGGAATCGCAAACTACGGCAATGTCATCTGCAAACTTCAAATCCCGAAGTCGGTTCCCCAGAAGCTATTCAATGTTACTGTGTCCGCAATGTTCCAGAGCACTCTCCAGGATGCAATCAATGGTGAAAATGAACAGAATGGGTGATGCAGGGCAGCGATGTCTCAAGCCAGTGATTATACTAATGGGCGGCGAAAGTTCGCCATACCGCCCCTACTCCGTCCGATGTTCGAGAGTACTAATACGTAGTAACGAATTCAAGCAAGGCACGCCCCTAGACCGTAGTTAGGCAAGAACAAGGCACAGTATGAAACGGAGTGTATCGGGCAAAGCACTGCAACATGACTCACATAACACACGAGTTAAAGCATGAAGTTAGGAACTATTGATTGGTCAGTGCGAGGCTAATCAATAAGAACGCGGTATGACTGAAATAACTAATCACTACCATCGACGGATGTAACATCCCCTCTTCTCTTAAAGAAAGTCATACTCCGGGAAGGAAATGTTCAACAGGACATCCAAGGTCAATACTCAGGACATCCAAGGTCATACTCACACACGCGTGACGTGCGTGCTACTGGTTCATTTGGATTATTTCCCTCTATCCTCTCTCCATCTTCTCGCAGCGTTGTCACTGTACGCTCATTCGAACCGGATTTACCAGCTCTACACAGTGATCCATCATACGTGGAAATATCTTCTACGATTAGAGGCTGTGCCATCACTAACCGTTTTCACTGGCATCTGTGATTAAGCGCAAGCGTTTAATTCAATCGTACTGAGCCGATTGCCATTCTGTGTGACACCATTCGATACAGAATTCTCGAGGCAGGCCAAAAAGCCTAAGCTTACTCCGACCCAGTGTTTCTCAACACAGCTGTGAAAGAATCTGTGTTCAGCGCTCTGTTCAGGTTGCAGTCACTCGCCATTCCTTGTGACCTTGTCAGCCAGTGCGGCTGCACTACCCATCACACGGACCGCGCGATCACGCCGACCGCTCATTTGACCTTGCAACCACCACGCTCGCCTGACCGATGTGCGCCGCTCTCAAAGCTGTAAAAGTACAGAACGCTAACCAACCCACTGGGTCAGGTAACGACACCAAATTGAATGACAGAAAGGCGAAACCGAAGAGACTCCCATCGAAAGGCATTTGCGGGGTAGGAGAATGTCATCGGGTAGTAAAAATCGGTCTAGCTTGTTCGCACTGTTTGGAATGGTACCATACGAAATGTGCAAATGTGTCCCAACAACAGTTACGGGAGCGAAATAGCTCCCAAGATGCATTTTGGTTCTGTACTGCGTGTTCCACCATCCCCCTCGTTAAGTGCTTGCTTATCCTAGCTGAGAAATGCGACCGGTTAATCGCAGAAACCGAGCAGAGGATAAACAATAAGATTACTTCAATAGAAGTGCGTATGGACCACAGAAGCGTAGCGGCTGCTAAACAACGGAATGCTGAACAAATCGCTTCCCCTGCACCGCAATCAGCCATGTCTCCATCTCAGTTGTCTTCTCCAACTTTGGTAGAACGCCGGGCGAAAACAGACTGTACCTACGTGAATCAAGCAGTACTCACAGCAAAGAAAATCAGGCACCATTCAAAACGCCTGGTTAAGCAAATTTCACTAGACCTGACATCTAGTATTAACAAGGATGGAGCAGCCAAACACCAACCCTTGGTACCTGTAGCTCAAATATCTCTTGTCGAGACTAAGCCTCCCAGAACATCGGTTACATATGCAGAGATTGCTGCAAGGGTCCACCGAGAGGCCGCTGTTGCGTCCTCTTCCATTGTAAACACCGTTAACGCAAATGGAGAGAAAAACAGCAAACAATTACTTGTCAACAAGTCAAGACAAATGAGTACCATACCTTGTAGATCGATTAAAAAGGGATCCAACAACAGTGCCCGGACTGTTGTATGCTCAAATGTCCCTGAATCTACTGCCATCACATTGCGGGATAAGTTATCAGACGACCAAGACCAATGGAACTCATTGTGTATGCAGATGAGTATCAAAGCCAAGCCCATAAACTTGTTACGAATTACTCGTCATCCGAACTCGCCACACTATGGCGAACCCAGACTTATTCGAGTAACTCTAGAATCCTCCACCGACGTGGAAAGTGTTTTGCTCTCTGCAAGCGCGCTAAAACACGAATCCTGTGTGATACGTATCTATTCTGATGTCCCTTGGAGCGCGCGACAGCCAAAACGAAACACCGAAGAGGGGCACAACAAGCAAGACCGCCTAAACACAGTCTTCATACATGGCGTGCCAGAACATCCTTCTAACCATGTTCAAGATACCGGAAAGCACGATTTAAAACAGTGGCGGTTCATTCGTGAAACACTTTCTTTGGATAATGTTGTGGCACTATCGCTCACCAGGATACCTCTCTCATCGAATTATAGAGGATGCGGCCCTAGAATCCTAAAACTTGTGATTCAGTCAGAGCAACAAGCAAAGGCTGGTTTGGATCTATGGCGTAGAAATCGGAAACATCTTTCTTCCGAAATTCGGTTAAAGGTCGCAAACTATTTGCACAGCTCAAGTATTAAAACAACTGAAGCAGCAAGCATCCTGACGAATGTACAGAAGTGTAACTTGACTGCTGCTTTAATTGACTCTGACGTAGGTCTAAACGCAGACTGGGACGCACCTTGGCCGAATTAAGTTGCAAACGAGGTATCATTGACCCATCAAAAAACGAATAACTGCCGACCTCCCATCGGTCGGCATTCTCCCACACTTGACAGCTTCACCTCTCTGCGGGCTCCTAGAGACCGAGAAATTGGCCTGCTTGTATACAAATGCTCAGGGACTTTCTAACAAACTGGCTGAACTGAAAGATCGCCAAGCTTCCAGCTCGTACGATGTCATTGGTATCACCGAGACATGGTTGCACACGGGAATGACGGACGCTGAAGTGTCGCTACCCGGCATGTCGCTGATCCGGAACGATAGGCTCACAAAAGGAGGAGGGGTAATCCTGTACTACCGAAACGACTTACAGTGCGAAGCCGTGGAGGATTCAGATTCGCAGTTCCCCGACTCTCTTTGGTGCCGGTTGCAGTTAGAAGGCAGGGACGCTTGACTTATTGTCTTGGTGTACCGCGCCCATAACTCAACACCCGAAACCGAATACCACCTAGCGGCTGCTTTAAGGTGCAGTTTACAACAAAAGTACACTCACATTCTTATCATGGGTGATTTCAACGTACATTGTTTAGAAGCCCCTGCCACGATCGGAGAACAATTCAAAACCGATTTACAAGATCTAGTAACGACTGTTCCTCTTTACAACCACATCACTTGGCCCACTCGGTTCAGAACTGGTAACAGGCCATCTGTGCTGGGTCTTGTGCTTACCAACGAGGAGCATATGATTGATGCGTTGGTTTTAGATTGCCCGTTGGGTCGCAGTGATCACGCAGTGATCAGTTTCAACTTCGTCTGCTATGCAGAATATCGGAATGATAACGATGATACTGTGCGAACCATCACAAGGTACGACCGACTCGTCCAGCTAGTCAGCGCCACAACATGGTCTTTCCTCGAAGAAGAATCCCCGGAAGTCGCCTGGCTCGAGTTCGTCAACACATTCAGTCAGCTGATTGCACAGACTTTAGAGATAAAAGCTTACAATAAGTGCAAATCCGTTTCTTTCGTTAGGAGCAGAACCCGAAAATGGATGACAGTACGCAAGGCAGCATGGCGAGTGTACAGAGAAGCTCCAGCACCAGAAACTTGGGACAACTACGTAGCCCAACGTAACCACTGCACTCAACTGTTAAGAGAAGACAAAGCCGCCTATCAGCAGAACATCGCAAAAACTTCAGTGCTAACCACAAACTGCTGTACAAGCACGTTAATAGCCTACGAAAGGTGAGGCAAGGATTTCCTCCACTCAAGACAGCTGATGGCCTAACAAGAACAGCTGTGGAAGCAGCAAACGCGCTGCAGATGCAATACGCCCCCACGTTTCAAAGGGTCTTGTCACCAAGCGATCTACCAAGCTTTGTATTCTGCTCACCAGGACTAACCCACATCAATTTTACCGCAGAGGCTGTATTGCAAAAGCTGACTTCTCTACGCAAACACAGCTCGCCGGGTGTCGACGCCATTCGTCCAGAGGCATTGGGAGCAGCAGCAAACCAACTGGCAGGACATTTAGCTCAGTTTTTCCAGCACTGCTTAGACCAGAACCAAGTTCCCGCCATGTGGAAGCTTGGAATAATAAGCCCGATTCACAAAGGTGGAAGCAGAACTGATCCCTCCAACTACCGCCCAGTAATCCTTCTTCCTATACTCTCCAAGGTCATGGAATCCATAGTTGCCGATGCACTGGTGTGCTATCTGGAAAACTGCAACCTCATCACCCCTGAACAGCACGGTTTCCGTCGACAGCGGTCATGTACAACTAATTTACTAATTGCACGCAGTAGTTGGACCGAGGCAGCCGAAGCTGGAGAAGGTGTTGATGTGATCTACCTGGATTTTTCCAAGGCTTTCGATCGTCTATACCATCGGATACTACTGTCCAAGCTGCAGCATTACGGGATCGGAGACCCTCTTTTAAGCTGGATCGCCAACTTTCTATTCCAAAGGGCAATTAGTGGTCAGAGTTCGGAGCTCTTTATCGGACCCCATACAAGTCGAGTGTGGTGTGCCGCAAGGCTCGGTTCTAGGTCCACGTTTGTTTTTGGTGTTTATTAATGACCTTGCACAGGGAATCGCTTCAAACTTCCTAATGTTTGCCGACGATATCAAGATCTGGCGCAGGATCCAGGCGAACGCCGACCAACATGTGCTTCAGAGTGATTTAGATACGGTGTATCAATGGTCGACCCAAAACTCATTGCATTTCAATGTCAGTAAATGCAAGGTGCTTTCCATCCGACATCAAAGCAGCTACTCATACCGACTCGGAACGGATGTACTGCAACAATCAACTCTCGAACGTGACTTGGGTGTCCTGGTTCAAGATGACTTGGGTTGCTCCAGGCAATCCGAAAAGGCCTCGAAGACCTGGAACCAACACGTCGGGCTGTTGAGGCGGGCGTTTGGACAAATAAACAGCTCCATATTTCGACAAATGCTCAGTGCGTATGTTTGCCCCCATGTCGAATATGCAATTCAAGCCTGGCATCCATGGCTGAAACACGACCTTAATGCACTGGAGTAGCCACAACGCCGGGCATCTAAGAACGTAATTGGAATGCGCAATCGGTCCTACCAGGAGAGGCTGCGACGACTAGGATTGTTCAGTGGAAGCTATCGCAGACCACGAGGCGACCTGATTATGACATACTTGATTCTGCGAGACGCACATCATGTGTGATGCCCTTTACTGCAACTCAGCAGCAATACAAACCTGAGGGGCCACTCATTAAAACTCGCAGAACAATACAGTCGTCTTGAGTGCCGGAGAAATTTCTTTTCCATCCGTGTCTGTCACCCGTGGAATGCTCTCCCAGAATCGGTCGTCTCTGCACCGACACTAACAATATTTAAAAGACGGTTGGACGATGCACTCATCCACTTACACTTTGTTACTTAACACTACGTCTCCATCCTACACCTGGAGTTTACCATGGAATTATTTGTTGTTAACTGTGGATGCTGTGGATCTTAGTGGATCGCAGGACTGCAGCGAAGCAAACGATAAGTCCTTATTTTCGTATTTAAAGTATTAACTATTTTACTATTCTTTTCATCATTATTGTTATGTTGATATCCCCACCAACTATCCAACGGGGGCTTGTAAAGCAACGCTTCTTAACCCGTATAAATTCATTGTTCATTGAACAGATTTAGGTACACGTTGAGGTCTGCGAAGTGGTAGGCAGTTTGTTGTTTGAGCCGTATCCTGAGTGGTTTGTTCCACCGTCTGCTGCACTGAGTCAGATATTTTCCTCATTTTCTCGTGTTTCTACACAACGCGGGCGTGTGTGTTCTGAATGCTGCCTCAAGACAATCGCTTGGTTCTGTGTGCTACACGGTAACTCGACTTTTTGGCGTGCCATACTGATCGTGATTTTTAGTTGAATTAACGTGGAAAACAGTGTTTGAATAAACACTTGAAACGAAATTTGACTATTGTCAAATTTCCTCTGATCCAAGATATCTTGGATCGATTAAAGTGGTTCAGGTCAAAGCGTCTTTGGCGCTTACTGGTAATTTTTCCAGTTTTTCCCAGTTTTAACCCCATTTTACACCCCGTTTTGGCCTTTTTTGAGGCCGTTTAACTATCGTGTACGTGTTATAATTCCACTCTGTTTTCCACTATGTCGGTCTCGCAATGCACCGAGGCTGTTGTTCCTGATGGCTCGGATTCTGAGGTTATCGCACTTTGTGACGGCCCAAGCTGCAGTATACCAGTAACTGACGATTCCGGCGGCATGCAATGCGATGTCTGCAACCGATGGTACCATCAGCTTTGTACGGAGCTAAATACCGAGCAGTACGCAGCGCTGCCCTCTAGCGAAAAGTTGCTTTTCAGTTGTGCCAATTGCTGCAGCCGTCGGCAAGGCCGCACAGCCTTTCGTACGAGAGACGAATCTCTTGATACCCGGCTGAGAAATGTAGAGCGTTCGTTCTCGATGCTCTCTGATCTTCGCTTTAAGATTGATCTGCTTATGACGACGCTTCCGGTCTCCAACAAAGCAGATTTGAACGCTTACACTGATGATCAACTTGTGGCACCTATCATTATGTCACCGGTTCAGATGACTACCGACCACCAAAATGAAGCAGCTTCGGACGTCGTATCTAAACCTACCCTGATCGACGCCGAATTGCTGGTTCAAGGGTCACTACGAGTTAAGCGAAGAAGAGCCAAGAAACCTCGTAAGCTCTCTGCTAAACAAGAAGTTGTTGTCTCGGCACCGGAAACAAGCCAAGTGTCGTTACTTGACAAACCGTCTGACGGTTGTGCGAAGGCGAAGATCCCAACACGCACTACTTGTCAGCCGAAGTTGCCGGAAATCTTGGTTCTCACCGAGAAGACATATTCTGAAGGTTTGCTTGATTCTGCTCAAAGCGAAAAAGCCTCACGGGACCCTGCTCCTGTTATCAAGAAGAAAAAGCAGACAAAATCCGCTATAAAGCCTTCCGGTGAAATCGATGGCCCTAACAAAAGTAAGACATCGACAATGGAGCGAAAAACATACGCTGCCGTTGCTACATCATCGGAGGGGCTAAAGACAGTTCCATCACCAGTAGTGAAGCCACCTGCTCCGAGTGCCGAATCAAAGACCCGTGGAGTTAATACACCCCGTCGTGGCGATTCTTTCACGGATAGTAGCGTTATATTCCGTAACGCGGCTGAATCTACTGCTGTCCTTCCTGCTGATCGCATGTTGGACGACCTTCAATGGTTTAAAATGTGCGTAACGAAGCTTCTTCCGCCTGGTTTTCCAGGCGTTACTGTCAGGAAGCTGATTAGACTGGGGAACGTCCCAGTTAACGTTCCAAACCCGCGACCGCGGCTACTTCGTGTGGTACTCTCTACCCCGGAGGAACGTAATGCTCTCATGCGGTTTGCGTTTAAGCTGAAAGGTACAAATATTAGCGTTCAGCCGGACCTTACGCTAGCCGATAGGCTGAAGCTAAGGGAGGCCATCAAGGACCTCAAAAGCAGGCGAGCGGCCGGTGAACAAGGTCTCCGGTTAGTGGGTTTTCGGGTGGTCAGCCGGCGGTCCTTTTCCGCCCTACCACTGCCCATTCTGGTAGCGCACGACCCAGGTCTGGATCTAACGAAAACCTTCAGATAGTGCTAAGTAATGTGCGCAGCCTAAGGAATAAGGTGTACGAGTTAGGTCTGCTTGTAGATGGGTCTCATCCCGATATACTCGCATTCACTGAAACGTGGCTGTCTCAGGACATCACGGATGGTGAAGTACATCTATCTGGCTACGCACTATTTAGATGCGATCGCTCTGCTGGCCGACAGGGAGGGGGCGTCGCTCTTTATGTGAGCTGTAAACTTGATGTTTTGAAGACTTGCTTATTTCAGTCGGCAGACAAAACTGTTGAAGCTCTATCGGCTGTTATTAGCACATCCTCGGCTCAGGTTACAGTTGTAATTGTGTATAGAAGCCCTGGGAGCGTATCCAAAGAGGTACTTGAATTCATTCGCTCCCAGTCCGCAAATAAGTGTTTGGTGATGGGCGACTTCAACCTCCAAGAGATTTGCTGGGCAGATCTTCCTTGCGACTCAGCGTCAGGCACATTCGGCGCTGATCTGATTGAACTTACGCTCCAAGTATCTTTGCACCAGTTCATTGACCTCCCCACTAGGTACATGGACGCCCAAGTACCGTCTATCTTAGACCTTGTATTTGCTAAGTCACTCGATTTTGTTGACGACATTACTTACGGACCTCCACTGGGTTCCAGTGATCATGTTTGTTTGCTCTTCAGTTGTACTCTGTCTAGACGCTACCAGAGTACTGCTGAGTCTCGCCCGAACATATGGCAAGCAGACTATCAATCAATGAGAGCCAAGGCTTCTGGTTTCCATTGTGAGATCTCAGACGACGATACTGTCGAGGTTGCCTGGGATAAATTTAAGTCCTACCTCACAGAGGTCTCTGCTCCCTTCATCCCAGTCAGAAGGAGAAAGGAGGCCCGAGCACAGCCGCCCTGGCTAGATCCCACTGGCAGGCATCTGCTCACAAAGAGGTCTAGATGCTGGCGGACTTACCGAGATGCTCCGTCCACCGATACGTATGACAGGTATCGTAAGGCTAGAAATAGGTGTAAGCAACACCTAAGGCATGCTAGGCTCAATTTTGAAAAAGGGTTAGCGGACGAAGCTTCAGAGAATCCAAAAAGATTCTTCGCTTATGTCAAAAGGCGCTGCGCTTCGAACATGTCAATTCCAGTATTGATGCGTGATGACGGTACTCATGCGCATACGGACTATGACAAGGCCTGCGTACTCAGTGGGCAATATGCGGCAGCGTTTGTAAGGGAAACCTCTTTGACAGGCGTTGAGCTGGTTTGCAGGACCCCAGAGGGTTCAGAACTATCTGAATTTATTGTAACGGAGACTGCAGTTCATAGGCTGTTACAAGGGCTGAACGCTTCTAAGGCATCTGGGCCTGATTTAATTCACCCAAAACTGTTACGAGTTGGCTGCGGAACTAAGTGGACCGATCGCTATTGTGTTTCAGAAATCGCTTGCCAGTTCTGCGTTGCCTTCCGTATGGAAGGAAGCTGTCATCTGTCCCATCTTCAAACATGGAGACAGGGGTCTGCCTGCAAATTACAGGCCAGTTAGTCTGACGAGTGTAGTAGTCAAACTCCTCGAGAAACTGGTGAGAGATACATTGGAGAGTCATCTGAGTAGATTTAATCTACTTAGCAATGTACAACACGGATTCCGGAAGGGATTTTCGTGTCTGACGAATCTGTTGGTGGCTCGCGAAAATTGGGCGGATGCAGTGGATAACGGCCACACATTGGACGTGCTTTTCGTCGACTTTTCGAAGGCATTTGACAAGGTACCCCATTTGAGGCTCGCGCAAAAGCTGTCCTCCTACGGGGTATCTGGCCGCGCCCTTCATTGGGTGACTGCATTCTTGGAGGATAGAGAACAGTGTGTACGGGTAGGCCGGGGCCTATCATTTAGCCAGTCTGTCCTCAGCGGCGTGCCGCAGGGCTCGGTCCTTGGACCGCTGTTGTTCTCTATCTATGTGAATGACCTACCCGTGGAGCTTGAGGTACCATCGCTGCTATTTGCTGATGACCTGAAGCTGTGGAACATTGTTGATGTTCCTGGGGGTTCCGAAGCTATTCAGCGAGCATTGGATAAGCTTTGGGACTGGTCTACTTTATGGTTACTGCCCATAAATCAGGCAAAGTGCTCCGTTCTTCGAATTGGAGGAGGTTGTCCTCCTGCGAAGTACTTGGTCGGTGGTGTCGAATTCCCCCGTGTATCTAGCCAGGTTGACCTAGGCGTCGTACACTCTTCGGCTTTACACTCCGGCGACAACTGGAAGAAGGCCGCAAGCAGAGGTTTCCGCATGTTGTGGTTAATCCGACGTTCTTTCGGAGTCTTGACGGGCGGCATCTATACGAGGCTGTTCTCGGCTTTCGTTCGGCCTCATCTGGAATACTGCGTCCAGGCTTGTCCGCCCTGCCTCGTTCGGGACAAAATGGAGCTAGAGAGGGTTTTACGAGTGGGTACTAGGTTAGTCGAGGGATTACGGGGACGGACGTACCCCGAGCGTCTACTTAGTTTGGGGATGCATTCAATGCACTACCGAAAGCTTAGAGGAGACCTAATCCTAACCTACCTTATCTTGACTGGGAAGGTTGGTCCAGATTTATCTTGGCTATTCAGTCCCGCGAGATTGTCTGTTCTACGCGGTCATTCCGTGCAACTTGGACAAACCGCGGTCCGATCGGATTAGGGCGGAAATCCGGCTGTCACGCCGAGTTATCGACCGCTGGAACATGCTTCCGGAAAGTGTTATCAGGGAATTTACGGTTAAGGGGCTCATAAATACGGACTTGGCTGGGTTGACCGGGAGAAGAACTTCTGCAGACCATGTGGATAAGCGGTTGAGATCTTGCTGAAGTAGGCCACAGTCATCGGGAGCGTCGATTTCTCTCCAAATCTTCATGTCGTCCGCAAACAAGGCACACGGCGACCGGAGAAGCTGCGGTAGATCATTGATGTGGATCAGGAACAGAGTGGGCCCCAGCACAGTGCCTTGAGGCACGCCACTTGTAGAGGGGTACCAGTCAGTTAGATGGTCGTCGACCTGTACTCTCCACTTTCGTCCAACAAGAAAGTCGCTGATCCACCGGTGCAGAGAGCCACCGACACCACACATGCTGAGTTTGTGAAGGAGAACCTCATGGCTGACCTTGTCGAACGCTTTACTGAAATCGATGAATATCACGTCGACGGACTTCCCCTTGTTTACTGCCTTCAACCACTCATGCCTCGTCACAAGCAGGTTCGTAATGCATGAGCGACCTTGCATAAAACCGTGCTGTGCGGGCGTCAGGACCTCTTTTGACTGTAGCAACTGCAGCAATCTCTTCTTCACGATTTTCTCAGCAACCTTTGCCAAAATAGGTGTCAGACAAATTGGCCTGTAATTGTCTACTTTGCTAAGGTCGCCGCCTTTCGGAATAGGCTTCACCACCGCACATTTCCAGTCAACCGGCAACGAACCTTCGGACAGCGACCTGTTGAAAAGGTCAGTCACGACAGGAGAGAGGATGGTTGAAAGTGACTTGAGAACCAGTGGGTGAAGCCCATCAGGTCCGGCAGGTTTGGTGCCGTCAAGGTTGGCGAGTAGTTGAGCTACCTCTTCAACGCCGCATTGCAGACTATCGAGTTCGGTAAAAGCGGTACACGTCGAACTCGGAACAGACACCTGGTTATTCGCAAATACAGAAGCGAAGTGCGCCGCCAACGCGGACGCACGCTCAGTGCTGGAGGTTAGGGGCTGTCCATCCGTGCCATCCAGCACTGGCACATCACCTGCCGGCTTCAGGCGTCGCTTCACGTATGCAAAGATTCTCTTTGGGGCGGTCTTCGCGGCTAATGCGAGCTGCACTTCAAAGTGTCGGCGTTTGTTCTTTTTCGCACTGTTGCAGAGGTTCCGCTGACATTTATACCCTTCGTAATCATTGGCAGAGCCAGAGAGAAGGAATTTGTCCCACAGTCTGCGACGCCTCCGAGCCAGGTTTCCATACTCCTTATCAAACCAATGAGGCTTAATGGGTCCAACCTTTCGACATTTCAATGGCACAAATTGGGAACACAATGATGTCAATCTCTCTTTTATAAATATCCAACAATCTTCCACAGATGCAGCTTGTGACAGAGACCAATCCAGTTGGCTCGCGGCTCGAGCTAGACCATCGAAGTCCGTTTTCCAGTAGTTGGGAGCTGGTTGCAGCGGATGTGAATACGGCAAAGATAATTCCATATCAGCTATCAGTACTGAGTGGTCGCTCGTAGCCAGGGGCTCCAGGATCCTAACGTCACGCACTCGTTGTTCGTAGCTCGTTAACATCAGGTCGAGACAGGACGAGGTTGAACGTGTTGATATGCGTGTTGGCTGGCATATGTGTTGCGATGCACCAGTTTCAAGTACCAAATCCACGAACTTTGCTTCAACCTCACTATGTCCAGGCATCAAATGCACATCAGGCCATCGTATTCGAGGACAGTTAAAATCGCCCATAAGCAGAAAGTGTGGACGACTCATGTGGGCTTGAAGATGGGGCAGCCAATCCAAACAACGACTCAGGGGACTGCGATAAACTGCGCCTACAAGCAGTTCTCCGCGCCTGAGACGGATGGAGCACCACAGTAGCTCACACAGGCCATCGTCACTTCGGTAGGTGCTCACAAGTCTCCCACGCAGGGAGGACCGGATGTAAAGTAAGACACCACCGTGGGCATTCTTTAGTCTATCGCATCGGAAACACGAGTAACCGTTGAGTTCAAGTTCTTGGGTGTATAACTCTGCATGCAGCCATGTCTCTGCGAGTCCCACTACGTCTGGCCGCTCAGACGCAACGAAATAACAAAGCTCATCGCGCTTATTCATAATACTGCAAACGTTTGTGAAGGCTACTCGCAGGCCGCAGCAGGAGCCGCCGGGCGTGCTTGAAGTGTGAGCAGCCTGTTTATCCTGATTCGCGGATTGTTGGAAACCACCCGAAAATTTACGATACGAAGATTTGTTTCTCCCTCACCAGTGCGTCTTTTCAACTCAATGATGGCAGACTTGAGCCGCTCCCTGTCTACTGGGTCCAGGTCGGGACGAACATGGATCTTCAAACCTTTCAGCCTACTTAGACGAGACATGATCAGTCTTGGACTGGCTTCGTCCACAAAAGTGATTCTCATAGGCCGATTGTGTTGATCACCTTGCTTTCCAAGACGGGTAATCTGTCTCACTTTTACCGAGTCCTCACCAGCGTCGAGGAGTCTATCAATTAAACCCTGTAGAAACTCGACATCGTGATCGTAACGCACTTGAGGTGATGGATCACTGGACTCCGGTGCGTGAAAGATCACGAGATTATAACGCCTCTGGTCGGACGAGGTTGGCCTTGCAGGGCGAAGTATACTACCAGCCTCACGTGGTTTGGCTAACTGTTGACTTACAGAACGTAAACACCCAACGTTCCTTCGTAATTTCGTCCTCTGTTCTTTCCACTGGTCTTCAGCACTCAGGCTTTCACCTGCTGGGACATCAGTGTCCGTTGGACACAACAAAGGTAAACAATTTAGGCCAGGTGCAACTGGGCTTCTCACAACGGTTGGACTTGGTGTCGGTGAGTTTGCACGGGTAGAGGAGGACGACTGAGTCGAAACCTGAAGGCTCTTCGCGCTAGGTTGTTGGGCCAAACACAGGGAGCTGTTCGCAACGAAACGCTGAGGCCTACACGTCGGCTTTACTCTTTCTGGCTGTATCTTATTTCGGCAATTTTCACATACAGTTTGGATGAAATCGTGTTGGATCTCGCGAAGACGATGAAAATGCTCAACTGATAATCCAACACATGAAATGTGGTATTTAACTTGGCACAAAACACACGTGAGGGCATTTGCACGGTATCCGACTAGTTTGGAGCAAGTACCACAGGATGACTGCTTCGGCATTGTGAATAATCCGAAAACAAGATGGCGGCCAATTGACGAAGAAAATGGCGATAGCAAGATCGCCGAAACCAAGTGATGAAAACACAAGTATTTCTGGTCGGAAAATTCAGAATCGGAAATGAAACTGAATTTGAGCGGCAACTTGATACTCTTGGGTGGCAACACGAAACCTTTCCATTTTCCTGAGTAACTCGCATCTTCGTACTTCGATTTTCTTTTCTCTACTTTTCTTCACGTATCGGTATTATTTTCTTATTTAAGTGCACTTCCCTATTGTTCGACCATCGGTGCCTTCGCAGTTTGGCTCACATATGGTGGGAACACCGCGTGAGTAACGAGCGTGTTCGACGCATTGTTTACGGCCCAGGAAAAGGATCTGAACCGCTCAGCACCGTTATTTCACGCACCAGGCTCCGATGGCTCGGCCACGTGTTACGCATGCCAGCCCACCGACTCCCTCGACGTGCGTTGTTTGCTCACCGGGGATGTGGGTGGAAGAAGAGGAGAGGTGGCCAAGCGATGACTTGGTCCAGGGGAATGAAATCCCTCACCTCGGAGCTAGCCTCGGTTGGAGCTTCACGGCTCCCTGGTTGTGGTCCAAAAGACGGTGAACACGTTTGGCTGGATACACTTGCTGACATGGCAAGGAGCCGACCTCAGTGGCGTTCATGCTGTGAGTTTCTTTGTCCCTCCCCATCCCTTTTAGCCTCCCCATCCATCGATGATCTCATTTCCTTGGGTAAAACATAATATTTTTTTCTTTTTGCCTAGTAGCTAGCTGGAAGCTTACCGGAACGATGCCTATCCGTTGCTGGTAGCTCAGCTGGCATGCGACTGTTGTATCTACTTCTCCTTTGTGTATTGTATGTATGTATGTATTTCCTTCATGTATTGCGGCACAATAGCTGAGGTGTTTTTCCCACCTCTAGCTGATGTGTATAATGATGGATGATGATGCACTTCCCTATTCTGTACCTTCGATTTCTCTTCCTATCCCTTGCTTACTTCACGTGACTGCCACAGCAGGGACTGCTAGGGCAGGAAACGTGGGCATTAACTGGTTGGCCAGGGTGCGATACGGGTGTTTCCGTTTTAGATCCATCAATAACTGTGCACTTCATCAATTCCTGGCTCAACGATCCACTCAAGATGGAACACTCACGGGATTCTCCTATCGTTCCAGTCCGCATCTGAACTGAACTGAACAGTTAACTCAGGTCAGCCTGGGTACCATCACTTGTGACCACGATTGCGGGCTGCCCTGACCGTTTATGGGGAACTCGTGTATACACAGGATCTCCCGGTTGGAAAACAATATTGTACTCCCTGTCCAAGGTAGCTATCTTGTTTTATTTTGCTTCTATTTGCGCTCGACGATTAGGAAATAATAGGTGTAATCTAGTACGAAGTGTTCTACCGAACATCAGTTGAGGTGGATTTACCCGTGGTCTCTGTACAATTGTTAGAACTTTGGATGTGAGATATTTTGCATTCATATGCCCTAAGCATTAAGGCCCATCGTTGCATTCTAGATGAAAACATTTGATTGATCCCCTTGGTTTCTGCTAATAAGGATATCAAAGGTTTGTGATCAGTTTGGATCTCAAAATGACTGCCCTAAATATACTGGTGAAATTTCTTGACACCAAAGATAAGTGATAGGGACTCGACCAAGTAGTGAATAGTTTTTTCAGCCGGTCGTAAGGCACGCGAAGCGAAAGCAATTAAATGAATTGCACTATTCAGCATTTTATGACACAAAACCGCTCCAACTCCGTATAAAAAAGCACCACACTGAATAATCAGAGGCTTTTTTCTATCGTGGTGAACTAAAAATGGCGCTGATGTTAAACAGTTTTTAGTACGAATGAAAGCGGACTGATGCTCATCATTTCACATCCACGGGGTGTTTTTATGTAGCAGTGCTTTCAAAGGAGCTAAACTAGTTGACACCCACGGTGAAAAGCGACCATGGTGTGATAACATTCTTCGGAATGATCGGAATTCATCAGCATTCTTAGGCTGCGTTGCCTGTATACTTGGGGATACTTTGTCCTGAAAAACATGCAGATCTCTCTTATGAACATTGGAGTCAGAATAACAAACAGGTTTAGACAAAATTTCATATGTAGATTTCTTCCGTTTCATTTCATTCGATTCCAAACGTTCCAACACCGTCCGAAGTGTCTTTAAATGTTCAGCATCATTTCGGCCAGAAACCAAGATATCATCCAAATAAGCACAAGTAAAGGGTATGTCCTACACGATGTCATCCACAATTCGCTGGAAGATGCTCGGAGCAGAGCTAATTCCGAAAGGAAGACGGGTGTACTGAAATATTTCAAGATGTGTAGTTATAGTGATTACTTTGCGTGAGTCCTCATTATGTTCCACTGGAGAACATGGGTGACTAAGTTCAGGCTCAGAAAATTTTTGACCACCGGATGACGTAGCGTACAAATTTTCGATGCGTGGCAAAGGATACCTTTCCACCTCGATAGCTTGATTGATAGTTAACTTATAGTCTCCATAGATACGAACGTTACCGTCGGGTTTGAGTACAGAAACAATTGGGGTACCCAAATCCGAGTGTTGTACGGGCATGAATCCGCATTTGGACTGTAGCCATTGTAATCCTATTTCAACTTTGGGAGGCATAGCATACGGTAATTTTCTTGCTTTGTAAAACTTGGCATTGGTGTTCTTCCGTAGATTGATGGAAGCTTTGAAATCTTTCAGTTTCCCCAACTTATCTTCGAGTAATGAAAAAAATTGATATTAACAAATCGTTTAGACTGCTGTCATTGATCACAACCTCATTAATCTGTATTGTTTCTGGGAAGTATCGGATTTAATTCCTGTCCAAGAGATTTCGACCTTCCTCAGGTACCACGATCAAAGCTAGAGTTAATTATCGCTCGCTGTGCCTGACTTTAACCATGCAGTTTCCCAAGACCCTAATCGGATCTCCCGTGTAGGTTTGCCATTTGGAGTCACAAGGTTTTAAGGGCGGCAGACTCTTTACTGCATCCCTGATTATAACGGTAACTGCAGCCCCTGTATCCAGTTCCAAATCGATCAGTTCCTTCTCGATCATCAAACGAATCGTACATGGGGGGTACTTGTTGAGTGATACCGTATTCAAGTAGGCGGGATTTAGATAGTTGTCTGGGTCTTCCAGAACGTTTTTCTCCGTAAGCGGCAGCCTAGTATGGTATGTCGTTTGAGTGAGATTAGCTGGTGGGGCGGGTTCCAATCTACACAAGCGAGCTAGGTGACCTATTTTAACACATTTTCGGCAGATGCTTTCTTTGTGGCGACACTCAGAAACACGAGTATGTTGCATGCAGCAGCTATAGCACGCGAACTGTTTTCGAGGTTCACCTGAGTCAGTGGTTTAGCAACTGCGTGAACAGCATCGACGACTGGATAGACAGCGCATTCATGTAGCTGGTGCGAGATATTCTCTCTTTTATGAACGAGTAGACAAGCATTCTCCCACGTGGTATCTGACTCGTTTAAAGATAACAAATGTTCCCGTGCACTTTCGTCCAGAATCCCCGCAATTAAGCACTGTATTTTTATTACTTCCAAATTTCTCGGGCGGAAGTTCATTTTATTCACACTCGGGAAGAAAGTGGTGAGTGTGTGCAAGGAAGTCGTTGACGCTGTCGTTCAGTTTCTGTACAAGCTTTGAAAAGCGGTATCTCGCAGTATAAACACCATGTTTCAATTCCCACAGTGTGGTATATTTATCCAAGGCCGAGGTAACAGCGTCACAATTTTCCACATGCAGAGCATCATAATGTCGCTGACCTTCATCTCCCAGCACTTGTCTGAATAAACTTATGTTTTGAGACTCTGAAAGTGAAATCACTGGATTCAAAACAAGCAGTAATTCCAGGTAGTTTATGTTAGGAAGGAATACGTGATGCGAACAAGCCAGGACGCCATCGCCGCGGCAAGCGATTCAAACTCACCCGCCCTAATTGGTGCGAACAGAGAGCCAACCGGGAGAAGCGGCCAATTAACGCGAGGGCGGCGTTCCTTGATTTGCTGTAAGTCAACCTTTCCAGAGCTTTCCACGTTCGCTTTAAATACCATTCACGAACTTGCCATTTCACCTTTATAATGAACGATGTGATTCGCTAATACATCCCTGTCCCTCTGCTCGTCCGATCCGATATTCTCTGTCCTGTGGGGGACCAGCGACTTCGGGTTTTGCTTTGGAATCAAGCGTCCATTCAGGCGAGAGAGGAACACCTCAGTTTATAAATGAGTTCTTCTACCTCATCCAGTTTAATAAGGTCGGTTTGTCCTCAGCGGAAGACCAGAAGTTAGCAATTGTGTTAATGATAGGGTTTATCTGGATCCCGTCGCTAATAGTATGTGGTAACGAATTCAAGCAAAGCACGCCCCAGACCGTAGTTAGGCAAGAAGAAGGCAAATTAAGAAACAGAGTGTATTGGGCGAAGCACTGTAACATGGCTCACATGACACAGAAGTTAATGAAGTGAGGAACTATTGATTGGTCAATGCGAGGCAAACTAATAAGAACCCGGCGTGGCTGAACTAACTAATCAATATCATCGACGGATGTAACAAGTCGATGGCTCGAAGAATTTTGACGTAATTATCAAACACTCACTTTCTCAAGTGACCGATCCAGAGTGTAGCTCGGCCAACTGAGTCAAACAACCATCGTTGGCCGGCCGTACGTTTGATGACGCTCGAGTATTTGGCGGAGTGTCAAGATGTGATCGATATAACTCCGGCCGGAGCGGAACCTTGCTTGCTCTTCGCCTATGTTCTGTTCGCGTGCCAGGCGGAGTCTCTTTGAAAGCAGTACGGTGCGCACTTTAGATGCAAAGAAGATTAGCTTAACCCCTCTGTGGTTAGCACAGTCTTCCCGGGCATCCTTTTAGAAGAAGGGCACGATATCCACTTGACTCCCATCGGACGGGATTGCTTCGGTAGTCTAAACATTTTGGAGGAAGGAAGTTAACTCCGGAAAAAGTAACGGGCCTCTAACGCTGAAAAGAGCCGGGGGAATTCGTCCGGACCAGGGGCTTTGTAGTGTATAGAAGGCGAAACTCATGAGCAACCTCAGACTCAGGTGATGAATCGTCTACACACCAGGGAGCACTTCGAATTCCCAAATGAGGGCTCTCCGGTGTTCCAGGCCAGTTGAACTGCTGCACAATATGTTTAGCCAAACGCACAAGTCGATCCAGTTGGTCGTGGATTTGCTCGCCATTGGTTGTGCACAAAACCTCACTTAAAGTCGGCCTGTCGCCAGTGGAGCGAATCAGGTGGAAAAGCTTTCGGAAATGCATCGAGCTGATCGCCTGTTCCACATCACTGACACGGTTGCGTCCACCAGGCTTCGCGATCTTGCCGAAGGAGCTGTTTGAGTTCAGCGTTAGTGGTCCTGCGTAGCGCATGATGCTCAACGCCAGCTTGAATTGCGCGACGAGCTTCCAGAAGTTAGAGAGACTGGGCAGAGTTCCAGTGGTTCACAGGACTATTGGTGAAACCACAGACCAGGTTTTCAGAGTCAAACATGGCGTTGCGGATGTGTGCCCAGTGCGTTTCAACGGCATAGCATGCGGCGCTCTTGAGATGTGAGGCCAGCGCATCCTAAAACGCGTTAAGAACGCTTGGAATATAAAGTTTAACCACGTCAAGCCGTTACGGGCGGCATTATTTTAAGCCATCAAAACGTAAAGCGACCTTGGCACACACGAGCGCGTGCTTCGGAAGTGAGGTAAGTACTCCATATTGATTTCCAATACTGTATGCAGCCTTGCCAGCGGTAAGTGATGTCGATGTGGTCAATCTGAGTCCATAGGTATCCAGGTGACGGTAGCCTCCATGTCGCGCGTAGGCGCCAGGATCACAAAAAGCTAGTACTCGATGGGAATAGTCCGTGGTCGGCGAAAGCCGAAATAGGCGGTCACCGTTTCCTGTTCTATGAGTGCCGAAGCCACGTTGATCGCCGAGTTCACGCTCTTCAACCTCAAGTCTGCCGACTTGCGCGTTTAACACCCTTGCAGGCACTACGATGGCTGGACGGTGCACTTACCGGGGAAAGTCGGGCAGTTAACAGTAGAACTAGTCTTTAACTGACTCCAGGCTGCAGTTTGTGGGAGCGTATACTGCTACAACGAACAGGCAGCGTCTTCTGGCTCCACGACTAGAAAGTTGCACTTAGGTCTCAAGTCGGATCGCGCAGAGTCTACTGTTAAGAGGGATCCAGTCTAGTAGCGCGGCCTCAGCGCATGTGTTTAACGCAATTCCCACACCGACAAGATCAGCATCTTCGGCGGTTTCGTCTACAGCTAACCGCAAGGTGAAAAAGCCCGTGGAACTCGCCGACAGCGAAACCAACCGTAGTGTCGTGCTATGGTCCTATAATCGGGTTTCAGTGAAGCAGCAGACATCGATACCAGTAGTCTCAAGTGTGCGAGCAAGGGCTGCTTGTGATCCGATCTGCATTAGGGTCCGGAAGGTTGCCGACTTGAATTGGGAACGGGCCGCTGAAAAGGTTTGTCAGTACTACTTAGCGACGCTTCCTTGTAAAACTTGGTACCGCTAAGCATGTAACGCACGCTTCCGAGACACGTAATCCCAGCACGCAGAACACGTGTGGACAGCAGCAGGTTTATCAATCAATTGAAGAATGTATAAGACTCACGGAACTCGCGTGGCGAGACCGGGGGCGTGCATCAGATGATTGGCTAGCTGGTATGAGTGGCAGCCAATCCGCGCACAACTGAATGAAACGGATCGAAGTCATTCGCGTGCGTGATACCTTGAACCTAAATTCCTGATCCGTATGGCGCGAACACTCGCCCAAGGAGACACGGTGTTGCACATTCGAAAACGGAGGGGGATTATCAACGATAGGGGAGTTGAATAAACGTGGAACAAAGTAACCGAACTGTGTTACGGTAGGGCGCGATATAGGACGTTCGGCCGCCAGTACCTCGGCCGAGGATAGTGTTGGTAATGAGCAGAGAGACAGAGTGCAGAAATCCGTTGAAGCATTAGTCCATAGGGTGTGGTCATGTGGCATCCGGCTTTCCTAGGCCCAGGAAAGGCGTTGACCTAAGGGACCCAACCGGGAGCCTTTGGTCTGAGGAAATTACTCGCAAGGCAACGGAGAGATTGACCTATTTTGCATACGGTTGGAAGCCGGCTACCACGGTAACAATTACACGGATTTCGGGCAAAAAGAAATTGCTCAGGCTGTCCAAGAAGCCCGAGTGAATCAGCACGATGACCACGGGAATTTTCCTGGACTAATGTACTCGCCGAAAAGCATGAAGGCCGTTAACAGCCAGATGGCTAGCACGCCTGGTAACCACCCCAGAACCCCCACGCTCTAAGACGCTTCCGCTGATTGGCCGCGACTGCTTATTCATCTGAGACCTATTCACAGTTACCTGCGCAAGGCAGACTTTCCCCGATCCGCAATCTGGGGACGCGCCCAGTGCCCTACGGTTCCGCCTAACCAATCAGTAATCAGTTCATTTACGGGAGCGTAACATGACAACGCCACAGGGACCTGTTAACCTTGGGTTTTTACCCGCATTAAACCAGGGTTCCATTGCACTCTCAGTCCTATGAGTTGTGGAATTTCGACACAATCCTCCGCTGATTTCTTCTGCAGTAATCAAGGTGAGTTAAAGAAAGGAAAGTGGCGAACATAAATAACCATTATATAGAATGTTTGAAACAGTACGTCATTAGAGCCGGGCACACCCATACTTCTGCGGCTCATCACCTGGCGTGCTGACATCTATGTATTCCAAAACGGAGGCGGTCCTCAGTAATTTATTCAGGGAGACGCGAAACTATGCATTATTACCCACTGCCATAATGTTTACCGTTAGCTTGTCCCATATTATAATTATCTGTAGAAAGAGGGGCTATAGAGAACGGTAGAATAAGAACTGCAACCGCTGCTGAGGAGTGAACTATTTGTTCCCAGTTTTGACGAATGTCATGATATCTACTTGCAGTTAGGCTGCTACTTCAGCAGAGTACTCTGTTTATGATCAGCCGTCTTTCAGCAGGCTGTACTTCTAGCTATCGATAAATATGAATTGTCATTAACCTGCAAATGTCAAATGGCCATTCAGTTTTGAAGGAAACTGTTTCATGGCTGGGCACCGGTTTCGGTTAGATGTGATTCCGATTTCTTGGTAAAAGTAAAATCAATAAAGCGGTGCTCCAAGTTTCGTCAAAAATACAGCCGATTAGTCATGTCTTATTCATTGTCGTGCTACTCACATCGTCATCCAGTGTAGCGTGCAATGGTTCGAGCTGAAGCAGCAGTAGGTCCGATGAGCTGCAAAATGAGAAGAAATGTTAGTCTTCGGAGTGACAAGCATCACAGCACGCACGGTAGATTGTCGGCCGGTGGCCGAGTGGTCTGCGCGTTTGGTTTACAACCATAAGGTCACCGGTTCGAATCCGCGTAGGGGTGAGCGTCCTCGCGGTATACTTAGCCCGCGCGCGACGTGGTGGTCGCGTGGCAGCGAAGCGTCGTTACGGCGTACAGCTGACACATTAGTATTATTATTAGTAATATTATTATTATTATCGGTAGCGTCTAAAAGGTTGCATTTAACAGCACTACCATAAAGCAGCAAAGTTTGCCATTCCGGAAATAAACATTAGTAAGCTGAAGACGAACTGGGAGATGAGGGGAATGTGCGAAAAGAGTGTAAGAAATGTGGAAACCAGTTACTAAAACTATAAACGTCGAGAACAGTTCGAATACATGACACGCGACGTGGTCACGTTTGTTCACGTGATTGCCGATATATTTGAAACCAGCTGTACTTACTGGTCTGGGAACATTAATGCGGCGTAGCCCGTGTAATGTCTAACTGCTCTTTCGTTAATACCCTCCCAGAGTATGTTCTAGATCGGACAGTTATCATAAACGATGCACACGAGCATCACGTAAGTGGCTACAAGCTTGCCAAAGCAAGTGAATACTTTAAACGCCAGCTTGTTGAACTGCGCCAATGTGAATTAGAAAAGTACCAACGCAAGGAAGAATCTGATGAGGTTCGACGTCAGAATCGGCGTGCAAGGGCAAGGAGTCTATGTGAGCTGGAACTTCAACCACTGGTTCTGAGATACCCTGATCTATACGGCCTGGAGTGCGTTTTATCCTTTATACACTGCTGCGAGAAAACTCGAACCACTACTCTGAACACACGATTGAGTACCAGTACTGCCGGTTCCATGTTGAAGGCTGGCTTGCATTTTCAGGTGCCCAGTTTCGTCAGCCACTGCCTCGACCTCATAAAAAGTTCTTTAAGCAACGTCACATGTTGGCGTTACTGGAAGTTAGCGGAAGAGCTAAACTCACAACTTCCAGAACTGCATGTCATGACTACGCGCTATGTGTTAGCACATTTTTTGGATGCTGCTGAGACCGAGGATTTCTTGGAACTGACAGCAGACGAGCTGAAAAAGCTGCTCAAAGAAGATGCACTCAATTGTACCGATGAGAAGCGTTTGTTTTCGGTAGTTGAACGATGGTTCTATCACCGAATGGAAAAGCGCAAATCCCGCATTCCGGAATTGCTTGAGTGCCTTCGACTCGGAAGATTGACACATGAAGAACTTGAACAACTCTCGACCAACCCGCTTATTCAAACGACCTGGGCGGCATGTAGTCCGATCATTTTAATGTCTCGATTCTCTGTCGAAGAACTTAGTACCAATCCAACCGGAATTTTAACGAACAAAGCTGGGGATGAAACTGAACTTCATGCCTATCTGAGGAGACCCCGACTTCCACACTCAGCCATATTCGTTGTCGGGGGCTGGGAGGGGAATCAGGACGATCCAAACTTTGGCCCCTCAAAGGCCATCCAGGTATACAATTCCAGAGCTGATACATGGCGTCGCGTAGTCACAGATGGTATTGCATTGGATGAAGGACATGCGTACTCTGGTTGCGTGCTCTACAAAACCCGTATTTACGTCATTGGAGGTTATGTTTCCAGTGGACCGACTCAAACACTGAAGGTATTCGATTTGACAAACCTCACATGGAAATTTTTATCCCCTATGCACGAAAAGCGAAACTATGTTTGTACCTGCATCTTGGACAACGTAATCTATGCTATAGGTGGGCACAACGGTAGACATAGGTTGAGTTCTGTTGAACGCTACGATGTAGATCAAAATCACTGGGCTTTTGTATCACCCATGCGACAAGTACGTAGCGATGCCGGTGCGGACGCACTAAACGGTCGAATCTACGTGATCGGTGGATTCGATGGACATCATTTCTACGACTCTGTTGAAGTGTACGACCCCAAAACAGACCAGTGGTCCGCTGTAGCGCCAATGCACAATATTCGCAGTGGAGTTAGTGTAATTGTCTTTGACCGTTATTTATTTGCAATCGGAGGGAATGACGGACTACAACGACTGCGGACCGTCGAACGCTACGACCCAGAGACAAACCAGTGGCAAACAATGCCGTCAATGATACGCCAAAGAAGCAATTTCTGCATCGCCATTCTTGAAGGTATGATCTATGTGATGGGTGGATGGAGCGATGAAACAAATTCAACAATTGCACTGGTCGAGCGATGGAAACCGAACTTGATGAGTCAATGGGAACCGGTACGTGAATTGTATCTTCCGGCGAGTGCAAACTGTTGCTGCTCTGTTTCGGGCCTAGATTTACTTTCGGATTTTTTGTAACTGAAAAGCATTTAGTCGCTACATTTATCACTTTTATTGACCCGATATTCTATTATCATTTGCGGCTTTGTACATCTAACAATATTTCTATCCTCATTCCACATGGGTCACTTTATGTTAATGCATTTCAGTCATCGTCGGAAATAACGACGGTCCGTGCCACGTACTAGTCTCCACCTACTGTGTTGTGTGTCGCCATTATGATCAGGTCTCCGTTGCGGTCGTAGACGTGAACGAGCTCACGGCCAAACTTCATCTAACAAACTCTTCGTAAAGTTTCCTAGTCATGAGAGTGAACACATTTTCCTCCATAAAACAAAGGCCCCGAATACAATGCAACAAAATTGGCGAGCATATAATGATGGACCACGGAGGAAGCTGTTAGTTTAAACTTCACAAGTCGGTACTACATTCGACTGAGCAGCAAAAGTCAAGCAACTGGAATTTTATTTGTCCTCCTGTTTGCATTAATCATTCGCTTAGGCTGAATTCTTCCACACACAGTTTATCGTTTTTCACCGGCAGTCAGGCTACCCAATGAGCAATATCTTGAAGCTCTGGACTTGTTCACTATCATCGAAGCCTGTTACCAGTTTATAAACACTGCAAGCGTTTGCTTTCGGGGCGCGCGAAACCAAGTGTGTGCTGGTCATCTGTGGTCCTGAAAATCATATCAGCCTTTGTGTCAGTTTGTGAGTTTCATTCGTTTCGCCATCATATTGAATGGCTCAACTTGTTTCGACTTGCTTGTTTTTGCTGTAGCTGAGTCGACAGTTCATTACAGGGTATCGCATGGATCCGTATGTTTACTTAGCATGGATTACAACTCAGTAATGAGTTGTCTGCGAAACGGTACATTTGGTTTCGTCCACCCTTGTGTCTTCCTAAACGGTAATACTGCCCATATCAGTTAAAGAGGGTTTACATGGACCAGACAGGATGGCATGATACCATCTTTAAGTGATTGTGGACTCATTCCTGAATCTCGGCCTCTCGAATCGCGAACCATCAGCTAAACGAAGCCCGATATCTCTGCATAAAACGGCCGCTAACAGCCTGGGTCATTGGTTGCATTTCGTGCAAAACACTTGAGGGATTAGAAAAGATATGAATGTTCAACAATGTACCGTACCAAACAACGGGTGAATAGCAGCAGGGTGTATAACTGAACTGCACTCATTGTTCAAGTCACTCTACAGTAATTCTGATCATGTGGTGGACTAAAGAACACTCCCAAAACGCCGTAGAGGTGGCCGTCCATGTGAGATAGTCTTACGGTGTGGCAGGGAATCGCAGCAACGTGAATGCAGCAGTCCATACTTGGCGTCAAAGTTCACATTTTAAAGCATGTCACAAGCAGTATTATTTTCTTTCGACTACAGCGACAGCCAATTTTATTTGCGTTTTCTGTAAGGCTGCATTTGAGATAATGAAATGTCGTTACATATGGTGAACAAAGAACGCCGACGTCGGAACAGATGGGGATTTCTCCGGACAGGTGCGCAGGTTAACATCGAATTCTGAGTGATGATAACTATGCGGTTCTGATATCCGAGTATCGTAGTCAGATGGGTTGATGAAACCGGATCCTAGTATTCCTTGAACTAAACTTCCAGCTTCGATGTTGTCGCTATGCGGCGTAGTTATGAACTTGTGCCACACTTAGATAAGGTTATGCTCGTTATACAAGTGTAGGGAACATAACGAATAGATAGCAAAAATTTTTGACGACGGTCAATGGCACATACATTCAAACTAACATATTCAAAGGCTCGATTAAGTCTGAATGCAAAGTGCAGTTGGCCAGTCGCCTCGGAGTGGATATCCTAGTGGAGTGGCTGAATTATCTCTAAGGCGATACGCGCTAGCATATTGGTTAGAAGTGGGAATATTAAGCTGAACAGCAATTGTTACGCAATTACCAAATTTCTAAACCAGAAAACGAATAGGAAACAGGAGGTCTGTTGTGCTCCTGTATATGGTTCCTGGGTGTATTAAACAAATTAATTAGGAAAATGGCTGAAAAGGCGCGCAAGCTTAGTCGACGTCAAACAGCTCAAAAGTAATGAGTGGCGAACAGCTGAAAGGTGCAAAAACAGAGCTACCCTACGGATGATTTCAGATAGTAATAAGAAACCGAAGTAGTCCGTGTATCAAATGTTGGGCAATTATATATGAATGACGTTTTCACACTGCGATCGTTGCAACAACAGCATTATGCGCAAATCATGTCAAACGAACCAGTGTTCCTCGACTATAAGATTCTGTTCGATTCAGCTGTACAGCCCAACTCGTTGGACACGCTTGTTCAGACTGGTGCTCTCTAGACTCATGTAAACATTTTAAGTGTCAGGCACTCGAAGAATTCTGAAGACATCGTGGTGTCTCCGGAGAACCGATGAACAAAAATAACAACTACCGGTGAAGCTTTTCAGGGATCAACAAAACCGTGGAACGCTGATGTAGTACGGGTGAAAACTTAGGTGCTTAATACGTTTCGTGAGACGGTCAGCATGAAAACCACAAAGAGAAAAGATAAAAGCGATAAAATAAAAGGCGTTTCGACTAAATCACCATAGTGTTCTTACGGGGGCGGTCGTGAAACAGCCTACCTCGATCGTGGTTTGCAACGCAGGGTGGTGCATGTTTTCCCACGTTATATCGTCTCAGGATGTATACATGCCATATTTCGTAATGTAGGCGGGTTAGGGCAACCTCAAGACGCCATTTAGTCACAGATAACGAGGGAAGTAGAAACAACGTAAGTAGAGAGAGCATTTCATGGCAAATCGCTAGGAAGAGAGCAAAGTTTTGGTGACATTTTAGCCAGCTGTACTGTGTAACTGCTGCGGTGTCTGCTAACCATACGGATAATTTGCTCTCATTGCTCAACATGGACCGGCCGAATTCTCAGATCCGAAGACAAAGGCCTCCAGTGAAACCATGTGTTGAACAACCGGCAAGCAGCATGTAAAAGTAAACACTCTGGTCAAATCAACAGTTCATAAGAGAACGAGCACTCTGAAATTTCTTGGAGTGCAGCACCAACTAGATGCCTGTTATTGCACTTGTTGGTTGCCGGAGTAATACCTTCACTGTCAGACATCAAGGCAGATCCCTCGCATTGGTAACCTTTAAGGTGAAACCTCATCACTGGCCCCCTCTCAGTAGCTGGCCAACAAGCTTCGGACTGCGTCAGTGTCGTACTGCTCCAGGCCGCCAGCTAGTCCGTGCTAGTCGAGCATGCACGCCCTCTTGGCTTCTTCGCTTTTACTCAGCCGCAGTATGCTGCACAAAATTGGATCCATACTTATTTACAAGCTCAACATCGTGAGACCATTTTCTCGAGAACACTACAAGTGCATCCCACAATTACCCTGAATTATAAATTCCGGGCAGATTTTCACTGATATACAAGGGCAAAACTTTGCGTAAATCCACCCATCGAAAACATTTTTGGTCCACGTCAACATAGCATTAAAACGGTTTTTGAACAAGCTAGCACTCGTCCAAGTTCAACATTGTGTGAGGCAGCTACAGGTCTCTCGATACTTTCACCGTGGGTGATTCGGATGCCCGGCAGTGAAACGCTATCAAGCTGTCGTATAATCTGCCTCCCGAACATACTGATGCATTCAAAGGGAGCGCCAACAAAACGTCTGTAGACAAGACAGCAATACAAGAGTGAAACAACCCGCGCAAACTTGCTTCCAACATGAGAACAACTGATGATCATTAAGGTCGGTGTGATCAATTAGCCTGCAGACACGATAACGGTATAGACTTGCCGCCCCACCCGCGATCGCAAGACGCATGAACACAACGCATAACACATGATGAGCAAGTCATCTGACCGGGAGCAGACGATCGGCGACTGAGCGCTGGTCGGCGGTGAGGCGTTGCTAACCCTCAAACCAGGCAACGGTGCTTCGGCCAAACTAGCCACGACACCTATATCCCGAAACGAAGTATTTTGTGCTAAGCAAACATATGCTAGGGCAGTCAGGTAGGACCAGCAGGTTCCCACTGTGATAACCGCTACCATCCGGAGTGCGTCAGAGTCCGTCGAACCGAACTGAAGAAATATAACAGTCCATCGGGCTCATTTTGATCCCGCCCTAAGTGTGCCATTGTTCAACATGTAAAATTTTATTTGAATTAGCCCAGAAGTACGACGGTCTAGTCACAGAAACTGAACGTCGTTTTAATACGAAAGTGCTTCGTTCGAGGTGACAACAGCACAGCTTGCGCCTCATCTGTCACCCGTAATCGCGACATCGAAACGCATAAAAGCGGCCATGCCTTCCCACGGCCTCGCAATACCAGAAAACTTGGGAACCACAAACCATTGATTCTTCATGAACAAGCCAAGCATGCCCGACTCCACCAACCACATCATCTTATCCAATGTATTGACTGATGCAACATCGGTAATACCGGCACTTTCGATTAACTGACAAAACGCGTAACTCTCTAAAGACCGATTCAATTATGCAACCTTTGCTGCTCGATATAATCAAAGTGCGACTTCAGTAACATCACCCACTACAGCCACAACACCGGTCAACGTTCAGGTGCAACCCACAAAGACTTCACCAAAGCTACCGATAGCCGTGCCCCCCACATCCTCGAAGACCAGGCGGCAGTACGGTTCCTGACGCTCAGATGTACCAATGTTCATGTGTTCAGGGCAACTCATTAAGGGGTAAATAGCAGGATGATTTGAAGCAGTAGAATTTCCTTTGTTATCAAATCGGAATTCGAGCCAGACCGAGTAATTTAATGCGCATCACTAGAGATCCAACCTCGATGTGCTACAGTCAGTCCCGGCTAATACGAGTGACACGGATCCACAGATTATGTCGAGACAGTGCTGTTGTCGATATTTCGCCTGCGGACTGAAGGCAATGGGATACGCATATTCCCGCACGTTCCATGAAGCGAATGCCAGCAACCCAAAAATAGCTCAAACGACTATCACGCGCAGGGTAGCAGTAGAATCCGTTCACAGCATGCCGAGCTGCTGGCACCTAACGATGAAGAATCCCATGCTCATGACCTGGACGAATGGCGGTACATCCGTGATACTCTCTGTGCTGGTGACGTCCTACGTTGGTCGATTATACGGTTACCCGTGTCGTCTAACTTAAACGGCAGTGGTCCGATGATACCGAAACTTAACTTTCAGTCACAACAGATGCAATGAACTTAATCAGCAGTTGACAGGTACTACGCAACACATTTCCTTCGGGAGTACGATTGAAGACAGCAGTTAGAGAACCGCGGCCATTCGTTGACCTCGCGGAAACCCCACTCGCGACTCAATATGACCACAACATCGATTCAGAACACTGTGCGCTACGAGGAGTAGCTAACGAAAATTTAACCATTGACTACATACCGCATGTGCAGATGAGACCAAAAACAGATTGCTTTCATATCGAGATTTGGCAAATCACCCAAAAAGCCATTAGGTGCCGGCCTCTCCTCGGTCGGTTTCATTGACTGTCAAACCCTTGGTTAACCAGCAGACCTAAGCACCAGTTCATTAGCATCTTGGATTGTGGCGAGATTGACGTTTACGCCCACATTAATTGTCGAGCGTTTATCCGGCTCTGTTTGGTGTCTGCCTGAGACTGAAACCAATTGCGGTTATTCATCATATGTAATCAATGTCATGCCAATAGGACCGTAGACCTTAGATTCACTCCGTGCGGTAAACAATTTAGGATCGGTCATTACAAGTATTACAACATTTTGTCCCAAAGAAACAAACCTCTGAGTTGACTTTGAGGGAAAAGATTAGTGTGCTATTTTTTCTGGAAAGCAGTAGCCAAAGAAATATGGCAGAGCATTTAGGTGCTAGCAAGACAACAGTCAGCAACATCTAAATGCATTAACACGAGTACTTGGAGAGATATAACAAGAGAAGGAGAGACCTACAGCGGAAGAGACGGAAAACTCCACACAATGAAGACAATGGGGTTACGCTGTGCTGCTTCAAGCAAATGAGGACACATAACGCTCTGATTTCTAGGTCGATGATTCAAGAAATTGATAAAAGGTCCTCCCAAGAATTTGGGGTTGTAGATTTCCAGGCATCTAATGATGGGGTAGAGAAATATAAACTCCGACACAAAATTACCCCAAGAGTTTGTGTGGTGAATCCAAGGAAGTGCCTGAAGAGTTTGTTCAAGACTTCATGGAAAAAATGTTCCAAAACGACGACAATTTTAACGCTGAAGATTGCGGTCTCTTTTTCAATGCGATGCCCAACAGAAGCTTTGTTATAATGATGGTAAATGCATGAGTGAAATACATTCCAAAGAACCTTTCACAGTTCTGTTGTAGACTAGCTCAAGTGGAGGGAAGCTAAAGCCCTTAGTCACTGGTAAATCAGCTAGACCACTGCGTTCAAAAACCTAGATCCTGAAATCCCTCCAGCCACCTGTACTTTTCAGTAACCTGAAGATCAAACCGATCTATGTGAATGATTACTGCCATCTTTGAAGCGTGAATCAGAAGCATTAACAAGGAAATAATGAAGAATAAGAAACGCTTCATTATCCTAACAGTGGACGACTGTCCTAGTCACACCCATATAAAAAACCTCACAAATATTACACTTAAGTTGCTGCCTCCAAACATCACAAATTCAACCTCTAAACCAAGAGATCATCAAAATATTTAAAATGCACTACCGAACCCAGCTCATGAAATGGGCGATGGCAAAATTGTATACTAAGGAGTCCCATGCAGAAGGAACTTCATCTCTAGCTTCATTTAATGCGAATGATGCTGTACTTTGGATAAGTTCCGCTTGGTTCAAAGTTCAAGCAGAAATAATACATGTGTTTCAGAAAAGCCGGATTTTTCAACATCTCGAGCGGGATGTCGTCGCATTATTAGACGTTCCATCTCCATTGGCAGAAATCGATGGAACCGATTTTAAAGAGTTTGTTGAAAGGAATGATGACGTGGTGTCTTGCACAAAACCAGACCCGGATGCTACTTCCCAATAGACACTGACTGCGGTACACCCATACGGAAACACTACAAACACCTGATGATGCTGATGAAGAAGAGGAAGAAGGACTAAGTGACGATGGTTTGTAAATCATTGAAATTGAAAGAAATTGAAGTCAGACATCTTTTAATGCAACTGAAATCATATGCTGTGGAAAATTTCAAAGTGGGCTGAGCAGCGTAACTTGTGTTGAGAGGGCTTTTTCACTTACCTTCGTGATAAGAGAAAGAAACAAAGCTTGAAATTATCTTCGAAAAAAGGATTTAACTTGCAAGATGCACGCTGCGTTTTGATTTTTTATAATCCTGGATAGTTGAATTGCGTTTGCCATCATACGAGACCTCGTGTAGGTTACGAAAAGCTTAGACATAAAGCCTCCCTATGTTGACAACTTTAGTCCAGTCACTTGAGTGGGCAACGTACGGAGGTTTTATGGTGTGTAACATTTAGTCATTGTAGTTTCCATTCTATTTCATTATTTTCTTCTAATGCTTGATCACGACTGTGCCGATCTGAGGTGATGGATTGAAGCTTACAAGCCAATTAATTACACCCACGCAAGGCGAATGGTCACCGACCCACTGACGAGAAAAACAGGTGTCGGATTCAAAAAACGGGTCGGCAGATTGACGGCCTATTACTTGCGACAACAGCCGAAAAACCACTCAAACTGATGACAGGTTACTTGCCTTGAAGCCCCATCAGCAAATGGCTAGATGAGGCGTGGAAGTGCGGATGAAACCTCTCGAAGGACTACACCGCATAGAAGCAGATCCCCAAGAGACGATTCCACGAATGGTCGTGTTACTTTACTTGGACTACTGGCTATGCATATATGTATTGCAACGTCCTACTTTCCGTATTTTTATTACTAGCCGAACAACTTCGTGGTGCCAGCTAGGTGGTTCGGGTGTAACCCGTTCCAACAAATAGTTCGGCGGCAGTGTTCCAGGACGTAGTGGGTTTTCGCCTGGAAAGCGTTCTCCCTATAAAAACCACAAATGACCGTTTAGCAGCACTGTGACGTGGCGAATGTGACTCGCCACAAAGTAGTCACTGCCCCGTGGATATCACGATAATTACATCCAATCCACGGACATTAATCGTCTATTCTTACATAGCCGACGCCGTCAAACAGTCACAAATGCAAGAGCACACTTACAGACACAAGCTACAAAGCTATACATATGCACCGTTACAAACACATCCATGCACACATTCACTTTTATCACAATCATATTGTATTCTTGTACATACTTGTTCAAACTTACTTTGTTATCATAGCAAAACCATGTTCGTAAAGGCGTGCCCCACGTTTCAGAAAACAAAAAGCTTATTTTATTATATATAAATGTCTCTCAGACCTCCTTTTAAGAACCCACATATCTCTCTATACCATCCGATTAGGTTGTACTTAATGATCAGACAACGTACTTGCTCTGTCTCCCACCGTCGAGAAATATATAATATATTTATTTGATAACGGAAGGAATCCATAACCAGGACTATCCTTGTGTACGTATTTTTGAGGCTGAAGGACAAGATGAGTGCGAAGCGATAACCTACGTCCAGGAACAGTAGCACTAGGTTCACAGCACCCTCTCCTTGGTAAACGTCAGAGCTGCGCAGATGGCCAAGTTTTAAAGCACGTGTCCCGAGGATTGTGAGGTAGTGCTTCAATCCAGACAAATGTCCACGAGGGTATTGGAGTGATTGTAAGCGGATCGCAGCAGCGTACTTTCCAAACACTCGATCAAAGCAGTGTCCCTTAGGTAGACACAAGAGAACAGCAATTTAATCGGACCACTTTCCGACGACGGTCCGGATAACATCACTCTGCTAGCCGACAAAACTGATGTGCATACCCCATACGCTACTGTTGTAACGCTGCTCTCGCCTCCGCCCTCTGCGCTCCAACCCAGCCCGGAAAAAAATAGAACACCGAAGTCTGCTAGACCGAAGTAAATTGGGAACACAACACGGTTAATTCAATAGACCATCTGCTATCATCTCCAGTTGCACATTCTGATCTGACTCATGCCAGTTGCCTGGACAGATTCCACACCTGCTAGCGGTCCGCACAGGCCAGTTGTAGGCGCGCTCACTCACGGCTGTCGCGTAGCAACCTATGTCATGCTGAGAGGCTGGTTTCATCAGCTTACTGAGTGAATTAGCTGGTCTACCGCTGGCCGGGTAGCAACCCGTGTCATGCTGGCGGGCTGATTTCATTAGCTTCCGGTTTGACCATGGCAAAGAGTCTGTCATCTGCTCACGTGGACTGGCTAAGCTCGCTCAGCTAGAGTGCACCATCCTAATCAGCCATTTCGCCCCCGTGACACCTGCGCCGAATTGAGTCTACTTCCCCACAATGCATTCTTGCTTCAATTCAGGTTTTTTGACATCGAGCAGTTGCCTTGGTGGTATTCTCCTCTTAGTCGGTCATCGATGTATGATGTCTGCGGGCCCTTGAGGCATGCCTTGGTTCGGCCTCCGCTGATCTGCGTTCCGGATCCATGTCTTGTCACGAACCATGTAGTTCGCAATTACTAATATGTCGCTCACTTCTGCTGTCATGTTCCCCGCTACTCATGCTTCTCCAGCACACGCCAACTGTTCTCTTGTTTATAATCCACAACCTTCGATTTGGTTCATCGCAATTAGTTTCCAAGCCGCATAGATAAGCCACCAATCCGGAAAAGCACCAGACACGCGTTTCGCCCTATTGGAGTTCGTCAGTGGTGCGCATCCATCGTTCCCCTACTGGGGATCGAACCCATGACCGCTAGAGGCTAACGCCAACTAGCCAACAGCTTATGCCACTCATTAGTAATCCACAATCTGTTGGATCGACTTCCAATGCCCGTCTCGCACACATCCAAATCGTCCGGCCATCTCTATCCTTCGACCCCGTTCTTCATTCCGTCTGGCAGTGTTCAATGTTCGGACCATCCTACAGTTTGGACAACAGGCTGGCATGGCGCGCACTCTAGATTCCCTTACCACCAATGTTTGTTGTGTTTCAGAGACTCGATTACAGTGTACCAGCACCGTGGTTAATTTGTCGTCCCCGGCTGCGCTTGAAACCACATAGTACTTACGTCTGTCTGGTGACATGGAGGCAGTAGCAGCCGGTTTAGCTGGCATCGGTACTGCACTGAGTGACAAAGCGGAGGCTGCATTACTCGACTGGTTTCCAATCGACAGCTGGCTATGTGCGGCGCGGCTTCAAGGCTCATGCAGAATCAACAAACATCGTGAAGAGAGGTGCAATTTGTTTGTCATTTCTGGTTACGCTCCGACCGACTGCAGCTGTGCATCAGTTAAGGGTGACTTTTGTCGTAAACTCCACAACCTTTTGAACGAGGTCGAAAAGTCAGCTGTCATCGTCAGTGCCGGTTATCGCAATGCATGAGTAGGTCACCTGCTTTCGTGCGAACATCATCTTGATGGCGGTCACGCGCTTGAGGAGAATCGTTCTGACAACGGTGATAGAGTTCTTACGTTATGCAAAGACCACCGTCTTTTTCTCTCAAGTGCGAACTTGAGGCATACCAGAAGACGTACAGCCACCTGGCGTCCTCCTTCGCCAACGCAAGCGTGGTCACAAATAGATCACATTGCAATCAGATTTAGATGGCGAGGCAGCTTCCGGGATTGTAGATCTATTTGGTTTACGTACCTCAATTCAGATCACGCTCTGGTCTGCGCGGACACCAGCATGAGACCTTATGATTCCTCAAAACGAAAGCACCTTACGCTCGACATCAACAGGTTAGCTGACCCCTCCATTCAAGCTTCCTTGTCGCACGCATTCAGTAGTACTCCAAATCCAGACATCGAAAATCATTGGAGTTTCCTGTGTGAAGCGATGCTATCTTCCAGTCTTTCAATCTGAGGAATCACAAGGCGCCCTCTGAGGGGCTGGATTTCAGCACACTCACTGGAATTGTTCTATCGTCGTAGAGCTATCCCGACCGACTCAAATAGAAGTGCAATGTGTCGTATCTTCAGCCAACAACTAAAGCAAAGCCTGCGAGCTGATAACGAAACTTGGTGGTCCTAGCGTGCCTCAGAGTTGGAAACGTCAGCTCTCTCTGAAAACGTTTGCAAGCTCTTCCAAGTCATTCCGGCCACTGGTCACAAAGACTTGGTGTCAGTGTGGTCATTTGCGGGGTTGACAGAACGCCGATCACCAACTTACACAGGCGCAAGGACCGCTGGGCTGAACATTGCCGCACTCAATTCAGCAGGCCTCCTTCGCCCGCGATCCTAACTAGTATACCTAGATACGCGCCTTGGAACCTCTCAATGGAACCACCAACAGTAGCTGAGGTCTGCATTGAGCTCCGACACTTGAAGTGATTCAGTTCTGCTGACCCAGACGGACTTCATCCAGGACTGTTCAAGTTCGGTGGCGAAGCAACTGCCAATCAACTAACAGCTCTGTTCTAACATCTGATGTAAAAAAAACAGTTCCATGCGCTTGTCGCGTCAGTTAACGATCATCAAGAAAGGTGTCCGTACCCTATGCGTTTACCACCGAGGAATCAGTATAATGTCCGTTACCTAGAAGCTGTTAGCATCCATTCTACTCCGCAGACTAACCCCCATTCGAGAATTGCGCTCCCGTGAAGAAGAGGCTAGTTTCCGCCCCAACCGAGAGTGTAAATACCGCCTGTTTACGCTCCGCCAACTTTTTGAAATGCGTCATCCTTACCGCCAGCCCACTAGCGCCGTTCTGTACATCGAGCCGCTTTCGACTCTGTCGATCGGCCAGCTTTATGGCGTTGCTTACAAAAGAATGGGGAGCGCGAAATGTATATCGCCATGGTTCGATCACCATATTGCAATGTCTCAGGTAAAGTGAGGGCTTACGGTACGCTCTCTTCACCTTTTGCCGTCACTAGCAGTGTACGACATGGTTGCTCCATATCTCCGTTTCTCTTCAAATTTGCGATCGAGGATGTGCCTTTAAACACTTTTGAGGGTAACCTCTTGACCGATTTAGATTATGCTGATGATATTGCCTTGCTTGGTAATGACGCACAGAGCACACAGGCTGTTCTAAACCAGTTGGGGATAGAAGCATCAAAATATAGCATGAACGTTGCCCCTACAAAATGCAAAGTCTTGATCCTGGATTGGCATCCATCGGCACCAGTGCTTACACTTCAAGGTACGCAGCTTGAACAAGTGGATAACTTTGTTTACCTGGGAAGCTGTCTCTGCTGATGGTAGCATTGGAAGAGAGATTAACCTCCGCATTGCCAAAGTCCGTTCGGCCTTCGCCAACCTGCGGCATCTGTGGCGACGCCTATTTGTAAAGGGCAAGGTCTATAATGACTGTGTTCGCGCGGTGCTGCTGTATGGGAGTCATTCCTGGCCGATTCTTGTGAATGACGCGTCGGATTTTGGCCTTTGACAATGGATTTCTGTGGAGAATAGCTCAAGTTTGGTGGATGAACCATGTTAGACGTCGCGTCTTCGGTAACACGGGACTTCCACTTGATAGACTGGTGCCGCTGCGCCAACTGAGATGGCCGGACCAATTTTATGTATGCTATGCGAATGCTGCCCCGACGCGCTCTCCTCGATCGCATGGGACAAGGCTGGAAGAAATCGCTCGGTGATCAGCCTATCACGTAGCGACAAACGAGTAAGGCGCTGAAATCCAGTTTAGCTGTTGTAGGTCCGTTGTGTCTTCCGGGTTGGGGATCAAAGATGAAGAACATAGATGGCTGGAAACTCTTTCAGAGATGGCGCAGAACTGGACCCAATAAAATGATGTGTACGAAGACTCGTCTGGATTTCCTGATCTACATCGCAAACATTAAACAGACAAACAATATAAAACAGTGTACAAAAAACAAACAAGATTCAAAAACGAAAAAGCGTTTTTGTAATTTTCATCCTTTTCTTCTAAGTTGTGGTTTCTGTATTTATTATTTCCATTTCATGGTGTTGCGCTGGTTCTGTGTCTAAATAATAGACTGATGTTTATATATATATATATATATATATATATCCTAAGAGTAGAAGGATTTTGGCGAGCATTTTGTGTTCGTCGCAACCAGGCAAGGAATTCAGATAAAACGACTACTTTACGGAAAAGCGCCAAACGGCATCTAAACCATTTCGGCTCGTCAGTGTTGTGCATCCTTCCGTTCTCTAGGGAGGACCGGATCTATGGCTGAATTGGCTTGTGCCTTCTGACCCGCATCTAATGCCAATTAGCCATAGGGCTCGGTAGCCGACTATCACGAATTGTTAGCTAACTGCGATATAGCACAACCCATTCCCCACTGCCATTCAGGCACCTGGCATGCAAATGACAGCGGTTGACCTTCCGGCGTCAGGACTTTCCGGTTACAGCAGCTATGAATTGACATAGCATTGTGGCTTGTGCCATCTGAAAAGCATCTTCAGATAATGTTCCGTGGGGAAACTTAGACGACTATCATGAATCGTCAGGTAACTGCGATATAGCGGGGCACATCCTATGCTGCCATTCAGGCACCGGCCATGCAGATGACAACGGTTGGCCTTCCGTCATCAGGACCTCCTGGTTACGGCAGCTATGAATCAACACGTCATTTATGAGTAGTAGGAACGTAACGTGTGGTTTCTTTTAGTCGCAATCAGCCGACAATTCAGATAAGACAACTACTTTTAGGGAAAGCACCAGACGGCCGTTTCTCCTTATTGGTCACAGTAATTGCTGCGATCCCTTCGGTGCTCTATGGAGGATAAAGACCTTGACTACAAGCGGTTTGTTCCAACTAACCCGCAGCTTATGCCACTGACCCATGGGGGAAGGTAGCGGACTATCCCGAGTTGTGGTCCCAACCCTGATTCTTTCATCCTGAGTGCTTTGCTCGGCACACAAATTACTGTTTCATATAGATACTTTCGTCTCGAACTGTTCCTTTTTTGATGACACACATTACTTTTATGCTCGCCTTAATTTGACGGCATATAATCATCTTGCTTACTTATCCGCTTCTGTCTGAACGGACTCCTTCTTTCTGACTTCGCGGACTATTGAGAACTAAATGAGCTAGGCTCTGCCGAGGTAACGCTCTATAACTCTCACCTCAAGAGCATTGCTGGTCATAATTCATCCTCATTATTATATTCCCCCTTCATCTTTAACATGTCTATTTCTGCCGATACTCTCTCTGAGTATTCAGACCTTAATAACACGTTTTTCTCTCTATGAGCCGACATTATAGTCTCGTCTCAATGATCTCCTACCTTACGACTACTGTGACCCTAATGATCAGGGATCGGCAGACCCAACGGTCTGTGCACATCACCTTGAGAATATCGTTGGCTTTCCACTTCTCCTCAAGAGAGTCTTTTCCTTCTCGACACCATGCTTTCCTTTTCGCACTCTCTGTTTGCATTCCGTTTTCAATTGCACCGATAACTCTTCAGGCCTGGCTCTAATCTAGCCTCGTCTGACCAGTCTCCTGCTTTCTGACCAGTTCCAGACATCCGAGACGTTAACGAGCTAGGCTCTGCAGTCCTAATACTCCGTTCCCCTCATCCTGAGACCTTTGCTCGGCATGCTAACTGCGTCCTCATAGAGCTACTTTCGTCCCAAACTGCTTCTTTACTGAGGACGCATTACTGTTATTCCCACCTTAATTTAGCGGCCTAGCTTCATCTTGCTTACTTATCCGGTTTTGTCTGAACAGTCTCCTGTTTTCTGACCTCTCTCGGACTTCTGAGATCTAAATGATCTAGGCTCTGCCGACGTAACGCTCTGTAACTCACGCCTCTAGAGCATTGCTGGTCATGATTCATCCTTATTATTATATTCCCCCTTCAGCTTTAACATGTCTATTTCTGCCGATACTCTCTCTGAGTATTCAGACCTTAATAACACGGTTTTCTCTCTATGAACCGACATTCTAGCCTCGTCTCAATGGTCTCTTGCTTTCCGACTACTAAGACCTTACCGATGAATCATCAACAGATGCAAAGCTCTGTTCACAAAACCTCGAGATCTTTGTAAGCTTTTCCACTCCTCCTCAATAGAGTCTTTTCCTTCTCGACCTTATGTTTTCCTTTTCGCACTCTCTGTTTGCATTCCTTTTTCAATTGCAACGATAACTCTTCGGGTTTGGCTCTAATATAGCCTCGTCTGACCAGTCTCGTTTTCTGATTGCTTCCAGATATCCGAGACGTTAACGATCTAGGCTCCGTAGTTCCAACACTCTCTGCCCCACATCCTTAGTGCTTTGCTCGGCATGGTATCTACCTATGCCGGCGCAACGCTCTGTAACCCTGGCCTCAAGTATATCACTGGGCATTATGCATCTTTCTTATTGTTAACAAGGAGGAATAATCACCTGAAGAACGTTGTTGACTTTTCCACTTCTCCTCAAAAGAGTCTATTTTACCGACCCTTTCCTTCCCGTGCTTTCTGTTTGCATTCCTCCTTCATTTGACGTTAACTTACATGTGTTTGTCTACCCTGACTTCTTACATTCCTACCAATTTAGGACTGAGGCATCGCGTCCCTGCCACTTCTTCTGAGCGGTATTTTTTCTGCTTTCTTCCTATATTCAGCACATCTCGTCCTCCTCTCTCTGGTGTCCCACAGATTGGGCATATGCACTTTAAGACCCCACAAACTCTTTTTGCCCCTTCTTCATTTCTAGTTTGGAACAATCTTTCATTTTCTACTCAGCCGCGATCTGCCCGCTTCTCGTTGCATTTCGCCACTTATGATGCATGTGTATATGAGATATTTAAATAGCAATTACATGGTATAGGGGTACAATAGTTGTCATTGTTGAAATTGATCGACTGCGTTCCGGATGCATTTCTTTCGTCTGTCTGGGTGGCTACTTTTGTTCGTTGCTTTTTTCCCGAGATTGTCACAGACACGGCGTCGAGCACTCAAGGAAGCGTCCAGCGCCGCGACAATACTACAATACGAGGCACAGAGTTCCTCTAGCTGGAAACGAGTGGAGGATTATCCGCCGCTTTTATAACTTACCAACCGGGCAAATGATTGGTTATCTTGCAAGGAGAAAATTTTCCAGAGGCCTGAACAATTGGGTTCAATTCGCCTAACAATATCTCTTTCACATACTTCTTACCTAGAGCTCTCCTGTTGACTTCGGAAGGCACATTCTCCTGCCGATGCAAGGCCAGAACAATTGGGTTCGGCCATTTTTCGCTACCACTTGCCACTCATCCGAAGCTCTTTACCCCGCTTTGCCCGTTCATTTGGCCGTGGATACCTACATTTCCAATCCATTTTACAAATTACCCCGCGAGGATCTCCGATTTGTTTTTCGGGACGACATCCTATCCTTCAGGGCTTCAACAACACTTCAACATATTACATTGGATATCCCTTGGAGAATTTCCGTGGTTCTGCAGACGATCAACACATCACCTTCAAAAAAATATTCAATGCATGATCTACCAATCGGGCCCAGCCATTCAGTCAGGACAGAACAGGACCCAGGAACGAAATAGGCTCACGACTAACGCAACATCCAACGGAAAATGGGACGCAACTTGACTGTGAATAACGGAGCAAATAAACGCTCAACAAGAAGCATAGCCAGTTACATCTTGCCATTCAATGGATCGGCTGCAGTGTTTCAGGACGTGGTGCGTTTTCGCCTGGCTAGCGTTCTCCTTATAAAAAGCCACAAATGTCCGTTTAACAACACTGCAACGTGGCGAATGTGACTCGTCATCGAATAAAGTCACAGCCCATAACTTCATACTGGTAGGTCAACTAGCGTCACCATTCTTGATACCTTCGTTAAACTGGAACTTCGACACCTGCATATACAGTCGTCTCTTTTCTTTCTACGATATCACCTTTCATCTTTGCGTTAAGTACGCACGAATCGGTATATTGTCACATCTCTCCCGATCTTGCTTTTCAATTTTCCTCTAGTCGATCATTCAGGAGTTTTGATCTATTATTTGCTGATGTATGACTGCAATATATGGCAGACTGATTATGTCCTTACAAACGGGTCCTGATCTCACGACAGCCCAATTATTATTACACATTTCCACCACTGTACACTTCCGATCATGAAAGTATGAACAATTTTTCACTGTCGATGTTACAAATGCAATAAAATGTCGGTAAAGTTGCACCTACTTGATCATGCGTAATGGGAGTGCCTCGCATAGTCGAGAATAAAATATTTATTTATTTAATTACCTGCGACATAGCTAGATCTATCACCCACTGCCATTAAGGCATCTGCCATGCAGATGACAGCGGTTGGTCTCCGGCGTCAGGACTTCCCGCTTACGGCAGCTATGAATCGACATAGCATTAATGAAAGCCGTAAGGGCGAATTTGTATCATTCATGAGTAGAAGGATTTTGGCGAGTATTTTGTGTTCGTCGCAATCAGCCGACAATTTAAATAAAACACTACCCTCAGAAAAAGCACCAGACGGCCATTTCGCCCTATTGGGGCTCGTCAGTGGTGCGCAAACTGCGGTCCTCTACGGAGGATCGAACCCATGACTGCAAGTGGTTTGTGCCAACTAACCCGTAGCTTATGCCACTGAGCCATGGGGGATGGAAGTCGACTATCACGAATTGTTATCTAACCGCGATATAGCCCGACCCATCCTCCAATGCTATTCAGGCACCTGCCATGCAGATGACAGCGGTTGGCATTCTGGCGACATTATATATATGGTTGGCACTGTGGCCAGCCACAGGACGCCTGCGCCTACAGAGGAACCATGGATGACTTGCGCTGTACCACTCACAGCTCCATCCACACACCCCATATCCAGTGGAAACCCGAAGGAATAAGACCGGGAGGCATGCGGATGGGAGCCACGTTTAATCAACGGAGCCGGCCCACGTTCCTTCACAGGCAAACACAAGCACGCTGTAGTTGGGAATCAATCGCACACAAGGCGATGGTTGGACCATAGTCCACTCCACACTGAGTGCATGGAACCACTCTTCGAGCCTAGCACGGCCACAAGGACCGTGCACCCCGTCCCCTCCAGCAACGATCAACTGTCTTTTGGAGCCAGTATGAACGAGGTAGTGGGTAATAGACAGGTAAGCACCTTGTCAACATGCACATCAAGCGCACTCACACCGGGGATATCAAGCAACAGCCAATCACCTGGAACGACAAGATGAAATAAAACAAATCCAATAATGCATACAGATACGGTGGCACAACTCTAAGCTAAATAAGCATATGAAGTAAGTTGGTTAGCAACGAATCCGCGATAAGGAAAAAATGTCCACAAGTTATTTAAAAATGCTACAAACGCAACAAGGTTACCGAAGATAAGCGCAATTAGCGTAAGCAACGTGGCCAATTAATAGAAGATTATTCAGGTAGGCAGAACAAACCAAATAAAGTGGAATGAAATTTATCCAGCTTGCCATATATATATATATATATATATATATATATATATGATGGTAGATGAGGCAAACGAACGATAGCGTACTATTGCTGGAGCACTTCAGGTGACCTTTGAGATGAACCACAGTAGGAAATAGTACAAACAGCGGTTTTTCGTGGACTGACTTTCAAGATGAACAATGATTTACAACGGGTAAAAAAGCAGGTACTTGACATGTTCCGTAGGTTGTTTAGAGTGAGAAAAGATAGATCAAGGGATAATGGATTACAGATTTAAGTGCACTGTCATATAAAGGGAGTTTGAAATCAGAATGTACGCACAAAAAGCAATAAGGGGAGTGGCTATAGATCACATAATAGGTAAGAAAAAAATGAAAAATTAGCAAGGACAACGCTTAGTCGTGTGCAACTATCTTGGGTCGACAGAATACTGAAATCCAGTTTCTATAGTAGTGGCGTTTATCAAATTTCGTGCAAGGGGTTCGGAGTGACTCATTCTCGAGTAGGGTTATGGCACTATCTACTGTCTGTTGTGCATTAGTGCCAGCATCCGATGGTCATGGGCTATAGCACGTAGTGTAAATGTGACAGAGTATCGGCAAGACGTTTTTTGAAAAGGGATAGGGTGTGTGCATTAATTACATGTTCCGGGAGGGCGTTCCAAGGCTGTGACACTAGAAGGCATAAATAGTTTCGCCGACATTCCAGGCGGCTGTAATGCGTGACTAACTTAAACTGGCGACCTCTTAGCGGGATGTTTTGGCTGAGTAGCAGAAGAGAATGTCATGGGTGGTTGGGATTTCTCAGGATCTGATACACCATTATTAGGTCGCCCCTTTGACGCCGATAAAGTCCACTGTATTTTTTGAGGGTCTTCAGCCTGAGTGGGTGGGGGAGGCTGGTCAAACTTCTGACGCTCTTCGTTGCCCTAACGTTTCGTCCAAACTATATGTGAAAATTGCCGAAATAAGATACAGCCAGGAAGAGTAAAGCCGACGTGTAGGCCTCAGCATTTCGTTGCGAACAGCTCCGTGTGTTTGTTCCAACAACCTAGCCCGAAGAGCCTTCAGGTTTCAGCTCAGTCTTCCTCCTCTACCCGTGCAAACTCACCGGAGAGAAGTCCGACCGTTGTTAGAAGCCCAGTTTTACCTTGCATTAATTGTTTACCTTTGTTGTGTCCAACGGACACTGATGTCCCAGCAGGTGAAAGTCTGAGTGTTGAAGACCAGTGGAAAGAACAAAGAACGAAATTACGAGGGGACGTTGGGCGTTTAAGTTCTGTAAGTCAACAGTTAGCCAAACCACGTGAGGCTGGTAGTATACTTCGCCCTGCAAGGTCAACCTCGTCCGAACAGAGGCGTTATAGTCTCGTGATCTGTCACGCACCGGAGTCCAGTGATCCATCACCCCAAGTGCGCTACGATCACGATGTCGAGTTCTTACAGGATCTAATCGAAAGACTCCTCGACGCTGATGAGGACTCGGTAAAAGTCAGGCGAATTACCCGTCTTGGAAAGCAAAGTGATTAACGAAATCGGCCTATGAAAATCACTTTGGTGGACGAAGCCAGTCCAAGACTGGTCATGTCCGGCCTAAGTAGGCTGAAAGGTTTGAAGATCCATGTTCGTCCAGACCTGGACCCAGTAGACAGGAAGCGGCTCAAGTCTGCCATCATTGAGCTGAAAGACGCACTGGTGAGGGGGAAACAAATCTTCGTATCGTAAATTTTCGGGTGGTTTCCAACAATCTGCGAAGCAGGATAAACAGGTTGGCCACACTTCAAGCACGCCCGGCGGCTCCTGCTGCGGCCTGCGAGTAGCCTTCACAAACGTTTGCAGTGTTATGAATAAGCGAGATGATCTTTGTTGTTTCGTTGCGTCTGAGCGGCCAGACGTAGTGGGACTCGCCGAGACATGGCTGCATGCGGAGTTATACACCCAAGAACTTGAACTCAACGGTTACTCATGCTTCCGATTCGATAGACTAAAGAATGCCCACGGTGGTGTCTTACTTTATATCTGGTCTTCCTTGCGTGGCAGACTTGTGAGCACTTACCGAAGTGACGATGGTTTGTGTGAGATACTGTGGGGCTCCATCCGCCTCAGGCGCGATGAACTACTCGGGGGCGCAGTTTATCGCAGTCCCCTGAGTCGTTGTTTGGATTGGCTGCCCATTCTTCGGACCCACATGAGTCGTCCACACTTTCTACTTATGGGCGATTTTAACTGTCCTCGAATACGATGGCTTGATGTGCATTTGATGTCTGGACATAGTGAGGTTGAAGCAAAGTTCGTGGATTTGGTACTTGAAAATGGTGCATCGCAACACATATGCCAGCCAACACGAATAACGATATATTCAACCCCGTCTTGTCTCGACCTGGTGTTAACGAGCTACGAACAACGAGGGTGTGACGTTAGGATCCTGGAGCCCCTGGCTACAAGCGACCATTCAGTGCTCATAGCTGATATGGAATTTGCCGTATTCACGTCCGCTGGAACCAGCTTACAATTACTGGAAAACGGACTTCGATGGTCTAGCTCGAACCGCGAGCCAAATGGATTGGTCTCTGTCACAAGCTGCATCTGTGGAAGATTGTTGGATATTTATAAAAGAGAGATTGATATTAATGTGTTCCCAATTTGTGCCATTGAAATGTGGGAAAGTTGGACCGAACAAGCCTCATTGGTTTGACAAGGAGTATGGAAATCTGGCTCGGACGCGGCGCAGACTGTGGGACAAATTCCTCCTCTCTGGCTCTGCCAATGATTACGAAAAGTATAAATGTCAGCGAAACCTCTGCAACAGTGCAAAAAAGAATAAACGCCGACATTTCGAAGAGTAACTCGCAGTAGCAGCGAAGACCGCCCCAAAGAGAATCTTTGCATATGTGAAGCGACGCCTGAAGCCGGCAGGTGATGTGCCAGTGCTGGATGGCCCGGATGCACAACTCCTAACCTCCAGCACTGAGCGTGCGTCCGCGTTGGCGGCGCACTTCGCTTCTGTATTTGCGAATAACCAGGTGCCTGTCCCGAGTTCGACGTGTACCGCTTTTACCGAACTCGATAGTCTGCATTGCGGCGTTGAAGAGGTAGGTTAACTACTCGCCAACCTTGACGGCACCAAAGCTGTTGGACCTGATGGGCTTCACCCACTAGTACTCAAGTCACTTTCGACCATCCTCTCTCCTGTTGCCACTGACCTTTTCAACAGGTCGCTGTCCGAAGGTTCGTTGCCGGTTGACTGGAAATGTTCGGTGGTGAAGCCTATTCCGAAAGGCGGCGACCCTAGCAAAGTAGACAATTACAGGCCAATTTGTCTGACACCTACTTTGGCAAAGGTTGCTGAGAAAATCGTGAAGAAGGGATAGCTGCAGTTGCTACAGTCAAACGAGGTCTTGACGCCCACACAGCACGGTTTTATGCAAGGTCGCTCATGCATTACGAACCTGCTTGTGACGAGGCATGAGTGGTTGAAGGCAATAAACAAGGGGAAGTCCGTCGACGTGATATTCATCGACTTCAGTAAAGCGTTCGACAAGGTCAGTCATGAGGTTCTCCTTCACAAACTCAGCATGTGTGGTGTCGGTGGCTCACTGCACCGGTGGATCCGCGACTTTTTTGTTGGACGAATATGGAGGGTACAGGTCGACGACCATCTAACTGACTGGTACCCCTCTACAAGTGGCGTGCCTCAAGGCACTGTGCTGGGGCCCACTCTGTTCCTGATCCACATCAACGATCTACCGCAGCTTCTCCGGTCGCAGTGTGCCTTGTTTGCGGACGACATGAAGATTTGGAGAGAAATTGACGCTCCCGATGACTGTGGCCTACTTCAGCAAGACCTCAACCGCCTATCCACATGGTCTGCAGAATTTCTTCTCCCGGTCAACCCAGCCAAGTCTGTATTTATGAGCCTGGGAAGAAGGTGCTGACGGCCGAACCTACACCCTTGACGGCCAACCGCTATATCCCACACCCTCCGTGAAGGACCTAGGTGTACTCTTGCGCTACGATTTGAAGTCCGTAGACAACACGAACAGGCTATATCGTAACGGACTGCGCATGCTTTGGGCGCTCAAATGTAGCTTCGGCACATGGTCTGAAGAGATTGCCACTCGCCTGTTCTCTTCTATCATTAGACCAATGCTAGAGTACAATTCGCCCGCCTACTTTCCGATTACCCGAGGCGAGGCACAAAAGATCGAACGGGTCCAACACGTTGCTACCAGGCTCATCCCGAGTTTACGTGGCTTGGGGTATGAAGACCGGTGCGAGAAACTAGGATTCTACACCTTGTCCTACCGTCGGATGCGAGTCGACCTCATTATGACCTACCGTATCCTACATCTCGGTGACTTCCCCATGTTAAGGCCAATGCTGCACTTACGAGGGCCATGCAGCACACGCGGACACAGATACAAACTTGTCGTGCCGGATGTGAAATGTGTTCTCCACCCACTGTGCTTCGAACGGAGAGTGGTAAACATTTGAAACAGTTTACCTAAACATGTGATTGAGGCAACATCTGTGCAGAAGTTCAAAACGTAGTTAGATTTATATTTTGCCACTATTCGATTCAGAGAACGATTGCACACTTACGATGACATATCACATTTGTGAGTCCTGAAATATCGTAAGTCAGATATTTTAAATGTTACATGAGAACGACAACAATATTCACGGTTGACAACTTTTATAACGTTTTTCACCATATTTCGAAAGAGTTGTACAGAATTCATTTCTACTTGCTCTATAATACAGTATTCAGAAAGACTTCATCCTTTTAGGCCGACAGAGTTAGGTTTCAGAAATCTTTGTCACGAGCTTGGTAAATATGTTGACGAATTCTCCGCAGGCCACCTCAGTGGTTAATTCGGCTAAGAACGACCAGCTTGTTGAATCAATGAGATCGGACAGCTCGTCATAGTTGGTTACGACATGATATTCCTCGGCATGCCCTTTAGGATAATCCGCGTAGCACATGTAATGAAACACTAGAATGGCATGATCACTGCGGCCCAAAAGAGTAGCGGTTATTACTCTCTCGACCATCAGTTCTTCATTGGTGAATATTCGGTCCAATATGGATCGCCTGTTAGTTCCCCTGAATTTGGTGGGTGTAGTGACGTGGCCATAAAGCGGGAAGTCTGAAACCAGATGTTGCAAGTCTGCTTTGAATTGTTCTCCTGGTGTGACCTGGGATTTTACAGCATGTAAGCTGAATTCGCCAGTGACTAGAATGTGACTGTATTTTCTGTTTATCACTTGCCTCAATGCAACTATCAAGTTGCAGTCCATCTCAGGAGTAGACGATGATGGGCGGTAAGCAACAACCAATAGGCCAAAATCGCTCCCTCTCAGCCTGAAATCACACCAAATGGCGTCAGGTACGTCGGTTTCTGAATCGTTTATGGGTTCGCATTGCATGTTGTTACGAAAGTAGAGGGCTAACCCACCACCTTTGCTGGTTCGATCCTTCCGGACAACGGACATGCCTGTTAGTGCAATTTCAGCATCCGTTATCTCGCAGCGCAACCACGTTTCGGTGACAGCGATGAGGTCCCAAGCTGCAGACGCGCGTCGAAGTCTTAATTTAGCTAATTTGCTGAGAAGACCTTGGGCATTTGTGTACATGCATGAGAACTTCTCGGAGACCAAAAGTGTGTTCGATTGGTTGGATGAAGCAAGTGAGTTTACGCCGACCATTAAAGGTTCGGCGGCTAATCGTTTTCTGAATGGGTTGCAGACTCTCGAGACGAATTTAGTATGTAGTCAAGTATCAGATGCCCCGGATCCCGGTGTTTGCTCGTGCTCTGCTGTGTCCCTCCGGATATTATGGCTACTGTTGAAACCGTCCCCGAGTCGGGTCCTGCAGTTGGCGTTTTCATTAAGAGTTGTGCCTCTACTGAATTGTCATTAGAAGGTGCTGGTGTTCCCTCTGCTTGCAGAAGGATTGCTGTTGGCAATCTGCGACGGAATTTAGTCCAGTTCTTTAGTAGGGTTTGTGCCGTTACTTCTGATTGTAACACAAGTTTTAACAGTCTGGGATCGCACCCCTTATAGTTTGGTGATATGGGGATCTTTGTCAAAGAGGTGGCCACGACATTTTCGAGAGAAAGAGCCTCCTGGATATAGTGCCATTGCTTGTGGTCGTGCATCTGAGCTTCGTCAGAAGAGGAATCTGTAAGCTCAGGAACATCGTGAGCAATCACAAATTTCTTATCTTGACTTTTTCTGTGCCTCTCTTTGTTAGTGGGATCCATTGAACGTTCTTTCCACGGGATTTCTGGTAGTATGTGCACTCCACTTGAGTCGTTGCGGAGACGATTCGCGGACAGCAGAATGGCCTCAGTCTCATCCGCCGAGTTTAGTGTTACCCGAAGTAACCGGGGGTTCACCGTAGTGCAACGCGTTTGGATGGCGCGAGATTCTTTTTAATGTCGTAGGATTTGCATGGACACCGATCAACGTACAGATGGAACCCCACTGATTTCGATCGTCCGTCATTTTACCCTTAATTGTATTGGATTTCGATTCGGAAACATTTGTGCACACAAGGTTTAGGGCAACATAACTGCGTAGATTATTTCCTTGTTTATCGTGTGTATCAAAACATGGCGGCACAAGAAACAATTCCCGTATGATTATTTGACTAAACATCTTGTTCCTACCATATTGTGATTACCATATTGGGTCGACCCATCGACGTGAGTTCGTGTCTTTTGGGGGGTCCGGTTGACTGTACACAAGTCATGCTCGTTCGCATTGAGCAAATGCTGAATCGTTGATGTATCGTACTTCAGGTTAGGCATTCTCTGGCATTTACCGGTCACTTGCTGCAATGTGACGTTAGGATTCTGTTCAATTTTGCGCAGTATTAATAATAATAATAATAATGTATTTTCTCGTGGTACCGAGGAAACGAGCCCACAAAGGGACGGATCAGATTTACACTGCAACATGCTCAGGCATGCTAAGCTGTCAATGGTTTGGGTTTTTACAGGGTTACAATAGGGATGCTTTTGCGAATATTTTCTTTTGGGACTTTTGTCGCCGTATGCTACCAGTTCGCGGGTGTTCTCATTTGATTGTTTTCGGTGCAGCTTGTTGGTGCCATGATGGCGGCGGTTTGATGGGGGGGAGTATGAAAAGGATGAAACAGATTCATCAATCAAAATCAGCTTAGTAATACACAATCTTACTTAATAGACTGGAGTAATACAGTTGGAGCTATTTGTGAGTAGCAAGTTAGGGAGTTGCGAAAATAAGGAAAAGACTATATTAAGGTAACTCCAGTGGATCATCAAATTCAAGTTGCTTTATCAGAATAATATAGGCAGTACTCACATCGTAGGGATTTAAGGCATAGCGTAGTGTCTAGACATTCCTTGGTCTAATTATGAAGTTGAACTAATCAAGTTGTGTTTTGGGCTGCCAGATGGTTGAGATGCTGGGTGAGCTCAGTTGCATTCCTTTCAGCCTTCACTTGTAGGTGGATAGTTAGGATCGCGTGACTATGCACGGTAATGTTGAAAAGGGAGAATTAAACGGATAAGTAGACAAAGAAATAAGTGCCTATTCACTGCAGTCAGGACTTATTCAGTGGATCGTAGTCTTGTAGAAGATGCCAAAGACAGGGTGATTAGGAAAGTGTGCAATAGTTATCCGATTCTTGGTGTAGAGATATAGAGAAAATGCACCACAACTAAGAGCGAGGCTATAGTCTAAGGAATAAGTTAATGGGAAATATCGGTAAGACAGTAGGACGGTAGAGGTGAAGTAACTAGGAACCAGGAGCACAACAGATTCAGTGCAGAATGAAGTAGGGTAAGAAAAAACAAGTGAAGTAATACGGTCATTCGTGGAACCGTCTCCCGGGGACCTGCTTCCATGCGGGGTAGTCCCTCGAGAGGTTTCACCCGCACCTCCACGCCCCATCTGGTCATGTATCGGTGTGGTTTAAAAGCACGCTGGCCACTACCGATTTTATTCATCATTTGGTCAATTGCTTTTTATCTGGTGAGCTAGTTACTCAAGCCAGTCAGCCCTTTCGTCATTCATAGTTTTTTGCGTGCATGATGACCGGGATCACCGGTTGGCGTCATATGCCATTAAGTGTGAGTTCAGCAGTTCAGATTGGACTGTTCTTTTTAATTTCAGCATACTTTATATTCACCGGTTGATCTTTTGGCGTGGGTATACATGTTGCTTCGAAGTTTCAAACCATCACCTCAGAAGATCGGCCCACTCGTGACCAACAGAATAACAGGAGAATAAGATGAAATAGTTAAATTAGGGGGGTAGAAATATCAACGAAATAAGTAGCCAATTAGCATGTCTCGCGACATTGTGGGATGCCATATGATTGGGTGTGATAAAATATTGCAGAAGTTTAGAATAACAGGTAGCGTTATTAATGAGTTGGCTTCTCCTTTCAATACGCACTAGGTGATGCAAATTATCCGGATGCCATAGGACAGTAGAATATTTACCATATACGAAGGAGTGATAAAGCAAGAGATACCCTTTTTATTTCTCCACCTACAAGTGGGACTTCAAGGGTGGCATTTTCGAGTATAATGTATTCTGGAGTGTGGTGAACTTGCATTATTGGTCATATATTGTTTGGACCTGATGGAATTAACACACTTGTAGACACTTGATGGCCGAATATTTTCATTATGTTTTGCATGTTGAGGAAAGCTCCCAAGTTCATTTTAAATTTGATTAGCTTCTCCCTTGCCCGTATTTTCAATGGTAGCTTGTTCGTGTGTCTGCATCTTTGGCTGCATACAGGTCGCAAACGTCAATGAGTCAGTTGTACTGGTCGCCGGTCATTTTGTGAAACTGTGAACATTAACACTCGCGATTTACACGGCTCGAGTAGGTGACCTAATCATCGTCTTCTTTGTTAGACATCGTGAGGCAGTTGTACGGGATTTTGAACAAGGATGACTGCTCATCAAAAATTTGCTACAGGACTGAGACAACTTCGTCAAGGGATAGGTCAGTGCTAGTCTTTGCCAAGATGAAAGTTGTAAACTTTTCTTGTCCAGCCCCATCCAGCTTCCGGAGAATCAGGCTAATGTTATTCTCTTCTGTCACATTTGCGAAACCAACGCGAAACAAGTCTTCATACCTGCGAAACCAGGAAACGAATGTTACGGTAGCAACCGCATCAAAATAAAGTTGCCTGATCTGCTGAGGCAGGGTTTTTCGAAAGGGGACACTTTCACGCCTCTCCAACCTTGGGCTTGACGGTATCGCAGCTTCTGCATCAACAGCTCAATGAGCTTGGCTTGCTGCAGCAAAAGCGCTTGCAACGGTTCGAAGCTGAATGCCATTTCTGCGTTCGATTGAAAACATTGTCGTCACGGTTACAACGCTGCTCTCGCTCCTGTCCACTGCGCTCCAACCCAGCCCGGAAAAAAATAGAACACCGAAGTCTGCTAGACCGAAGTAAATTGGGAACACAACTCGGTTAATTCTATAGACCACCTGCTATCATCTCCAGTTGCACATTCTGATCTGACTCATGCCAGTTGACTGGACAAATTCCACACCTGCTAGCGGTCCGCACAGGCCAATTGTAGGCGCGCTCACTCACGGCTGTCGCGTAGCAACCTGTCATGCTAAGAGGCTGGTTTCAGCAGCGTACCGAGTGAATTAGCCAGTCTACCGCTGGCCGGGTAGCAACCCGTGTCATGCTGGCGGGCTGATTTCATTAGCTTCCGGTTTGACCATCGCAATGAGTCTGTTAGCCGCTCACGTGGATTGGCTAATCTCGACCAGCTAGGGTGCATCATCATAATCAGTCGTTTCACCTCCGTGATAATTACAGCCAAATAAAAGAGCAGAGGTATTGGCGGGTCATTAGATATGACACAAATGAGTTCGTGACCACCCCACCCAAAAAAGCATTTAGTGGCCGAACTTTCACGGGTCGGCACAACATTACCACCAAAACACGTACCCTCCGACTCACTGCTGAGAACAAAGAACTTTCCTGCGTGTACATCAACGCACAACATCCCCGGAACAAGCTTACCAAACTGCGGCTACGTCAAGCATCATGTGCCTGGGACTTTACATTCTTAACTGAAGCTTGGTTGTACTCAGGAATTACTGACGCCGGAATCGCCATACATGGTATGTCCCTTCTTGGAAGCGATCGGCCCAGCAAGGGCAATAGGGTGCCTTAATACCACCGTAGTGAACTGCAGTGCGAACTAGTGGACGATCCGGAAACGCTGACCATAGACCCACTCTGATGTAAGCTGCGACTGAGACGCAACAACACTTGCCTTTTGGCAGTTGTTTATGGTCGCCTAATGTTCGCCCTATAGATGAACTTCCGCCCGTCCTTAGCGTTGAGGAGGATCCTGCGACGGCGATACAGTCATGTTCTCATCTCGGGCAACTTCAATCTTCACGAAGAAGATCTGGCATCCCTCGGCTAGCATTTTAACGCCGATCTGCAAGAGCCTATTGCAAGCATCCCGCTCTTCAGCTATGTCAGTGCTCCCACCCGATTCGGAGCGGGAACTAATCTATCTGTGCTTGATTCAGTGCTCATGAACGAAGAACTCATGATCGAGAAGCCAAAGATGGAAAGCCCTCTGGGGCTGAGTGACCACGTACCACGAGTTTATGACTATGTGTGCTATGCGGAATATCCACAAGGACATAATGACTTGTTCAGAACAATCACACACTAAGACATACAAACGGCCTCTGGAATGTGAAGCGTGGTGTTCTCCCATTCATCTCAGCAAATGCATGTGCTCAAACCCCTGAGGATGCACCCAACGTCCAACGGCTCCATCATGTTCTAATATCCCGACGCGCCGCCAGCATGTCACATCCCTGTCCCATTCCCCCAGACATCGTTAATTAACCGCGTCACTTTTAGTTAGGCGACCGTTTTGAGGAAGCTACTATCGTAGCAAACAATTAGTTCCCTCCATGTCCACAACATTCCCCCGAAAGCACTGCAGTTGGCAGTTACGAGGAGATCTGAGGTATTAACCTTACTTTTCCATGGGCAACTGTAGTCGTCTTGGCAGCCTACATGCCACCTCGTTTGGCGACGGCTCGCAAAGGTCGTTGCTATGGGAGCCAGCACTGTCCTGTGCACGTTCACAACGTGCATGACAGTAGAGGATGAGCCGCACTGCATCGCAGTTAGATAGCAGTCATGGCGGTCCGCTGCCGTCGCCCATGGCTGAGTGGCATATGTCGCTGGTTCGCATTGAGTAGGATGGTGGGTTCGAATCCGGCAGGATTAGGCGAGTGTGCGCTACTGACGTGTCCCAATAGGACAAAACGGAATTCAAGCGCTTTCCTGATGTGTAGTGGCTGTCTGAGTCTAACTGCGACGAATCTTCGCAACAACCCAACAAATCCTACTACTACTTAAGAACACAGCACAAGGTTCAAGTAAATTAATAGGCCCATCCGTGGAACCGTTTCCTGCGGACCTGATTCCATGCAGTTCATTCCCTCAAAAGATTTCACTTCCACGCCCCATCTGACCGTGTGTCAATGTAGCGTAAAATTATTTACGTTAGCACATCTTTTACACAGCTTTAACGCTCTTTTTGTGCATAAGATCTAGACTATCAAGTAATCCAACCCGTTCAATTACTAGGTTCATTTTGAGTATGTCACTCTACTTGTTTAGACGCCAATGAGCCAGTAGCAGTACGCCTTTCATGAGTATAATTACTGATTTTGAAGCGTCAATCCAACCACATAGGGATATCAGCCAGTCTTGGCCAACGATGAAGCAGGGAGGAATATAAATATGAGGAATTAAGAATAATTATAACAAATCAGTCAGTTCTCGACGAGGTGCGATTCAGTTCATCCAACTTGGGCTGATCATAGTGAGTGGGAATGTTTCACAATCGTTTCGTTAAGTGATTACTGGCTAAACACACATATTGTCGCAACGAGACTGGACCTTAGCGTGGTGCGATGGCTTGGGTACCTCATTGATCCATTAATCTATGCTGGGTGGCACTTTCCAGGTGCCTTCAGAGCCACATAGCAGACAGGTTAATGGCCAGGGGTCAGACTAACTCAGTCTCGCAATTCAACCCACTTAGGATGTTGAGGAGAGGTTGATGGCCCTCTTCCCGTAAAACCTAGCTATGGGAGACAACAGGTCTACAGGTTATAAGCTCACAGCTCGATTGGCGTAGAGCACAAGCGCCACGCATTGTCTCTGACGGTGGGACGGCATCTTCCGGTGCTCAACGGTTTGCTACCGCCCGCCTCAAACTAGGCAATCCCTCATCAAATAGGTGCAAACCCACCAACTCCCACCTGCGACTGGCCGTAGTCGCAGGTGAGTAACTTAATACGGCCGTAAAACACGTGAGAATTGTTCCAAATCTTTGAAGTCCGTGTGTGACAGGCCCCAAGCAGATTCCAATGGGTATCTGCAATAACACTCCTGAACTGAACTCGCTCCCCACTGCCTTGTGAGTCAGTCTATTGAATCAAAGATTCCGGGCGGAGTCCGTCAAGTAAACCTCCATACCACCCACTGCCTTGTGGGGCAAGCTATTGAGCCAAAGGCTTCGAGTGCTCAATTAAGCCAACCACCAAATCCCCCACTGCCTTGTGGGCCAGACTGTTGAGTCAAAGGTTAGAGGTAGGGCATATCGAACAAAACCCCTTTCTCGGAATGAGCAGCCGGAGAATATCATCTGTCCTCTCGACCACGTCGATAATTCTTCCTCTTCCATATCAACTCTCTTCTTCCCCGTCTATTGAGCAAGAAGCTACCGCTGATCCCGCTGCTTCTGCCATCGATACTTGTAACTCATCCATCAAACCACGAGTCGCATGTCACATCGGTTATTTAATGTCCGCACTCTAGGTCAAATCGATCAACAGGCATCACTGACTCTCACTCTTCACTCTCTTGCTAATGATGTGTGCTGTGTCTCCGAAACACGCATACAAGATAACACCGTCGTGACGAATCTTCGACTCCATGGTTCGGAATCTGACGACAGTTACTACACTCTTCGCGTCTCTGGTAATACCGAGTCAATGGCTCAAGGTATTTACGGTGCTGGTATCGCCCTCAGCAGACATGCTGAATTTAGTCTACTCGATTGGATACTGTTGAACAGCCGTATGTGTGCGGTTTGGCTTCGAGCCTTTATTGGGGTTAATAAGCACCGTGTGAAGACAAGGTGTCTTTTCATCGCCTCCGTTTATGCTCCTACTGACTGCAGTTCGGAGGGTACCAAGTGTGACTTGTACTACCATTTCCACATACATGCGAATTCTCGCTTACCTCACGGAAAAGAGACGATCGGATCGACTCTGGCGTACCGACACAGATAGCCTGCAGTTAATAAAGAAGAGGGCATTTACAGCATACACCAGCGATAAATCATCACTGTTTCAGTGTGCTTCTACTTCTTCGTTAAAGTGAACATAGTTATAATTCCCGTTCTTTCACCGCGGACTTAGCTGAGGTTATAAAAATCAGTAGACTTAATCGCACCATTTCCCTGCTAATTTGGAAAGTTGCTCACTCCAGCTCCGGCATCTTTGTGTCATCCTTATTATTTATTTATTTTGTTTCAGCTTGTCGTTTAAAGTAAATGGCTGTTGCTTGATATCCCCGGTGTGGCTGCGCTTGATGTGAATGTTGACAAGGTGCCTACCTGTCTATTACCCACCACCTCGTAAATACTGGCTCCAGGAGACAGATGGTCGTTGCTGGAGGGAACGAAGTGCACCGTCCTCGTGACGGTGCCAGACTCAAAAAGTGGTTCCATTTTGTGTGGAACGGGACACGGCCCAACCACCGCCTTGTATACGTCTGGTACGCATGGTTTCCCAATTACGCCGGAATGCTTCTGTTCTGCTTGTTAAAGGAGTGTGGGCCGGCTCAGTTAACAAAACGTGGCTCCCATCCACATGCCTCCCAGTCTTATTCCTTCGAGTTTAAACCGGATATGGGGTGGGTGGGTGGAACAGTGTGTGGTGCAGCGCAAGCCACCCGTGGTCCCTCTGTAGGCGCAGGCTTCCGGTGGCTGTCTCCGTGGAGGCCGCAGTGACAGACAAATCTGGACACGGACGCCGCTAATCCATGAAGACAAGATGCCTTTTCATCGCCTCCGTTTATGCTCCTACTGACTGCAGTTCAGAGGGTACTAATTATGATTTCTACCACCAACTTTCATCGCTTCTCCGTATGGCGAAGAATACTGACATCGTGATTGTTGCTGGTGACTTGAATGCTCAAGTGGGTCGTCTTTCGGACTCTGAACAATACCAGAGGGTGCTTCGGAGTCGATAGACGTCGAACTGACAATGGTGATCGATTCCTGCAACTGTGCGCCGACTATAATCTCTATATTAGCAGCACTGCTTCACAGCACAAACGTTCACACCACGTCACCTGGCGCCCACTGAATTCCTCAATGAACTGGACCCAAATTGACCATATTGCCATCAGCTACAGATGGCCATATCAGTCGAAGACTGTCAGTCCATTTGGAGCACGTGCTTGGATTTCGACCATGCTCTAGTGCACGTACGAGTGGCGCTCACCCTTTCCGCTTCAGAGAAGCGCCTACCTTTTAATCTTCCTACCTGTAACCTGAACTCGAAGTGTGCGGTTCAATAATATCATAACGAACTGGCCCACCAATTGTCAGTGATGAATGAAGCTGGTAAGCCGAACGCTGACTGCGATCGTCTCAAGTGTGCCATGAAGAATGTCTTTGATGTTTGCCGTGCACCCGACTTGAGACGTCGTAACTGGGAAAGGATCTCCGAAGCATCGACCAGTTTGATCGAAGCACGAAACAGGTTCCGATGCGCACTGAATTTCAGCGTATCCGTAACTCCATGAAACGATGTATGACAATGAGTATTCGAATAAACCGGGAACATTGGTGGATGACAAAGGCCCGTGAGATGGAGAAAATCAGCGCTAATGGAAACAGCCGGGTGCTATTCCAGCTCAGCCGCAACATGGGCCCGAGAAAGCCATCAGTCAGCGAAACAATACCTAAGAAAGATGGACTGTTGATGCATTCTTAATGTTATCGAATAGCCCGTTGGGCAGGACATTTTGAGCAGTTCAGCAGGCCTGCTGCAATACTGCCGCTTGCCGAATCACTTGAGTCGACGTGGGAAGTAGTTGTCACACCTCCCACTTTGGAAGAAGTTCGACATGAGCTTGGCGTGTTAAAACGAAACAAGGCTTCTTGACCCGACCTCATCTTTGTTGTAAGATGGTGGTAACTCTTTGTTGACTGGACTTGCTTCTCTTTATAACAGGATTTGGAACAGTGAAGAAGTGCGTTCAGGCTGGCGACTATCAACTGTCGTGCCCATCTTCAAGAGGGGTCAATGTACCTTGTGCTAAAATCACCAAGGCGCTAGCTTTAGTTCCATCGCCTCAAAACTTCCCACGGGTATCATTCTTCGATAACTTACTGGTCCCCGTTAGGACAGAATCACGGAAAGCCAGACTGGTTTCCACTCTGGCCGCGGCTGTATCGGCCGCATATTTACCCTTCGCCAAGTTTTAGAGCAAACCCACATTCAGACGACCGACTATGGTGGTCTTCCTTGAATTGAAAGCCGCCTTCGACTCGGTTGATCGTGCCAGCTTGTGGTACAGCCTATCTACGAAGGGCAAACTAGCTAATCTCCTTTCCATTCTAAAGTCCCTCTACCGTGCTTCCCGAGACCGCGTAAGGGTCTACGGGAAACTCACCCCTGAGTTCCCCACGACAAGTGGGGTTCGCCAAGGTTGTCCAATACCTCCTTTCCTCTTCAACTTTGTGATCGAAATAACCATGAATGACTCGGTTCTTTCAGACTATTCTGGCGTGGACATACTTCCAAGTGACCTACGGCCAAACTGGAGTACGCGGACGACATAGTTCTCTTTGGGTCTTAAGCATTTGCTATGCAAACACTACTGCACAGACTTGTGCGTAGCGCTGCACGGTTCGGCATGTACTATGCAGTTTCAAAGTGCAAAGTGCTGTTGCAGGACTGGGCCGACACACCTCCGGTTTTAGCTATCTCCGAACGGATACTGAAAGGGGTGGATCGGTTCACTAACCTTGGTAGCTGTGTCATCTCTGGTGGCCACATCATTGAGGTAGTTATTTCCCGTATCAGCAAGGCCCGTGTGGCTTTCCAGGCTCAACCATCTATGGAGACGGCGGGATATCAGAGTGTCAGTGAAAGGTAGGTTGTATAACGCTGCGATAAGGCCAGTGTTACTGTATGGGTCAGAACCTGGTCACCTTACAGTGAAGACATTAAACACATGGCCATATTTGACAACCGGTGCTTGCGGAGTATTGCTCACGTTTGGTGGGAAAACCGGGTGAGTAATGCTGAGGTCCACCAGTTGATTTTTGGCAAGAAGCCTTCTGGTGCCTCTCTCGAGTGTTTACTAAATCTTAATCGCTTGTGTTGGCTAAGCCATGTCCTCCGTATGGAAGTTGATCGGCTTCCTCGGCGTGCATTATACGCCGTGGCTGCACCCATTGGGCGTTTGAGGTGGACAGTCCATGACATGGCATTGAAGCCTGAAGAAATTGACTGAGACTTGGTCAGGTTGGTGCGTGCCGTCTTCCTGGATGGGGGCTTGGGACGGTCCATACCAACGGTTGGAGACCATGTCAGACATGGCGCAATCACGAAGTCAGTGGCGTTCCTGCATTCGGCTTCCTTCATCTCGTTGTTAATTTTCGATCCGTTCTGATTAATCTGACGCATCCCCCTATAACTTTCATTTACTCTACATTCTCACCCAACCCCACTGTCCTACCAGTGTTATTTAGTGTTATTCTTATGATGTGAGTCGTGGCAACTGGATCCACCACACTTCAGTGTTCGGATCATAGTTGATCAATTGAACTGAACTGAACTGATTGTCGCATCCAGCGGTGCCTCTCGGAGCTAGTTACGCCAAGGAAACAAATCGCTGCGTAAGTTTGCAGCCAAATCATAATTCTTCGGACGATCGGTTTCGACAGAGTAACATACAAAAATGGAGAATAGAATAACAATTAGTTGAATTGCAAACGAGTTATGATAGAAGCAATACCGGGTGAAAAATAAGAAGGGAGGAAAAATGCTGATAAACCGATAGCCTGGCGGTGCGTTTCAAATGACTTTTTAAAAAATGAGGGCTAAGGTCGTGATGTCTACTCTGCCAGTGTGACAGTTTATCCTGACTAACCGTAGAGAGTGCAGCCACCAACTACGGTAGTCTAATAATATGCCTCCAGCTCGACAAGGACTTTAATGTCCAACGTTCCGATAAGCTTGTGATTAAGCCAACCAATTGTACTTGTAACTGATAGATAAGACGAAATGAAAAAAGGAAGGCAAATGTGGAGAAAAATGCATAAGCGCGCTGGTCGTTCATCTGACTCGATTTTGGTTGTTCAGCACTATTAGTGCACATTATACGCCATTTGGCCCTTTCCAATAGGCCACTTCTTTTGGTAAGTTATTCTGTATAGCTCGTGTTTTGACTATTGTGAGAAGTGTGTCTAATCGATCACGGGACATGCGGGAACGTGCAGGATTTTAATGATAATGGAAGTCAGTTTCGGATGGTTTCATATTTATTGAGGAGGAACATTGCGTGTATTTTAGTGCGTGAATTTAATTTCAGCAGTATGAATTCTTCGTATCTTACTTCATAACAGTGTTACTGTAGTAAATTCGGACAAAAGAGTCAAAGCTTGACAGGTCCTGAGGGATGGTTTGTGTGCAGTACGTAAGTTCAAAAACAGATAGTACACTAAAGTGAAAAGCGCGTCTGTAGGCTCGCTATATTATCTCTTCCCCCTCGATATCTTGGGGGATACTAAGCACAACGTTTGTCTTGTGTCCAGTCATCAAATAATGAACAGAAATTAAAACAAGTAATGCAAACAGTGTAATGCATCAGCAAGCCGTTTTTGGAAAATGGGTGGGCGGGTACAGAAACAACAAAAGCCGAAAGAGCGTCCCATGGTTGACAAATTCGAAGAGAAAAATAATTTCCGCGGATTTCCAGACAACCGTGTTGGGTGGCCAGTTTCAATTGGTGACTCCTCAATTTTGTGTTGCAGCTAAGTTTCATGAGGTGGCGGCAAGCGAGACCAGGGTTTTTCAATATCTGGTACGCCAGAATGAGGTTGCCCAGTAGACAGCGATAACTTCAGCAACACACTCCTTGGGACTCCAGTTGCAGGTGAAACAATCCCTTCACATCTTTGGTCGCCCTTCGCTGTGCGGTCTCCAATGCAACCAGATCGTATTTTAACCAGGATGGCCAGCCCTGACTTGTGTACGCCACATGGCGCCTCAGATGCGCATTGAGCAATTGATGAAACATGGAGAATTCGAACCGCCCGAACGCGCTCCGTAAGCGACCAACATGTCCGTTCGCGGTGGTGGACGTCTTCAAGAACTGTGCCGAACAGCCGAAGTCGTTTTGCGCCACCACCCAAGGTCGCGCTACTGTGGGGCCGTCTTCAAGAGGTGGTCTCCAAGCCCATACTGCATTAATAGGCTTGTGGTTAGCATGTACACTTTTGCGTATCTTCGCGTTAAGCGGAGACATATTTGTATTCGAACAAACAAAAGCACGGTATACTTCCCATGGCAGCATCTCGTGATGTTATTGCTTACCGATCGTCAAAAAGCAGAAAATTCGACTCGATGACACACACTAAGTAGTTGATGAAGACCAAGAATAAGCGCGACCCCAACAATGACCCTAGTGGAACACCGTAGTCCACATCAATAGGATAAGAAAAATGAGCCACGAACACGAACCCGAAATTGTCGATGAAGGAGGTTTTAATTCCATCCAAGGACAGCGTTCCCAATTCCGTACGAGGCAGATTTTGGAGAAGGATGCAGTGATCTAATCGGTAAAAGGATCTAAGTCTAGATAGATGACAACAGTGCACGTTCCACTATCGGCTATTTTGGTCTAAGTGTCATGCGCCATCAGTGGATTGGTAGTACATTACCGATGCTGACGAAATCCTTATTGCTCCGGTGCAATGATGTTAGAATATTCGAGATAGCCCATGGGTGTCCAAGCCATGATCGACTCAATCATCGTTAAGAACACCGGGAGGAAAAGCACGAGGCAATAGTTGGCAGGTTCCTAACGCCTACCACCCATGAAGATCACGGCAATCATACCCTGCTACCACGCGCCAGAAACCCGCTGTTCATACAGTCATGTTTGGAAAACTGAATAAACAGATCAGCTACCCTCATAGCTGCCACCTGCAGTGCATTCGGAGGAATGTCGTCAACACCGGGGGAACTATGGGTGCGCAACGACAACAGCCTTCTCAAAACGATCGTTGAACAAAGAGTGACGCCTCACCGCCCATGCTGAGGCGATCGTTTCGAAAAAGCGACATACCATGTACCGCAACTTCCTCATCGGCAATGTATGAGTGCAACCAAGCTTCAGTTAAGGACGTAACGTCCCAGGCGTATGACGCTTAACGTAGCCGACGTTCAGGGGACTTGTGCATTGGTGTACATACAGAAACGTTTCGCCGATCTCAGCAGTGAGTCGGGGGATTTATGTTTTGGATGTGTTGTTGTGCCGACTAGTGAAAAGTCGGTCACTAATCGTTTTTTGGGTGGGGAAAAGCGTGACGAACACATTTATGTCAGATCCTGGGATCCCACTACTACCTTTGTACATCCGTTTGGCAGGAGAGCCTGTGGTTCGCTGAGGCTGGTAATGGCTAGATCCTGACAGATGGTCTACTCACTGTTGCTCCTGCTGTGCCATTGGCTCATGTCCTGCACGACTCCTCGTGGCGATCGCTAGGTGGGAATTGGGTTACACCCTTCTCCCTGCTAAGATCCAGGACACCAATCCGCATGAGTCAGCTAACTGACCATGTGCTAGAACCGTTGCCTTTCGGGTGTACACTTAATCGAAGGCTTTGGCTGAGGACCTGAGTCGTTCTCCTGGCAGATGTGGGTGCCCTGCCAGTATCATAGTTTATCCTCTTCGGAGGTTAAGAAGTGGTCGATGACCCTCTTGCCGTAAATCCTAGCCATGGGAGACAAGTCTACGGGTTATAAGCTCACAGCTCGATTGGCGTAGAGCACGAGCGCCACGCACTGTCTCTGAAGGTGGGAAGGCATTTCCAGGTGTTCAATGGTTTGCTGCTGCCCGCCTCAAGCTAGGTAGCCCCTGGTCAAATTGGTGCAAGCCCGTCAAAACCCACCTGCATCTGGCCGTGGTCGCAAAACATATATGAATCGTTCCAGTACCGCAAAGGCTGTGTCTGACGGCCATCAAGCAGATCCAAACCTGTCTCTGCAATCACATTCCCTAGCTGGATCTGCTACCCACTGCCTTGTGGGTCAGGATATTGAGCCAAAGGCTCCAGGCGGAGTCCCTCAAGCAAACCTCCAAATCACCCACTGCCTTGTGGGTCAGAGAACTGAGCCAAACGCTCCGGGTGGAATCCCTCAAGCAAATCTCTGAAGCACAACGACCACTTCGAGTGCGATTGCCCACCAATGCAATTGTATGCCTGCGCGCAAAGCACTCAGCATCGGGTGCTTGAACGTGCGCACACTACTAGACCAGAACTCCAGTGAGCGTCCCGAGCGACGCACTGCACTCGTCGCGATGGAACTGGCGTGCTACAACATTGATATTGCGGCGCTCTGTGAAACCCGGCTCGCTGAGCAACGTAAGTTGCATGAAGCGGGTGCTATCTACACATTCTACTGGGTGAGCAACGCCGCCTCAGCACTACGTAAACATGGGGTCGGATTTGCAACATCCGATCCCCTCTATGGCCAGATCGTGGGTGAAACAACAGGCCTCAGCACGCGACGAACGCCTGCTCGCCTAAGGCTCGGAAGAGGTAAGTTTGCCACTTTTATAAGCACGTACGGTACGACCATGTGTTGTCCTGATGACACGCGTGATCAGTTCTACACTCAGCTATCCTCCGTGATACGGTCTGTGCCGAGAAGCGACGGACTATTTCTGCTGGGTGATTTCAACGCGCGCGTTGGGCGCGACGCATCGGTGTGGATAAATGTCATCGGTTCGCATGGCATTGGTTCAGCGAATGTGAACGGTGACAGGCTGCTCTCACTGTGTGCCACTCACGGCCTGACGATCACGAACACTCGGTTTGCACTGAGCGAGAGTGATATGGCAACTTGAACGCACCCATGGAGTGGTCACGCTCACCTGCTCGACTATGTCATCGTACGTCAGCGTGATATGCGTGAAGTGCGCATGACACATGTGCTGCGTGCAGCTGAGCGTGGCACTGATCATAAGTTGGTGCGGAGCAAACTGTACATATATTTTCGTAAATCTGTTTATTGCGCTCCCGCCGTGAATCGGCGTAAATTTAACATTCTCTCCGTCGGTATTGTGTAGAAACGTATCGAGCTAGAGAAGGCGATGATTGCACGCCTGTGTGAGGTGGAATGCATAGCCACAGTAGGTGACCTGTAGCACCATATTCGCGACCAGGTGACAGCTGCTACCGTGGAGACTGTCGGGTGCGCAAACTCTAAGCGGCCTGATTGGTTTAATGAAAACAATGCAACGATTGGCGCATGGGTGTCGGAGAAGAATGCAGCATTTGCTGCACATGTGGCAGACCCAAGTGACTTGGGAAAGGAGAGTCAGTTTCGCAAACTTCGACAGCGACGGCCTCGCGAGCTCCGTCGCATTAAAAAGGCATGGGGGACGGAGAAGGCGAAGCAGATGGAATCCTACGCCGAACGCAGTCAACACAAGGAATTCTTTGACTCTTGGAAGGCGGTGTGTGGACCAAGCTTACGGCCGCTTAGGACGCTGATCGATAGTAGTTCAGGCGCTACCTGCACACAGACTGCAGACATAATGCAGATCTGGTGGAAACACTTTGACTGTCTCTTGAACAACCGTTCAGAGATCGACTGGCCTAATTTGAACGGCCTTAAGTAACACGATGTGAAAGCGAGTCTGGCAGACATACCGACACTGGATGAGACGCAGAGAGCACTTGCTCAGCTGGGAAACGGCAAATGTGCCGGTGCGGATGGGATCCCGCCTGAAGGATTGAAACACGGCGGACCCGCGTTGGTGACTGCGCTGCACCACTTGGTGCAACGCGTATGGATTGAAGAGGAGGTGCCTCCTGAATTGAAGGATGCCCGTGTGCTACCATTGTACAAGGACAAAGGGAGCAAGCAATGTTACACGAACTATCGTGGCATCGAATTTCTGAGTTGTGTGGGCAAGGTGATTGCCCGAACCCTGCTCAACCGCCTCGTCAGTCAGATTGCGGAACCGAACGTGGCGGAAGAGCAGTGTCAATTCCGTTCAGGTCGCAGCACTATATATATGGTGTTTGCGGCTCATCAGTTGCAGGAGAAGTGCAGAAAACGAAGGCTGTGTCTTAGCTCCTGCCCTATTTAATATTTATCTTCATGCAATGATGTCCTGTGCTTTTGATGCCGCTTGTGCTTACGCTCTTCGTGTGGAGCACCGTATTGATGGCGGGTTGCTGAACATTCGTCGTTTCGGTGCAAGAACCTTAGTCTATGAGACAACTATCCGTATGTTACTGTTCGCTGACGACTGTGCGTTGTTTGCACATAGCGCGGATGAGTTGCAGCATATGACTAGTGCTCTGGCTTCGACAGCGGCAAAATTCGGGCTCACCATCAATACAACCTAAACTGTCTGCCTCTTTCAGCCTTCACCGGAGGTGCAATCTTCAATATTGCTGTGAATCAGCATTAGTGCTGAAGTATTACAAACCACCTCCCGCTTCTTACACCTTGGGAGCGCGAGGTCGACTGACCAGTAACTACACAATGAGCTGCGTATCCGCATCTCAAAGGCAGCGGCGGCATTCGGAAGTTAGAGTAACGGGTGTGGAACAGCCATCAGCTTACCATTGGCACGAAGCTGATGGTGTACGAATCCATGGTGCTGTCCGTTCTCCTATACGGCAGTGGAACGTGGACGATGTACCGGCGGGATGTGCGATATCTCGAGCGGTTCCAGCAGCAGTGTTTGCGACGGATTCTGCGCATCGGTTGGGGCGACAGAGTTGCTGACACAGAAGAGTTGTGTCGAAGTGGAATGTATGCAGTGGACTACATACCCTTGCTGATACCCATGAGGTGGCTCGGTCATGTGAGCCGTATGGATTCGACGCGGATACCGAAACAACTAGTATATGGTCAGCAGAATATTGGGAGGCAGCATGTGGGGAAACCAAAGTTACGTTACCAGGACATGATCAAAGTGAGCCTTTCACGTTCTAATCTTGATTGCAGGTCATGCGAATCGAAGGCGGTTGATCGGCATGCATGGCGCGATCTGATCACAAAGGCAGTTGCCGAAGTGCGGGAGAAAGATCTCATGCATGCAGAGAAGCGGCAAGCGCCAATGGGTTGTACTCCATCGACATCGAGCGCATGGTGCTGTAGCACATGCGGTCGCGAATGCCTGAGTCAGGTAGGCTTAGTGAGCCATGAGCGAGGACGGGTCCTGCAGAGAAAGTAAAGAGAACCGGCGCAGCGTTTATAGGTACGCTGCATTCTATTTACTAACCGTGTGCCTGCATGCTAAGTTCCTTTATTTCAGGTGGTGGGTATTCAATTTTTTTCTAATGATTTTTTTCTCATATTATTGCCTAGCTGTACTATCTTCTATAAGCTTGCACACGTTGCGAAAGCTAAGTGTAGTTAATTTCGATAACATTTTCGCCGTGTAGCATTTTCTTAAAATATGTTTGCCGACCTCTTGAACTTATCGCGGATTCGTTCGTAGTCATATTTATACGCTCATTTAGTGAAGAGTTATGTCTCCGTATCTGTATGCATTATTGGATTTATTTTATTTCATTTTGTCGTTTCAATTGATTGGCTGTTGCTCGATATCCCCGGTTTGACTGCGCTTGATGTGCATGTTGACAAGGTGCCTACCTGTCTATTACCCACTACATCGTTCATACTGGCTCTAGGAGACAGTTGGTAGTTGCTGGAGGGGACGGGGTGCACGGTCCTTGTGGCCGTGCTAGATTCGAAGAGTGGTTCCATGCACTGTGTGGAACGGACTACGATCCAGTCACCGCCTTGTGTGTGACTGATTCCCAAATACAACGTGCTTGTGTTTGCTGTGAAGGAGTGTGGACCGGCTCCGTCGATGAAATGCGGCTCCCATCCACATGCCTCCCGGTCTTATTCCTTCGGGTTTACACTCGATATGTGGTGTGTGATTGAAGCCGTGGGTGGTGCAGCGCAATCCACCCATGGTCCCTCTGTAGGCGCAGGCGTCCTGTGGCTGGCAACAGTGACAGGCAAATTGGAAACCGGATGCCGCCAACCATGTTCATCATTTTCGTCGGCTAGCAGAATGATGTTATCCGAAGGGTTGTAGAGTAGTGGTTCGATTAAATTGCTGCTCTTGTGTGTTTACTAAGAGGACGTTGCTTTGATCGGGAGTTCGGGAGGTATGTTGCTGCGATTCGCACATTATCATTATAATACTCTTGTTGACAATTGTCTGGATTAAAGCACCACTGTCGCAATCCTCG
>OX104065.1:59664151-59726623 GCA_944474145.2 Dicrocoelium dendriticum | reverse complement strand
AAGCCGACAGTATAACTTTGCAGTCACGTTTGTCCAAAATCGTAAGTCCGTATGTTAGCAGACCCCCAAAAATAATCAGCACAAATAGAAACGAAAATTGTTGCTCATAATTTCGACTTCATCACTACCTGTTCTCAGTAGAGTGTGCTCAAGCGAACGCTGCTCTACTATTACTCAATTCTAGCGACCTAATGTGTTATGATCGCAGTTAATGGGGCTTACAGCCGTCAGAACAAAGCTTTTAACCGCACTGGACAGTGTATTACTTTAAATATCAACTCACACGACTTGACATGTGTCTACGGACCCGCGCAGAACTCGCCCAGAAGTTGCCGAAGGAATTGGAGCTTTGTATAAGCCGACTCCCCCACTACAGACAAAGAAAACTGTCCAAAATTCTTCGGCTTATACACAGTAATATACTGTACTTACATAAGTAAATGAGTGAGTAAGTACGTACGTAAGTAACTAAGTAATTATGTATGTAAGTAAGCAAGAGTGCTCTTGGTTTCCAGCTAAAACTTCGCAAACTCAGGCATGAATATCAGGTAGCACAGACGCCCATTTGCACAACCTGACGGTAGACATTTGTAACCACGTACCCACACTGGGTCATATGGGATTGGAGATGTAGTAAGGACCAATCCAAACCAGCGACTGTGCTTTCTGCTTGTTTGCAACTGGAGTACAAGAAATCATACATGCTGGGCGCTTATCATGAACATTGTCAAAGGAGTCATGGATGCATTAACAACATCATACTGATGGATAATCGCGTTAAGTCCACTGAACTGATAACAAGAATTGGAACGGAAAACAAGTGTGCAAAAGTCATGGCCAATAAGGGGCAATACAGTGGTTCTCGTAAACTTCAAATCTCATAACCCTAATTGTTGTGTCGGAACCCCACGATTGCTTCCACCCACTAACGGTAGTGAGAACACGAACGACCGGGTGAAAAAAACAATGTTCACGCCGCACGCCCAACCGGCCACCAAACGTCTGTGTGTGCAACTCAATGGCATGATTCAAATTATGGCATATACATAGGCTATGCAGGAAGGCTGACAAGCGACCAATCAAAGCTAGTCACTCCAGGGGCGAAGGATCGATACGATGTCTCACAAACGAGCGAAAGGTACAGGGTAAGGGAAAAACCCAAGCTAGTCACAAATGTGAGGCAACAGAAAGCGTATGTGGGGAACCGTAAAAGAGGGCGGGATGAATAGGGGTGAATGGAACAAAACTCACAAAACCACGGGGAGTGGTGGAGTATTCTTACCTCCGCTATAACCCTAATAATCACTTATAGGGTTTCAGATAATAAAATGCTGCTGACTGTAAATTAGTCGACTTGCAGTGGTGCTCGCTACCACACTTTTCCTCTCAGCGTGCTGATGATATTACTTGATGGTTAGAATGAGCCACCGATGAGCCATGGTCTGATCACTGACCAGGATGATTACCAGTGCTTCGCTGTCCATCACCCCAGGTCGAGATATCGCGAACATTGAACGGACGCGGTCCCAGCCACCTGTGAGTGACGCCCGTCGTTGCTTCCTACATGCGTCCACGTTAACACTAAGGTATATATACGAGGTTATTCCCGACGTAGTCAGTATGAAATCGACAGCTCCGCGTCCGTTCGCATCTGTTAACTTATTCATCCAGACACCTTGCCCATCCTCACTCGCGTGCCACATGACAGAAGCCACACATAATGTTCTTCCGATGCTGCGCGAGTGTGGCGTTGCGAACCCGATGTCACCTTCGACACATGTACTGTGACCGGGACTATCGCAGAGGTCAGTCAATAAACCCTATTTCGATGTTCAGTCTAAATACCACTATCTAGCCACACCGTACGCATTAGAAGCAGCAAGGTTTCTGTTATAACTGAGAGACGTCTGATAAGATTGTCACTGGCGCGGTTGGAGCACGTCTACGGTAACGGCTTGGGACGTTGTCCAATCGAACGGATTTGCGCTGACCTGACGGCGTTAGCTTAGCCCGGGGTACTCGCTGGTGAGACGGGAATTGAGCGAGCGTTTGAACGATCCTAGCCGCACGTATTCGGGTAGACGCTGAGCCCTCGGAACGGACGCACACGGGATGGGAGTACGGTAGATGCTAACGCTGCCAGGCTAACGACGCATACAAAATCACGTGACCCGACCGACTCCCAACTGAGGCGAAAGGGAAGAAAGGCAAGTGGTCCTCTGAAGGTTCTTTTACGACCAACAAAAGGCAAATCACAGCCAATGCAATGGGTTATAAAGGTACGGAAAATTGCTGCCACGAAGGGTTGGTAGTTTGTAAAATAATATTGTCAACAGGTGCGCAGTTGGGCCACTTCTCGGAGTGGCTGAACGCTGCTGCGTTGTGGGGAGGAATTGGACCTCGCTTTCCACAGCCATTATGCCGGGTTTTCTGGCGCGTTTTTGCGGGAATATTTGACGGGCCCGCAACACTTCTCTTTGAAGAGAAAGCGTACCGCTTCTGACGAGGATTGACCTGGAGGGATTTCGGCGACCTCCGGATTCTTCCTGTTCGTCGGCAAGGCGGGTTCTCCAGACGCGGCAACGATTGAGCGGCTTCGACTGTGCTCTGTCGTTGCGTAGCCAATCCAAAGGTATCCAGCAGGATGTGCAGCTGCAGACGCACGGGAAGGCTGACTGGCGTGGAGGTTTATCCGTGGTGCGTTTTTGCGGTAATATTTGACGGGTCCGCAACAGTTTCCCCTTGGGACTATGAGGGGACTACACCAGAGAGGCACATGGCTGGGTGAATGAACCCTGTCCGGATGGTTGCTGATCCATTCAGGCTCAAAATTACCGTCGATACAACTGACTCTTCTGTGCAATCGAAGTGTTCCGAAGAGCACTCGTGAATCGCGCTTGCGTTCGAAACGGAAATAGATGGCAAAGGTGGTTCTTCACTCTGCGAGTTGGCAGCACAACTGCTGAGTCAGGGTGAAAATTTCAACTGCGCTGTAAATCCACATTGGTCGCCCGACATCCGGAAATGCCAGACATGGGTACATTCCTATTGTGCCGGCTAATGGACACCTGAAATTGACGATGTGTTAAAGCCCTCATGGTAACCCACAGTTAATACTGTCACACGCTCGCCGATCGGCACTAGCTTTCGAACGCCGCGTTGACGTAGCTCTTTGAGTTGTTCACACACACACACACATGCTGTGTTTTGGGGTGGGGTGGGAAAAGCTTCGCTTAACTATCTGAGTCAGTTGATTTCAAGTTGTGAATCGGGCTTATCTAACACATGAGCACCTTGTAGGTTTACCAGTTGAACGAGTCGAACTCCACGAAATCAGCTTATCGCTTCCAGTTTCAGTACCCCTAGAGTCGGTGCAAAGATAAGGGACTTTTAGTTCACAGACCAGATTGTGCAGTCGCGGGGTGGTGTCTGTATGTGTGTTTGGGAACAATGTTTCCGTTGAAGCACTTCGAAGCGGTGACGGTTGATCGAGAAGCACACATCCCATTGGGTAACTTGCGCCCCCTTAGTGTTGTGCGCAATCGATTGAGGCTTCGCCTATCAGCTGGGGTGGTGGAGGGGGACAAGGAAGCGGTCATGGCCTAACGCTTAGTAGGTCTCCGCCCTCCTCCCATTTCGCCATATGTTCGGTCTCGCTTAACGAAACCATACAACAACATGATAGCTACCGCCGGTACAGTCGGTCAACAGGGCTGTGGATATCGTGGCGCTAACACGTTTACTCCTTTAAGTTGCGACAATGGCAATACAGCTAGAAGGCAGATGGCGGTCACTCATTTGGTACGGATGCAATCATATCTGCGTAATTTTGTGCTGTTGAGAAAACTAATTAGTTTGACTGTTGTCGGCTAACAACCCCGAAAGAAATACTGTTTGAAAAGGCTTAGTTCAACTTGAAAATAGCTCCTTAACGTGAGGTATGTAGACTTACGATAGTTCTACATTGCCCCTAATAGTCACCCGCGACTGCTGACGGATTGGCGAAGTTGTGTTTGCAACGAACTCCATCAAGCGATTTTCAGTACGGGTACTTGCATACGCGTGTCGATCTCATATACCGCAGTTCAAGCAATCCAACACTGACTGAGGTAGTGTTGTTAAAGCTTGACATTGGTGGTGTATCGTAGAGAAATTTAGAGTTCCTGTGTTGCTATGGTGTTGTAGCATATGTGTAGCATCCTCCCTATAGTTCAACTTAGTTGTGTTATTGCGCATATACTGTTGGATGACTGAATATATTGTTCGATTACTAGGCATCCACCTGGCTACGATGCATGCGAATGCTGACTGTGTGCACACGTCGATTACTATCTCCAGGAAACTGATATTTTCTGCTGAAAAACATGGGACATCCAGCGTTCATGGCAGTGTCAAGGCCAGTCATAGCCTGGCCATCACCCAGGATATTTTGGAAACGAATTGCTTCCCAAGTCTTACACCAGCTAACAGGGTTGGGGGATTGGACGAGGCTCCTTTGGTACAGTAGCACAGTGCGGACGCAGGCATTGTAGAGTTTCCTGTTTACCGGGATTGAGCATTCCTGACGACGCCACAGATGCTCCAGATTAGCAAACGCTGATCGGCCTTTAGTAACACGAGGAGGAATCTCCTTTCCAATGGGGAAATCAACAAAAACGCAACTCCTTTAAATAGATGCAATAATGCACTTGCTCAAGCTGCATGCTCTAGAGTCATCACTGGGGTAGGTGGATGTCAATCCCAAAGTAGCACTTTGCATTTCCTTGAAGCGAATGTTATACCACACATGGTAACTTCAATCGCCAAGTGGTTTAGAACCACATGCATAATCTGTGGGTCGTCACCGAGCAAGGCAATATCATCAGCATTGTTCAAGTCAGCCGCACTGCTGCCTGAAAGCATCCCTATGCCAGAACCCTAGAGGCCTTCCAGAGCGGAATGAAACTGAGACTGTGACTGAGACTGTATTTAAGAGCAAGTAGAAAGGTTTCTGTACAACTCTATCAAAGCATGAAAAATCAAAAACATTTAGTTGCGAATCGTTAGCGATAGTGTTTGGTCTGCTAACTGTGAATCCTTGTTCGGTTAGGAATTCCTACTGGTGTCATTATTTCCAGGTATACGATGTCTTCTTTTGGCATTGTATGTGTATCGTTTCACAAAAGCACAGGTTCCCGAAATAATCGTCGATACATGTTTTAAAATGCTTCAGAGAATGGAAGAGAAACACCGAAATATCACTGTTTCGGATACGGTCCTTGTGATCGGAATGGCCGAGGCCTACTTCAAAGTGAACCGAGGTCTCAATAAAGGTTGCGTGTCGCAATCCAACCACACAGCGGATTCTCCAAGCCTCACTTTGACCTTCCAGAGAGCTTATTAGGACATCCTCCATCGCTGACTTGAAGTGAAACGGTGAGAACGGGCATCCCTGTCCTACACAGCTAGTGACGACTAACGGTGAGGAGAGATTACTGTAAGCTCTCACTCTATCCGACACATTTTACATGAAACTCGAAGGATAGCGCTATAGTTTTCGCGTACCCCACCGCTTTGCAGACGACACCAAAAAGTACGTCTATCTACAGAGTTAAACGCAGCTCGGATGTCCAAAACGACCCCAATGGTAGGCCAGCGATATAGGTGACGCTGCTCGAGAAGTTGGCGGAGCATAACCATGTCGTCTACATACTATCAACCGGTGCGGAAACCAGCCTATTCTTCCCAGGACTGTAGTTTTCGTAGCAGTGTTAGCCTGCGGAATACAACTGATGTTAACGATTTGGACACAACAACCTTTAAATTAATTCATTTTTGGTTGATGAAAAGGGTTCGAGAATTCTTCCTCAAGTTCGGGATGACAATCGATTTGCCAAAAAGGGATGGAACCTTCTTTTCATGTCAAACGTTGGAGGGCAGAGCTGTTAACTGGCTGACAGTCCGTCTGAACCACCAACCTTCAATCGTTTCAATTGTCAGAGCTGATGGCAGACCTCCGCTTAGGTGCGTGGTTTCAGTGAAAACATTCAAGCTACGCAACTAAGCATATTTGTTAAACAGGCGGACGGAGGATGCTATCGGAATTATGAGTGGAATGGCTCAGCACAGCATTCCACGTTCTTACGGAAATTAGTGCTCGGTGATCTGTCAAGCTCCAGGATAGTCTCACTGACGCCAGGTATTCTGTGGCCAGTATGCTTAATATTCTGGAAGCGCTTGAGAACGTTTCCAGAAAGAACTACTATTTCCAGCTCTGAAGTCCGCAGAAAACACCAAGTTCCGCGAGCATGATAATGAATTTGCTTGACCTGATAGCTAAAGTGGCGGCACGGTAAAACAAATTTTGACCCCGTTTTGGCTTTTCGGATAGAGATACCTGTAGCTGAGAGTGGAACCCCGAAAGCAGCAGTTGACAACTGACGCACAGATCTAGAGGTCATAAAACTAAGCTAGGAAATCTTGGCACAAATGTGCGGAGCCGACTGTATTGGATTATAATGACCTCTGTGTGCCTCGGATGTGAAGGTACACTTTGTTCAAACTTAACTGACAGCGAATACAGCCAAGATTTCCCCGACTATCGTTGAAGACCTATAAGAACACCGCGTGATAACAAGGGTCTCCATGGACTAAGCACCGAGGGCGAGTCCCTCTTGACGTGTAATTAACAGAACAATTTGTTTTCTCCGCGGGGCTGCATACTTATCTCTGGGTCCCATACGATAGCACTGAACGCTGCGCTATCACATGTGAGGCTCTGGGCACGGAAGAGCAAACATGTTATACAGTCCCACCACGTGAATTTGCGGCTGTCCGCTGTAAGTCCACCTGTATAAGTTTACAAAATTCCGAAACGGTCCCACCCGAAAATACTAAGCAAATCCCTAATAGACCGGTTTACTTGTTGCGCCGAATCTTTGCATCTGGCGGCGATCCGTCCGAAGTGTAAGGAGAAGCTCAGCCAAACGGTAGTGGAAAGCGAAACCAGAGGTGCGTATGGCTACAATGAACTTACTCTGACGAAATATGTAACTCCATGGGTCAGTTCTGTTTCTTACACAACCACAACTGTTCAAATGTCGCATTGATGCTCCATGTAAGACTTCTCCACTCACACATGGACAAGGCCAACAAGCTATCAAACAGATGTTGGGAGCCGAAGCGACTTGTTACTGGTCACTCGTAGGTAGCATCGCTATTGCATTGTGTCTTCCCTTACTGGCTAACCACAACCTCGAGGATATTCGTGATACGAGGCAGTCCTTGCTCCCGCAAAATGAGATTGCATTGAGCTCAGGCGTGGCAGCTTATTTGCCACATGCGACACGACTGTACATCCGGATCTCACCTAACCAAAACGCTTAGCATAATCAACTTAGTACAAATGTGTGAATACAGGATCACACTTTGGCTGCCCAGAAAAGAAGGTGGGAATTATGACTAGCAGCTCTCGTTTTTCAACCTACTTTTATCGGAAAGGGAATGAAAACCGCGGCAATGAGCTTAGACAACTTGATCCACTGTAGGTCCCACAACCAACCCAGCCTCCAAGTGAGGTACGCTAAATACATTGTACCAGAAGTTCACACACGCTGTTCAGTAGTGGGCGCAACAGAAATCACCGGGGATTCTTCGGTGTACTCTCGGTGGTGACCGAGTCAGAATACAGCTTACAGACGCTCCTGTCCAATTGGTGTGCGAAACCTGCCCAATTAATTACTGGAGATCAGGAGTGCGTGCACAATTGGGTAAGTAATTGAAGGCGCCGAGGCTGTCCAATGAGGTGAAATATTATGGGTACTATTACTAGAACACCGAAATGACCTCTTTGATAGCCATACCGATCAAATGCAAAACCCGCTCAGCATTGTGACTGGCTCCAGGAACTAGGATTTTCAGTTCCAAAACAATCCCGAAGAGAATATGTTGTAAGGAGTGGTTTTCCGGAATACCCAGACGAGGAAGTTCGTCAAACGCTGTGTTTATCCGTAGTAGAACTACATCGAGTGAATGATGAGCCAGGTCATCGCGAACTTATAAATCACCCGGCTATTACGCAGGATCGTCTTTGTCTGACAACCCGCAGGTCAGCCACACAAGTTTAATTTCACAGGGAATCCGTGGGTCGGTCACAACTTCTTGGCTATACCGTCCCTTAGACAGACCATCGAAGTGGCACCCAATGGGTGTGCCTCGGTAGCAATTTAGTACAGTTCCATGTGGAATGGTGACAGCGACTCCCGAATGCAAATGAGGCCACGTTCAAACACCAACAGTGAACGATGAGTCTGCACTGCACTGCACTATACGTTACCTATTCACGTCTCCATAATGATAGTTGATCATCGAAGTGACACTCCGGAAGGACGATCAGCGATCCGGTCAAGTCAACCAAAAATGGGGTCAACCAGTGTCTGAAAGCGATGTCTGGAGCTGAATCGGTGATTAACATGGGGAATGCCCTGTGAACAAGTCAGACGATTCCTGTTTCAGTACTGTTCAACAGCTAAGCTTCGACCGTCGATTTGCGGCGGATGCGGTTGTACGTTTCGCGACGTCAGAATGAGAGCAATTTGCAATGACGAAAAGCATGTGAGAGAAGGTAAACATAATACGGCGAAAACGGATAGAAAAAATGAGTGAATGGAATCCAGGTGAGGTAATAACAGTGAAATGCAGGATTGCTACTGACTGCTCCATGTCCGATAGGGTCCGTAACCACTGATGTGATCCATCCTGAATCCCCCCCCCCATCTATCAGGAGGGCGCACACTGGTTTGGACACGTTTTTCGGTCGATTTATTCATGATTTCATGCCACTTCATCGACCAGTCACCTCGTAGTTGTTCCCACTTTGGTGTAGTGACCCCATAATATGAGATCGAGGAAGTCGATCATGTGCAAGATATGACCTGGCCAAAACAGGTGACTCAACTCCAGTGCGATGGTTTCTTTCGAAACACCAACTGGTGGGCTGTATTATCATTTTTGTTCACCTGGCGCTCTCACCAGCCGTGAGGAATACCCCTGAAGCGTTGTGGCTCAAAGACTACTGACCTCTTAACGCAATCAGTGCGGAGTGTTCGTGTTCCTGATCCAAGTGGTAGCACGGATGTTCTCGAAGCCTTTAATGATCTCTCTTGCTACCGCACACATAAACAGGTACCAGATGAAGCGCCCTATAGTGGATTGTTTTCCATGAAGCGATTGTTGAATGACCATCTGTTGTCTTAGAATGAGATGGAAACTTTCACAACAAAGTAAAATGCTTCGTTCCTTCAGTTCAGTTAATTGGGATAAGCTTTCTGTTTTGCTACGATCCACGAAGTGATACTGATTCCTTATGTTCTCATGTCTAGCTGAAGCGGAAAACTGGTTTTATCACAACGCGTCAATGTATTTAGTTAGACATTGCAATGCAGATAAGGGAACACAACCATCGGGGACGTTGCAGCGTCTCATAGAGGTCGTACTCTAAGTCGCACCAAATTCAGTGAACATTCAGGCTCGCAACCAACTTCTCTTCGATGATACACCATTCGGTCATCGTAGAAGAGATCAAGCTCTATGGAATGCGTCAAGCTTCACTTGAGGAACACAGTGTTTTATGCGCTTATGATAAACTCGATGGCCTTTTGCGTAAAAAGCCTCAGCGCAAAATGCGTCTTTCAATTTGTAATAATGTCTGAAAAAGTATGCCTTGTGATGTATTCAGAGCATACTTCACAGCATCATTTATTGAGAGAGCATCGACCCAGCAGCTCTGCTCTGCGTCGCTTCCGGGTGCTTGTCTCCATGAGAAAGACTTCAACGCGAAAAGTATTGCACCTCTGTTCTCGCGTCTATAGCCCTCCTGATCTCAGAAACCCGATGGACTGCGCTCAGTGTTGGTTACTTATAAAGGCTGGAATATTCCCTCATTTCACTGCTCAAAACTTTATACTCCCCTTCACTCGGGATATTATCGTATCTTGTGGAAGACTGTGATAATTATGCCGCAACAGAAGAAAGGAAATTCGCGAAGTAATGAGCATTAAATAATGATTTATCACTGGGTATAAATAGGTGTTTGAAACGTCCCGTTGGATGGGTGGGTGAGTGAAATGAAGTTGAAATATATATGAGTCATGTACCGAGCGTATACCGGGATAAATGCGTTGATAAATAGCGCTAGTAAAAGAATAATAATCATTGTAAGCATACAAAAATACTCGGGGTTCAGTAATAGTTGCTGTAAAGCGTGAGCGAAGTAAACAATGGCTGCTCACATATGCGCTGCCTCCTTGGGTCCATACGACACATAAATTCGATAGAAGGGCATGATTAGCGTAATCCAAAAATAGATGGGACAGTGAAAGATAGGATTATTGGGTCCAATTTGTCAAGACATTTAGTTGGTAAGTTGCGGCATGAGTTTATGTAATCACGACCCTGTGTGACCCGTCAAACAGATTTCCCCAACTGTGTGACAACAGCCAGTAACTCTAAAAAACAAGTGTCTTCCTTTTTCTGGATTTTAGTAAAACCTTTGACATGGTGCCGCGTACGTAATTATTGGCGGAAATCTCATCTGTGGGTACTAGAAATTCTAACAAAAAATTTCCTTTGATTTTTTGCCATAAACCCTAGGTAGAATTCCTTTTTTTGCAACCATTACAACAACCCAGTGTATGTCAATTCCCGTTGGTTGGGCGTAGTCAGTGTAGCCTTATCTTGAATGACATGCAAAGAAAACGCGAATAATTATTATATATATGAATGACTGAATACCAACACATGTAGTTGTCGACGCACACTCATTAGTCAGAACAACAACTGATTATTTAAAGCATCGTGCATCGTGAACTGCTTACTTGTTATTCTGTCCCTACATGAGAGCAGCTTCCCGCATTGTCGCAAAATACAGAGTTATTTACTTATAATGACATTCCAGAGATCCAGTAGCCCTCTCCTTTCGATTAGATGTCTTTCAGTCTGGTTTAACAGAAATTCCTCCAGAATGTCTCTCTATCGTCACCGTAATGGTATTACCAAATGGCTAAGCTATCCTTTCTACTCTCCAGCACCTTCGGCAAGGCCGATTAGGGTCGACAACATGTGTGCAGGCTGTGCACATTCGACCGCCTACATGAATGTACCCCACGACTCCGTGCTCCCTTCAGGTTCGATCCGTCACGCACTGCGTCATACCCATGTCAGTGTGACCGGCACACTGTTCTTTCCCCGACGTTCACTTAGTCGGGGTCCAGTGACACTACATAAGCACTACCGCATTAATCTCCATCTATCGACTAGTTGTTAACGTTATCAATCATACGATGGCTGCACACACGGATTATCCGGAGCTCATCTGACGAAGCTACCAACATGATTCAGCTCGACCTCCACCTAATCGGAAACTGCTGCTCAAAATGGGCTATGTTCTCTATGACAGACAAGTGTAACGCGATATCTTACAAATGCGACGTAACATCTAACGGTCTAACCAATTGTGATAAGCCTATTGCTATATGCGATACGGTTCGGGAAATGGGACTGTAAAGATCAGATAAAACATTGGAATGTTATTTAGAACTTTCAAATTAACAGAATCTGCACTCTGAGCATATGCATCGCTTTCACGTCACCTTCCAGAACGTTACTCAATAATGCACAGTAGCACAAAGGAACGCGACCGCATTGTATCTGAAATTGTACAACGAACACTCATAATGCGCTTATTGGGTACATCAGCCAAATTAGAATATTTCGAATTGTGGGTGATGCCTAAACTTTATCTACTCTGGCTGAGACGCATGAAGCACAAATCAGGCATACGCTTTAACGTCCGGCACAAGAAAAGGCATGTGTCCAACCTTAACATGGCAATTACACAATCACTATTATACGACACACGAAATACAGAAAATTCTGTAGTGGAATGCAGGTTGAAGACCAGCAGATCCGTCAATGCCTTCTTCAAAAGATATACCAGCAACCGGAACAAATTACAATGTACGCGCATGCAATTCAGAGCACAAATTTCTCACAAGGACCGTCGGATATTTGGCCGCACAAAACGTGTTTCACCTATTGGGGTGTCACATAACAAACAGCCAAGCATACGCACAAGACCCAAGATTTATAAAATCCAGAGACCAGTCCGCAACAGTGAGCACATATTGCAGTAATAAGGCTCCTACACTCTCCTTCATCTTCTTTCTTTCTCCTATACCAACAAGTGTGTAAAGAGAAAGTCAACTAAACGCCCTTCCACATTCTCCGTCTTCATCGTCAATGTTCCTACTTTACTCTTATTGTACTTTACTCTTACATTTATCTATTAAAGATGCCCCTCTTGCTCCAGTTTCTTGTGAGAACCACTACCAACACTCCATCCTATTAAATAGTCTTGAACAAAGCAATCATCATAATATGCTTAAAGAAAATTGCTACTTACTTTATACATTTCCCAAAGAGAACTATCAATCCGGACATTTCCTGTGCAATGTCAAGTAAGACGCTGAAATAACAAATAACTTGTATACTCTATCAAACTTGAAAATTGCTTTTCAGTATTATTGTACCTTTTCCGATCACTCGAGGTCGTCGAACTAGAAAATACTTTCATTTACCTGGACATGCCATCACAGGCATGCCTCGCTGAAATCGAGAATATACAATTTATATGCTGTGCCAAACCTTCTACTTGCTCTTTAGGATGCATCGCTAAAGTTACCGCCGTTCGATCGACTATCGGTGTTACATAATCTTTTGGGTCGATAACTGAGCTACACTATCGGCTGTTCGTTGCTATCACTACACGACGCAATGAGAATTGGATGCGATGGTTGGTCTGCTTCCTCCTTCCATCTGAGCATACGGGTCAGCACTTAGATGCCGTCTAAACGTTGCTCTAATATCATAAGTCAGTGGTTAGGTATTTTACCAACGCAGTTCTGTTACCCTCCGTGATCGGAACTGTGTTGGCAAGTTCGGTGAACAAAGTCCTTTTTGGACTACTGACGATTTCACTTTGTCTGAATAGACTTCTCATCTGGCGTCTGGGAATATGCTTACCCGTACAGGATCATAACCTTTTCATCAATCCCTGCCTTTTCCTGGACTGACCCGTTCAGAATTCCCAAAACTAGTCCCACATGACACATACGGTGGGGTCAGGAGTGAAAACCGGTTACCACTTATGCTACTCTCTTTTCTTTTTACTCTCTCCCTCTAAGTGCCTACCGAGAACAATTAGCAATCTTCTAAAGTTCTCAGCAATAGTGACTGTGGCTGCAATACCGTTGCAGTTTCCATCGCTTCATCGATGTCCACACGGTATCAGATATGTTCTCCCTCAACATAGACCATCCATCAGACCACGGCATCCATTCTTCTAGATCGTATTTAGCGTTCTCACCCTAAGGCAACTAAGTCACACCGGCTACGCATTCAAGCAAAATGTGTTCCAGAATCTCAGATATTCAGGAGGTTGTCTGTGCCTAGATGACAATCATGCTGTTCTACGTATGCGTCCGAGCAAACGGGCGCAGCGACCAGTATTAACCTGACAACGCTCTGACCTACACAGCTGACTTCCTCCTGATTGGTTAGATTCCAGTGAACAAACGTCTGTGTACAGTTAAGTAAATGATGCCGACTAAAGATTTCGCGAAAATCAGCGTTGAGTGATGGACCGCGAACACTACCTATGCCCCAATCGACTGCATTCCTGACATCATAAGGTAATCATACAATATGCACTGTTACAGGCTCAGGTGCAGAAAAGTGGTCATGGACCTGGTGTGCGGGATGAACTCGGTGCTCCTTGTGTCGGACGATGCTGGTTTGTCTAGTACTGCTAGATGGTGCGCACGCGATAGACCCAGTGTTTGTAAGGTGACAATTAAGGACGTGACTCGCTTCCGACATTCCCGACTTGCTAATTACCGTCTATTGTGATGTGACTAGTGTGTAGTCATTCATGAGTTACGCTTCTTGATACTACCTATTCGTGAACTCGCAAGGTCACTGTTTCGTCGACATCGTCTTATCTCCCTTCGGTAGCCAGCTGTTGTGATTGTGCAACGTTAACCACTTGCGATCAACTTGACCACAAATGTTGATTTATGGCGGTTGTATTTTACTTTGGGCGCCATTAAATGATAAATGATAAATGTTATATTCCTCGGTGTTTCGAGGTGCAGTCCAACTATGTGGTCTGATCAATGTGTACAACAAGATCGCAAAAATATAATCAATTTGTTCACGCTTTTTACAATGGATCCAAAAACAGGTACTAAACTAATTGGCAGGATTAAGGCATTAAAGAAAATAAAAAGCAGGAACAATAACGTAAGCAAATTTAAACAGATGTCCAGTTAAAGTAATACGGCCACTCGTGGAACCATCCCCAGGGGACCTGCTTCCATGCAAGGTATTCCCTCGAAAGGTTTCGCTCGCACTTCCATGCAATAACTGGCCGTGTGCCGGTGTGGCATAGTAGCATTTGAGCCATCACCTGTATATCATATGTTTTGTTCATTTTAGAGCTGTTTTTGAACATGTATTATGGGCCATGAAGGCTCAGCCCAGTCCGTCATGCGGATCATTCTATTATGGCACTTTTTTATACGCCAGACAGTTGGTGGCAATTTGCCTTGCATAGGTAACGTCTTTTATAATCTGGAAGCTGTAATCCGTCACCACAGGAGATCAGCCCATTCGTGGCCAACTATGAAATAAGGAAGAATATAGAAAAGAAGAATTCTGTGAAAGAGGTACTATATCGTTAATGTAAGAAATAGGCAGGTGTGTTTTGTACATCGGCGTAGAAATCGATCGAGCCGATCATACGATAAATTGTGTAGCGTGACACCCGGAGACAGATGACTGTACAAGTTGTCCATAGGCAATAGTCGCGTAGGGAATCAGTTATTGCCATCCTTGAATTCAAGTATATGTTTCTGGACTGTTAGTTTCAGAAAAGAGGGGGAAATGATTAGCACTGGAGAACAAATGTAGCGAAAGGGATCGCAGAACAATATTACGAATTAATCAATTTGTGGGGAAAATTACGAAAATAGCTCCTGACGTCACACCAGTAAATAATTTTGCTCTCGGTTTTAAACAGAAGACATCTGATATGAATTAAGTTTAAAGGGAGTAAAAACGCATGGATTGTAGCGTTAAGGAATAGCATAAGAAGCGGTTTGTATCAGCTCATCCTAGCTGATCAAGTTTTCTCTGGTGTAGTAGAGTTGATGTTCTCCGGTATCATACATGATCCGGCCCTTCTTCATACAGTTTTTCATCATCAAATTGAATGTTTAAGATCCATTTCGCTCTGTCCGTTGACAGATAAGCCTTTATCATTTTCTTGAACATGCAGAAATGTTCAATACATCTAATTTCTTTTGGCAGCTTATTCCAAATGGAGCCATACCTAAGAAGATAGAAATTTCTCCTTAGACTGCTCTTGAATTTAGGTAAATAGAATATGCATTCTTTATCTCGCAGTTCATAAGTGGTGTTTTCCCGAAAGTGCAATTGATAGGTTCCAATATATGCTTTCCGCCACGCGAGTTTGTGGAGGAAGCACAGATTTAGTTGCATTCTTCGTAACCACAGAGGTTCAAGATTCAATTGCTTGCACCTATCTCGGTATGAAAGAGCGGTTGAACAGCCAAATATGCGCTTCGTAAAGGCGCGTTGGACGTTTTCAATGGCTCTCAAGTCAGCCTTTCGCAAGTTACTGAACACAGCACAACAATATTAAAGCAAAGGCCAGATAGTGATTTTGAAAGCAATTAGTCTGGTTTCTCTCAAGGTTAGCAGGTGGCATATGAGCCCGACCGACTGCTTAGCCTTTTTCACTATATGATTTGTATGTTCGCTAAAGTTTAACGAACTAGAATATCTTAAACCTAAGTCACGAACAGACTGGCTGATGGGAATGACTTCATCATGAAGCCTGAACACTTCTGCTGCTATCTGACATCCATACGATAGAATACTACACTTCGATGTTGCAAATGTCATCTGCCACATATCAGCCCATCTCTCAATGGCTTCCAAGTCGCTTTGGATATTGTTAACTTCAGCGGTACGCTGAGAACCTGGGAACGTGTAGACCACCTTTAAATCATCAGCAAATAAATAAGGCTTCCCAAATTGTATGACAGAAACCAGGTCATTTATATACAGTAGGAAGAGCAACGGGCCTAAGACACTGCCCTGCACCACTCCACTGGTAACCGGACGAGGTGAAGAGATGTAACCATTGATATCCACAACTTGCGACCGTCCTACAAGGTAAGATTGGATCCAAGAGTAAAGCGGATTTGTAACACCGTGCTTACTTAATTTACATAACAGATTTTTGTGTGGGACTCTGTCAAAAGCCTTTTGCATGTCGAGGAAGATAACAATGCACTGAAGACCTGAGTCAATTGCTTCAGTTAGATGGTTAAGGAAGTCAACTTGACAGGTAACACACGAGCGAGATTTCAGAAAGCCATGCTGTGAGGGTGAGAGAAGTTTGTGCGATATTAGGAACGAAACCAAATGTTCCTTAACAATTCTCTCTAGCATGCGTGAGAGAATGGCTGTGTGACTAATGGGGCGGTAGTTCCGGATGTCAGTTTTCGACCCGGACTTATGTCTCGGTATGACCGTAGCCGTTTTCCAACGTTCGGGTATTGACCAGACTGGAGAGACAAAGAGAAGATATTTAATACTATAAGAGGGATATCATCTCCACCGTGTTTGATTAAAGCAGAAGAGATCCCATCGGGGCCAGGTCTGTAGGATGGTCGTAGACAAGTAAGCATACGTTTTATCGTAGCAACACTAAGCTCGATCGCTGGGACTTGTTCAGAGAAGTGAAATGAGGTTGACAAATCCAGGGTTTCTTTTTCAACATTAAAGGATCTAGCAAAGTATGAGTTAAAGGCTTCCGCCATGGCGATTGGGGAATCAATGCAATCACCTTCAGGCATGACGATGTGGGAGGGTAGGTCAGTTTTGCCACCTCTCCTTTTCCTCAGTAATGCAGTCACCAGTTGACTTGTATTACTACATTGCTTCGCACTGCTTACTCCTCATTAGTAGGGTCATCCCTCATCTTCTACGGGCTTGACAGAGACTGCGTTTGTGGTTTATAATAAAAAACACTGAGTTAGTTTGAATTATCAAGGCTAGATCGATCTAAATTAGACATAAGTTTTTAACTTGCTGCTTCTCAGCTTGGTGCGAAGTGACTGGTCACTTGCAGTCTTCAGGTTGAGAGTTTGCGCCTGCAGCGATCTGACTGAAATGAATGCTGAGGTGATCAGCTGTCTTTTCTGAGTTCATTTGAATAACCCACGGTACGGTGCGTAATAGTTAGAATAAACGATTGTTCCAAATGGCGTATCAGTGGCTAAGCGAATGCTCGTGAATGATAATGGGGATGCCAGCAGTCACGCTGTCTATTCACTTTGACAAGTGCTTGCTCGTGTCCCCGAGGCAGTTTTCACCGTAGCCGGATGCGCGCGGAATAGAAAGTTTCCCTGGGGCATTGGGTAACGAGCCAGCAGCTTCGGTAATAGCATAAACTCCAGCTGCAAGATACTGCTGTTTCATTCTAGCCTGTCGTGCGTTATAATCTTGCAAGCACCGAAATCAAGTCTGGGCAATGCTCATATCTGCTAGCAATAAAACCTGGAATCATCTTAGCTATACAAAAGTTTAATACGCTACTCTATCGTAGCAATTTTTCGCTGGTTATTTCTCATTGTCGCGTCTTATGCCCCCCTTATACGTTTAGTGGGCCCCAGACATTATGAATCCGATGTGCTCTGTCCATCCCACTGCTGCGCTGTCCATGGCCACGTCGCACTTGGCAAACACCTGACCGTGCCAATTCTATGTTGTCTGACTGTCTCGAGTTCTTATGGTTAACCCGCGTGGGCAGTACTTGCTTCGCGTTCGGTCCATCAGTCACGCGTAGTCTTCGTCCGCTGAGTCCACTAGCCGACATCGCATTCCGTGTGGTCAGTCTGGGTTAGTTGGCGCGCAATTTCTCTTCGTTCCGTACCGCTCTGCTTGTTGACATTTGGTCTACATTCTCTATGTGCGGAATGCGACGGAAACATGGTGGTGCGACTTAGTAACCATAGCCTAAAATCGTCTATTTTATTATAGTTTATGAAAGATGTATGATTTTAATAATCCCATATCCAGGTTAGACTTGTTTTGTCCGATTTTATCAACTCCTTGTCATGTTTCTTCATAGTTTTGCCGCTAAAACAAATAGAACAATTGTCAGCTACTCTGCTGTTCTGGCCACCCTGCTCCTTTGAACTGACGAAATACTGGCTGTTCCGGCCTGCCTTGTGATTGTGTTCAGCTAGCGTGCGTGGCGATCGGCTGACCTTCTTGTCACGTCGGGCACGTTCACGCAAATCATCGAGCATCAGCAGATACCGTCTATCATTCATTAGCATAAAAAGGAACACTTCTGACCTCCTTCCTTCCAGTTTTCGCCGCTTTAGAACAATCGCAGACCACTGAACTTGTTAAAATGTACATGAACTACGTAGTCCTGAGAAAGGGACACCTATCCACTTAGAGCATTTATTTGATGTAAATCCTACCAGCATTAGAGAGTAACTCAACTCGTCCGCATCTTGATGCGATCGAAGTCTGATTTAACGACAATCGACCTTAGCTTGTTCTAGCTGACTACTGATCAGGGTGTTTGACAAACGCCAACGAGCCTTACTCAACCGGATAGCCATGATGCATCCAGCACTTTCAGGCTAGTGGTGTCTGATAATACAACTAGCATATGCTCCATAAGTGCTCTATGGTACCTTTAAAAGCTTCGCACATTTACTTTTGTACCTTCTGTTTAGCAATACTTTGTGCGCAGATTGTGCCTCCTAGTAGCCTCAGGCTGTATGATTACATTATGTTGCATCACATATTTAAGCTACAAATACGCCGTTGCTCAAGTAAACTGCTGTACTAGAGGTTCTGTTATTATCGAATAGCTCCGTAGTTTTATTACTTCAGATTACAATACTTGAAAGGCATACCAACTGCGTCAGAAACAGTCACACAGATTTCAGAACCTTAAGATGTTCAACAACATGGAAAACAGCATTCCAAGTGCAAAGCTACAAGGTGCATTGTTAACAATGATTCAGATGCATCGTTTCAGAAGGCGTTGTGAGCAATCGGTTAGTGTATTTGTTGTTAGCAAGGTTTCGCTCTTCACAAGAAAACTTCTTGAAGTAGCTTTGTGTCAATAACAACATGTGGCCAACAATAAATACGATAATGGACTGCTCCCAAAGCCTTCTGAACCAATGACTTCGCGATCGCATTCAAGTGGGTTCTAAGATATCGAAGGCTTTGATGCGTGGTCCCAGCGTAGTAAATAAATGAAATGGTCTGCTGTAGTTCATTGCCAACGTAGGTGGGATGCTACTCATAACGTAGAGAGAATGAGGCGGTAAGGACGCACAGTTTTTGTCGCCAACGCACAACGGGTTCACAGGCTAGCACGCGCACGCACACGTATAGTGGACATTTCCCGACCACCAGGCACCACACATTGTCAATCCGCTCGGCATCACATTTACGCCCCGACTTCAGCAGATCCGAGAGTTCGCTGTTCGGCGATTTGCCCTGGTAACTTCGCTTCCGCTCGTCCTATTCTGACCGGGTTGGATTCGTTCTAATGCCCTTGCGTCGCTGCCCTCGTGGTTATTCCTGGAGGTGCGGCCAAAGGTGTATCTCCGGGAAATCAGGCCGTCCACCACTACGTCCCTCGATCTCCTCGGCCTGGGTCTGATATCCTTCGTCTCTCATGGACCATTTCCCGATTCGTCCATACGCCTCCAACTGCTTTGTCGACTTTCGTCCTTGGTGTCCTCGTTAGTTTTCCTGTTCCTTAGTTTCTGCGGTTTGTCCGTTTCGCCTGTGATTCTTGCCTTCCTTGCCACTATCATACTTGCGGAACAGCGCTTCGGCCCACAAGCTAATGTTTGGCAACAAACTCTCTGATGCCAAGTTGAGTCGTCTGATGAGCTCGAATTTTCTATATTGGATAGACCGTGTTACTTGCAGGCCTATCCACTTTGCTGCTTGAAATTACTGCACCTGGTTTCGTGAACCCAGTGTCGTCCAGCTGCACAAAGACACCGACTGAAACAATAGGTCCTGTTGACGATACCGTCATGGACACGGTGTCTACCCCACATTGGTGACCAGCCGGCTGTTCTGAGACTGCGCAGCTGGAAAGCATACGGGACCACTGCATTTTAGCACCTGCATTTGACCACCAAGTTTCACGTACGGCTACTCTAGCATTTCTTCTTGCATGCATTTGCTGAGTAATGCTTTCTCTTGGTTCACTTCCCTTCACTCTGTTAATTGCTCGTATTAGTATGATTCTGCCCAAGAAGATGAGCTCAGTTTCTCCTCAATGCTAAGGTGTTTCCCTCCAAGTCACCGCACCACACAGTAAAGCTTCTTCCATCCAATAAAGTTCTACTTGTTTTCCAGGACAGTGACTTGTAAGTTTTTCACTGCTTTAGGACAGTAAACTAGCCACACGGACTAGCTATATCCTTGCCTTTCCCTAATGGACCGGCAAACCGAGCGCAACTGGATGTGTATCAGTAACTGGCCCTTGTGCGTCACTAGGGAGCCCAAGCAGCTTTGCTACATGTGAGTGCCTTCTCCCAAACGGTCCAAATGATCCGCATCGAGCAGAGAGTCCTGCTGGTGGTAAGGCAGTGCAATGAATACGGTGCATCCTAGTTATTAGCTAAAACACGACGCGGCCAGAACAAATACTTGCATTGTCCCATGCATTTCAATAGAAACCTCGGAATTCCCATGGTACCATGGGAAAACAGTGCACAGTGGAGTGTGAAAATCGACAGCAAGGTTGCAGTACAATGATGATAGTTGCCTGATGATCTGTGTGATCCTGCAGATCCTTGATAAAGCGCGCCCCATGCGAAGAGTATTCGATGTACGATCAAGTAAGCTTCCTGAACCAAGCGGAAAACTGATTTTTCTTCAGGCATCATCTTAACAGATGTCACCGATAAACTCAGTGCGATGATCTATCCCCAGCCGGACACTTCACATCCACATACAAGTGCACCAAGCAGGATGAACGGATTGATCGGTGACCTGAAGTTGTTCATCTTGCCACTACCAGGCATTTCGTCCTCACTGTGTTAGACGCCGTCTAATTAACCACGACGAATAAGACAGCGGTAGTAATCGTATGGTCTACGGATCAGAACAGGGGTTGTTTCGTCTGCACAGAATATGTCATAGTGCAATGCAGAGGGGGCAGATTTCGAGCGTACGTCATCAGCGAGCAGCGATTACCGGCTCGTGTGGCTGCTCTGAAGCGCAGTTCTCATGCTAGCCATCTTTCAGTATTCATACTGGATGACGGCCGGTGTACGAAGCTAACTGAAAAGGCACCAAGGACAGCACATTGGTACGTTTATCCCTTGCTAAGGCCATGTGAGCAGATGAATCTATCGGCGATCCTGCAACTGCCGAACCCACACGTGTGGCCGAAAGTGGGCTGCGCAATCCAGGCATGGTTTCATCCGCGAAAATCGGCCACAGTGTCGTTAAGCTTTTCCAGAAGTTCATAACCACAAGTATAGTAGACTTCATCATATTTCATGTCATAAGAAGCTAGAGCTATTGCATCGATTCAGCAGACAGTACCAGCGACTACTCAGTGGGCATCCACTGACAATGAAGAACCGGAAGACGCAACTGTACATGCTACCAATTGCCTTAACTGCCACAGCAGAAGTAGGACTGTGAGAGACTGTGGGCTAAGCTCAGTGAAGCAGTAGGAACATTTTGACTGCCATCACAACTTCTCTGTCTGTACCTGCTGGTCATCGAATGCCATTCCAGTAACGGTACCATCTGCAGTGACTATAGCTATGCACATGAAGAGACCAAATGTAGTGCTAGACCAGAGGCATTACGCGATGCACAGAGTCCCCGGTATTTCGCCTTCACCAACCGTTTACAGTACAGAGGAGCAGGCGGAAAGCGGGTCTCTTTTGTGTAGTGTGATTCAGAACTGGGGACAAGAGTAGTGGGTGTTGCCAGTCCGCAACACTGTACACTACCACGGGTTTCGTAATGATTTGTTCTCATTGGGTAGAGAACGGAGTTGCGACTTGAACACGGGACCTTAGGATGCGGGTAGAAGCCTTTACCCCTAAACCGCCGACTCGGTGCCGTCACCTCTACCTAAAAAGTGCAATAGAGTACGAAACCGCCTCTACCGTGCAGAGTTGTGGGTGGACAACACCAAATATTCGGATGTTTCAAATACCGCACTGGTGACCGAGTTAGTTGAGGTTCACTTCAAGATGAACCTAGCTTCATGTTGAAACTGCATGCCACAACGCATGCACCCAATGAGTACTTTAACCTGACCCCCAGTTTAATGTTTTACCAACTTTGTCAAACTCACTCCGAACGATTGGAAGGATAAGCAAACATTGATTCTCTTTTCCGGTAGTAACCAGGCCATGTTTTGGCCATTTTAAAGGGGTGAAGCAGTGGCAATACAAAAACACTCCACATTTCGCTCAGGTTCTGCAAGTCTATTCGTTCATCCTCGATTCTAAAGATAAGTAGTTTGCGAATGACTGCTGAATGCGCTTGATAGACCTTATCGTCTAAGATATCGTGGAGGGGTCCAGCAATTTCAGGTAGCCAACTTTGAAAAATGTAATAAACACTGGGCACTCGAAATCTGCTGCTGATACAAACCGGTCACTATCATACGTTGGGATAAACATTGCTTCCATCGAATAGAAGGTCAACATCCCCTACAATTTTGTCAGCACTTAACGGAACTCATCAGATGACTGAGGCCCCGGAACAGGCCGAATGAGTGGGGGTCATACGACATCTTAAGACAGAGATTTGGGAAAAGCAGACCATGTTGAGAGCATAGTAACCCGATAGCACATCGTTAGACCGCCACGCGGATGGTGTACCCCAACGACAAGATAATTATACGGTTGTTTCAGAAGAATCAAACTGACCGAGTGACTGGGGTGCAGTGGAGTGGACATATGAACACAAAAGCACAAACACAAGCCTCCGTTCTGCATGGCTAATTGGGGACGCATGCGTATCGTCAGTGGCGACCAAATGTGGTATACGGTTATCCGCAAAATATGACCAGCAACCTAACGTGTTTGGCACAGGCTGTCCAAATCAGCTCAATTGACTCACAACTACGGTAAACTGCGGTGCAATTTTCATGGGTTGATCATCCATTGAATACAAATTTATTTTATTTTATTTAAGTGTGTGTGCATAAGTAACTTACTCCATATCAAGTGGGACAGACAGTTGAAGTTGACTAGAATACCATTTACGCTTATCCCATAGGAGAACGACTGTGATGAGTTCGAAACGAATAACCGCCTTCCATCAGTCTTCCCTTAGGGTCAGCATATTAATACACATGAGAAGTGTTTGAATTATTTAGAGACATTACAATGTAAAATGGCCTTCTCAGATTGCTTACAAAGTTTTGTTCATGATATTAGGCAGTCTGGTATTTAATGTTTGCTGGATGGGGTGGCACGGTAGCTGTAATAACTAAACCTTCTCCTCTTAGGATTGCAAGCTGTAGGCCAGAGCAATTACTCAAACCTTAGATATGTGGAATTTTTTATGGAATCTCTGAAACGGTTGGCTTGTCCAGTTAGTGTCCGGTACTGAACAACTAGGTTATTATCGCTTCGGATTTAGTTCACTCCCGTTGGCATTTGAGCAAATTCTGGCGATGCTGGTCAACTTTCTTATCCAAATGAACCGGTGAACAAGATAAAGTGGTGTACTACATATAGTTAAACACGCTGAGACGCTTTGCCTTACAAAGTAGGATTATAGGTAGAAATCCGTCACATCTAGACTCACTCAGACAGCCGTCACACGCCAGGAAAAGCGCTGTATACGTGTTTCATCCTGTAGGGAATCGTCATCAGTGCGCATTCCATCGGACCCTGGTAGGGCTCGAACCCGCAACTCGACTGTTGCCAGTCCGTGGTTGAGACCATTGAGCTACGGGGGACGGTAACAACCATGGTGAATAAGTTACTAGATGTGATATGGCGCCGCACGCTATTTCCACCTACACCTCTCAACTCCCCCTACTACTCATGTGGAAACTAGGATTAAACAGGCTCTGGTGTAGCCACTGGTTCAATCCATGTACTTCTTGTGACAGTTACTGGGTGAAGGACGAATTAAGGCTTCAATCTGGGTAAGGGCCAAGACAACCGTGGAAATGTGGGATCCTGGGCACTTCATGCTACCCTCGTGAGTACTCGCACTGAAAGCTTTCACCGAGAATCCGCGTTTTTTCCCGTATTTTAATATAACTGTCAAATGTAAGTGACACAACTAGAGATAATCCCACGCTGCATCGACCACCAGGTACTGCGAATGGAGCCCCTTTGTTTCACTCTTGCCGTGTGGTTGGCAGGCAAAGTCAAGTTACCCCTCTTGCTCCAATTCCACAGTTTTCCCTCCCACCCTACCTTACGCCCAGTTTATCCTACCAGCCCCGATCATAACTTGGCACTCAACTCTCTACCGCACCGATCACTCAACACAGTGGAACACACCGGAAAAAAGTAAGCAAGTTTGGATACTGAATCGTGCGAAAGATCATAGATCGAGACACGACTTAAAGACAAACGCAGCGAACCCACTGTTCACCACGCGGCGCTGTGGCTGTAGTGCAGGTACTGCATGCCTAAGTGAAGATGAGTCATGCAACCTAACGGCAGAGACGCTCTCTGCCAAACTGGCTAGGTCGCTCTAGCACCAAGTACACATGCAACCAGACTCGCAATATAAGGCCACTTGAATGAATGCCTATTAGAGCAAGCGGCTGGCTTCAGCGCAATGCTGCTTTCATTCGAACTCGCCTCCTACGGGGTAAGTCTGTAACATTCATTGACATGAATGCTTCGTTTAACTGCTTGTTGTACTTCGTTCTGTGATCTGCACGGGGTAGCGAACGACTTTTCTGTTGGGTACTTTCAAGGTGTGGTTTGATAGTGTCACGGTGGGGGGCGTTGTTGCCGGACAACGTGGTATTGACGTAATTAATAGGTATAAATACTGGTTAATCTCAATGTGCACAATTCATGACTTGCTGATAAGAACCCCGTCCTCTTCTCTTGAGAATTAACATGTGATTTATTGACTTCACCCAAGGAGCCGCAACGTTTCTATCTCCCGGCCACGTAGGTTTTGCTTACAGGACATGTGCAGCGTGTCCATGACTTGCATACTGCGTGTGTGTGTGTGTGTGTGTGTGTGTCAGCTGCAGAGTACGACTCATAACTCTTCGAAAATGACTTGCAGAAGGTGAAATTGCCACTTTTATTAGAACGCATGGTCGCACCATCTGTTATCCCGATGACGCGAGGGAGCAGTATTACACCCAGATGCGCATAGTGACACGGTCTGTGCCAAGCAGCGATCGACTATTTCTACTAGGTGATTTCAACGAGTGCGTCGGACCTGCTGCATCGGTGTGAACAGATGTAATCGGCCCATCTGGTATTGGCACAGATAATGGGAACGTTGATCAGCTGCTACCACTGGGCGCCAATCACAACCTGAGGATTACGAACACACAGTTTGCACTGGGTGCGAGTGATAAAGCTACTTGGATGATGTGTTCCCTCACATCTGCTCAACTATGTCATCGTACGCCAGCATGACATGCACTAAGTACGCAAGACACATTTGCTGCTTGGAGCTGAGTGTGGCACTTATCAGAAGTTGGTGCGGATCAAATTGTATATACACTTTCTTAAATCTAGACATTGCACTCCTGCCGTGAACCGGCGGAAATTGAAGGTTCTTACCCTAGGTACGGTCATGAAGAGAATGGAACTGCAAAAACCGATGGCCACCAGCCTTCATGATGTCGAATCTATAGCCTCAGTTATCGAGCTGCGGCACCAAATCTGTGAACAGGTGACTACAGCTGCCGAAGGAACGATCAGGCACACAAACCGTGAGCGACCCGATTGCTTTGATGACAACAATGCGACCATTGGCACTTCGGTGTAGGCGAAGAATGCAGCGTTCGCTGCACATTTGGATGACCATGACGACTGCGAGAAGGCGAGCCATTTTCGCGAAATTCGACAGCGATTGACTGGAGAGCACCGCCGCATCAAGAATACATGGTGGAAGGAGAAGGTGAGGTAGATTGAAGGCAACGCTGAACGCAACCAGCATAAGGAGTTCATTGACACCTTACAGACAGTGTATGGAAGCACATTGCAGCCGCTGAGGAGGCTGCTCGATGTTTCAAGCACTGTCCGTACATAGGTTGCAGACATAGTGCAGATATGTCGAAAGTACGTTGACAGTCTCTTGAACAACCGTTCAGAGATTACTTGACCAAGATTGCACCTGTTGCAGTAGCACAGGAGATGAAAATGTGTCCTGTTGACATTCAGACACTGGATGAGACGCAGAGATCACTTGCTCAGCTGCGAAACGGTGAGTGTGACGGCTCCGAAGGGATCCTGCCTGAAGTATTGGAACACGGTGGACCTGTGTTGATCCATACGATGCACCAGTCGGTGCAATGCGTATGGTTCGAAGAGGGATTGCCGACTGACTTAAAGGATGCCGTTGTGCTGCCACTGTATAAGAGCAAAGGAAGCAAGCGACGTGCCACGTATTATCGTGGCATTTACTTGCTGCTTCGGGTAGGGAAGGTGGTCGCCCCAATCTTACACAATCGCCTAGTCACTCCGGTTGTTGAACCGAACGTGGCAGAAGAGCATTGGGAATTTTATTCGTGCCTCAGCGCCATCGATTAGGTGTTTACGGCTCGTCAGCTCCAAGAAAAATGCTGAGAGTGACATTAGCCGCGAGGCACTGTGCCTGGTGTTGGGTTAGCTTGGCTGTCCGAGTAAACTAGTACATTTAATTGCATGTCTGCACAGCGATTTGCGGGCGAGGTTAAGCTGAGTGGACAGACCTCGAATGTCTTTGCAGTTGTCTGTGGTGTGAAGTAAGACTGTGCCTTAGTCACTGCCATGTTTAATATTTACCTTTATGCAATGATGTCTTGTGCTTTTGATGCTGCTTGAGATTACGGTGTCTGTGTGGAGGATCGCACTGATGGTGGTTTGCTGAACTTCCGTCGTTTCGGGGCGAGAACTCTAGTCTGTGCTACAACTATCCGTATGTTGCTGTTTGCTGACGACTGTGCATTGTTTGCACACAGCGCGGATGAGTTGCAGTACCTGATTAGTGCTCTGGCTTCGACAGAGGCCAAATTCGGGTTCACCGACGACACAAGGCTGTCCTTTTTAGCTTTCTCCAGAATAGGAATCCGTGGACCTGCCGCAGATCCACATTGAAATCGACGTTTGGAATCCACCGAGATTTTCCTATCTAGGCAGCGTAATGTCTGCCGACTTGCAGATGATGGGCGGACTGCTCATTTGCGTATAGAAGGCGGCTGTCACTTTTAGCAAACTAGAATATTTTTGTGCAGTGTCCATTTGCTTGTCAAACCCGAGAAGAAACTTAGGGGAACGGTTGTTGTCGATTTCCTCCTCATCAGGTCCATTACAGAAATATGCTTATGAACAATCAGGTTTGTGGGACAGTATGCAGACACACTATTGATAACATTAAACCTAGGCAGTTCTCGCGATGTGCGTCAGGCGGTCAAGTGATTGACGGCATGTGGGCTTGATGGGCTGGTGCACGTTCCTCTCTGGTGATTGATGGCCATGGGTTTCAGTGCTTGAATGAGCTTCTTTGGATGCAGAGATTAGGCTTCATCAGTCTTATGCTTACTGACTCAGCAGCAGCAAGCAGTAGTATTGCTAACTGACGAGTCAACTGTGACGTGCTTTAAACAGAATTTCGGAAGCATTACGTTTGTCAATGTTGTGCCCAATGGCAAGTAGATGGATAGTAATTGCACTTAAAATAGATCCACCTCTGCGGTTGCTGAGCGAATTCGGTAGGTGCTCCTTGATTCAATTTTCTAAGTGTCTGCTATTGCGTCTAATATAGCTAGCTCCACAGGAGCAGGTGAGCCGGTATATTACATCTGATTAGAGATGATGAGGCACATTGTATTGGAATCAAGTAACGACCAAAGATTCGCTCGTATGGATAAAAGTTGCTTTGAGCTGTCTTGAAGCTATTCCTGCAGGATTACATCAAGCTTCGAAACATACGCATTGCACCGACTGGTGCATCGTATGGATCAACACAGGTCCACCGTGTTCCAATACTTCAGGCAGGATCCCTTCGGAGCCGTCACACTCACCGTTTCGCAGCTGAGCAAGTGATCTCTGCGTCTCATCCAGTGTCTGAATGTCAACAGGACACATTTTCATCTCCTGTGCTACTGCAACAGGTGCAATCTTGGTCAAGTAATCTCTGAACGGTTGTTCAAGAGACTGTCAACGTACTTTCGACATATCTGCACTATGTCTGCAACCTATGTACGGACAGTGCTTGAAACATCGAGCAGCCTCCTCAGCGGCTGCAATGTGCTTCCATACACTGTCTGTAAGGTGTCAATGAACTCCTTATGCTGGTTGCGTTCAGCGTTGCCTTCAATCTACCTCACCTTCTCCTTCCACCATGTATTCTTGATGCGGCGGTGCTCTCCAGTCAATCGCTGTCGAATTTCGCGAAAATGGCTCGCCTTCTCGCAGTCGTCATGGTCATCCAAATGTGCAGCGAACGCTGCACATACACATACATGAATATGAATATATATATATATATATATATATATATATATATATATATATATATATATATATATATATATATATATATATATATATATATATATATATATATATATGGTGCGCTGAGGCTGGTGGTGAGTAGATCCTGACCGATGGTCTACCCACCGTAGCTACTGTTGTGCAATTTGCTCATGTCCTGGGCGCCTCCTCGTTGCGACTGCTGGGTGAGAGTTGGGTTTCGCTCTTCTCCCTGCTAAGATCCAGGACACCAATCAGCATAAGTTAGTGAACTGACCATGTGCTAGACCCGCTACCTTTCAGGTGTTCACTTAATCGAAGGCTTTGGCTGAGGACCCGAGTCGTTCTCCTGTCAGGTGTGGGCGCCCTGCCAGTATCCTAGTCCATCCTCTTCGGAGATTAGGAAGTGCTCGATAGCCCTGTTCCCGTAAAACCTATCCATGGGAGACAACAGGTCTACGGGTTATAAGCTCACCGCTCGATTGGGGTAGAGCACTAGCACCATGCATTGTCTCTGACGGTGGGAAGGCACCACCAAGTGCTCAATGGTTTGCTACTGCCCGCCTCAAGCCAGGCAGCCCCTGGTCACATTGGTGCAAACCCGTCAAAGGTCACCTGCGTCTGGCCGTGGTCGCAGGTGTATCCTACTACAGTCGCAAAATATATATACATCGTTCCAGTACCTCCAAGGATGCGTGTGATGGCCTTCAAGCAGATCCCAAGCTATCTCTGCGATCATATTCCCGTTAGATCTGCACCACACTGCCTTGTGGGTCAGGCTATTGACCGAAAGGCTCCGGGCGGAGTCCCACAAGCAAACCTCCAAACCACCCACTGTCTTGCGGGTCAGACTTTTGAGCCAAAGGCTCCGGGTGCAGTCCCTCAAGCAAACCTCCGAAGCACAACGATCACCTCGCGGGCGGTTGCCCACCAATGCAATCGTATGCCTGCGCGCAAAGCACTCAGCATCGGGTGCTGGAATGTGCGCAGCCTACTAGACCGGAACTCCAGCGAGCGCCCGGAGCGACGCACTGCAATCGTCGCGATGGAACTGGCGCGCTACAAAATCGATATTGCGGCGCTCAGTGTAACCCGGCTCACTAAGCAAGGTAAGTTGCATAAAGCAGGTGCTGGCCACACATTCTACTGGGTGGGCAACACCGCCTCAGCACCACGTGATCATGGGGTCGGCTTTGCAAAATCCGATCGCCTCCATGGCCAGCTGGTGAGTGAACCAACTGGCATCAGCGCGCGACTGATGACTGTTCGCCTACGACTCGGAAGAGGTAAGTTTGCCACTTTTATAAGCACATACGGTCCGACCATGTGTTATCCTGATGACACGCGTGATCAGTTCTACACTGAGCAATCCTCCGTGATACGGTCTGTGCCGAGCAGCGACAGACTATTTCTGCTGGGTGATTTCAACGCGCGCGTTGGGCGTGATGCATCGGTGTAGGCAGATGTTATCGGTCCGCATGGCATTGGTTCAGCGAATGCGAACGGTGACAGGCTGCTCTCACTGTGTGCCACTCACGGCCTGATGATCACGAACACTCGGTTTGCACTGAGTGCGAGTGATATAGCAACTTGGACGCACCCACGGAGGGGTCAAGCTCACCTCCTCGACTATGTCATTGTACGTCAGCGTGATATGCGTGAAGTGCGCATGACACGTGCACTGCGTGGAGCTGAGCGTCGCACTGCTCACAAATGGGTGCAGATCAAACTGTAGATATATTTTCGTAAATCTATGTATTGCACTCCCGCCGTGAATCGGTGTAAATTTAGCATTCTCTACCTAGGCACTGTGGCGAAACGTACTGAGCTGGAGAAGGCGATGTCTGCACTCTTGTGTAATATGGACTGCATAGTCACAGTGGGCGACCTGTGGCACCACTTTCGCGACCAGGTGCCAGCTGCTGCCGAGGAGACCATCGGGCGCACAAACTGTAGGCGGCCTGATCGGTTTGATGAGAACAATGCGACGATTGGCGCATTGGTGTCAGAGAAGAATGCAGCATTTGCTGCACATGTCGCAGACCCCAGTGACTTGGGGAAGAAGAGTCAGTTTCGCAAACTTTGACGGCGAATGACCCGAGAGCTCCGTCGCATAAAAAATGCATGGTGGACGGAGAAGGCGAAGCAGATGGAATGCTACGCCGAACGCCGCCAACACAAGGAATTCTTTGATTCCTTGTAGGTGGTGTATGGACGGAGGTTGGAGCCGCTGAGGACACTGATCGATGGTATTTCAGGTGCTACCTGCACACAGACTGCAGACATAATGCAGATCTGGCGAAATCACCTTGACTGTCTCTTGAACAACCGTTCAGAGATCGACTGGCCTACATTGAACGGCCTGAAGCAGCACGACGGAAAGGCGAGTCTGGCGGACATGCCGACACTGGATGAGACGCAGAGGGCACTTGCTCAGCTGCGAAACGGCAAGTGTGCCGGAGCCGACGGGATCCCGCCTGAAGTATTGAAACACGGCGGACCCGCGTTGTTGACTGCGCTACACCACTTGGTGCAACGCGTATGGATTGAGGAGGAGGTGCCTCCTGAGGTGAAGGATGCCCTTGTGCTACCACTGTACAAGGGCAAAGGGAGTAAACAATATTGCACGAATTATCGTGGCATCAACTCGCTGAGTTGTGTGGGCAATGTGATTGCCCGAATCCTGCTCAACCGCCTCGTCAATCAGGCTGTGGATCCTAAAGGGGCGGAAGAGCAATGTGGACCCCGTTCGGATCGCAGCACTATAGATATGGTGTTTGCGGCTCGTTAGTTGCAGGAGAAGTGCAGAGAACGACACCAGCCATTGTACTCGCTGTTTGTTGATTTCACCAAGGCATTTGATACGGTGAACCGCGAGGCATTGTGGCTGGTGTTGGGTAAGTTTGCTTGCCCGCGTAAGTTTGTAAGTTTAATTGAATGTCTGCACAGTGGTATGCGAGCGAGGGTGCAGCTGAGTGGAGAGACCTCGGATGACTTTGTAGTTGTTTCTGGTGTGAAGCAAGGCTCCTGCCCTGTTTAATATATATCTTCATGTAGTGATGTCTTGTGCTTTTTAATCGGCTTGTGCTTTCGGTGTTCGTGTAGAGCACCGTATTGATGGTGGGTTGCTGAACCTCCGTCGCTTCGGTGCGAGAACCCTACTCTGTGATACAACTATCCTTATGTTACAGTTTGCTGACGACTGTGCGTTGCTTTCACACAGCGCGGATGAGTTGCAGCACATGACTAGTGCTGTGGCTTCGACAGCGGCCTAATTCGGGCTCACCGTCAACACAAGCAAAACTGTCTGTCTCTTTCAGCCTTCACCGGAGGTCCAATCTTCAATATTGCCGCGAATCAGCATTGGTGCTGAAGTATTGGAAACCACCTCCCGTTTCAGCTACCTTGGGAGTGTGATATCGACTGATCAGCAGCTACACAGTGAGCTGCGTATCCGCGTGTCGAAGGCAGCGGCAGCATTCGGGAAGCTAGAGTACCGAGTGTGGAACAACCATCAGCTTAGCATTGGCACAAAGCTGCTGGTGTACAAATCCATGGTACTATCCGTTCTTCTATACGGCAGTGAAACGTGGACGATGTACCGGCGGGATGTGCGATATCTCGAGCGGTTCCATCAGCAGTGTCTGCGACGGATTTTGCGGATCGGTTGGGGCGCCAGAGTTGCAGACACGGAAGTGTTGCGCCAAAGTGGGATGTATGCAGTGGACTGCATACTTTTACTGAGACACCTGAGGTGGCTAGGTCATGTGAGCCGTATGGATTTGACGCGGATACCGAAACAACTTTTATACGGTCAGCTGAGTATAGGGAAGCGGCACGTGGGGAAACCAAAGTTACGTTACCAGGACATGATCAAAGTGAGCCTCTCACGTTCTAATCTTAGCTGCAGGTCTTGGGAATCAAAGGCGGTTGATCGGCGTGCATGGCGCGATCTAATCATGAAGGCAGTTGCCGAGGTGTGGAAAAAAGACCTCATACATGCAGAGAAGAAGCGGCAATTGCGGAAGCGGCAAGCACCGATGGGTTGTACTCCATCGACATCAAGCGCATAGTGCTGTACCGCATGCGGTCGCGAGTGCCTGATTGACGCAGGCCTAGTGAGCCATGGGCGAGGCCACTCGGGACCAATACTGAAGCGACGACGGGTCCTGCAGTGAACGTAGGCAGAACCGTCGCAGCTTTTGTGGGTACGCTGCATTTGATTTACTAACCGCATGCTTGCATGCTAAGTCTCTTTATTTCAGGTGGTGGGTTTGCAATTTTGTCCTAATGGTTTTCTTTCCCATATAAATGCCTGCTTATACTCTCTTCTATAAAGCTGCACACGTCGCTTCAGCCACATGTAGTTAATTTCGATAACATTTTCGTGTTTGTGGCATTTCCGTAAAATATACTTTCCGACATCGTGAACTTATCTCGGAACCTTTTGTAAACAACTTATTTCATATGCTAATTAATTTAAGATTTGTGTCATCGTTTCCTTATGCACTACTCGATTTATTTTCTTTGTTATCTTTCACGCAAGTTATTGGCTGTTGTTTGATATCTCCAATGTGACTGCGCTTGATGTGCATGTTGACAAGGTGCCTACCCGTCTATTACCCGCTACCTCGTCCATACTGGCTCCAGGAGACAGTTGGTCGTTGCTGGAGGGGACGGGGTGCACGGCCCTTGTGGTCGTGCTAGGCTCGAAGAGTGGTTCCATGCACTCAGTGTGGAGCAGACTACGGTCCAGCCACCGCCTCGTGTGCGCTTGATTCCCAAATACAGTGTGCTTGTGTTTGTCTGTGACGGAGTGTGGGCCGGCTCCGTTGATGAAACGTGGCTCCCATCCACATGCCTCCCAGTCTTATTGCTTCGAGTTTACACTGGATATGGGGTGAGTGGTTGGAGCTGTGGGTGGTGCAGCGCAAGCCATCCATGGTCCCTCTGTAGGCGCAGGGTCCTGTGGCTAGCCACAGTGACAGGCAAATCCGAAACCGGATGCCACCAACCATATATATATATATACATATATATATATAATGGAAGATCAGATCTGGCAGATATTCTTAAAGCAGCGCTATGATTAACGTTATTCTTCTGGTTCAGCTCGGTTGTTCGAGGTAAGTTGCGATGTGTCAATGTTTGGAATTCAACACTTTGACATCTTACGTTATGCGTTCCCACAAGTACTCATCGGGTACCTGCGGCGCTATGTGAATTGTGCAATTCATGGCTGGCAGACATGAATAAATCGCGTTCTGGCCGCAATGGAGACTTTAAAGTTAACGAAACTAAAAGCTTAACACCCTATTCTTACCATATGAGATGCGACTGAATGCCTATGATGTACAGTGGAAGTTATCACCCTCTGCTGTGTGACTTCATTCTGAGCTTATATCGGACTTTGAAAATCCCAGTCATGTTTACCTCCCCGGCTTGAAACTTGGCCATAGCATCAAACTAAGTGATGGCTAGCTGAAGCTGGGTGCATAACATTGCCGGTTGGAATGTCGCTGGAACTTCTCCCTCCGAATCGGTCAGCTTAGGAACATTGTTTAACTTGGCCCAATTCTGCGCCCACGCTATGCATATTCAAAAAAGCGACTTGACAATGCACCTCACCATTTGCATTAAGTGAGATGACTCTCGTTCATCGAATGACGATTGCGCGCAAACGAACACTGTGCTCACCAGGCCCCCACGAAATCTGCGTAGGCGAATTCACATGTGTGTGTTAAGGCGAATAGTATGGCGACTCCACAGATGCACGATTCACCTTGTTTTATCTTTTCTTTGAACTTTTGTGTTTCAAATACATCATCTTACGAGACATGTTCCACCTTTGCTATTTTATTCGTATTATATCAGATCTTCTTGGCTTGGCTTCGTTAGATGCGACTGTTCATTGCTTGTCACTTCATCTGAGGCCGCCAACTTAGGAAATGACTCCAGTATTCCGAGCACCATTGCTGTGGTAGACAGGGTACGCTCAGAGTTCGTAAAAGTGCTTTGCCCAAAGGAAGTTCCGAACTGGAACGTGACATGTTTCAGTCACCGTGCTGTGTATGCATGCTTCGCCAGCTTCTACACCAACGATGTGCCGGTCGGCGTCGAATCAGATGACACTCATCCGCATACGTATCCTCCCTTTGGTTTTCGTCGGAGTCCGGGATGAAAGGATGAAAATAGGAGTGGTGTGGCGTAGGCCTTCAATTGTCTCACCGTATTCACAGGTGGCTCATGATTGGCCCAGTACTCATACTCATTGACTTGTAAGATTAGGGTCCCGGATTCCAATCCACGTCCGTTTAACAGATAGCGCATTGCTGCTGACTCCGGGAAGAAAGAAACTATTGACAAGTAACTTTCCGAACGTGTAATGGCTATCTGATGGCGTCCTAAGATGAATTCAATTTACTGCAATTTCCCCTGCTACTTCCTTGTCATCTTGCAAGTGCAAGGTCACTGCCGCCTTTTGAGGATCAGTCCTTCACTGAGGTCGTGTGCTACAGGCTGGGGGGTAAGGTAAGGATGGCAGTGGCGATAGATTCCCCTTGTTTTCGTTTACTGATTCACGTCCCTGATCGCTTTTTAGAAAATCGCCACCAGTATGGTAGTTATCTAACGAAATTCTAGTAAACTTTGCGAGTCTTGCGCAGTTTGTTAACGATACTTCTGAGCACATTAAGTTCTCGGATGTTCGCACAATTTCGGTTCAGCTTCTCTATTCCAAATCATCAGAGGTCCTGACAATGTGTCCATCTGTCACATCTACACTGAGTCGCCGTTGACTGTCCAAAAGAGCAAAAACAGATATGCGCTGCGAGAGCAACAGGGGCAGCGAAACAAGTGGTCACCAGTTGAGTCGAAGTGAAGATAGCAGATCTTGAGGACACTTTCGTACGCTTTTCAGTACGGCTACCACACTAAGTTCATTCTAGCCTGGTGTTCGTAATCTTCCACCGGAAGTCGTTTCAGCTATGGGAGTTTATTTTGAGCTTGAGAGGAAATGGGAACTAGGGTGACGAACAGTGCCCAGAGTGTCTAACGGCACCTTCAGTGGACACCGTGACTACCATGCGTTAGAGCACGTCCGTTTGTCTTATTGTGCGTACCACCTAACGAGTCTGACTATTTTCACCCTGAAACTCTGCTAAATTCTGCCCTCGAAGTTGTGCACAGTTTGCGATCATTCCCCCAAACCTACCGTAAACCATTAGTTCATTCAATCGACATCGCCACACTCTGCATTGGGGTGCTGTGCTCCACCTTAACCGAGTTCTAGTGAAAAACGGCTAGCGGTTACTCTTGTGCTGTATGTTCGATTGGGGGGTTATAATTATTTACATGCAATGAGCCACTACCGCTTCTAGTCGATGTGTGCTTGCTGATTCCCTTTATCTATCATGTGCGGAATTGACAAGGTGCTGTTTCCAAACTCTTGATTCCGCAGATCCTACATTATGCTCAAGTAATATCTTCCTTGGATTGTGTTTCCGCTGCCACAGAACTGTAAACATCGAATAACACAACGGTCGGTCTTAATCGCTAAACCTGGTGCATTACTGTAGCTGAGGGATGAGGCGTTTTCATCTACTTGAACAGCAGCATGCGTTAGAAATGCGGATAAGAGTACGCCTTTCGCTTAGTTTCATCTGAACACGCCTGCATCGTCCGTAACTCGAAGAGTTAATGGAAAAGTCCGCGAACCGCTAGTGTGTCCACCACCCAGGTTTCAATGGATGCGTGCCAAAAAACACGAATGGGGAACAGTTGGCCAGTGAGCGTGAATCAACTTGAAAATTACTGTCAGCGGTTACGCTGTATACGCGCTCCTTAGAGGCCACTAAAGTACATCAGTCCTGATGGTCTTTGAGAACCCAGATGTGATTCGGTGCGTGGGCCGCTGTGGTGCGTGTTGTGACCGGATCGAGAAAGTGCGAGTGCGCTGAACTCCGTGCATCGCACGAGGCCTTACGGGCGGGCCACTTTTAGCCTGATACTAATCTGATATACTGAGATGTGGCGAACTGCTTGCTAACTGGTAGTCCTTGTACATTACGCGATTCTTTCCTGTAGCAAAATAGCAGCCAATGTTTGATTGGAAAAGTTGCTTTGTAGCACCGGTTGTGTGAATGGATTATGACGCTATCCGCATTGAGGTGAACCTTGGTCAGTTCGATCATGAGGGCTGTAACTGAAGCAGACGGATATTGGGTGTTGCTTGACCACAACACTGCACTCCAAGACCGGTTTGGAAGTATGCGATCACATCAGGTAGTGAGCAGAAGTGAAGTCGAACCGCTCACGGGAATGAAACACTCAACATCAAGCAGCCAGTTTGGTTTACAAATCGACATGCATTGGAGGAAACTTGGTTGACTGATCCCGTTTGTTTGTGATGCTTTATTCACCTCAGCGATACCGATTTGGGGGGGGGTACCCAAAGTACATGAGCTGATTGTGTGCAGTTTGAATTATCGTTAAAAGACCGACGGGTAACACCTAACAATGACAACAGTGAGAAGTTTTAGCAGACTGTGAAACATCAGGCTAGCCGACGAACAAAAGCATTGCTCACCAGGTGGAGCAGGTCTCACTCCGTGAACTATAACTGCTCTCTATACTATTTTGTGTGTGCGCATCCATGCCCATTTCAAACTATTGTTATGCAGCAGTGCATTTAAATCGGTAGACGCTTAAAATGACAAGTTACTTATCCGTTGATCCTTTCAATTTTAATTTCCACTCCAACCATCCTACGGGAGTTGTCAAGCATTTGCTTATGTACCCATGATAAATCAGTGTTCATCACTAAATGACAAATGCAGACTGATCGTATTCTGTGTAGAGCAAGCCTGACGTATCGCGACTGGATCTCGTTCGTAGCCGCGGATGCGCTTTACCTGGAGGCGATGGATTTCCGTCACATTTTATGTACATTGGTGCTACGTACTCACCGGTTGGCTTACCTGGCCTAAGTGAATTACCACTTTGTTGCTTAGCAATGAGAGGGGAACGGAACCTTTGGCTTCCCAATTCAGACAAACTTATTCCCGCTCAAAATGTTAGAGTGCCCGGACCAACCTTTCATCTGATCCCGACCAAATCGCCCTCTTGGTGCACTACTGACTGACCGTTGCCAACGCAGTCAAAGGTGAATACATGATTGGAGCATGTGATAAGACATAGCACCGACCGAACGACTGTGACTGGACCCTTCCATCAGCCTGCACATTACCTCGTGCATCATGGTGGCCGACTGGCAGTGATGCGATCGACCAGTTAAAAAATGCCGCAACACTCCCAAAGGCCCCGGATTCGACTGTCTGATATCTTTACCTCATGTGAACAAACAATTTCGACACCGGTCGTAGGGCGATGTGTTTTATAATACTATTAAAATTAATAGCAGTATTTCTCGTCTAGTGAGAAGCTGCATCCATATTTGGAACAAAGCATACGTATGTACAGATAATACCATGCACTTACATGGGCGATATGAAATTGCTTTCTTATATTTGCCTGTGTCTGGCAATCTACCACTATGTCCCAAAAGTAAGTGCACTCTTTTCCTATGTACTACTTAACAAATTAACTCGTCATTGGTGGATATTGTCGCGTGGATAGAGATCTTAACTGCATGTCAAAACTTTTTCAACTCAAACGGCTGAGTCATGCCCGCGCTGCAGCAGTTTGTGTAAAGTCGTGTGTTAATTCCACGTTGCCTTTGTGGTGCAGCGAAATGTCGAACCACGGTACGCTATCAAATTTTGTGTGAAACTCAAACAGTCTGTCAGCGAGGCATTTGAAAATTTAACGTAAGCTTATAAAGAGGCCCCTCTACTGAAGATAATAACAATAATGTTACTAATAATAATAATAATAATAATAACAAGGTATATTTCTCGTGATACCGAGAAACCGAGCCCACAAAGGGACGGATCAGATTTACATTGCAACATGCTCAGGCATGCTAAGCTGTCAATGGTTTGTGTTTTTACAGGGTTACAATAGGGATGCTTTTGCGAATACTTTCTTTTGGGACTTTTGCCGCCGTATGCTACCAGTTCGCGGGCATTCTCATTTGCTTGTTTTCGGTGCAGCTTGGTGGTGCCATGATGGTGGCGGTTTGATGGGTGGGATATGAAAAGGATAAAAGAGTTAGATTCACACAATCTTACTTAATAGACTAGAGTAGAACAGTCGGAGCTGTTTGTGAGTAGCAAGTTAGGAATTTGCGAAAATCCGGAAAAGATCATCTTAAGGTAACTCCAGTGGATCATCAAACTCAAGTTGCATTATGAGAACAATATAGGCAGTACTCACATTGTAGGGATTTAAGGCATAGTGTAGTGTCCAGACATTCCTTGGTCTATCTATGAAGTTGGACTAATCAAGTTGTGTTTTGGGCTGCCAGATGGTTGAGATGCTGGGTGAGCTCGGTTGCATTCCTTTCAGCCTTCACTTGTAGGTGGATATTTATGGCGTGCGTGATTATACCCGGTAAAGCCAATGTTGCAAACAGAGAATTAAACCGATAAGTAGACAAAGAAATAAGCGCTTATTCACTGCAGCCAGGACTTATTCAGTGCATCATAGTCTTGTAGAAGATGCCAAAATCAGGGTTATTAGGAAAATGTGCAATAGTTATTCGGTTCTTGGTGTAAAGGTATGGAGAAAAGACACCACAACTAAGAGCGAGGCTATGGTCCAAGGAATAAGTTAATGGGAAAATTTCGGTAAGTCAGTAGGACGGTAGAGGTGAAGTAACTAGGAATCAGGAGCACAACAGATTCAGGGCAGAATGAAGCGGGGTAAGAAAAAACAAGGGAAGTAATACGGTCATTCGTGGAACCGTCTCCGGGGATCTGTTTCCATGCACGGTAGTCCTTCGAGAGATTTCCCCTGCATCTCCACGCCCCATCTGGTCATGTATCGGTGTGGTTTAAAAGCACGCTGGCCACTACCGATTTTATTCAGCATTCGGGTAATTGCCTTTTTTCTGGTGAGCTTGTTACTCAAACCAGTCAGCGCTTTCGTCATTCGTAGGTTTTTGTGTGCATGATGACCGGGATCACCGCTTGGCGTCATATGTCATTAAGTGTGAGTTCAGCAATTCAGATTGAACTGTTTTTGTTTAATTTCAGCACACTTTTTATATTTACCACTGGGTCTTTTGGCGTGCGTATACATATTGCTCAGCATTTTCAAACTATCACCTGAGGAGATCGGCCTACTCGTGACCAAGAGAATAACAGGGGAATAAAATAGTTAAATCAGGGGGTTGAAATATCAACGAAATAAGTAACCAAATAGCATGTCTCGAGACATTGTGGGACGCCATATGATTGGGTGTGATAAAATATTGCGGAAGTTTAGAACAACAGGTAGCGTTATTTATCAGTTGGCTTCTCCTTTCAATACGCACTAGATGATGAAATTTTCCGGATGCCACAGGACAGTAGAATATTTCAATATAAGAAGGAGTGATAAAGCAATAGATACAGTTTTTTATTTCTCCACCTACATGTGGGACTTCAATGGTGGCATTTTCGAGTATAAAATTAATGTCTTCTGGAGTGTGGTGAACTTGGATTATTGTTCATATATTGTTTAGACCTGATGAAATTAACACTTCTGTGGACACTTGAAGACCGCATGTTTTCATTATGTGCTGCATAGTGAGGAAAGCTCCCAATTTCATTTTAAATTTGGTTAGGTTCTCACTTGCCAGTACGTTCAGTGATAGCTTGTTCCAGAGGTGAGTATACCTTACTAGGAAGAAGTTGGAGCGGATTTTTAAATTTTCCTTTTTGCGGGTAGTCAGTAACCCCTATTTCTTGTTGGATAGGTTGAGGAATTTTACAATTTAAGATCTATTCCGGTCGTGTACACCCGGCAAAATATGATATTGTAAAAGAGGACTAAATTATTTCTCAGGCGACGCATCCATAGAAGGTCTAGTTTAAGGCTGCGATAACGGTCTTCATGATTCAGATTGATGGACCGGCCAATAAGGAGTTTCGTGAATGCACGCTGATTACTTTCTAAAGCTATTCGATCCCTTCTACACAAGTGGCTATGGATAATTGTGCAGTACTCCAGCATAGGTCTCACTATAATCTTAAACATTTCCAGTCTCGCTTCAGGTAGAACAAAGGGTTTAGTGATCTAGGCTTTCAATTGCCTTGCTTTGGTACTCTGTACGAGACATGCTCGGAAAAGTTCAGAGATGGGGAATATATAACTCCAAGGTCCCTAATTGAAGAGGAATTTGGGAGGTTTATACCTGCTAGGGTGATGGAACCATCCGGTATGCAGCATCCATACCCAAGCACTTGCGATTTTTCAGCGGAGAATTTCATGGACCAATTTTTAATCTAAGAGTCCAGCGCAGATAAGTTCTCATATGTTCTTAAGGCCCGACTCAAGGCTATCGGGTGGAAATGAGTAGACGAGTTTAATGTCGTCCGCAAAGAGATATGATCGTCCATGTTTGATGGAATCACGTATGATAATTATATACATTAGGAAGAGTAGTGGTCCAAGGACACTGCGTTGGACAACTCCGCTTGTAACTTCTCTCGAGGAGGAGAGTTGTTGTCCTATTTTAACGCTGTGTGTCCGAGCTTCTAGGTAGGATTTAAACCAGCTCAGCAATGGGTCGCTGACTCCGTAAGAGTGCAGGACGGACAGCAAAGGTTTACGTGGCACACCATCGAAGGCCGTGTGCATGTCCAGTAGAATGACAATAACTGCCATGCCACTGTCAGCAACGTCGTCGAAGAATTGTAGTTGATACGTTACACAGGATCGCTTCGTGAGAAAGCCGGGTTGTGCCTTGTTTATCAGGTCTACTCTTGTTAAGAATTGAACAAGACCGTTCTTGACAATTCGCTCCAGTGCCTTTGAGGCTGCCGCAGTATGATTAATAAGGCGATAATTCGTCATTGCAGATCGGGAGCCACCTTTGTATTTTGGTGCTCTTATCGAGTGTTTCCACTGTGGAGGGAACTATCCATTGTTTAAGAATAATGTGAAGACGTTTAACATCAGCAGAGGAATGTTTTTGCCTCCATATTTGATGACAGCTGGAGGAATACCATCGGGTGCTGGCTGAAATGACGGTTTTATGGAGAGTATACTCCTTTGAACATCACTCAGGCTCCCAGAAATACTCGAGAGCTCTTCATCTGTCTTCCGTTTTAGAAGAGGATAGGACATACTGATATCTGTATTGAATGAGATCGCATAGTAAGAGTCCAATGCTGCACACATTTGGCTAACGTCATTAGTGGTTGAGCTATCTTATAATTTCAGACGTTGGATTTGATGGTTCTGCTTTGGATTCCTCCTGTTGAGAAGTTTCACCAAGGTTTGTATCTGTTGTGGATTTTTTAGCGCGTTGTTTTCTTCGGTGATTTCCACTTGCAGTTCCTGATGTTTTAGTTTCAGTAGAGTCTCATGAATTTACAGTAATGTTGTAAAGTTATTGTTTTTGCGATATTGGGACTTGAGGTTCTTCAATTTTGTGGTAATTCTGAAGCATGGCTTGCAGTGACGACTACTGTTATGGGGGTTGTTCCACAGTGTGGGTGCTACTAGGTCGGTACAGGTGTTAAGATTGTCTATAAATGCGTTCGTCGCTAAGGTTAGATCCTGTGTTAAGAAAAATTTGTCCCAACTTAGGGTACTGAGGGGATTGTCAAATATGATCCAGTCAATGAGATGAATACAACAAGTAGGCTTGTCAGTCACTCGTCGTTTGTTTGCTATTTTAATATTCATGCTGCTTAACACAGTATTTTGGTCGCAGCCCATTACTGAACTGTCAATAGTGACGAGCACTGACGGAATGCCCATGGTAAATATCAGATCTAATGTGTTGGCTCTTCTTGTACATGGATTGACTTGTTGAGTCCAACTATTGATCTGAATATTATAATTATTCCCATGAGGCTCCTTGACACTTTAATTGTGGTAAGTTGCGATAACTTGAAATCTCCACATACAAACTTATGTTTGCAGGAAATATTTGAGGCAGCATCAACTAGTTGTTCAGTATGGTGATTGGTAGCGCCAAGAGATCTATAGATGTAACCCAGTAGTAGGTCTCTGGAAGGGATTGCTAACCACAACGGATCTTCTAAGTCATTGAGGGTCAGAGGATCAAGAGGCATCACTGTGACATCATTTCGAATGTAGATAGCGCATCCTCCTCGTTTGCTCAGACTATCTTTTCGGAACAGGTGGTAGGCATCCAATAACTTGAAGCTGAGAGTCACTTATGTCTGAGTTACACCATGTTTCAGTGATGAAAACAAAATGGGGAGTTTTAAGACAGACGAAAGTTGTAAGAAGATGCAATATAGATAGTAGTGAACGAATGTTTATACCAGCGGCATCTAGCGAATATACGGAAAGAGGTGCTGCAGGGAGGGTTAAGAGGGACTGTTTGCTAGCATTGTTATTGGTGATGTGCCACAATGAGGCATTCGTGATTTGGATATCTCTAGGTTGTATTGACTCCAACGAAGAAGATGTTCTAGTACAGAGATCATCTGTTGATTCAAGGGGCCTAGTGGTGGAAATCCCAGTGGTGAGGGGTTAATGTTGGGGAATTTGGTGTCCTAAAAAGGGATTTTGAGGGATTTTCATGACAGGGAATGGCGGCGGGGCATAGACTAGTTGTTGTGGGAGCAGCTGAGGGATGTTATTATGTGGAGTAGGCAATGCCCTAGGAATTTCCGAATTTCGGTCACTGGCTGCAGTTCTACTTGTACTAATGTACTGCCAATTTGGGTTCGGAGACAGCTGTGGGATGTGAGGGTGTTCAGCCGACTTTGTAATATTGGTCCTACAGCCAGGTTTAGTGTCACTAGTTGACTCACGAAATCGTTTACTTCGGGAATGATTTAGCGAGTCATACCGACGCTCTGGAATATGTTGTGGCAGAGACGTTGGGCGTTGGACGTTATCATGTCGTGTTGATGGAGAGCCATTCCATGATTTATAGTGATCTCTTTGATTGGAGGTGGCGCATTTATATTTAAATTGACTGTGGTATGTTTCCTTGTTTCTCACAGCCTTAATTGAGAATTTCGCTCTATGGTTCTGCACTGTAGGGGATACAGGTGTAGTACAAATAGCATCGTTCATGCGCACCTTACTCGTAAACGGAGTAGCCGAGATAGGGTTGGTTTCGGCTGTTATCTCGGTGAGATTTAGTTCCTGGGGTTGTTTCATTTTCTTCGGCGACTTAGTAGGTGTAGTGCTGTTCATTGTACGGGCGACAAAGCTAAAGGTTTTAGTACGTGGAGGATCTCTCATGGATACTAGCGGTGTTCTGTCAAGGTCAACTTCATTGTCCACTCGGTGACTTGGTGGATAGTGAGTTAACACACTTGGAGGCTTTTCTTTAAGAGCTAGGTGTCTTTCTAGCTGTGTTTGGTCTTTCCTGACCATAGCGTTTTTGAATTCGGTTCTTGCAGTAATCAGCCATTTGAATCTCAGAAAGGTAGTAGCACTTGATTCCTCGGAGAACTTCAATATAACCGGACACGACTTCATGTTTACATTTTCCGAAGTCTTATTCAAACGCAGTTAAACCGATCCATGTTGCAGACGGTGAGCAGGGCGGTTTTAATTTTTTCGCTACCCAGTTATCGAGTATATTTAATATAATCACACATTTTTCATCAGCGCACGCGCTCCTGGGTTTCAGATGTGATAAGAATGAACCGGCCGTACATAGTCTATCCAAATTAACGTTAGCTGTCTTTGATTAGTTCACAGAATGATAAAAGTTGGTCGTAGTTATTGCTAAATTCAGTTTGTTTTTGGTGCATTGATTTTTTCCTCGAGGAGGTTGATGCGTTTGAGCATATCAGGCAGGATTTTGGACCTATTAGCAACGTGTTTGGCTGCGGTTTCCTTATCTTTTTTCTAGTCGAGGAGGCATTCGTTCTTATTGTTAGCAGTCATTTGAAATAAGTGCACAGCTTGTTGGGGTCTAAAGATTCTAGAACGGCTACTGATTAGAGTAGTAGGAGATGGCTATGTGCGTCTAGCACAAATACAGAACAGTAAGAACTTATCGGCTCACGCTCCAAAGTATTTGTTAGTGTTAGACAGCTTGTCGGGGTCAACCACTTATATGCGGTCTATTCATCGAATTTTGGTAACGCATTTTGGTTGTGGAGTTCCTGGTTTAATAACCCGTCATTCTTGGATGCCAAAAGGGATTGACGTGTATTCCCATAAATGTATATTTGGAGCTCCCCGATGTTGTACACGAGGTAGTCTAGAGTCAGCCGGCGATTCAAAAGGAATGTTGATCGATATGTGAAGTGTTTGAAAGAATAGTCGATACAGCTGGCCATATTACCAGCTGACCGGAAGGTTATGTAATAAAATGTGAAAGGTAGACTACAGGCTGATCGGTTCGCAGTTCACGTGCTGAGTCCAGGCACCACTCCGATGTGGACGGCACGATAGGTCACTGGTGAGTACGTGAGGGAAGATTTCACGCGCAGGTTTATGCGTTGTTATCGATCGGATTGCGGTGACGCGAGATTATGGTGGATGTCGAATGAAATCTAAGACTGGTTGCAGGCAGTGCCGTGGTAAAGGTAGGAGAAGTGACGCTTTTCTCCAATATCTGCCTTGTAGAGCAACGGATTTACACGAATGTATGCTTGTTGAAGAGCCCTCAGCGTTGTCTGGCTGATGAGACGAGAAGTAGCCTTGTAGGACTCCGAGATGATCAAGTTTGGCAGCTGTGGACACTCAACAAAGCGCCAAAATAGCAAAAGGACCAGGAATAACGAACCGTTGATCTTAGAGCCAATCGATTGGTAGTTCTGGATAGCACTCGTTCAGGTTAATCGAATGAGAATAAGAGCTTGACTGTGAGACAAAAATTGTCTCCGCACATCGACAAAGAGTGACAGAGCAAGGTTTGTGCGATAAGCACGCCAGGCAAATCAAGATGAGTTTTCGATAGCATAAAGCTTTCACACAGGCTCGAAAAAATGTCGAAGACAAACATCGTTTCGGAAGACCAATGTTAGCAACCAATGATTAAAATGTGGAAGCTGTGCAAGCTGTGCTGGCGTGAATGTTTACTATTTTACCCATTAGACGTTACCGGGACCTTCATTAAATAGCTTGGCAGGTGATCCCCCACGAACAAACTGTCATAATCGTGTGCAGGTCGGGGTATTTTCGCAGCTTACTACGAAATGATTGCACACTCTCACATGACCTGATAGTCATTGGGAGCCAATTCCACAAAGCAACATATCTCTGATTAGAAAGAAGTTGGACCGCACATTGGTCCTGCATGGTGGTATAACCTGGGTAAAGTTTTGTTACAAAGGCCCCAAGTGGAACTGTGCTGCAATGTTAATGTGGGTAGATTGCAATGGACACTGTTATGGATCAGATTGTACAGCAGTATCAAGTTGTGTTTTAGTCTTCGTAGATAAAGCAGATCGAGATGGAGTTGCTGGCACCGCTCCTGATAGTTCAAGGTAGAGTTTTGCGTAATAGGTGTTTAGCAAATGACCGCTGTATGATTTCTATAACTGTTCTATCAGAGTTCCTCATGTTGCCACATATGAGGATGAGGATTTTAAGATGTCAGCTGACTGAAACCGCATGCGCCTTGGGAGACATATTAGCCACAGATTGTCTACCTAGTGATATCTGGACTAGCTGATTCCGAGGCTGCGTGTAGACAGTTGCACATAGTGGCGTACATTGTTAAGTAGGATACAGCCTTCGGATATCAAACAACTACGACACATGATACTTGAATTTTGTGCTAAGTACTACATCCACTCGTGTCAGCATGTCTCAAGTGAATGATTGTCATCCTAAATGAGTGGTATTACTTTCTGAAGGTCAACTCATCTGAAATTGTAGTCAATTTGTATGTCATCGGCAAATAAGAACGGCGTGCGTGTACAGAACACCCAATACACACCGATAGCATCAGTTACAGTTCTGGTGATTGAACTGACCAAAGTTCACTTCAATACGAATGGTGGCTCACATTGTGATTGCGCGTCGCAGTCGTTTCCTAAAGAGAGCGCTTGAAGCAACCCGCAGTGTTCCACCAGTCTGCATTTCAAACGTATATACGAAACGACTTTTATTAAATTCTTGGGTTGATAACAAATACAACTGACATTTAGTATATGGACAACAGCTATTTATGCTAGTTTTTCTTCGAATCCACCTGATCACATTAAATTTGGTTTAATGCACGATTTCCACAATTTTGTATATAAGGGCTAAATTCCCGTTTTCGTCCGTACTTTCTTACTGCTGGCTGTGGGATCTCAGCATATTTGTTTATTAAGTGGTTTGCAGCCATATGGTTGGCCGGTTTCGGATGTGCCTGTCACTGTGGCCAGCCACCGGACGCCTTGGGTCTGCGCCTGCAGCCATATACGTCCCATCTAGCATGCTGACAAACGTTCGACCATCAAAAACGTCCGCTTTCACAATTTTTCATCCATCGCAACAGAGCACTTTTTCGCGTTCACACACCAAAGTGCTTTCTTATATTTGTATGTATACTGAACCATTTTAAAGTTAGGAATTGCATACAATAGCATAAATGAGAACGGACATCTCAACGTAGAGACATAGTAAAAATGACGATCACAGGAGTGGTGAACAAGCAGTTGCCTTGGTTGAATGTGGTTTTCATAACATGCAGGAGGGCAGTGCATAAGCTTAAACGAGGATAGCTACTTTGCGAGCCTACACGATAGGTCTGTTAGCATGAACATTTCAGACGACACACAGTGACCTGCACCTCTCCGATGCACATAACATCACAATGAAGCAACGGACAAATCTAGGTGCATTTGACATATTTAGCTAGAGCAGCTGGTTGCAGAGGAGAAATATGCAACTCAGAAACCTCGCGCAGTTACACGTTTAACGGTCGGAACGGTCTGATCTCCACCTATCCCAGAGTGCGTCTTAACTTATGCTTGGCTGGTAGCGGGCGCCGGTCGTGTTCGACCTGGTTCCGTGCCTGGCACTGAGCAGTTGGAAGAACAGAGCGTACCGATAGATGGGTACGTTGTTATCACCACGAGTCAAAGACAACATTGGATGCCCGAGTAAAATTCATACTGGAAAACGTATGAAACCACAGATCAGCCTTACTTCCTCAACAATTAGACTCATGGCCAAGTGATGTGGTGCGGTCATTTTGTCGAAAATACTAATCCGCATTCTTCGCTCCACGTCTGTTTCTTTATCCAAGTAAAGGAGGGGAAATGACTCTTCTTAGTGTGCATGAACAACTGCTAAGTGGTGGCTGACAGGATGAAAGCTCAATCGGCGGGTGAGGAGCACCTGTGAGACGACTTTCCTGAAACTTGGATCGGCCAGTGGACACGACAGAAGAGAAGTAGTGATGGCCATTCAACTTGTTTACTTCTTTTAACTAGTGTGGAAAAAAACAGGCTTGCCCCAACTTCACTACGCTCAATTCCATGCACGAGTACGGAATCGGCAAACCACTTGATGCAGCTGATCTTGATCACCACTAGGTGAGCGTGCACACAGGACGCGAGAGCAGTGCATGACGAGAAAGGCGGATTGTCATCAGTCTGCTGATAAGAACCGAACACGCCTAGAAGAGGCTACATATGTCGTTTTAGCACATGTACGATCCAGTGAGAAAATGTGAATAGACCCGGAGAAGATGCCGTACAGATATCCCACCTGTGTGTGAGGTTGGACTGAGGCGTTATCCTCCCATCAGGTATAAGATGCGAACACAGTCAGTCTCGATTTAGTCGACCACACCAAGTAGTGTGAGGACGCAAGCTGAATGATCGCGCAACAATCAATCGTACGACTAACGTTGTCCATTGCAAACTACGTGCCCCGACTGCATACCAATCAACCACGCCGTAACCAGCTCAAACTTTCGTGAAAGCGCTGAGTATCACTGTCGGTATGATTCTCATCTCTCAGTCTCCATAAAATTGTGCAAAGCAGATGCTGTGTACATACTCCGATAACACAATCGTGACTATATAAGTAGTCATGTGGAGACAACGTCGAATTCTGATATGAATACCGTTTGCATTGAAAAGCAATGCATACAAAATGTAATAAGTTTAACAAACTTGATCATAGTATAGTTACTGATTTCAAATCTACTTCCTCGTAAGACATATTTCCTGTCCTGAAGGAGCAGCCAGATTCGCCCAACAGCGCATGGTTAGGATGAACTTGTATAATGTTGAGTATTTCCCACTGAACCGGGGTAGTCGCGGGACTTGTATCCCCTTTGTAATCAGCCAACGGAAAATGGCGTGCCAAGACACAAGGCAAAATGTATATGACGCGGCGTGCTAAGATCCTCCGAGCTCCTCAGGAAAATGGTAACAAATCTCGCCTGAGAAAGGCTACTTGGTATGGTCGTCCGTTCGCAATGTCTGACTGTTACTAACTGATACCAGTGTAGCCCCAATAACTCAGATACATTCACCCGCGGAGTGCGATCCCTTTCAGCTTTACCGCTAATACGTCTGTAGGTGACATACTCGAACCTACATGATCCACATAGCGGAGTACTCCCCATGAATAACATCAAGGGAACTTACTAGCATACTAAGGTTATCGTCTGATGAATTACCGCAGTGAAGCTAGCAACCGATGGCAATGAAGGAGAACACGAAACATTGGCTCTCGGCACCCCCACATTTTACTACATGCGGCCAGCACATGCCGGGTGCCAGATTAAGCTCTGCTGTCTACAAAGCAAAAGACCCTGAAGTAAAACCCTCTATCACAATTACCCTCTCAACAGCATAGCGGCGCAACGCTTTGGCTAGATTGGTCCACTGATGGGTCATGGTCTGAGCACTGGCGAAGACGACCACAAGTGCGTCGCAGTCCACCTCCCCGGGTCGAGATGTTGCGTACATTGAACGGACGCGGTCCCAGCCACCTGCGAATGACGTCCGTCGTTACTTCCTACATGCGTCCACGTTGACACTAAGATATGTATACGAGGTTATTCCCGTCGTAGTCGGTATGAAATCAACAGCTCCGCGTCCGTTCGCATCTGTTAACTTATTCATCCAGACACTTTGCCCATCCTCACTCGCATGCCACATGACAGAAGCCACACATAATGCTGCACGAGTGTGGCGTTGCGAACTCGAAGACACGTTCGACACATGTATTGTGACCGGGACTATTGTAGAGGTCAGTCAATAAACCCAGGTTCGTTGTTCAGTTTAAATACCACTATTTAAGCACGCCGTATGCATTAGAACTAGTAAGGTTTGCCAATAGGACTATGAAGTAACTACACCAGAGTGGCACAGCGCTGGGTGAATGAACCCTGTCCGGATGGTTTCTAATCCATCCAGGCTCAAAATTACCGTCGATAGAACTGACTCTTCTGTGCAATCGAAGTGTTCCGAAGAGCAAACGTGAGTCGGGGTTGCGTTCGAAATGGAAAGGGATAACACGAATGGTTCTTCACTCTGCGAGTTGACAGCCCAGCTGCTGAGTCAGGGTGAAAATTTCAACCGCACTGTAAATCCACATGGGTCGCCCGACATCCGGAAATGCCAGACATGGGCACATTCCTATTGTGCCGATTAATGGCCACCTGAAATTGACCATGTGTTAAAGCCCTCATGGTAGCCCACAGTTAAGACTGTCACACGCTCGCCGATCGGCACTAGCTTTCGAACGCCGCGTTGACGTAGCTCTTTGAGTTGTTCACACACACATGCTGTGTTTTGGGGTGGGGTGGGAAAAGCTTCGCTTACCTATCTGAGTCAGTTGCTTTCAGGTTGTGAGTCAGGCTTATCTAACACATGAGCACCTTGTAGGTTTACCAGTTGAACGAGTCGAACTCCACGAAATCAGCTTATCGCTTCCAGTTTCAGTACCCCCAAGAGTCGGTGCAAAGATAAGGGACTTTTAGTTCACAGACCAGATTGTGCAGTCGCGGGGTGGTGTCTGTATGTGTGTTTGGGAATAATGTTTCTGTTGAAGCACTGCGAAGCGGTGATGGCTGATTGAGGAGCACACATCCCATTGGGTAACTTGCGCCCCCCTTGGTGTTCTGTGCGATGAATTGATGTATCTTCCGCTCAGCAGAAGACCCACAGCAGGTCGCGGCCCTCCTTCAATCTCGCCGCTGACGTGCCGCTTCGCCTACTACACATATGTAGCCGCATGAGAGTTGCATTCAAGCTAGTCAGCCCTTAGAACGTTGGTTAAGTTGGATCTTCACGGCTGTGAAGGTCTGATGGTGCTGTCGCCTACTCTCCTTTGAGATGTCACGCTGAGATACAGGTGTGTCTGTGCACGAGACAGCTCATCTGGAAGATTTATGTGGTGTACTATATTAGTGTGAAATACATCTACCTTCGATGTTGGAAAAACCGATGGGGACTTGTTAAGCATTTAATGTTTTAGCCGTAACAGACCATTGTTCAGTAGCGTAGGAATATTAAGTAACGTCAGTCTTAAAGTAGTATGGCGCTGTGCAATACAACGATCAGTATTTCTACTTGCATTCACATTAGAGTTACAGAGCGTTCCGCTACAAACCCCTCAGAGTGGGGTTCATCATTTGTATTGGGAGTAGCGGGAGCGGCGCCATGGAAGTGGGCATACAAGTAACATCCTGCGGTAATTCGGGATGATCGGATTTAGACAGATAAGGTGCCATTACCGAAGGGCTCACAGAGGGTGAAGTTTAAGAGGGGAAGGATGAGAGTATACAGTTTGGTATGGCCGAGCAAATTACGCTCCAGCAAAATCATTTAAAAACCTACCAGACGCATAGCTTGGATGCGTCAACCGAACACTGACGAATCGCGACTTGCGACTGTGCGAGGTAGCATTATTTCCCACGACCGTCTTTGGACGAGGAAAAATGGACTTTGCAGCATAAAGTCCCCCGTTAAGGTTAATGCGATAAGGGCACGGGCCATGTTTATCAGTATTAGTTATTAATCCAATATGCCAAAATGCACCATCTGAGTGAGTAATGTATAGGGGAATCGAATATGTGTGTAATTATTGGGAATTTTCGATGTTTGCGTAAGAGGATTATGAGCTGGTGGAGTTAAAAAGGGACAAATACATTGGTCGTGTGTAAGCACTGGAGTAATATTAGGATAAGGAACACACACACAAGGTGTATCAGCGCAAGTCCCCACTACGTGGAAGGACTCGAGGAAGAGCTTCAACTTATCGTAGTGAAGAGCTGCGAATCAGAAAAATCAGCTGTCAAGAAGGAATCAAACCAGTTAGTCATCGGGTGATCCCTAGGTATAGCGGTTGCGAAGTGGCAAAATCTATCAAAATTAAGAAAAGCGTGTTGCTCACTGATTTAAGTTCTACGACGGTCCACAAACTAATAAAACTAATCCTATACAGACGGTAGGAGACGGTAGGAGACAACTATCCAGATGCTCGTTAACGCTTGACGAGGGAAGATCTACGGCACACACAGGACAGGTGACAGTTTCAATGCGCGCATCAAGTGTATCCGGACATTGAGATTTTACAGCAATCTTCTTCGCAAGCCCTATCGAATCATTGGGTTTTTGTGAGGATGGGCTGGATCACAAGGACTGCAGTCGGCTTTGGGGGTGTGGCAGAGACCTGCCGAGTACGTGGGAACTAGGGGGATTAAAAACATCGGGTTCAAAGGTCGATGGGTTCACCGATGAAGGATCACTGAAGTCAGTTCTCAACGCGGATGTCGATGGCACCACTTCACGAGGCATAAAATATTGTGATACCAGAAGATGTAGTTCTGGGTAAAGCGGGATGGCAACAGTTGGTAGGAAAGTTGAGAAAGGAATTATTACAGAAATAATATGAGTTATGACGCCCGTATAGCACTATGGCGTACAGACGTAGGAGAGGAATGCACCTGGTTGCATATAAGTAAACCCGACAATGCAGTTATCCTAACCAAGACTGTGAGGATAACAGGCGGTCAGTAGGTTATACTAACTAGGACAGGGTTCTCAACCTTTTAGTGGTTGTTGCCTCAAAGCGGGTTCGCTATAGAAAATTATCAAAAATTTAGTTTAAAAGCTAAGTAACTATTAACTGTTGCATTTTTGCTTTTAATTACGGAAATAAATACTATTTTTAATTATTTTCGATCAATCAAATGAAGAAAACACCTGTTTGGGTAATTGTTAAATAACCAGTACGTGATATGTGTTAATGAGACGGTTGAATTTGCTTAGTTCCAATAACTTACGGTATGTTTAGTGCGGTTTTGGCTAACGCACATCGTGCGTTGTGCACTAATTTCATTCGTTTCCTTGCTTGGGTGTGTGATTCCTCATCAAACATGAACAGATGTCAGTGGCTTCTCATCAGTTTCAATCATCCCTTCCAAGTCCGTCCTGAAGGCTAACTTCCCGCCGCCACTGAACGTTTATCCCCCGTTTTGTCCCTTTTGTAAACATTCGGTTGTTCCTTTGACTGGTCCGCTGACCTTTGCTCCAACCTTAGTGTTCACTCAACACTTTACTTCGACCCGGCGACCCACCGCCCGTCTCAAAAGAGCAACGATCGACCAGCGAGCCAATAGCTGTGCTGCTCTTCAGGCTTGCATTCGTATTTTAGGTAATAAAATTATATTTTTTTATACCAAAAATCGTCTAATTCATTGACCACCTATAATGTTTATTCACTGGTAACTAATCAACAGTGTTAGGTAGTCTGACTATAAGTATTGACACAGATGATTTTGCTATTAATTTTGTTTGGCAGCAGATTGAGAACCCAATTCTCTTGCTTATATTCACCGCCTGTAAAGTTCATTTTATCCATTTAAGGGTTATTACCCCCAGGTTGCACACCACCGAACTAGAGGGACCCGTATGCACATGATAGAAACACAAAACCCGAGATTTTTTGTGAAGATTCGCCGCAGTTAGACGCAGGCGGACAGGCATAAGTCGATGGTTCGCAAGAGTAAGGTTCTGGCTTTGAATCAGGCAGGATTCGGCGTATGCCCGCTACTAAGGTGTCCCAATAGTACGAAACGGCCGTGTAACACTTCCCTGGATGTGTGGTGGCTGTCTGCCTGAGTGTAACTGCGACGAATCTTCACAGAATACCGAAAAAACCCTAACACTTACAAGCTAATATCTATGAAAAAGAAAGAGGGTTTAGAACGGAGACAGTACCCTGCGTGCAAAACTCCGCGAATACTATGCTGGAGTTGTTTGACTTGCTGCTTGAAGTCGCGGCACTTCACGATCAGTTTCGACCCTGTAGTAGTTGACGATTCACGTGCTGATCACTAGGTCATAAAACTAAGCTAGGAAATCTTAGCACAGGAGCACTTACCTGATTGTAATGGATTAGAATACCTTTCGTGTGAATCGGAGGTGACTCTAAACAGCGAATAAAACCGTGATCTCCCTGACTATCGTTGAAGACCTATAAGAACACCTCGTGATAACAAGGGTCTCCATGGACTAAGCACCGAGGGCGAGTCCCTCTTGATGTGTAATGAACAGAACAATTTGTTCTCTCCGCTGGATCCCTGACGATAGCACTGGACGCTGTGCCGTCACATGTGAGGTTCTTGGGCCACAGAAGAGCAAACATGTTATACAGTCCAACCACGTGAATTTGCGGCTGTCCCCTATAAGTCCACCTGTATAAGTTTACAAAATTCCGAAACGGTCCCACCCGAAAATACTGAAGCAAATCCCCAATAGACCGGTTTACTTGTTGCGCCGAATATTTGCAGCTGGCCGCGATCCGTCCGAAGTGTAAGGAGAAGCTCAGCCAAACGGTAGTGGAAAGCGAAACCAGAGGTGCGTATGGCTACAATGAAGTTACTCTGCCGAATTACGTAACTCCATGAGTCAGTTCTGTTTCTTACACAACCACAACTGTTCAAATGTCGCATTGATGCTCCATGTAAGATTTCTCCACTCACACATGGACAAGGCCAACAAGCTGTGAAACAGATGTTGGGAGCCGAAGCGACTTGTTACTGGTCACTCGTAGGTAGCATCGCTATTGCATTGTGTCTTCCCTTACTGGCTAACCACAACCTCGAGGATATTCGTGATACGAGGCAGTCCTTACTCCCGCAAAATGACATTGCATTGAGCTCAGGCGTGGCAGCTTATCTGCCACATGTGACACAACTGTACATTCGTATCGCACCTAACTAATGCGCTTAGCATAATCAACTTAGTACAAATGTGTGAAGTTTGTAGAAAGTAGAAGTCACGATTAAAATTCACGAGCAATAATGTGCCTAGACGGGGAGTCGAACCCCGGTCCACGAATTTCCGGTCTGCTGCTCTACCGCTGAGCTACCGAGGGCTGACGAATACGTGCGCACATTTTAATACATGACTTCTGCTTCGTGCGCGACGTGAACACAGGATCACACTTTGGCTGCCCAGAAAAGAAGGTGGGAATTATGACTAGCAGCTCTCGTTTTTAAACCCAGTTTTATCGGAAAGGGAATGAAAACCGCGGCAAGGAGCTTAGACAACTTGATCCACTGTAGGTCCCACAACCAACCCAGCCTTCAAGTGAGGTACGCTAAATACATTGTACCAGAAATTCACACACGCTGCTCAGTATCGAGCGCAACAGAAATCACCGGGGATTCTTCGGTGTACTCTCGGTGTTGACCGAGTTAGAATACAGCTTACAGATGCTCCTGTCCAAATGGCGTGCGAAACCTGCCCAATTAATTACTGGAGATCAGGAGTGCGTGCACAATTGGGTAAGTAATTGAAGGTGCCGAAGCTGTCCAATGAGGTGAAATCTTATGGGTACTATTACTAGAACACCGAAATGACCACTTTGATAGCCATACCGATCAAATGCAACACCCGCTCAGCATTGTGACTGACTCCAGGAACTAGAATTTTCAGTGCCAAAACAATCCCGAAGAGAATATGTTGTAAGGAGTGGTTTTCCGGAATATCCAGAAGAGGAAGTTCGTCAACCGCTGTGTTTATCCGTAGTAGAACTACATCAAGCGAATGATGAGCTAGATCATCGCGAACTTATAAATCACCCGGCTATTACGCAGGATCGTCTTTGTCTGACAACCCGCAGGTCAGCCACACAGGTTTAATTTCGCAGGGAATCCGTGGGTCAGTCACAGCTTCTTGGCTATACCGTCCCTTAGACAGACTATCGAAGTTGCACCCAACGGGTGTGCCTCGGTATCAATTTAGTACAGTTCCATGTAGAATAGTGACAGCGACTTCCGAATGCAAATGAGGCCACGTTCAAACACCAAGAGTGAACGATGAATCTGCACTGCAGTATACGTTACCTATTTACGTCTCCATAATGATAGTTGATCATCGAAGTGACACTCCGGAAGGACGATCAGCGATCCGGTCAAGTCAACCAAAAATGGGGTCAACCAGTGTTTGAAAGCGATGTCTGGAGCTGAATCGGTGATTAACATGGGGAATGCCCTGTGAGCAAGTCAGACAGTTCCTGTTTCAGTACTGTTCAACAACTGAGCTTCGACCGTCGATTTGCGGCGGATGCGATTGTACGTTTCGCGACGTCAGAATGAGAGCAATTTGCAATGACGAAAAGCACGTGAGGTAAGGTGAACATAAAACGGCTAAAACTGATAGAAAAAATGAGTGAATGCAATCCAGGTGAAGTAATAACAGTAAAATGCAGGATTGCTACTGACTGCTCCATGTCCGGTAGGTTCCGTAACCACTGATGTGATCCATCCTGAAGCCCCCATCCATCAGGGGGGCGCACACTGGTTTGGACAAGTTTTTCGGTCGATTTATTCATGATTTCCTGCCACTTCATCGATCAGTCGCCTCATAGTTGTTCCCCCTTTGGTGTAGTGACCCCATAATATGAGATCGACGAAGTCGATCATGTGCATGACATGACCTGGCCAAAACAGGTGACTCAACTCCAGTGCGATGGTTTCTTTCGAAACACCAACTGGTGGGCTGTATTATCATTTTTGTTCACCTGGTGCTCTCACCAGCCGTGAGGAATACCCCTGAAGCGCTGTGGCTCAAAGACTACTGACCTCTTAACGTAATCAATGCGGAGTGCTCGTGTTCCTGATCCAAACAGTAGCACAGATTGCACGCAATCCCAACCTGCATCTCATGGAAACATCGATGGAATACAGAGCCGACGGTCTTAAAAGTTACATGAGAGCCAGCTTCAACGCCGCTGGGGGAATTCCGCATGCTCCAGGGAACTGTGCTCGGGTGAGTGCATCAGTCTCTTCAGTAGAACTGCGACTCTACAGAGACGTGATCTGACGCTGGTGATGGTGAAATCCGGGGGCAAAACTAGGAGAACGACGGAGCGATCTTGATGTCAGAAGTGACTTGTCTACTACTTGCACTGGATATCCTTTGTGGTGTCTGTGCCTGTGCCTATGTTGTCTGTATGGAAGGAATTCCACGCTGCAATGTGTTGTGTCTGTTGGTGTATCTGTGAAACAACCTGAGTTAGAAAAGCATTTGGTCTCCGAGTTCTGTTCGTGCTTTAGTTTATCCACGTGGACAAGTCTGACGTTATGGTTCTGTTGAGCATTTCGATTCACTCAATGCCGACGATTGGGGAGACTTTGTAGACTGGCCAAACCGGATGCGTCATTGGTAAACATTTATATATCCCATTCCTTAGAAATTACTCTATCAAGTTTTAGAGTAGGATCTTAGCTTATTGTGTGCCTACCACTAGCCTGGCATAGGCAAAATATTTTTCCATGTGATCAACTGGTTGTCTTAATGGGACCAGACAGGATATAGAAACTGATAAATTGTACCTTCTTTGGCGCTCCCTTGAACGGTTCTGTGCACCAGGCTTGGTGGGACAGCAGTGCGGTATGGTCTCTACAGCCCAAAGGGATACCAACCGCCATTACTTTGACTGTGAGTGTTTCTTTGATATAAACATGGGATCCAGGATGGAAAGTGTCATGTTCGTTACACGGTGGATCAGAAATTAGACCCCGCTGTTCCGCCTTGAATCGCTCCCCTAGAGAGAGTGGGACTTACTAGGATTGCAGGATGAATTTTGCCACCAGTACAACGTGAATGTGCGCTTATGCTAGAACGGGCTTTATGACAAAACTAGACAATGGTTTGTTTGTGCAGCAGAGTTTGATAGAAGCTTCACGGTAACCGCACGCCACAGAAACAGCCGGAAGTCAAAAAATGGAGCCACACCACTTAGAACTATTTGGATCCATCGTTATCCAACTGTAGGGGGAAACCGAGTGGCACATCCGTGCCTGAAGGTAATGATACTCATAATCAGTGCGCGCCCTACGCGCATTTGCAATAAACTTCTATGGTTGTACATGCATCGGGAATTCGGTTCAAACTTTCCACCTAGTCGATCTCTTAGGCAGCGTAGACGACCGATATGAGCATGCATATCCCCAGCAACCAGGGCTTCACCGGAGATGGTAATGCTGTATGTTCGTTTACTAATTTAGTGGCAGAACTCTCGATATCAATACCATTATTGCATTAGATCGGGACATGGCTGACAACCAAGAACGCACACCAATATGTACCGCACCTCTTTGTAGCCTCAGTTGACAATGCCGGAGTACCTGTAGTCGGTCCTCCGACCACCAGAACCAACAAATTAGATAGGATTCAAACCTGTAGATGTGATTGATGTTTCCTCGTCCTGCTGTTGCAACCGCAACTCCTCAGAGTGGATGTATCACATTGCGTGAGTTTGGACTGCGTGCAAAATGCTCCAGAACCTCAAGATGCTCATGGATTGCAGATTCGGACACACAATGTACTTACTATTGTAGACTGAGTGACCTAGCTAAGTGGGATAATGATGAACGCGGCCAAGGAGACTGATCAGTTTGCCCTGCTGAGTCATTTCTACTGAGGGAGGGTAGTAGACAAACTGCTGACAAGAATAACGACGTTTAAACATTGTTGGTGCCTCTATAACGAATGCAGGGGTTTCAGAGAGATGGCTTGTGATGACGATCGATGGGGCATAATGCGAAAGGGTGAAGAAGACTGAGAAGAAGCTTTCATGGCGAGGGTTTCCTCGTATGCTCCTACCGTATGCCATAGCTAAGGTGACGTTGTGCATGCGTGCGTTGATCGGTGTGTCTTCACATATTTTACCGAAGGTTTTTAGCGAGCGCGCCCTATCGATTACGCTTGGAGTGCCAAAAGAGCGACGGCGCCATCACGCCTTCACATACTTGAAGATCCAACTTTGCACGGCTGACCGCACGGAATGTAACTTTCATGCGGCTACATGTACGCACAGCCAACCTGCCATGGCGACCACCTGTCTATGGCGACCACTTGCCCATAGCGATCAGGCAAAAATATCCCCAACGATTTTCTTATATTTTCTCATTGGTCTTAACCTGTCTACAGCACCCACCTGCGACCACGGTTTTGTGGTCCCCAGCCGTCCCCGGCCTGCTCAAGGCGACCACCACAAGCATGACTGGCCGAGTTTGCGAGTAGGGCTGTCACGAAAGTCTGCTATCGTATCGCACAGACAGCTTAGATATCATTTCAGGTTGTCATAATTGCCCCAGAAATCACACCATCTGCCGTGCACTGCTTTAGTATCGCCCAGGTTCACGCATTCTGTGTTCCCTTCTTCGCTTCCCCATAGGCTTGTTAATACCTCCGCCGCAGCAATTTACCAGTTCACTTTGCGTAACTGGTTTATTCTCACTCCAGAGGTCACACTGTCTTCACATCAGACTTGTGCATTACCCCACTGGATATCACCCTATCTAACTAACGCATGTATCCCGCTATGGGCTGTGCAGTGAACCAATCGGATAGAGCCATGTTACCCAACAAAAAAGTCGTGGGACTCCCATCGCGCACTCTGGGTTTTGTGATACTGTTGTTGTACAGTCGCGACTACTGTCACTATCACTTACTGTGTGCATTTGTTAACTGTGTAATCAGTTGATTGTCAGCATTGAGCGGATGCTGTTGAGGTACATCCTTACAGAATATGCATGTTCGTTTTTATAGTTCCTTTTGAAGATTCTTACGAACGAGAAAATGGCTAGTTCCAAATCAGCAAAGCGCAAGGTATTAACATTTGAAGCAAGAATATCAGTGATTCGACAAGCTCAAGAAGGAAATAGTTCGTGAACATTAGCGGAAAATTTTGGAGCAGGAGAGACACAAATCTTTCTAACTTTAAAGAGGAAAGCCGAGTTTTTGGATGACTTTGAGAACAAAGCACCAAGACGGAAAAGAAAGAATAGTATAAACTCGAGTAACGAATACATAAACGCACTTTGCTGAAAATAGTGCCAGTCAGTACTGACGTGAAAAATCCCATTATCTGGACTCATAGTTCGAGAACGAGCATTGCACTTCGCAAAAGAATTGAAAAACCCAGATTTTAAAGCGTCAAACGGTTGGCTGCATACTTCCATCAGTAGACAGGAGGTTGTGTTTGGGAAGTAATCTGGTGAAAGCGGTGACTCAAATATGTGTGTTTCATTCGACTGGACAGCAAAATTAACCGGACTATATTTTGGTTACATAGCTTAAGACATTGTTAATTTAGATGAAACTGGTTTGTTATTCAAAGCGACGTCGGAAAAAACATTTTTGTCAAAGAGGAGAATTGCACAGGTAGGAAAAGAAGGAAGGAGCATGTCACGGTTATACCGTGTGGCAACCTGTTTGGGAGCGAGAACCTGCTTTAGTGCTTGGGAACTCAGTCAACCCTCGAATAGTTAGAAACATCAGCATGAAAAAACTACCGGTAATTTACAAGAATAATAAAAAGCATGAATGACTGCAGCAATTTTCGAAGATTGACTTCAAAATTCTGACAGAATAATGCAGAAAAGAAGCAACACTGGATCGTTTGTTGACAGTGAAACTAGCCATCCCAACTTCCAGCTACTTAATGTCAAATTGCATTTCCTTCCACCCAACACCACTGCGTTAGTTCAACCCCTCGACTAAGGTGTCATTTAGGATCTTAAATGCAGGTGTAGGAAAAGCATCATCTGCATCTTATTACGATCATGAAATCCCACAAAGATGTGTCCAGAACTGAACTCATGAAAGGAGTAAATTTATTGGACGTCGTGTTCTGGATAGCTGCGTATGGAAGGTGGTGGATAACTCAACAATAAGTGATTTTGTAAAGTGGGGCTTTCTTGTCCTGCAGAAATAGATTCTGAGACAGCAATGCAAATTGGATCTGAGACATATGAGCAAACTGTATCTCCTTGAACCTCTATTGCTTTGCATACTCATGCAAGGGAATTGTTTGAATGCCAGCTGGCTGACAGCCATATGGTTTATTCTTATATCCAAACCTGTAACACAACAGAAATAAACTAGGACCTGCTTGCCACATCAATTTTAGCAGCTGAGGAGGTGAAATAATGCATCAGACAACGAGCGAGAACAGGATTCTATAGACCTTCTGAAAACGGATACATTCACAGGCGCACAGGGTGTTGTTGATATTTTGCACACCTACGCAATACATAGCGGACACCCAGACATGCTTGGACTTTTCATGAACATGAGGGAGAAACTGAATTCATCTTTCATTTCAACTGCCAAGCAACCGACCAGTATAATTGGTATTATTCAACTGGTGGCAAATGATTATGACAATATAAACGTGTGTATACGATTTTTCCAAAGATTATGGATTTCCAATATTAGCAGGTCAGCTTTTATAATGTTGTTTCATAAACTGTAACTGTATCGCATTCTTATTATTCATATATCCCACCCTATACACCAATACTGTTGTTGCCTAAATTAAAAGCTAAAACTGAGTGCAGTAGCAGTCGGTTTACAGATATAGTTCGCGAGTTGACGTTTATCACACATGTTGAGTCGATCATGAGCAGTGTCGCCTATGCATGAACCTGTCCATGGCGACCACCTGGTCAAGGTGACCACTTTTTGTCGGTCCCTTGAGTGGTCGCCTTGGACAGGTTTGGCTGTAGTAGACCAAGCAGAAATTCCGTGGCGATATGGAAGGAGGGTGGGTCAGACATGAGAGCCAACCTGCCCCCTCCACCCAGCTGAGCGGAAGATACATCAATTCATCGCACAGAACACCAAGGGGGGCGCAAGTTACCCAATGGGATGTGTGCTCCTCAATCAGCCATCACCGCTTCGCAGTGCTTCAACGGAAACATTATTCCCAAACACACATACAGACACCACCCCGCGACTGCACAATCTGATCTGTGAACTAAAAGTCCCTTATCTTTGCACCGACTCTAGGGGTACTGAAACTGGAAGCGATAAGCTGATTTCGTGGAGTTCGACTCGTTCAACTGGTAAACCTAAAAGTGCTCAAGTGTTAGATAAGCCTGATTCACAACCTGAAAGCAACTGACTCAGATAGGTAAGCGAAGCTTTTCCCACTCCACCCCAAAACACAGCATGTGTGTGTGAACAACTCAAAGAGCTACGTCAACGCGGCGTTCGAAAGCTAGTGCCGATCGGCGAGCGTGTGGCAGTATTAACTGTGGGCTACCATGAGGGCTTTGACACATGGTCAATTTCAGGTGGCCATTAATCGGCACACTAGGAATGTG
>OX104065.1:59637444-59663680 GCA_944474145.2 Dicrocoelium dendriticum | reverse complement strand
CAGTTTGCGCGCCCGATGGTCTCCTCGGCAGCAGCTGGTCACCTGGTCGCGAATGTGGTGCCACAGGTCGCCCACTGTGGCTATGCAGTCCACATCACCACACAGGCGTGCAGCCATCGCCTTCTCTATCTCGATACGTATCACCATAATACCGAGGAAGAGCATGTTAACTTTACGCCGATGCACGGCGGGAGTGCAATACACAGATTTACGAAAATATATGTACAGTTTGGTCTGCACCAATTTATGAGCAGTGCCACACTCAGCTCCACGCAGTACATGTGTCATGCGCACTTCACGCATATCACACTGACGTACAATGACATAGTCGAGCAAATGAGCGTGACCACTCCGTGGGTGCGTCCAAGTTGCTACCACTCGCACTCAGTGCAAACGGAGTGTTCGTGATCGTCAGGCCGTGAGTGACACACAGTGAGAGTAGCCTGTCACCGTTCCCATTTGCTAAACTAATGCCATGCGGACCGATAACATCTGTCCACACCGATGCATCATGCCCAACGCGCGCGTTGAAATCACCCAGCAGAAATAGTCGGTCGCTGCTCGGCACAGACCGTATCACGGAGGATAGCTGAGTGTAGAATTGATCACGCGTATCATCAGGATAACACATGGTCGGACTGTACGTGCTTATAAAAGTGGCAAACTTACCTCTTCCGAGTCATAGGCGAACAGTCATCAGTCACGCGCTGATGCCAGTTGGTTCACCCACGATCTGGCCATGGAGGCGATCGGATGTTGCAAATCCGACCCCATGTTCACGTGGTGCTGAAGTAGCATTTCCCACCCAGTAGAACGTGTGGCCAGCACCTGCTTCATGCAACTAACCTTGCTCAGCGAGCCGGGTCTCACTGAGTGCAGCAATATCGATGTGGTAGCGCGGCAGTTCTATCGCGACAAGTGCAGTGCGTCGCTCGGGGCGCTCACTCGAGTTCCGGTCCAGTAGTGTGCACGTTCAAGCACCCGATGCTGAGTACTTTGCGCGCAGGCATACGGTTGCATTGGTGGGCAATCGCATGCGAGGTGGCGGATGTGCTTTGGTGGTTTGCTTGGGGGACTCCACCCGGAGCCTTTGACTCAATAACGCCTGCGAATACAGAGGGACCATGGGTGGCTTGTGTTGCACCAGCTACAACTCCAACCACACACCCCATATCCAGTGTAAAACCGAAGGAATAAGACTGGGAGGCATGTGGATGGGAGCCACATTTCATCAACGGAGCCGGCCCACACTCATTCACAGGCAAACACAAGCACGCTGTATTTGGGAAATCAAGCGCACACAAGGCGGTGGCTGGACAGTAGTCCGCTCCACACTGAGTGCATGGAACCACTCTTCGAGTCTAACACGGCCACAATGACCGTGCACCCCGTCCCCTCCAGCAACGACCAACTGTCTCCTAGAGCCAGTATGGACGAGGTAGTGGGTAATAGACAGGTAGGCACCTTGTCAATATGCACATCAAGCGCAGCCACACCGGGGATATCAAACAACAGCCAAACACTTGAGAGAGATACAAAGAAAATAACTCGATTACTGCATAAGGAAACGATGACATAAATCTTAAATTAATGAGCATATGAAATAAGTTGTTTACAAACGAACCCGAGATAAGTTCAAGGGATCAGAAAATGTATTTTACGGAAATGCCACAAACACGAAAATGTTATCGAAATTAACTGCAATTGGCTTAAGCGACGTGTGCAAGTTTATAGAAGAGAGTATATGTAGGCATTTATATGAGAAAGAAAAGCATTAGGACAAAATTGAAACCAATGAGCACTTGGAGGTGCCTTCCCACCGTCAGAGACAGTGCATGGTGCTCGTGCTCTGCGCCAATCGAGCGGTGCGCTTATAACCCGTAGACCTGTTGTCTCCCATGGCTAGGTTTTACGGGAAGAGGGTCATCGACCACTTCCTAACCTCCGAAGAGGATAGACTAGGATACTGGCAGGGCGCCCACGCCTGACAGGAGAACGACGTCGGTTATCAGCTAAAGCCTTCGATTAAGTGTACAGTCGGAGGGCAGCGGGATTAGCACATGGTCACTTCACTAACTCATGCGGATTGGTGTTCGGGAGCTTAGCATGGAGAAGGGCGTACCCCAACTCCCACCCAGCGGTCGTCACGAGGGGGCGTCCAGAACATGAGTCCATGGCAAAACAGCAGCTACGGTGGGTAGACCATCTGTCAGGACCTAGTCACCACCAGCCTCAGCGCACCATAGGCTCTCCCGCCATATATATATATATATATATATATATATATTTACACACTTGTCTGAACAGTCCTCAGACTTACAGGAATGTTCGAAAGGGTTTCATGTATCTTCGGTCTTACAGGAGGTTGGGATATGTTGATACTAGTATTCAAGACGGCTGCATAATAAGCTTTTAGTGCTTCACACACTACGCTAACACCATCCGTTGTTGAGCCGTCTTCAATCAAACTTTGAACTTTTCTATGGTGTTTTGGATACCTCATATTAAGAAGCTTTACCAATGTTTGTGCTTGTTGTTGATTTTTATGGTTTCGTCTTTTTCGGTGTTTTTTACTCGCTGTTCTTGTTGTTCTATCTTCATAAGAGTCTCAGGTACTTGCGAAAATGTCGTAAAGCTTTCATTTCGACGTTATTGTGACCTAAGTTTCTCCAACTTGGTAATAGTTTTAATGCATAACTCGTAGTGAGTACCACTGGTGTGGGTATTTATCCACGGCTTGGGTGCTGGAAGGTCAGTACAGATAGTAGAATTGCTTATAAATTCATTTGTTGTTAAATTTGTAGCATGTGTCTAAAAGAGTGTCTCCCAGTTCAAGGTACTGTTGAGGCTTGTCAGTCACTCTCAGTTTATTTGCTATTTTGACATTCATGCTATCGAGCACCGTTTTGTGATCACAGCCCATTAGTGGGTTAACAAACATAAAAACGGACAGAATGCTCATGGTGCAGATCAAATCTAATGTGTTGGCTCTTTGTTTGGGTTCATTAACATGAGTCTAACCAATGATCTGGATGATATGGTTTATTCTCACGGGGCTCCGGAACACTGCTGGTGATGGGATTGTCCAATGCTTACGTGACAAGTTGAAATCTCCACATATCAAATTGTGCTTGTAAGAAGTATTGGATGCAGACTTATTAGCCTCAATTAAATGTTCAGTTTGATAGCTGATAGGTCTAGGAGATTTCAAAATGCAACCCAGTGGAAGACTGCTGTAGGAGACTGAGAACCATATCGAGCCTTCTAGGTCACTGAGAGCCAGTTGATCGGTAGGGATCATGGTGATATCTTTCCGAATGTATATAGCGCGTCCGCCTCGGCGTTTACCCAGACGGACGTTCGAAACAGGTGGAAGCCATAAAGATTAAACTGAGAGTCACTTATGTCTCATTTGCATCATGTTTCAGTGATGAATACTAAACGAGGAGTATTGAGGAAGACGACGTTTGTAAGCGGATGCAATTTGGTTAGGTGGGAGCGAATGATTATAACAGCAGAATCGGGGGAATATATCGAAAGAGAATATGCCGGGGGGACTAACTGGAGCTGGTTTCCAACATTGATGAGGATGGCGTGATGCATTGGGGCATTCGTGATTTGAAAATCTCCAGGTTGTATTGGTTCTAACGAAGTGGGTGTTCTAGTAGAAAGATCATCGGTTGATTCATCAGGTCTACTGGTGGAAATCCCAGCGGTGATGAGTAATGTTGGGGAATACGGTACCCTAAACAAGAATTTCCATGCAGTTTCGTGAACGGAAATGGTGCTTGGACATAGGCTAGTAGCTGAGAGAGTTGATGTGGGCTATTATTTTGTTGAGTAGGCAATGTTCTGGAAATTTCTATATATTTTTGTCTCTGACTGCTTTATCATTTATGTTGGTCTGCTGCCAATTATTATTCAGAAAGAGCTGTGGGATGGGGCGTGGCCAGTCGATTTTCTAACTCTGATCGTACAACCATATTCAGTGTTGCTGGTTGAGCCACGCAATCGTTTGTTGCGCCTTGAATGATTTAACTTTTCCCACGAACCCTTTGGTGTGTGCGTGTGTTCGGTGTCCTTGAAGGTTCGACATTTGCATATCGTGTTGTGACAGATTAGTGCCCAAATTTGTGAATAGCTGTCAAATATGTGGTAAATTCATGGTGGGATTTCCTAAGCGATCTTTCCTTGCCGGTCCCTAGTGTCCTAATAGAGAATTTAGCTCCGCGGTTTTGTACTGCGTGAGTCACAAATAAGGTATACATAGCAAATTTATTGCGTGCGTTACTTGTAGATGGAGTAGACGAGATGGGATCGATTTCTGTTATCTCAGTATGACTTAGGTTTGTGGGATTGTTTAATGTCCTTCGGTGGTTCAGGAGGTGCACTGCTGTTTAATGTACTACCTGTAGGGATATGAGTATCAATACGATGAGAATCATTAGGGGATACTAGTGGTGTTATGTCAAGGTTTACGTCATTGTCAATTCGACGGATTAATGCGTTGGTGGTTGTCACTGCTGGTGGTCTTTCCTTAAGAGCAAGACGTCTCTAGCGGTGTTCGGTCGTGCCAGACCATAATGTATTTGAGTTCAGTGTTCGCAGTAATGAGTCGTTTGAACCTCAAAAAGTCGTGGTAATCATTTCATCTGGGGACTTCAGGTTAATGGGATACGACTTCATGTTTAACTTTTTCTGAATTCGCAAACAAAGCAGTTAATCCGGCCCATGCTGAAAGCTGTGAGGAGGAGTTTTCACTTTCTCGATACTAAGTCTATCGGGCATAATAAATATAATCACGCTTTTCGATCAACGCACGCTGCTGTTTCTAAGAGGTGATACGAGATTCAAAATAGAACCAGCAGTACATAGTCTATTCAAGTTCACGTTTTCTGAATTTTTGACCAACTCGCAGAATAACAAAAGTTGATCACAGGTTGTGCTAAATTCATTGAGCTTGCTTCTTAATAGATTGCTTCCTTCCTCGATCAGGATAATGAGTTTGAGGATTTCCAGTAGGATGCTGGATACATTACCAACGTGTTTCGTCACTACTTACTGTTTTTTCTTCATCCAAATCGGTGGCACTCATTTATACTGAGCTTGTGGTTATTCGCGATCATTGTATAGATGATCGGTTGTGGTAACGTAGTTTTAGTTTTTTGCGGTCTGATGCTTCTCAAAGGAATACAGGAGATTACCATGTGAGATAAACTGCTAAAGGAAAGCTAGGTGCGTTTAATAATAATCTATTACAAAGCGCAATCAAAACTGACCGGTTCAGGTTCAACAGTGCTTGCTGCAAAACCGCAATGGTTGTTGCGCGTTGATTGGGAGATTTTTGTTCAAACGACAATCACACGTTCGTTTAATGAACAGGCAAAAGTTTAGCAATGTGTGAGAGGGGAGGAGTTCCTCCCCGGGCGGCATGGGACGGCTGGGGCATTTTTAGTGCCGTTGAATGTTCGATACCAAATATAACGGGCAAATCACCGAACAAGCTAAGGGTTGAATATTTACTTGTTACTCTGTGTGACCAACAACACCTTTGCGCCATATGTCACACCTGTGCAAGCGTCCTTACTAATCACATTGTAGCCACTTTCGCCACATTTATCTGTGTCCCAGACGAGCAGACATTCTATTGAAAACTAATGTACACTTTACTCTGAGCCAAATGTGTGACATTCACGTGCCCATTCTGTGCACACTCAGTGCTAAACTTTTATCACATCCCCGGGCAGTGTCAGGACACGCTTCCTCCGTCCGTTCCTGTTCCGTTGGTCAGATCCGTGGTTCACTTCACTGCACCTACACGTCAAGGCTACTACCGGGGATGCCCAGTAGGCAAAGACATCTGAGCTAGCGACCGCGCGCTGATAGAGGTGGAACTCAATGCAACACTGGTGGAACGCCGGTGGAGTGTTACTCGGTAGACAATGGATGCAGTTGCGGAGGAGGTGAATTCGCCTGTAGCTACCTCATACAGCTACGGAATGGAGCAATTGTGTAGTTGCTAGAGAGCATTTTAACTGGATTTCTAGAACAGGTCACAATTTGTGGTGTAGAATGCAAGGCCAGCAAATTCATGGGTTTGCGTTTGGAGCGAGAAAGCGCAAAATTTGTAAACAAAAGGAGATGATATCCGGGAGGCGTAAGTTCGACATATAACTATGTTGGAAGGAGCCCACCGTGCCTGATCGGATGAGTGTATGCAGTCGGGATAGTCAGAAAATTTGGAGGGATGGCAGCAGAAAATGCTAGAGCGTTGAAATGATCCGGTCGCAAGCTCTATCCACATCGCTACTTTTATTGTTACGATCGTGTTATCGGGATACATGCCCTGACTGAATGCAGGACTTATGCAGCCATCTGCTTTTGTTAGGAGCATCTACAATTGATATTCATTTTGCAAACTATCGTAATTTCCGTTTTTCACTCTTCCTATCGTCTACTTTTGACAAGTGTTTAAACACTCGCCTTCGTTAATCTGATTCGGAAAAGCACATCGTTCGTAATGGACCCTCATCTCACGTGCCTGCTTCAGCGGCATCATTTTCAAGAACATGCTTGATTGCTTTTTATTCCCATACATTTGTATTTGGTTATGTTAAGCGAATGTTTAGTTGACATAAATTTGGTAGTTCATGCTTCCGGGTTTGCACTTTGTCCCATGGTCTATTTCGCTACCCTTGTTTACACGCGCCATTCTGATTGGCCAGCACCCGTGGTTATGATTCATCATCATCCTCAGTATACATGTTAGCTAGAGGTGTAAAACACATCAGCTACTGTGCCGAAATACATAAAAAAGAAAATAGATACAACACTTGCATGCCAGCTGAGCTACCAGCAACGAATGGGCATGGTTCAGGAAAACTACCGGCCGGCTAGTAAGCAACAAGAAAGATTATGATGTAAAATTATATTATGCTATGAAATGAGATCACGGTTGGAGGGGGAGGCTAAAAAGGATGGGGAGGGACAAACAAACTCACAGCAGTGGTTATGATTGGATGTGCACTTTATGGTTTGGGTCTCATGATGCCATTTCCAAGGATAAATCGGATTCGTTCTTCATTCCACTTCTGCCCATTCGCTTGTTTCATCTAGTGTTTTCACTCTGTTTGCTTTATTCGAATGTACTTTAGTAGTTTCCCCTCAAAACAATTTTTAAACAACTATATAAACGTGTGTGATTAGATGCATACAAGTTTTCCTTACGGTAGTGGCTTGAGGGCGCCGGTTGCGAGACAACAGTTTTGCCCAACTGAAAGCAGACCAATGAAAAATCATTCCATCTGTGCTACTCAGCGTTTTGACGAAATAGTGAACCGGGGTACGGTGCGGTTGGTTGGTGCGTAATCCGGGCACACAGTTCGCAATGGACAAGGTTAGCCGTACGATTGATTGTTGCGTGATCATTCAGCTTGCGTGCTCATACCACCCGGTCTATGCACATTTTCTTACTGGATCGAACATGTGCTGAAACGACATATGTAGCCGCTTGTAGGTGTGTTCGGTTCTTATCAGTAGACTGATGACAATCCGCCTTTCTCGTCATGCACTGCTCTCGCGTCGTGTGTGCACGCTCACCTAGTGGTGATCAAGATCAGCTGCATCAAGTGGTTTGCCGATTCCGTACTCGTGCATGGAATTGAGCGTAGTGAAGTTGGGGCAAGCCTGTTTTTTTCCACACTAGTTAAAAGAAGTAAACAAGTTGAATGGCCATCACCACTTCTCTTCTGTCGTGTCCAATGGCCGATCCATGTTTCAGGAAAGTAGTCTCACAGGTGCGCCTCAACCGCCGATTGAGCTTTCATCGTGTCAGCCACTACTTAGCAGCTGTTCATGCACACTAAGAAGAGTCATTTCCCCTCCTTTACTTGGATAAAGAAACAGACGTGGAGCGAAGAATGCGGATTAGTATTTTCGACAAAATGACTGCATCACATCACTTGGCCATGAGTCTAATCGTTGAGGAAGTAAGGCGGATCCGTGCGTTCATAAGTTTTTCAGTATGCATTTTACTCGGGCATCCAGTGTTGTGTTTGACTCGTGGTGATGACAACGTACCCGTCTATGGGTACGCTCTGTTCTTTCAACTGCTCAGTGCCAGGCACGGAACCAGGTCGAACACGACCGGCGCCTACTACCCGCCAAGCATAAGTTAAGACGAACTCTGGGATAGGTGGAGATCAGACCTTTCCGACCGTTATACGTGTAACTGCGCGAGGTTTCTGAGTTGCATATTTCTCCTCTGCACTATCGAAATGTGGGGACGGTTTCTAAATAGCACGCGAAATATACTTTAGTATCTTTATTATCTGTAAGCCTTCTTACCGCAGTTTTCTACTGCAGCGCTCATATTCTTAGAGGGTGGAAAACACCTAATTCCCCGCCCGCTCTCGGAACTTGGCGAATATCTCGAAAGACCAACTAAGCGAGAAATCACGCTGGACGTCGTTCTCTCCTTACACTAATGCATGTATTGTCGGATGCACGCCGCACATATGTGAGAATCACAAACGTCCTGACTTGAAGTACTTTTGTTGCAAGTACACTCTACCATTTAGGCCAACTCCGGTTGAATGTACACGCTGTTTGTGATTAGTCGCAACGAATTTGAACTGTGCTGGCAATTTCTCGGAACAGTGGAGGTTCCCTCTCCTCTACAGTGAATGTATCAACCAAACACGTTGACATTGATGGAGCAGTTTTGGTGAGCTTATGAGAGCAACGAGCACTGCCCGACCGATAGTGTACGTTTGGTCAAGGTAGCCGTCAGTGTGGAAATATAAATTCATAGAGCAAATCCAGAACTCTCAACTCACTCGATTGTGCTCCACAGAGCCTGTGAAAGTGTTGAGCAGTTTTGCTTACCTCAACACACTACTAATATCCTGGATTTGTGTGAGAATCCATCTGCGTCATCGTTTCAACTTTGGTTGTGTGTAAGCAGAGGGCATAAATCGCAGCCGGTGTTGCATTCACGAGTCGCGGCGGAATTCGTAGAATTAAGACGAGCAAGGCAGACTTTGTGGTTAAGTCAATTAGTTTCAGTCTCTTGCATAATTTTTTGCTCAAAGTCCTCTCACATTTGGATTAGCAGGCGTAGTTGCATCCATTTTAGGAACACGACACCGGGTACGTGAACTACACGATCGACTTTGTGGGAGACTGATTGCGGCGTCCGATAGTGAAAGAAAACGGGATCCGATCGCTGCAGATCCATTACCTTCAGTAGCTTCCGTTCAGAGCCTTTCAGAGCCAGTCAACTATCACCCAGTGACTTTCCTCCCGGTGCTCTCTAAGGCAATGGAATCCATCATAGCTGAGGCTGTAATGGGCTACTGTGAAAGGTCTAACCTCATTGCACCGGAGCAATACGGATTCCGTCAGCATCTGTCATGTAAAACCAACCTGTTGCTTGCCCGTATCAGTTGATTCGAGATAGCCGAAAGTGGAACCGGCATTGATGTCATCTACCTAGACTTTTCCAAATCATTCGACCGCATAGATCATCACATCCTTTCCCAAAATATGCAAGCATACGGACTTGGAAACCCTGGCCTTGGATGGATCGGAAACTTCCTCTCTCAGCGACGCCTTCAGGTTCGAGTTCGAGGTTCCAATTCTGATCCAATTGATGTGGACTGCGGTGTTCCACGAGGGTCGGTGTTGGGGTCGCGGTTATTCTTGTTCTTCAGTAACGACCTCGTGAGTGTCATCAAGTCAAATTTCCTGCTTTTTGCCGATGACATCAAGATAGGGCAATCGACTGTCATGGAGATCACGATAGGTTGCAACGAGACTTAGACTGCGACTTCCGTTTAACATGGACAAGTGCAAAACCGTACATGTCCGCCACAAACCCACGTGCACATATAACCTTGGAGACGACATTCTGAAAACCGCGTCACAAGAGCGAGACCTTGGGGTGGTGATCCAAGATGACCTCGACTGTTCGGCGCAGTCCTTGAAGGCGTCCAAAACTGCGAACCAACACGTTGGTCCGTTACGGAGGGCGTTTGAGAGGTTCGATCCCTCCATCTTCCCTCAAATGCTCAATGCGTATGTGAGACCCCATGTAAAGTACGCAATCCAGGCTTGGCAACCCTGATTAAAAATCGACCTGGCAACAAAAAATGTGAAGGGTTTGTCCCACCTTCAATACTAGAGGCGACTGCAAGCCCTGGGAGTGTACAGCGGAAGGTATCGTCGTCTACGAGGTGACCTCATCCTGGCGTTCCAGATTTCGATAAACCCCGGTCACGCTTGTCCCACCTCCTAAAGTTTAGCTGCAACGCAGAATTGTGAGGTCATAAGTTGAAACTTGCCACCCAATACAGTCGGCTTGAGTGCCGCGGGAATTACTTTTCCCTTCGAGTTTGTCAACCGTGGAACACTCTTTTGACTTTTGTCATTTCCGCGTCCACGCTACCCATTTTTAATAAACGACTCGACGATGCTTTACATTACTTGATCTGATTTCTATTCACTGAGTGACGACAAGACGCAGACAAGCATTGTGCTCACCAACCCTACGAACTCGGGTTAGACGAATATACCTGTTAACGTGGATAGTATGGTGAGTCCACAGATGTGTTTTTCACTTTTGTGTAACTTAATTGAACGGTTATTCCCACAAACCATCCCACGGGATTTTTAAGTCTTGGCTTATTTTATCCGTATTATACCATTGTTCCATTATTCCAGTGTTCTACGAAGGTGCTAACTTTCATGCACTGAACATGTCACCTTCATTGGTAATGAAGCTTTTGCAAGCAAACTGTCCAGCTCCGCGATCACCTCAACAACTGAACCGAGCGAACATATTCCAACCCAACTAGTGTTTCAAAATGACCCCCCAGTCACTGTAGGGGTTGCTACAGGAGCTCTCTTTATGAAACGACTGCGACGCGCAATCACAATGTGAACCACGATTCGTATTGAAGTGAACTTTGGTCAGTTCAATCACCGGAACTGTAACTGATGATGTCGGTGTGTATTGGGTGTTGTGTACACGCACGCCGTTCTTATTTACCGATGACATAAAAATTGGCTACAATTTCAGATGAGTTGACCTTCAGAAAGTACTACCACTCATTTAGGATGACAACCATTCACTTGAGACATGCTGACACAAGTGGATGTAGGTCTTGGCACAAGATTCAAGTATCACGTGTTGTAGTTGTTTGATATCCGAAGGCTGTATCACACTTAACAATGTACGCCACTATGTGCAACTGTCTACACGCGGCCTCGGAATCAGCTAGTCCAGATGTCACGAGGTAGACAATCTGTGGCTAATATGTCTCCCAAGGCGCATGCAGTTTCAGTGAGTTGATATTTTAAAATCCTCATCTTCAAATGTGGCAACATGAGGAACTCTGATAGAACAGTTATGACAATCATAGAGCGGTCATTTGCTAGACACCTATTACGCAAAACTCTGCCTTGAACTATCAGGGGCGGTGCCAGCAACTCCATCTCGATTTGCTTTATCTACGAAGACTAAAAGACAACTTGATACTGCTGTACAATCTGATCCATGGCAATGTCGATTACTATGTGCCCAGTTGAGCTTATCCACTGCTTCCCTACTACTATTAGATATGAAAACCACATTCAACAGAACCAACTGCTGGTTCCCCAGTCCTGTGATTGTCATTTCCACATTGTCTCTACTGTGCGATGTTTGTCTTCATCAGCTTGTTCGTGCGATAAATGCCTCCCCCGATGTCTATGAATCACCATGACCCGAGTTGCGACAGCATGTTACTGACAGAGGTAAGGATCGTTTACATGTCATCTGTAAAACTGCCTACCGCGGTTTTCTACTGCAACGCTCGTATTCTCCGAGGGTGGGCAACACCGAAACGCACACCATGTGTTGTTCCGTGTTCGGAAACCTGGTGAACATCCTGATGAACAAGCCAACGGAGAAGTCACGCTCGCCGCTATTCTCTCTTCACATTGAGGCACGCCGCACATAGCTGATAATTACTGACGACCTTATTTGTAGTAGTTTTGCTGCAAGTATACTCTACCATTTAGAACGACTTCGGATGAATTCACACCCAGTCCTTGGGATTAGTCGCAACGAATCGGAACTGTGCTGACACCTGCTCGTACATGCGCGATCGCAGCAATCGCAGTCGGTTGTACAGATGAGCCAATTCATTCGAAAGATTGCATGCCGTGTCCAGTAGTGATCGTTCAATCGGCTCCAATGCACAACCGTGAGTGCTTATCCGCTAATTGTGTAGTTAACGGTCAGACTAGTCTACAGTATCATCTGCGTAATTTCTGATGCAATGGTCATTGGTGTGTCTAGAGCACTGGAGATGAGTAGTGGGGGATACATATGTTCGGATGAAGAATGATCCTACGGACCGATAATTCCAATGGGACCTAGTGATATAGTGAGTTGACATCAGCGTGGATTTACATAGTCTCATTTGGGAAGCCAACGGAATAGTTCCACTCGCGGCGCTAGGGAACACGATCGATGATTCGCTTGCAAGGCATAAGCCAGCTAGCGAGTGCTCAACACAGCTATTACATACGCTGTGGCACAATTCGGTAGGGTTACAAGTAAAGTACGCGCCTGCGTACGAACGAAATTCATTCGCAGTATGTCACGCGTTGTCCGGATTGTAATATGCATTCGGAATACTCCCTCTAACTGTCTTCAATTAGTGGAGTTGGATTGAGTACTGTTTCCCTGCACCGATTCCGGTGGGGGCTCTGTGGATCGCCTGCAGTTCATCGTAGGCCTACCGTTTAGATGGGGGCATTGCAAGGCAGTACTATGCTCACATAACACTAGGTGTTGAGAGGCACTGCGTTTAAGAACGCCCCCTCAGAACAGGTGAACAGTCTTCATGAACCATAGTCGGATAACGCTTTTGGCACTGTTACAAGCCCTTAGCCATAATGATCACAAGCCTAGGTTGTAATGTGAGGACATGAGTTCGAGCTTATATATGGACAGGACTACCCTCGCAGTATCTTACCCACGTGCGACCGGTGGTGGTTGCGTGACAGCGAAGCGTCGGTAATACGTACCGGTGTATTGCAGATGCATTTGTTCTGCCTTATGTGGCACAGTGCTTGGGTTGTTTGTTCCATGCCGTTGTGCTGACTCCTTGACGTAAGTGGGGAAATGTTAATCGTCAACCTTGACGTTGATATTACGGTTGTCTTAAAGTTAGGCGATAAACAACAACCGGATTAGCAGGCATCATCACTTAGCGGCCACATTGTTCGCATTCGTCGCCACACGGATGGATTACGCGTGTGCCCAATGGAATTCATCGTTGACGGCCTCTGATTTGCAGCCGCAACACCACCAAGGAAAGACTTACAGGGGGTCAGGAATTGCGACACATGAAGAACTATGGGTGACGATATCCTATGGGTGCCGGTAACTCTTGTGCCATTCAACCCGAGTCCCCTTCGCATCATCCTATCTCTAGTCTGACCCAGTGGCCTAACCCACATGGCGATGAGGAGTGGGAAGAGGGAGAAATTGGAATTTCGAAAGAACGCGCTTGAGGCCGGTCATACGAAGTAATAAAATCAATAGTGGAGGTAAGCATTTATCAACCATGCAAGTATGTTGGTTACGGGGAATGACCATAAAATACATCTCCAGTGCATTTCAGCGCTACCTTCTACATAGTAGCAAGAGGCAATGAAGGTTGTTCACAAGTATTTTTGCGGTGCACGTCACATTGGTTATGTTTCATAGGCGCTTTGAAGGTGGGCTTGTCAGGGTGTGCCAAAGACACAACTGGGAAGGCAGTGACCCAGAAAGGCCTTGTTGCCGAGTGAGTCAGTGGTGGTGGCAGGGTCGTTGGCTGCACGGACCCAGTCGGTGGAGAAGCCACATGATGCAAATGGGCTATCTTTGTACATACATCTCAACTTCAGGTCGACCGTTTCCTGTCTGGTATTACCGATCGCACACCTTAAGATTTGCACCGTGCCTGTCGCACTTCTCCATTAGATGCATTTGTCTGTTGTCCTATACGGATGGTAACAAGCCATGTTCGACTATTTTTGCCCCTAAGCATAAAAACGATGGAATGGGTTAGCGGAACTAATGTGGGTCACTTAAGGCGTCAGTACATAATCTGCAGATCCATTTCATCCCAGACAATGGAATTGTTTGAAAAGCACGGAAAGAAGACGAACACTTGTAGATGCATGCATATTTAGTTTAGAAACAGTTAACCGATATCGCCCATTAGTTGAAAACAATGCCAATTAAAGAAAAATGTGCCATCACAGCTCGATATTTTCAGGCTTTACGTGAACTACGAGCTAAGGAGGTAGTCGTAATGAAATCAGATAAAGATTCAGGAGTGGTAATCATGAACAAAACCGAATACAATGAGATGTTCGCCATACTCAACAATGCGAGTAAATTCGAACGGCTCCCAAAAGTGGGGGACATAAGCAATGTCGAAATGCGCATAATTCGTCACCTGGAATTACTTCTCCTCCACCGCGTGCTAGGCTGTGATACAGTTAACAGTTTGAAGCCGAGTGGTAGCACTATTCCACAGTTGTATGGGTCCCCAAAGACACATAAGAGTGAAGTGCCACTCAAGCCAATCCTTTCAATGATGAACGCACCCCAGCATAAACCCGCTAGTTGGTTAGTGAAGTTGCTACCTCAGCTGAAACAACTGTTCTATCCGTACAGTCTTAAAGACTCTTTTCAGCTCATCGATGACCTGGATGAACTCAACTTGTCAGACAGTCATATGTTCCTTGGATGTAGAATCCTTATCTACCAACGTGCCGCTACGTCAGACGGTGGATTACGTGTGCGAATTAGCTGAAAACGGTGGCTGTTCGCTACCAAATCCGACTGAATTGCTAAGAGGATCTCTACTACTATGTACGGAGAACGTGGATTTTCACTTACGGAATACACCATACCGTCAGCTTGACGAATTAGCAATAGGTAGCCCATTTGGTCCTGTGCTCGCTGATTTCTTCATGCTGGCGGTAGAAATAAGCATTGCTACAGAAATAGCCCAGGTGCCCTACTACAAACGATATGTCGATGATATCTTGGCTTTCTGTTCATCGGGGCAGCAGCTCACACAGTTGGTAGAACGGCTCAATGGCGCCCATGCTAGCTTACGGGTTACATGCGAAATGGAACAGAACAATTACCTGCCATACCTGGACATACTCATAAGTCGCAGGGAAAGTTGGATTGATTAAGAGGTCCATTTACCGAAAATCAACTTGGTCCGATCAGTACCTGCACTTCACCAGTTTCACACCAGTGCGGTACAAACAGACAGTTGTGAAGACTCTAGTTAGTCGTGCCAGACGAATTTGTTCGGCCGACTGTCTGGACGATGAGCTAGTGTTAATTACAGCAACACTAATGGCGAATGGCAACCCTCGAAGATTTATCGAGAAACACAGCCAACCGCGAGGGCCAAAGGACTTGGTGCACATGGCAGTCAAGAAGAAAGTGCATATCGAGTTACCTTTCAAAGATGATTTAGCCACCCTGAAGACAACTAAGCGTATCATTTCGGCTACACAAAGAAGTTACTATGCTGCACAAGTTGTCGTCATCAACCGAACCCAAAATTTGCCCATAACTCCAACGAAGGAAGCTCAGCCTATTGAGGCCAACTCACACTGTGTATACCAATTTATATGTGACTGCGGAAACAGTTACATAGGCAGAACTAATAGAACGCTGACTTCCCGAATAGCGGAAGATGTACGAAGATGGGTTCAAAGTGAAGTTGCTCAGATTGCCTACCCTCGTCAGATTCCATATTCGTGCAGACCGCCGGCTTCCTCCATAGGCAAACACCTATTAGACTCGGGTCACCGGCTCAGCATTTAAAGTTGTGTTAGGTCACACTAATCCCCGGTTCCTTCGGTCTGCTGAAGCTGTCATTATAAGCCGGATTAAGCCAGACTTGTGTGTTCAGAAACAATTATTTGTCAGCCTAAATCTGCCCTGGACGTGGGTGTGAACTTCCGTCATTCGTTCTGCTCCTTACGCTTGTCTAGTTACACCAACTGTTAGCTATATCTATGCATATCAGTTATTTTTAATGGTACTGAGGAGACAATACGAAATGCATGCATCTACCAGTATTTGTTTGCTTTACTTGCTTTTCAAATTGTTGAAGGGAACTAACTTTTAAATTTCTGAGATGGAATTGTTGCCGGTTTCCCACCCAACGCCAGCAAGTTGGTCGGTGCGGCGATAGGAGTGAGCATTACTGGAAACTTCACCATCTTGGATGTGATCCATGAGTTGGGAATAACTAATGTTTATCTCCAGGTGAACTGCTGCTGCTCCTCTTCATGACTCCAAAACGACCACTCATCAGAGGGAGAACGCCTGACTCTTCACTGGGTCATCCCAAGTTCCATTGGAGAGTTTATCAATAGATGCACCTCCAGAAGTGGCAACCACATGTGTTGGAGAACGCGGAATCACAATTGTGAAATTTTCTCGAAGCGGAAAACGAAATATTGGTGTTATGAGATGGGAAATACTAGGCAACATAGTTAGTGAAACACAGGCTCACATGAATACTTATCCACGAATTGCATGGGTGTCCGGTTGTTTGGAATCGTGTAACTGTGACGAGGTTTTCTAGCCCGCATCGTTCGCCCGACCTCTTTTGCTTGAAATTCGCTTGTGACGTATTTTAGCCACATTACCGCTCTCGCACAGCCGGAGCGTCTGCTAGCAGACGGTTAGATTCGGTTCCACTCTAAAAGTTGATGACAGTTGTTGCAGAATTGGGATGGAAACGAGCTGCAATTAGTAAGAGAGAATAGTGTACAACAAACACATTATGCATGAGATAACGGAATTTCTGAATCTATTATTAGCTATTGTACTTGGTTTACAGAGTGAACAATGCATCTCATTATGTAAGGCCTCGTTCGTGTTTCCGGAACGGTTTATGCTGTAGCGCTGGAATGCTACTGGTGGAGCAGCAGGTGACCAGACTGCGACGCTTTTCTCCTCCCCATCCAGTGGTCTCAATTTCATACGCATCTCACTAATACCCGGTTCGATTTGATAATGTTGAGAGTGAATCGTTTAACTATCCTCCCAAGTTCTTAGCCCCTAGATGCTCTCGATGAATCACACAACGAACTGTATGAATTGAAGGGGGAACATTTTTTAGACCATTTTGCAGCACCAGCTGTTGCACCTGCAAGTGTGTTCTGCGTTGTGATGGAGTTTCATTCAGACATCCACTGACTACCTCGAATATGGACTGGCGCTTCGTATGAGTTTTAACTCCCAATGCAAACAGCATCTCTTCTACTACTTCATTGTCATTGAAGAATCAGACATCTGCCACCAGAAGCGTCATTCTCAAATAAAATAGATTCATCTTCATGTAACGAATAATTTCTGGACTATAGTAAAGTAATTAAGATACTTTCTATGTCGCGAGACATCTCACCTATTCGCCCGGATTAAGTTGATTTGCTGAGCGGAATGGCATAAACTGCTTCATGTGGACTCATGTTCATCAGGTCCGACAGTTTTACAGATACTGAAGGCGAGATGCTACTTTCTCCATGGTGGTTTCTGTGGATGGATTTGAAAATACCGTGGAAGGTTAAAATGACTGAAGTACTTTTCTTGACAAAAGGCAACAAAGAAGGAAAACAAACAAAACTTAGAAAATGACAAGGTTCATTGGACCCAGATTCACTGCAGGAAAGTTACACTAAACAGTGACAACATGTAAAATGAAGCACATAAAAGTACAAAGAGGAAGAAAATGCCGCATAGTTCAAGCAACCGGCATGGGAGGGTCAACAACGAATTTAATAACCCACATCAACCATTGCCAAACATGGCGCCCACTGCTTGTTGGCAAGGCATTTAATTATTATGAGTATTAGGTGAAGTATCCCCATATGCACAGTATTTTTATATACTAACCACAGAAACCAGACGTTCACAAGCATGATGTACTTCGATAGGACTGCTCTCTAATTTGACGACTTCAGATGAACTAAATGTTAAGATTGCTTTGTTACGCGTCATAATTTTTCGACACAGTAGAAACGGACGAACCTTCTTCAAAGATTGCACCCCACGCGCGCAGAGTAGCCACTCGAATTCGGAATGATACAGGTTAATGTGACCTAAGCGAGGGACATGCACGCGATCTTAGACTGCAGACGGATCAGCGGAACCCAGCTCTACTGCGCTGAGACCCAACGGGAAAGGAAGACTGACCGGCAAATGAGTTCACCCAGTGGTAGGACCCTGAGCGGTAACCGCTGCAGTGTGCTGAGCGGAGTTCAGTGGGTTCACTGTGCCTAGGCATCAATGTCCTGGGGACTGCTCGGTTGTTACTTTCACAGTGTGGGTCGCTGTGTGGTGAGGCCGGTGAAATTTGAGCAAGTTTTTCGGAGCTATGCTAGCTCCGCAACAGAAAGTTTACCCGGTCTGGCTTTCACACCTTCGTACACAGCCATTTGCGCACCCTTAACTAACATCACGTACAGGTAGTGCGCGGAGAAAAACCATCGGACAATTTTTAAAAAGAAATTTTGGTATTTGTGTAATCACAACACAGTTTTCATAGCATGGTCTCCCTAAAAATATTGCTGATCGCAGGGCCCCCAGAAATTATTTATGACCCACAGGGGTGCCTTATGGCGCCCGTTGAGAACGCCTGATGTAGACGACGACAATCGGATGCACTGTGTTCCGCGGTCTTTGAGCTTGTGATGAGATGGTTCTCACCACCCCAATTGCACATGGTAAGTTATAGCTGCAGCGTTAGGAGAAATTTCGAGTGGACTATCTCCATCCTAGCTGCTCAGGACAACATCTTGTTAAAACACAGTGTTGCAAAGAGATCTCTTTTCGGCAGTTCACATCAGGCAAATACAACTACAGGACTAAAAAATGCATTAGTAAACTGGTGTAAGCAACAATGAGGACGGATGGGGCGATTTGAACAGTTTTAGGGGAGATATCGCCGTCGATCTCCTGAACAGAAGACTTTCTAATGCCGTAGCAAGAACCTACCCGGCCGCCCAACCGCACGTAGTTGCAGAGATCGCTCCCTTCATAGCTCAACGTCTTAAAGACAGACTGCCAGTGTCGTCCGAATCTTACATTGTTTACCAGTTTACTTGCACCTGTGGTGCAAAGTACCTCGGGCATACGACCAGGCGTCTGTCGGTACGGATGGCTGAACATTGTCCAGGGTCATTGCGGAGAGGCATGCACAGAAGTATCAACAGCTCGATTATGGGACATCTGATTCTTAGTGGGCATCAGATTTTGACAAAAGATGCTTTCAAAGTCTATTACGCCGTACCGAGGCGATACCCGAGAGGGCTAAGGAAACGCCTCCTGCAAACAGCTGAAGCCATCGCGATCCGGCTAACACAACAAGAGCTATGCAAGCATAAGGTGCTTGTGCAACCCTTGACTTTGCCATGGCCCTGATGATAAGGTTCCCCGGAGTATGTCGCTTAACCGGGTGCTATTTAGTTGCGTAATTAACTAATTTTATTTGGTTAGTAATTTTGCCTTTTCTGTTTACACAAGTTATTTAGCTGTCGGTTAGCCCGATCAGGATGTCACCTGATTAAATCGATTCAAGCATCAAATGAACATGCTAAAACTGTTCAAATCGCCCCATCCGTCCTCATTGTTGCTTACACCAGTTTACTAATGCATTTTTCAGTCCTGTAGTTGTATTTGCCTGATGTGAACTGCCGAAAAGAGATCTCTTTGCAACACTGTGTTCTACTCTTTCATGGGCATTATTTATGAACATCTTGTTACTTCTGAGAACGTAAAGACTTCAATACAAGCACAACGGGGGTGTGGGAACTTGCTCCACCATTCAGCTGCCCCTTCACGGTCGCCAGCCGTTGGTCCGGATGGACTTTTAAGCGACTCCTGTTTACTCCCTTGGGTTTCGGCTTGAAGAGCAGCTGGGGTGACAGGCGTCTGGTCAAGGGTGAAGTTGATTTAGGAACTGAAATCCTTTGCTAACTCCTAGCAGGAATGAAATCGGGGGTTTTAACCAAAGGCTGAACGGTGTCGTCAACTCGTGCCGGTAAGGAGCGCCACCGGGGCACTCAAACTATTGTGTACAGTTCAGGATAAATACCTAAATGGGTGTTCCCTCCGGGTGGTGAGGGATGCTACTCAGTTCCTCATCCGGTTGCCAGTTTCTCACATGCACCCGCACTATCAATACAGAGATCCTCAACAGTCTATTAGGAATCGTTTAGACAGATTTCTTAATCGCATCTATTCTTCTCGTCCTCTAACAAATATTTTAACTGTAATTTGGTCGGACTTAATAGCTCACAGGCTACCTGGATGGCACAGATGACCAGTGCGTGTCGCCTTTTGGCTTAATCTTCACACACAGCAGCTTTCGTCGTCATAATACCAAACTTTGACATCGATGAAGCTAGCAGCACCCTCCAGATTCCGAGTCGACCAAATGCCAGTCCGCGAGCTGATGTGTAGTGTTGGACAGCGGCGAAGTTTTCGCCAAAGCTTTTTGTGCTTATTGCGTAAAAGCGAACATCGGATGACTTTTCCACATCCGTTTCGCCTTCTTTTACTGCTCCCATCACTGCTCGGGTGTACAGCCCACGGAGTTGTCCTTCATATGGGTTAATGAGCTGTGGCTGTGGCTGTGGATCCTGCACGCATACGGGTGTACTTTTATGTCCTTGGCCTTTACGCCAAAGTTCATGTCGCCTTCAATAGGCCAAACTTCATCACACAGTCTGGTTGATGCAGTGGTTTGGCACGAGCTAACTTGTTCCAAACTGCATGCCAATTTCGACTGGGCTGAACCCGTCACCCACAGTTTGTGCTCAAACTTGTTTTTCCGATTATTTTGGTCCCGCCGTCTATGACTACATGAGTATTCGCCCGTGAAACTTAAGAAGTGAGTGGCGTGGCGGCTGGCTTTGTACGAGAGTAGACATCACATCGTCTAGCTCTTGAGCTGTTCGCCGAACTTGATTAAATGGTTGCAAACGCTTCGCCACGCGCCTGCCCGTTGTTGGTGTGATAATTGGTGTGACAGCAGGCCACTCGACGCGTTACAGGTTCAGTTCACTCACTCACCAAACAGACCGAGGATCGCCAAACGATCCTGAATTGGGGTGTAGCTCTTTTCAATGCACGGGTTGACATCACAAAGTAGGAAGCTGGGTGTACGACAAGACGAATGTCGATTTTTGCCTAGACCTGCGGTAGCCCGCAGCGTTTCCGCAATTCCCAATGGGATAAACACAAGATGCATGAAGTGGTAGAAGTTTACAAGAAGATAGTGAACTGTCTGTTGAGAAGTCGGCTTTCCAGAATTAAATTGGTTTCGAGATGTTTATCAGAAAGAAGACTGTGCGCTTCCCATTATTGATGCCGTTTTCTCTCACTCTATCGCTTCCTTTTAGTCAGTTCATGTTGTGTCGCCACTGACGCCTTCATCACACGACCGCAAGAAAAAGTCCGAAGACGAACCGGAAAGAGACTTGTATACATGAAATCACAGTTGCTTATATAGTTTTGAAGGTAAAAGGAAGGAAAGCTGCTAAATTATACTTGAGCCAACCAACAGAAGGAAAGAAGTCGAATGCAACGGGAGAATAAGCAACCGTGTACTCAAGAGCTAATCGCATATGTCTTTAAGAATTGCATCATGGGACCCCAAGCGTACAATGACGGGCGCTGACCAATCAGAATAACGAAATGTAGCGTTTGAACAAATGTCACGAAACAAACGAGAATAAGTAGTGCAGACCCAAAAAATAAAAACTAGTACAATAGTTGTGTGACAACTACATATTCCTTTAGCATAACCAAGTAGAAAATTGATGCGGAGAAAAACCAGTGGAATGTGTTCTTACAAATGGTACTGCTGAAGATAACAGTGAGATGAGCGTCCATTAACAATGACGTGTGTGCACTAATCGCGTTAACACAGTGGAGCGTTTAAACAGCAATCAAAAGTAGGAAATAGCAAGAATGAAGAATGGTTATTAAGCTCGTTCACAAAATATGGATGTCAAATAGCTATTCTCCTAACAGTTCGTTGTAGGCCAGTTCATCTGTCAAGCGCTTTTTCGACTTGCTATACTTCGAATATTCCTAATCAATTTTTCCTCCGATTGAACGGTTTTCAGAAGTTATTTTGTTGGATGCATCACAACTTTCGCTCGGAAGTCTGGTCTTCTAGTGTAAGCATTTGGGGCTGCAATAAAGCGAAGGATCGGAGCGATTATGCGAGGGGATTTCGTTACGTCACACTGATCGAATTCAGGTAGCTTGGTAATCGAATAACAGTAGAGATGCAGTCACTTCGACCAGCACAGTATCTCCGACTGTATTCTTTTATGTCGAATATGGGACGCTCTTCCTCAACAGCTGTGTTGCCCTCAGCATCAAACTCATTCAAATGGCGAAGTAATTGTGGCACTGTCATGATATCGATCTAAGGCACAAAGGTAGAGTGTACAGAGCCACTGTGCGTGTGGTACTGTTGTACGGCTGCCAGACGTGACCTGTTCGCTCGGAACAGCTGAAACGACTATCATCTTTCGACAACCGCTGCTTGCGAACAATGGCTAGTAAGTAGGTCGGAAGTTAGAAATGGATGCTTGGAGTGAACAATTCAAGCCTCCTTGGAATTACTCTCGAAAACCGTTTAGGTTGACTCGGTTAGGTTATGCGCATGTCAGGCGATCGACTTCCTCGCCGAGCATTAGTAGCAATTCCTGGGCGTGAGTGGGAAAATGCCGAGGCGTACAACGGATGAGGTAATACAGTCCATGGATGAGGTGGAATGTGAACATTAAGAATGTCAACTCATGCCTGGCAACAGCAGAATCTGTTCGTCTTTCAGGTTGAGGATCAAGTAACAGAGACTCCAAATGGTCGGAAGTTTTGGAAGCTATGGCTATTAATCAAAATCAATGGCGTCAATGTCGTGCTATCATTTCTCCTTTATCCAATTTTCCTTTGTAAGCAGAAGAAAAACTTACAACCGCGTGTGTACAACACTATACGTAAAAACATGTCGTGTTCATTTGTTTGTTAAACCAACCGTTTAAAATTCCATTGCACCCATGGTTCTGATGGCACATTTGTCTGTACTCAGACTTTTGAATATATGATTGGCGGCATCCGGTTTCGGATTTGCCTGCCACTGTGACCAGCCACAGGACGCCTGCGCATACAAAGGGACCATGGGTGGCCCGCACTGCACCACCCACAGCTCCAACCACACGCCTCATATCCAGTGTAAAACCGAAGGAATAATACTGGGAGGAATGTGGATGGGAGCCACGTTTCATCAACGGAGCCGGCCCCAACCCCTTTACAGGCAAACACAGGCACGCTGTAGTTGAGACTCAAGCGCACACAAGGCAGTGGTTGGACCGCAGTCCGCTCCACACTGAGTGCATGGAACCACTCGTCGAGCCTAGCACGACCACAAGGACAGTGCACCTCGTCCCCTCCAGCAACGACCAACTGTCTCCTGGCGGCAGATGGAAGAGGTAGTGGGTAATAGACAGGTAGGCACCTTGTCAACATGAACATCAAGCGCAGCCACACCAGGGATGTCAAGCAATAGCCAATCACCTGAAACGACAAGATGAAATAAAACAAATCCAATGATGCATACAGATACGGTGGCATAACTCCTCGCTAAATTAGCATATGAAGTAGGTTGATTACCAATGAATCCGCGATAAGGAAAAATGTCCATAAGTTAGTTAAAAATGCTACAAACGTAACAAAGTTACTGAAGATAAGCTCAATTGGGGTAAGCAACGTGGCCAGTTAATAGATTATTCAGGTAGGCAGAATAAACCAACTAAAGTGGAATGAAATGTAGCCAGCTTAAAAAGACGTAGTTTAAGTGTAAGTTGGTTTAGCCCATCTGCGGTGAAGAAGCATATTTATGTATATATATATATATATATATATATATATGTTGGCTAACACTCGCAAGTTCATCGTGCTTCATGCAGGGATGGGAGAGCCAAACGTCAGTAAACGTCGCTTTTACAATCCTTCCGCCTGTGTCGACAGAGCAGACCACTCATTTACTTGAGTCCAGTAGGTGAAATCACCACTTTATTTCATCGACACACCGTGCGAATTCTGCTGAGATTACTGTGGTCTTTACTCCTCTCAAATTGAATTACCACAGTATTGGGTTTTATGCCTTTGGTCAGGTGAACGATGATTAGTGTCGTTGTAGCACGACTATTCATCGGAGCCAGTCTCCCAAGTGGCGTTTTATACTTCAGTCGACACAGCACTTCGACACCTGGAACCTGTATGTGATCATCTAGAAGTATGGTTTACTCTGTTGACAGTGTACCGCAATTTAGTGTTCACATTTACTGAAACGCTGTTGTTCTCAAAACGGCCGCTTGCTAGCGTCGGTTTCTGTGGAAGAAATTAAACTGAATGGTTCAAACTTCTCGATACAACTAACTCCATGATTCAACAATGGACCAGTGATGTTGCGGTGATGGCTAGGACGGTGTTATAAAAAGTCTGGCCACCACCAACTGGATCCTTCTTAAGCCATCGCAGCAGCTATAGTTCATGCGATAGCTCGGTAACTGAAACGTGTATGGAGTGTCAGACGGTTCTCCAATTTTTTGTATACATGGCTTCATGCAAATAATTCAGAGTATACAAGATGCTATAAAACTTAGATGGTTCATTCTAGTTAAATATTTAGAGTTGATTTGAAAACCTATGCACATTGTCAAACTGGTAACATTCTATTGATCTCTTGTTTCTTTGGAAAATCAATTGACTGTTATTTTCCGTTTCCACTTGGAATACGCTCGCGATTTTTAATGAGACTAGAGCCAACGAAATTCAGTATGGGATTTCTGGAACGAGCAACTAAACTAGACAGATGCATGAAAGCAGAAGAAAAAACTTACATTCGCGTGTGTACAACACTATACGTAAACATGAACCCAAAGGGCGTGGCACCAATAGGGTATTAGCGAATGGTTCTACAATGCCGTAACGTTGATAACTACTTACGTGCATGCCAGATCCATATGCCGCAGTGTTCCGCTCTTTTTGCATTTATTATACCTTGTCTTAAATGTTGATATTCGCGGATCTACGACAACCATAAATTCGTGCCTGTTGATTTGGTCCTATATGGGAGCAGTACCGCTGTAGATAAATAAGGGAACGTCTTAGTTACCTGAGTGCCTTTGTATATCCTTGCATGGCGGTGCCTTGCGATAATTCCTGCGTTCATTCAGGTACTTTACACCCCTTCAGATGGGCAGCTTTGTGCTACCATAACAACCGTCTAATTATATTGGCGCTGAGGTGCCCCTTCCCTGTGGCGACCAGGTGGGTGCCAAAGGGTTGCTGGGTGACAAGTCGGCCGTTGCATCCCAACGCTCTACGTGAAGGTGCCGCGTGGTCCTCACTCACTTGGCCAGCCCCAAGATTTAGGGGGCGGGCTGATAATTAGTAGTAATTGCTGACGCAGTTGCAGGGACCGCTGATCTCTCCAACGATGTGAGCAAGGATTGTCACGACCCATAATGGGGATCGGTCTATGTAGGCTTGAGATTTCTCATGTCCACTACACTTCTCAGTATGGTGGCTAAACTCTTCACACTTCCAAAGCATCTCATATGCTACAATTCGCTAGGCATGTTTTAAAACCAATCTTATTTTACTGCGTGAAGAGCGGAGATGACTAGAGAGGGTTATAGTGATCAGGTGTGCGAAGCCAGTGGCAACCTTTCACCCAACCAGATGGCACATGAAAATCAATTGGTATCGAGCGCGAGTGTTTGGTCATGGGCTTACGTGAGCTGTAATTTCCGCATGTGAAGTAAACGTTTCAAGCAGTGTCAGTTTTGTTTCTCGACTACTAAACAAGGGATACAACTGTTTGGCGACAGAGATGGTTACTCAAATCGTTGTCATGCAAATGGTACAAAGTCAGTAAATGGCAAATGGATCAGCAGCAGAAATTATTTGAAATGCTAGCCGTAAGGTTTACAGCTCACAATTCTGTGGTTCCAGACAGCAGTGGTGATGCACAACGCAAAGTTACCTTGGTCAGTGGAATTCAATAATTCAACTGTGCCCCAGAAAATAGCAATACACTTTAGCAAAGTACTAGAGATTTGAGAATAT
>OX104065.1:59617150-59636944 GCA_944474145.2 Dicrocoelium dendriticum | reverse complement strand
GTTCCACACGCGGTACTCAAGCTTCCAGATTCCCGCCGCTGCCTTCGAGACGCGGATACGCAGCTCACTATGTCGCTGCTAATCAGTCGACATCACACTCCCAAGGTAGCAGAAGCGGGAAGTGGATTTTTAATACTTTAGCACCAATGCTGATTCGCGGCAATATTGAAGATTGCATCTCCGGTGGAGGCTGAAAGTGATAGACAGTTTTGCTTGTGTTGATGATGGGCCTGCATTTGGTCGCTGTCGAAGCCAGAGCACTAGTCATGTGCTGCAACTCATCCGCGCTGTGTGCAAACAACGCACAGTCGTCAGCAAACAGCAACATACGGATAGTTGTCTCACAGGCTAGAATTCTCGCACCGAAACGACGGATGTTCAGCAACCGACCATCAATACGATGCTCCACACGAACACCGTAAGCACAAGCCGCATCAAAAGCACAAGATATCATCGCATGAAGATATATATTACACACGGCAGGAGATAAGACGCAATCTTGCTTCACACCAGAGATAACTGCAAAAGCCTCCGAGGCCTCTCCACTCAGCTGCACTCTCGCTCGCATACCAATGTGCAGACATTCAATTAAACTTACAAACTTACGCGGCAACCAAACTTACCCAACACCAGCCACAATGCCTCGCGGTTCACCGTATCAAATGCCTTGGTGAAATCAACAAAAAGCGAGTACAATGGCTGGTGTCGTTCTCTGCACTTCTCCTGCAACTGACGAGCCGCAAACACCATATCTATATTGCTGCGACCCGAGCGGAATCCACACTGCTCTTCCGCCACGTTAGGTTCCACAACCTGACTGACGAGGCGGTTGAGCAGGATTCGGGCAATCACCTTGCCCACACAACTCAGCAAGTTGATGCCACGATAATTCGTGCAACATTGCTTGCTTCCTTTGCCCTTTTACTATGGTAGCACAAGGGCATCCTTCAGCTCAGCAGGCACCTCCTCCTCAATCCACACGCGTTGCACCAAGTGGTGCAGCGCAGTCACCAACGCGGGTCCGCCGTGTTTCAATACTTCAGGCGGGATTCCGTCGGACCCAGCACACTTGCCGTTTCGCAGCTGAGCAAGTGCTCTCTGCGTCTCAACAGTGTCGGCGTGTCCGCCAGACTCGTCTTTACATTCTGCTGCTTGAGACCGTTCAGTATAAGTCAGTCAATCTCTGAACGGTTGTTCAATAGACAGTCAAAGTGTTTCCGCCAGATCTGCATTATGTCTGCAGTCTGTGTGTAGGTAGCGCCTGAACTGCCGTCGATCAGCATCCTCAGCGGCTCCAATCTCGGTCCATACACCGCTTTCAAATAGTCAGAGAATTCCTTGTGTTGGCGGCGTTCGGTATAGCATTCCATTTGCTTCGCCTTCTCCGTCCACCATGCATTTTTAATGCGACGAAACACGCGAGGCAGTCGGCGTCGAAGTTTGCGAAACTGACTATTCCTCCCCAAGTCACTTGGGTCTGCCACATGCGCAGCAAATGCTACATTCTTCCAACACACCAATGCGCCAATCGTCGCAGTGTTCTCATCAAACCAATCTGGCCGCTTGATGGTCTCTTCGGCAGCAGCTGTCACCTGGTCGCGAATGTGGTGCCACAGGTCGCCCACTGTGGCTATGCAGTCCACATCACACAGGCGTGCAGCCATCGCCTTCTCCAGCTCAGTACGTTTCGCCACAGTACCGAGGGAGAGAATGTTAAATTTACGCCGATTCACGGCGGGAGTGCAATACATCGATTTACGAAAATATATGTACAGTTTGGTGCGCACCAATTTGTGATCAGTGCCACACTCAGCTCCACGCAGTACACGTGTCATGCGCACTTCACGCATATCACGCTGACGTACGATGACATAGTCGAGCAGGTGAGCGTGACCACTCCGTGGGTGCGTCCAAGTTGCTATATCACTCGCACTCAGTGCAAACGAGTGTTCGTGATCGTCAGGCCATGAGTGGCACACAGTGAGAGCAGCCTGTCACCGTTCGCATTCGCTGAACCAATGCCATGCGAACCGATAACATCTGTCCACACCGATGCATCACGACCAACGCGCGCGTTGAAATCACCCAGCAGAAATAGTCGGTCGCTCCTCGGCACAGACCGTATCACGGAGGATAGCTGAGTGTAGAATTGATCACGCGTGTCATCAGGATAACACATGGTCGGACCGTACGTGCTTACAAAGGTGGCAAATTTACCTCTTCTGAATCGTAGGCGAACAGTCATCAGTCGCGCGCTGATGCCTGTTGGTTCACCCACCAGCTGGCCATGGAGGCGATCGGATATTGCAAATCCGACCCCATGATCACGTGGTGCTGAGGCGGCGTTGCCCACCCAGTAGAATGTGTAGCCAGCACCTACTTCATGCAACTTACCTTGCTCAGCGAGCCGGGTTTCACTGAGCCACATAATATCGATGTGGTAAAGCGCCTGCTCCATCGCGACCAGTACAGTGCGTCGCTCCGGGCGCTCACTGGAGTTCCGGTTCAGTAGTGTGTGCACTTTCCAGCACCCGATGCTGAGTGCTTTGCGCGCAGGCATACGATTGCATTGGTGGGCAATCGCACGCGAGGTGGTCGTTGTGCTTCAGAGGTTTGCTTGAGGGACTCCGCTCGGGGCATTCGTCTTAATGGCCTTACCCACAAAGTAGTGGGTTGTTTGGAGGTTTGCTTGAGGAACCACGCCCGAAGCCTTTGGCTCAATAGCCTTACCCACAAGGCAGTGGGGAGCAAATCCAGCTCGGGAATGTAATTTCAGTGACAGATTGGGATCTACTTGACGGCCGTCACACGCAGCCTTGGAGGTACTGCAACGATGTATATATGTTTTGCGACCGTAGTAGGATACGCACCTGCAAGCACGACCAGACGCAGGTGGGTTTTGGCGGGTTTGCACCAATTTGACCAGGGGCTGCCTGGCTTGAGGTGGGCAGTAGCAAACCGTTGAACACCCGGAGGTGTCCTCCCACCGTCAGAGAAAAGGCGTGGTGCTCGTGCTCTACGCCAATAGAGCTGTGAGCTTATAACCCTTAGACCTGTTATCTCCCATGGGTAGGTTTTACGGGAAGAGGGCCATCGACCACTTCCTAACTTCCGAAGAGGATGGACTAGGATACTGGCAGGGCGCCCACAACTAACAGGAGAACGACTCGGGTCCTCAGCCAAAGCCTTCTATTAAATGTACACCCGAAAGGCAGCGGGTCTAGCACGTGGTCAGTTCACTGACTCATGCGGATGGGTGTCTTGGATCTTAGCAGGGAGAAGGGCGAAACACAGCTCAACCAAGCGGTCGCCACGAGGAAGCGTCCAGGACGGGAGCCAGTGGCGCAACAGCAGCAGTGGGTAGACCATCTGTCAAGATCTAGCCACCATCAGCCTCTGCGCACCATAGGCTCTTTCGCCAAATGCAAATATCCATATACATACATGGTTGGTGGCATCCGGTTTCGGATTTGCCTGTCAGTGTGGTCATCCACAGCGCACCTGCGCCTACAGTGGGACCATGGATGTCTTGCACTGCATCACCCACACCTCCATCCACACACCCCATATCCAGTGTAAACCCGCAGGAACAAGATCGGGTGGCATGTGGATGGGAGCCACGTTTCATCAACGGAACCGGACCACACTCCTTCACAGGCAAACACAAACACGCTGTATTTGGGAATCAAGCGCACACAAGGCGGTGGCTGGACCGTAGTCCGCTCCACACTGAGTGCATGGAACCACTCTTCTAGCCTAGCACGACTACAAGGACCGTGTACCCCGTCCCCTCCTGCAACGACCAACCGTCTCCTGGAGCCAGTATGGACGAGGTAGTGGGTAATAGACAGGTAGGCACCTTGTCAACATGCACATCAAGCGCAGCCACACCTGGGATATCAAGCAACATCCAATAATTCGAAATGCCGATGTCGATATGAGGACATAAATACTCGCTAAATGAGCATATAGAAGAAATTGGTTATAAGTGAATCCGTGATAAGTACAAAATGTCCGAAAGTTGTTTAAAAATACCACGCGATAAAATTACGCAAGTTTACCACAATTTGCTTGAGCTACGTGCGCAAGTAAGGAGATTATCAAATATGCAGAACAAACCAAATAGCATGTAAGGAATTTTATCCAATTTAAAAAGTCCTAGTTTAAGTGTAAGTTGGTTTAGTCCAACTGCGGTGAAGAAGCATCATGAATGCGACATCAGCCTCAGCATGGGTCAGTATATATATATATATATATATATATATATATATATATATATATATATATATATATATATATATATATATATATATATATTCTTATGCTACATATTCTGTTACCGGATTTGCCTATGCCCATTATGTTCACCTTTTGGGAACTGTATTTCCGTGAATGTCCTCTGGTCCTCTGTTTTTATGCTATTTTGATAATATTTTTACTATGCTTTCGCTTCAGTACCTTTTTATTGTTCAGATCCCGATTATTTCTTCCCGCCACATTCACGCCTCCACTTTGAGGGGATGCCGTTTTGCGTCTTTGTTCTCTTTTCCAGGTGTTTTCGTTCTGGCTTGAACATATTGTGGTAAATTATTATGCAGCTCGCTTCTGCGATTATTCCATTTATCTGTCTCGCTGTGATCAAAGCTTGGTGACTCCTGGCCTTTGGAATAAAGGGTAATAAAGTGGGAGAGAAGAGGGGACCTGACGTAAAACCTTACTATCCTAAGCAAAGATACAGAGTCAAAGCGCCGACACTTTGTCAACAAAATACCGTCGCAGACAGCCGGCTATCGTACGGAGATAATGTAGCTTTCGCGAGTCAGCTTCCATGAGGCTTTCACCGCCATGCTTCGTAATCAGCGGTACCCCAAAGATAACGGTTTCGAACCCACATAAAACTGGTAATCTGACCGAGGTACAACAGTAAACGTACCTCTGGTGCGGACTGGATGATATACCCCGTGAATTCTCAAGCCAAATAAAAAGTGAATCAAGTGGGCTCCAGTCTGGATGGCGGGACGTACCAACAGCACCCAACCTGGTCGTCAGTGACTAGATTTCCTGCTGTCAAGTCAACGTTTGCGCGCTTCATGCATTGCGCCATCCAACATCCAGCAACCAAGACAGGCTCCCTTCGGCAAGCGTCGGCTGGGCATGTGCAACATGTGCACAAGTTAACACAACTTAATGTTAGCTGTTGTTTTTCAAGAAACTAAACTTTCCATCTACGTCTAGTACTCACCTGCGCTCATCATCGTTGGGTCCACACTAGTGCCATTCAACATCAGCAGTGCCTCTCAGATAGCGACGGTTAAAGACCACATGGGTCTCAGCGCCGTCGTCCGAACGAGCTAAGTTTCGCTCCCATTCAGTAGAACGGTTTTGTATACGTGGGCTTTCAGACCGAAAGCTACCCCGTTCTGAAGACATTGATGTCGCAATTCTAAGGTCTTTCTATCTCTTTTACCACTCCGAGTACCTTCAGTAGTCGCTTGGATATCATTGCCAATTCAGCTGCCAAAATAGGGGAACTGACCTACTACTTCAATTTCCTCGTCGTCGAGAGTCATGTAGTCATGAAGCAGCCGGTGGTACAGTAACTTTGCACTTTGAAGGTACATACCAAATATGGCCAACGCTCCAGAATGTTTATTGCTTGCGCCATTGCGCGATTCTCAAACAACAAGGCTATATCTTTCACATAAGCCGTCTCAACTAATTTTCCGCCGATGGAATGTTCCGTGATGAAATTGCGGTAAAGCTGAAGATAAGTGAGGAGATCGTACTACCTTGGTGAACGCCAGTAGTACAAGTCAAGTTATATGTGCCCGGATGAGTGTACCTTCAACATTTTACACTAATGACTGCAAATGAACTAAAATGCCACCATGAAACCCACAAGGCTTCACAAATGGAAATACAAAATGGGATAAGTGTACATAGATGTCAAGCCAGCAACACCCCGCATTTTTGAGCAACGATAGCAAATGTTCGAGGTGAATTATCAAGATTTTTGTTTGGTGGATGAGACAGTTTTATTAAAGCCTTTCTCTATAAACTGTTTCATTTTATCCAAGGTAACAACAAGTTGCAAAAAGTGCACAGCATCTCGATGCGTTTTTTCAAGCATCGGTGGAGCAAGAGAGCCTCAGTGACCTTGAAAATAGCTCAGCTAGAGTTCGTCAAAATATTCGTAAAACTGACATAATTTTGGCTGCTAACATAGAGACGATGCTTCAGCGAAAACAACGCCGTCCAATTTACAGACCCTGCATATTGTCGGAAAGGCAACTGACAATTCATTACAGACCCTGAGAATAACAGGCGGCCATTACATTGGCTGTTGCCTTTTCGCCGAACCTCTTTTTTACGTTATCTACTGCAGATTACCAGGTTTGCAAGAACAGTCGGACAGAATCCATGTTCAAACTATTTCCAAAGTCACTGGGATCATCCCATTCGACGTCGCATGGTGCTTTTCATGCAGTGGATTATAAGCTTTTCCCCCAAATCGTAGCTTGGAAACAGTTTTTGAAGAACATCTCGCAGACAGGGTTTTTGGTCCCCAAATAAAACGAACGTCAGGCATACGGATTTCTCGTCCTATGTCCCGGTCCCGGTACGCCTTGGATTTGCTATCAAGCTTCTTATCGGGATCCACTGTTTGAAGTTCTCAAAAACGCCAAATTATTTAACCTTCGGATCAAGTATCACTGGATTGGTCACCATCTAAAACGAAAAAAGAGCTAGACGAGCCAACCGCACTGCAGCGTCTGTGACTCTAAACCGACTGAGTCACCTCACTCCCATCAGTGTGTCTGCGTCCACTTCTCCAAGCGTAGACGCTTCACTTGGAGATTCAGCCATGACACCGATAGCTCACAGCCGAAGGAAATCCGGTGCAGATAACAAGCAGGCAACGTACGCATCGATTGCATCGACAAACACTCCGGGAGCAACACACACAAGTTCATCTTCAGTACCGAGCACGCGTGGCGCAAAGCAGCTTTCACTGTCAACTCCAGTGGTGCCCTCTAAACAACCTGAATTGCCGACAAAAAGTATAAAGCAAACACTCGCTAGACAAAACCACGCTACGCTAACTCTCGTGTGCACCAATGTTCCCGAATCCAAATCTGGCACAATAAAAGGCAAGTTACAAGACGATCGCAACCAGTGGAGTTCCATCTGCGAGGCGATTGGCATTCGGGTTGAGCCTGCAATGCTGCAACGCGTAGCACGTCACCCGACCTCAGTGCATTCTGGTGAACCTCGAATTCTTCGAGTAACACTAAACTCAGCAGATGAGACAGAGGCTGTCCTGCTCTCAGCAGTTCGTCTTCGCAACTCACTGAGCGGAGTGCGCATATTACCTGACCTACCTTGGAAAGACCGCGCAAAAGAAGCAGTGGAGCAACGCGGTATTGCTAATAGGGATAGCAAGAAAACAATATTTGTTCATGGTGTTCCCGAGCTCCTGCATGCTTTTGATCACGATGCACAAACACATGACCGAGAGCAGTGGTGCTACATCCGCGAAGCACTCTCTGTTAACAATGTTATTGCCAAATCCCTAACAAGAGTTCCGTTATCACCTAACTACAAGGGCTGCGGTCCAAGGCTAATGAAGGTAATACTACACTCTGAGGGAATGACGCAAGTTCTGTTGGATAGCTGGTTAAAGTTTCGAGCTAGGTTGCCAACAGAAATACGGCTAAAGGCAGCAGGCGAACGACCAAAAGTCGGAAGAAATTCGATGGAACTTGCAGACCCTGCAAATTCTTTATTTGCACAGTCCTTCGGACAGACGGACACAACAGCGTCCACGTCACACAGGAGGACCGAGCACAGCACGAGTGAACCATCAGTTCAGGAACGCTCAATAATGTCATGTAACACCACTGAAATACACAAGCCAAAAAACGATTAATTGCCGGCCACCTAATGGCCGGCTCAAAAGCGAACACAAACTTGACATCCACCAATGAACTCCTAACCACAAAAGCCCTATCTTGCATGTACACAAACGCTCAAGGCCTTCGAAGCAAGTTGGCCGAACCTAGAGAACTCCATGCCTCACAACCGCGGGACCTCGTCATGATTACAGAGACATGGTTAAACCCTGAGATAACCGACTGTGAGATCAAGTTACCCGGTATGTCGCTGCTTCGGACCGATAGAACCGGAGTGGGTGGCGGTGTGATTCTTTACTATAATACAAGCCTCCGATGTGAAGTTATCGATCAACCGGAAATCCGAGCTCCCGATTCGCTTTGGTGCCGCCTTTGGTTGCGAAACAAGGACACATGTCTACTAGCCGTGGTTTATCGCCCGCCAAACTCAACGTCGGAAATGGACTCCAAACTGTACCACGTTTTTCAGTTTGCTTTGAACAAGTCCTACAGCCACATTCTTATTGCTGGAGACTTTAACGTGCACGACATAGAAACGCCGGCAACTGACGGTACGCAGTTTAAAGCCTGTTTGCAAGAACTTATTGCTAGCCACCCTCTTTACAACCACGTAACCTCTCCCACCAGATTTCGAACTTCTAACAAGCCGTCGATACTGGATCTTGTGCTAACTAACGAAGAACTCATGGTTGGCGGGATAGTTACAAGCACACCACTTGGTCGTAGTGATCATGTCACTCTACTTTTTGATTATATATGCTATGCCGAGTACCCGGAAAAGGAGGAGGATAAAGTGCACACTGTCACGCACTACAATGTGTTGTCCAAGCTTGTTAAGGATACATCTTGGACTTTCTTAATCGAATGCCCACCAGATGTTGCCTGGGATATGTTTACAAGGACTTTGAGCACACTGGTAGCGCAAGCATCGGAACAGAAGTCCTTCCAACCCAAAAACCAGAGTAAGTCAATTCTGAGGAGCAGAACACGTAAATGTATGTCCCGGAGGGATTTGGCATGGCGAAATCACCAGGGTTGCCCGAATGCCGAAACCTGGACTGCATACGTGACACATCGTAACTTCTGTGTGAAACTGATCCGCGAAGACAAGGTCACGCATCAGCAGAAGTTAATGAAGCGATTCTGCACTAACCACAAACTCCTGTACAGGCACATTAACGGCCTTCGAAAGGTAAAGCGAGGGGTTCCGGCGCTAGTCACGGCCGATGGATACACGCGGTCAGCAATGGAAGCAGCTGATCTCCTACGGCTTCATTACTCCCAAACGTTCCAACAAGTGTCCAGCCCAAACATTCACCTCATTTCTAATACTCCACCATCTGGTTTAGAAAACATCACCTTCACTACGGAGGCTGTGTTGAAGAAGTTGTTATCCTTGCGTATCCACAGTTCTCCCGGAGCTGATAACATCCGACCAAAGGCTCTACAGGCAGTAGCTAGTGATCTAGCAGAACCACTGGCTGTTTTCTACCAGCGATGTCTAGAGGAAAACCTTATTCCACCAGTATGGAAGCAAGGGGTCATCACTCCTATCCATAAAGGAGGTAGCCGCACTGATCCTGCAAACTACCGTCCAATAACACTACTTCCCGTACTATCCAAAGTGATGGAATCAATCGTCGCAGACGCGCTGATGCAATATTTGGAAAGCCACAATTTAATAGTCCCAGAGCAACATGGCTTTCGTCAAAAGCGTTCATGTAATACTTACCTATTAATTGCACGTAATAGCTGGACTGAATCTGTTGATGATGGAGTTGGAGTCGATGTCATTTACCTGGACTTTTCAAAAGCGTTTGATCGTTTAGACCATCGAGTTCTCCTTCAGAAGCTTCGGAACTACGGCATTGGAGATCCAATCCTGAGTTGGATTAGCAATTTTCTACAAGAACGACTGCTAGTGGTGAGAGTCCGCGAATCATTTTCTCATGCAATCGACGTGACGTGTGGAGTACCACAAGGCTCGGTTCTTGGACCTCGTCTATTCTTGGTGTTCATTAACGATTTGGCGAGATCAATTACTTCCGATTTCTTATTTTTCGCTGATGATATCAAGATATGGCGAAGGATCAGAGGACCGGATGACCATGAACGGCTCCAGCACGATCTTAACACAGTGTCGAACTGGTCAGTTCAAAACGCTCTACCGTTCAATGTAGACAAATGTCGCGTAGTACAATTACGCCATAGACATAACTACACCTACATACTTGGGACAAACGAATTGCAGAATAGCTCCCAGGAACGTGATCTTGGTGTGATCGTACAGAGCGACCTCAACTGTTCAAAACAGGCTGAGGTAGCTGCGAAAAGAGGCAACCAGCACGTCGGCATGCTGCGAAGGGCATTCGGGAGATTCGACCCATCAATCTTCCCAATGATGCTCAGTTCCTACGTGCGCCCGCATGTTGAGTACGCAATCCAAGCTTGGCAACCTTGGTTGAAACGCGACCTAGAAGCGATAGAGGCACCACAACGGAGAGCAACAAAGAACGTGAAGGGCCTGCGGTATCACTCTTACCACCGAAGGCTGAAGTTGCTGGGAATTTTCAGCGGACGCTATCGAAGGTTGCGCGGCGATCTCATATTAGCGTATCAGATATTGAGTGACCCCAACCACGTATGCCGCCATTTGCTGAAACTTAGCCACAACACGCAGCTCAGGGGTAATTGCTTAAAGTTGAAGAAACAATATAGTCGTCTAGAGTGTCGACAGAATTACTTTTCCCTTCGGGTTTGCCAACCCTGGAACGCACTCTCAGACTCAGTATTATCCTCTCCTACCTTGGATGTTTTCAAAAAACGACTAGATGTTGCTCTTAGCTCCCAACGTTTTGTTACCTAAACTCCTCTATTGTGGATTACGCCAAGGATGCATTTCAACAGGATTTATGTATCAAATGGACCTAAGTGAGTGACCATATTTTACTTTTCTCACTCCTTACCTCAACTATCACTGCGCCTCAGTGTCTTTCTGAATATTTACGCGCGATATTTCTTTTTCATTTTACACTGATGTTAATTATCAAGGTATTCATCTCGGCAGATGTTCGATAGATGACCCAGACATATTTTAATTGCATCATATTTACCGCTACCATCCTACGGGACGTGTCAAGCACTTGCTTTTATCCCGTGATAAATCATTGTTCATTGTTCATTGCTTTAATCAAATCCCTTGCGTTCGCTTGAGTAAGTTCCAATTCGCAATCGCGGTTTTGTCACCTCACTGTCTGTTTGTTACGGTTATAGCATAGTAGCATTTGACATTTGTGTTGCTTGTATACTTACGCTGTCTTGGTCTTTTGCGCATGTCTTTATTCACAGGAAAGTGGAACCGACTATACGGAGACAAAAGCTGGAAGTTTTCTAGCAGGCGGATACAATAGATTCTGCGTATTGTCGGGACCGGCTATAGGGTCATTGATCATTCACTTCTGATCACAGAAGTGAGTGCTTAACGGAGGACGGATGAACAACCTCGATGGCCACCGGCTTCTATGAAGACATATAAGTCACCCGGCTGTCAACGGCCTTCATGCTTCGCGGCGACCTCGGCAGTGCTTGCTGCTTCACGGTGGTTTTTTGGGCGCCCTGAATAGTTTGCCTCTACTCGAAAGCCGTTCACCTATAGAGCTGGCTCCCAACGGTCGCGGTATACGTCAATCTCCCCGCTGCCTTGCAGGTTAGGCCTTTGTGACCCAAGACTCCGAGTGGGGTCCCCTAAGTCAACCCTCTTCCTCGGCCTGGGCAACCAGGAAGTACTATGCCCGCACAACCTAGGTATCCATGTCTCAACGATTCTTCGCTCCCTCTCTCCGCTGTCACTCTCTCGAACTACTCTCATCAGCCGAGGTGCTGGCGGCTGAACCTGCCAAACCACCTTTCACCGCACCACCGTTTAGTCACTTTATTCCATGTTCGTTCAACCCCCATTCTTGGTCTTCTTCCTCCGTTTTTGTGTTCACAACATCGTGCCGCATTGGGCAAACGTTCTCGCCATACGGATGAGGAGACTAGGTCGGAAGATGCGCCAAGTCGTGTTGACAAGCCATTTCTAGTGCCCCATACCCAATCCAAGCTGTCAACCTTCAATGTTCGGACGCTGATGCAGATTGAATCACAGGCAACCCTTGCTCGCACTCTAGTGATTACAGACATTGATGTTTACTGTTTCAGTGAGACCCGCTCACAGGAATCTAACACGACGCTGTGACTAGTTTCAGCTTCTGCGAATTCCACTGGCATTTTCACTTTTACGCCGCTGGTTATGCTGACATGGGAATTGCGTTGAACACACGTGCTGAGACCGCGCTACTAGACTGAATCCCTGTTAACAGTTAACTTTGCGCGATCCGACTTGAAATTGCATTGCGACTGTCCATGCGCGAAATCAGCAGACGCTGTCTATTCATTGTGGCAGCGTACGCTCCCACAGATTTCAGCCCGGAGTCACTTAAAGCTGAGTTCTATGGTCAACTGGCCGACCTCCGTAAAAAGCGCCGTGTGCACATCGTGGCGCTCGCCGGGGACTTAACTGCGCAGGTCGGTAGACTTCAAGTTGACGAACGTGAACTCGGCACTCACCGAACTGACAACTGTGATCGACTACTTCAGCTTTGCGCCGGTCACGGCCTTTTTCTGTCGAGCACTAGCTTTCGGGGATCCTGACGCCAACACGCTACCTGGAGACCCCCATCACCTGACCAGTCGTAGACACAAATTGACCACATTGCCATAAGCTGTCGCTGGCGGTGTAGCATACATTATTACAAATCTATCTGGAGTACTTATCTCACTTCGGATCACGCGCTGGTGTGTGCCAAGGTTGCACTACGTTTTGGTGGCTCCAAGTAGCGTCGCCAGAAACGGCTTGACGTAGCTAAGCTTTCTGCCCCAAACGTTCTCCGCGCATTTCAGGATGCCTTGGCATCACGGCTGAAGACTGCCCCATGCACGGATATTGAAGCACACTGGACACACATCCGCAGCGCTATGTACAACTCTGCAACCCTGGTCTGTGGCTTCACCAGAAGTCATGTCAAGCCCTGGATCTCTGCACGATCCCTTTAACTTCTCGAAGTCCGTCGAGCAATTCCTACCAGCGTTAAATACCATTCACGACGCAAGACTACTAACGCTGAGCTCAAACAGCTTCTCCAGGAAGATCGCGAGGCCTGGTGGACGCAGCCGGTCATTGAGGTGGAGCAAGCGGTCACCTCGGGGAATTTCCATAAACTTTTCCTCCTGATCCGATCTACTAGCGGCAAAAAGCCGAATGCAAGCGAAGCTTTATGTGAAACCAATGGCGAGCCAATCCACTGACAGAAACGCCGACTCGAGCGCTGGACCTAGCATTTTGAGCAGCAGTTTAATTTGCCAGTAGCACCAGTGAGTTCCCATTCTGGAGCCCAGAGCGCTCCCTGATGTGTAGACGTTTAACCAACATCCGAGGCCGAGATTGCCCACGAGCTTCGCATCTTAAAGCGCTACAAATCTCCTGGCTTAGATAAACTTCCTCCCGCTCTTTTCAAAGATAGCAGCTTATCACTTGTTCAGGAATTAGCTTCTCTCCTCCAAAAGATCTGGGTCCCTGAAATTATCCCATCTGATGGGAGCCTAGCGGATATCATGCCCGTTTTCAAAAAGGGCACCTGAACTGACTGCATCAACCACAGAGGGATTAGTCTCATCTGTATTGCCTCCAAGGTGCTCGCAGCTCTGCTTCTAAGGAGGCTCAGCCTGGTATACGAACAGAGCATACGTGAAGTGCAAGCTGGGTTCCGCTCAGGTCGGAGTTGCATCGATCACATCTTTACACTCCGCCAAATACTCGAGCGTCGTCAAACATTTGGCCAGCCAACGATATTTGTCTTTTAAACATACTAGCCGCGTTTGACTCAGTCGACAGAACTGCTCTGTGGAGTTGTCTACTGAGAAGGGGAGTGCCCGAGAAGTATGTCATCTTACTTCAAGCCATTTATTCTCAAACCTCGAGCCGAGTGCGGGTGTACGGCGGACTTTCGCCCCCCTTTGGTGTCACCAGTGGCGTAAGAAGGGTTGCTCAGCATCCTCCTTCTTGTTCACTTTCGCTATAGACGAAATTTTGGAGAGTGCTCTGGAGAACTGCGAACCCAGCGGCGTTGAGCTGCTTCCGGAGGACCGACTTCGGGATTTTGAGTATGAAGACGACATCGCCGTAATCTGCGCTTCCTCAAAGGCCAACCAAAATGTTCTGTGTATGCTGGAGATGTCTGTCTCCCAGTTTGGATTGACCTACGCACCATCGAAATGCAAGAATTTCCTGCAGGACTCGCCAGGCGCTCCTCCTGGTCTTACCCTTCTAGGTCATTTATTGGAAGTGGTAGACAAGTTCGTTTGCCTCAGAAGCTGCCTCAGCGCTAATGAGTTAACGATTGAGATCTCTATGCGCGTCTCCAAAGCTCGGGTTGCTTTTGCCAATCTCCGCCATCTCTGGCGTCGAGGTGATCTGAGTCTAGCTCTGAAGGGCCGAGTTTACAATGCCACAGTGAGAGCGGTTCTCCTCTATGGCTGCCAGACTTGGCCTGTTCGCGCAAAGGATATTGAAAGGCTGTCTGTTTTTTATCACCGCTGCCTTCGGAGCATTGCTGGTGTACGATGGCAACATCACACTAGGAATGAAGATGATCGACGAAGGATTTTCAGATCAGACAGACTTTGCCGGCCACTGAGCAGCATACTTTCTCTGCGAAGACTTCAGTGGCTTGGGCACGTTCTTCGCATAGCTACTCATCGCTTACCTCGCAGTGCCCTCTTCGCGCACGCAGACGTCGGCTGGAAGTGCAAGCAAGGTGGACAACGTATGACTTGGGCTAGGAGCATGAAGGATCTAACGTCAAAGTCAGCCGTACAGGCGCTCTCGGTACAGTGGCTGGAGTGTGAAGGCTACAGAACACACATGGAGAGAAACGCTCTTGGATATGCCAAGAAATCGTGCACCATGGCAGACTTGTTGTGATTCACTATTCTCATGAACATAATTTTCCTCTTCCTATCTTCGTATGTATACTGTATTTCCAATAGCTTGTGACACTCTGTAATTGCATTATCGGCCGTCTTATGTATATATATATATATATATATATATATATATATATATATATATATATATATATATATATATATATATATGGCGTAAGAGACTATGGTGCGCAGAGGCTGATGGTGGCTAGATCCTGACAGATGGTCTACCCACTGCTGCTACTGTTGTGCCATTGGCTCACGTCCTGGACGCCTCCTCCTGCCAACCGCTGGGTTGGAGCTGGGTTTCGCCCTTCTCCCTGCTAAAATCCAGGACACCAATCCGCATGAGTCAGTGAACTGACCATGTGCTAGACCCGCTGCCTTTCGGGTGTGCATTTAAGCGAAGGCTTTGGCTGAGGACCTGAATCGTTCTCCTGTCAGTTGTGGGCGCCCTGCCAGTATCCTAGTCCATAATCTTCGGAGGTTAGGAAGTGGTCGATGGCCCTCTTTCCATAAAAACTACCCAAGAGAGATAACAAGTCTACGGGTTATAAATCATAGCTTGATTGGCGTCGAGCACGAGCGCCATGCATTTTCTCTGACATTGGGGGAACACCTCCGGGTGTTCAACGGTTTGCTACTATCCACCTCAAGCCAGGCAGCCCCTGGTCAAATTGGTGCAAACCCGCCAAAACCCACCTGCGTCTGGCCGTGCTTGCAGATGCGTATCCTACTACGGTCGCAAAACATATATACATCGTTGCAGTACCTCCAAGGCTGCGTGTGACAGCTGACAAGTAGATCCCAATTTGTCACTGAAATTACATTCCCGAGCTGGATCTGCTCCCCACTGCCTTGTGGGTAAGGCTATGGAGCCAAAGGCTCCGGGCGGAGTTCCTCACGCAAACCTCCAAACAACCCACTACTTTGTGGGTAAGGCTATTGAGCCAAACGCTCCGGGTGCAGTCCCTCAAGCAAACCTCCGAAGCACAACGACCACCTCGTGTGCGATTGCCCACCAATGCAATCGTATGCCTGCGCGCAAAGCACTCAGCATCGGGTGCTGGAACGTGCACACACTACTGAACCGGAACTCCAGTGAGCGCCACGAGCGACGCACTGTACTGGTCGCGATGGAGCAGGCGCGTTACCACATCGATATTATGGCGCTCAGTGAAACCCGACTCGCTGAGCAAGGTAAGTTGCATGCAGCAGGTGCTGGCTACACATTCTACTAGGTGGGCAACGCCGCCGCAGCACCCGGTGCTTAGGGTGTCGGATTTGCAATATCCGATCGCCTCCATGGCCAGCTGGTGAGTGAACCAACAGGCATCAGCGCGCGACTGATGACTGTTCGCCTACGATTCCAGAGAGGTCAATTTGCCACCTTTGTAAGCACGTACGGTCCGACCATGTGTTATCCTGATGACACGCGTGATCAATTCTACACTCAGCTATCCTCCGTGATACGGTCTGTGCAGAGGAGCGACCGACTATTTCTGCTGGGTGATATCAACGCGCGCGTTGGTCGTGATGCATCTGTGTGGACAGATGTTATCGGTCCGTATGGCTTTGGTTCAGCGAATGCGAACGGGTGACATGCTGCTTTCACTGTGTGCCACTCACGGCCTGACGATCATGAACACTCGGTTTGCACTGAATGCGAGTGATATACAACTTGGACGCGTCCACGGAGTGGTCACGCTCACCTGCTCGACTATGTCATCGTACGTCAGCGTGGTATGCGTGAAGTGTGTATGACACGTTTATTACGTGGAGCTGAGTGTGGCACTGATCACAAATTGGTGCGCACCAAACTGTACATATATTTTCGTAAATCTATATATTGCACTCCCACCGTGAATCGGCGTAAATCTAACATTCTCTCCTTCGGTACTGTGGCGAAACGTATTGAGCTGGAGAAGACGATGACTGCACGCCTGTGTGATGTGGAATGCATAGCCACGGTGGGCGACCTGACGCACCACATTCGCGACCAGGTGACAGCTGCTGCCAAAGAGACCATCGGGCGCGCAAACTGTAAGCGGTCAGATTGGTTTGATGCGGACAGCGCGACGATTGGCGCAGTGGTGTGTGAAAACAATGCCGCATTTGCTGCACATGTGGCAGACCCCAGTGACTTGGGGAGGAATAGTCAGTTTCGCAAACTTTGACGCCGACTGACTCGCGTGTTTCGTCGCACAAAATATGCATGGTGGACGGATAAGGCGAAGCAGATGGAATGCTATACCGAACGCCGCCAACACAAAGAATTCCGACTATTTGAAAGCGGTGTATGGACCGAGATTGGAGCCGCTGAGGACACTGATCGACGGCAGTTCAGGCGCTACCTACACACAGACTGCAGACATAATGCAGATCTGGCGGAAACACTTTGACTGTCTATTGAACAACTGTTCAGAGATTGACTGACTTATACTGAACGGCGTCAAGCAGCAGAATGTGAAGACGAGTCTGGCGGACACGCCCACACTGGATGAGACGCAGAGAGCACTTGCTCAGCTGCGAAACGGCAAGTGTGCTGGGTCCGACGGAATCCCGCCTGAAGTATAGAAACACGGCGGACCGGCGTTGGTGACTGCGCTGCACCACTTGGTGCAACGCGTATGGATTGAGAAGGAGGTGCCTGCTGAGCTGAAGGATGCCCTCGTGCTACCATTGTACAAGGGCAAAGGAAGAAAGCAATGTTGCACGAATTATCGTGGCATCAGCTTACTGAGTTGTGTTGGCAAGGTGGTTGCTCGAATCCTGCTCAACCGCCTCGTCAGTCAGGTTGTGGAACCTAACGTGGCGGAAGAGCAGTGTGGATTCCGCTCGGGTCGCAGCAATATAGATATGGTCTACGCGGTTCATCAGTTGCAGGAGAAGTGCAGAGAGCGACACCAGCCAGTGTACTCGTTTTTTGTTGATTTCACCAAGGCATTTGATACGGTGAACCGCGAGGCATTGTTGCTGGTGTTGGGTAAATTTGGTTGCCCGCGTAAGTTTGTACGTTTAACTGAATGTCTGCACATTGGTATGCGAGCGAGGGTGCAGCTGAGTGGAGAGGCCTCGGATGATTTTGCAGTTATCTCTGGTGTATAAGAAGATTGTGTCTCATCTCCTGTCCTGTTTAGTATTTATCTTCATGCGATGATGTCTTGTGCTTTTGATGCGGCTTGTGCTTACGGTGTTCGTGTGGAGCACCGTGTTGATGGTGGGTTGTTGAACATCCGTCGTTTCGGTGCGAGAATTCTAGCCTGTGAGACAACTATCCGTATGTTGCTGTTTGCTGACGACTGTGCGTTGTTTGCACCCAGTGCGGATGAGTTGCAGCACATGACTAGTGCTCTAGCTTCGACAGCGGCCAATTCGAGCTCACCATCAACACAAGCAAAACTGTCTATCTCTTTCAGACTTCATCGGAGATGCAATCTTCAATATTGCCGCGAATCAGCATTGGTGCTGAAGTATTAAAACCACCTCTCGATTCTGCTACCTTGGGAGTGTGATGTCGACTGATTAGCAGCGACATAGTGAGCTGCGTATCCGCGTCTCGAAGTCAACGGCGGAATTAGGGAAGCTAGAGTACCGAGTGTGGGACAATCATCAGCTTGTCATTAGCACGAATCTGATGGTGTACAAATCCATGGTGCTGTCCGTTCTTCTATACGGCAGTGAAACGTGGACGATGTACCGACGGAATGTGCGATATCTCGAGCGGTTCCACCAACAGTGTTTACGGCGGATTAGACGTATTGGATAGGGCGACAGAGTTGATGACACGGAAGTGTGGCGTCGGAGTGGGATATATGCAGTTGGCTGAGGTGGCTGGGTCGTGTGGGCCGTATGGATTCGACGCGGATTCCGAAACAGCTATTCTATGGTCAGCTGAATATTGGGAAGCGGCATGTGTGGAAACCAAATTTATGTTATCAGGACATGAGCAAAGTGAGCCTCTCACGTTCTAATCTTGATTACGTATCATGGGATCGAAGGCGGTTGATCGGCGTACATAGCGCGATCTGCTCACGAAGGCAGTTGCCGAAGTGCGGGAGAAAGACGTCATAACTGCAGCGAGGAAGCGGCAATTGCGGAAGCGACAAGCTCCGATGGGTTGTACTCCATCCACATCGAGCGCATGGTGCTGTAGCACATGTGGTCGCGAGTGCCTGAGTGAGGCAGGCCTATTGAGCCATGAGCGAGTTCACCCTTGACCACCACCGAAGCGACGACACATCCTGCAGAGAACGTAGGCAGAACCGGCGCAGCGTTTGTAGGTACGGTGCATTCGATTTACTAACCGCGTGCTTGCATGCTAAGTCTCTTTATTTCAGGCGGTGAGTTTTCAATTTTGTCCTAATGCTTTTCTTTCTCATCTAAATGTGTACCTCTACTCTGTTCTATAAACTTGCACACATCGCTTAAACGAATTGTAGTTCATTTCGATAACATTTTCGTGTTTGTGGCATTTCCGCAAAATATACGTTGTAACCTAGTGAACTTATCTCGGATTCCTTTGTAAACAACTTATTTCATATGCTCCTTAATTTAAGATTTATGTCACCGTTTTCTTATGCATTACCCGATTTAGTTTATTTGTTATCTTTTTTTACGTGATTGGCTGTTGTTTGATATCCCCGGTGTGGCTGCGCTTGATGTGTATGTTGAGAATTTGCCTACCTGTCTATTACCCACAACCTCGTTCATACTGGCTCCAGGAGACAGTTGGTCGTTGCTGGAATGGACGGGATGCACGGTCTTTGTGACCGTGCTATGGTCGAAGAGTGGTTCCATGCACTCAGTGTAGAGCGGACTACGGTTCAGCCGCCGTCTTGTGTGCGCTTGATTCCCA
>OX104065.1:59595327-59616651 GCA_944474145.2 Dicrocoelium dendriticum | reverse complement strand
CTAGAGAAGCAGTAATCGACAAGCGCATATGTCATTTCGCGCAGCACGGAATACCGGAAGAACTGGCCTCCGACAATGGGCTGGTGCTCTGAACGCTCACATTGGAAAACTGTCCACAGATGAGCTGCGGCTGCGCGGCCAACATGGTGTCGGCTCCTGTAATGATAACCGTAAGTCATCTCCTCACTTGTGTGAAGATGTTCATCTGTTTCTCTCGAGAACTAACGACACAACACCCGCCGGACGGTGACATGGCGCCCACCAACCTCTGACCAAACATGGACGCAAATCGAGCACATCGTGCTCAATTACCGCTGGAGGGGCTCCGTCCAAAACTATCGCTCGGTTTGGAACACGAGCGTGGACTCTGACCACGCGTAAGTTTGTGCCGGTCTTACTGTTCGCTTCGGTGGGCGCACGCCGCGTGGCTTGCCTGTTGGCGGAGCCAAATGTTCTGAATGCGCATTAAAGTACGCTGGCATATGACGAGTTGGCGCTCTCTGAACACAGTAGAGCACACGGATTGCATATCCACCAGATGTTATTAGTAGCAGGCATCCCTTCATGTGGCAGATCAAATCGCCAAGCTGGACACTGGGTCTCTATGCAGGCTCCGGAACTTTAGGTGCTCGCCGACACATTCCGGCTGGAAGCGAATACAGCGAGACTCTGTTGTATCCCTTAGTTGATGATCGCGAGACAACAATGACGCTGATTAAAACGCTTCCTTGTATATGCGGAAATTACAACTGACACAGAAGGTGTTTGCCCATGTCCAACAACACTCGCTCGATACCAAGCGATTTTCATGTGCCATGTGATTGGTTGGAAGTTTGACTCACGTGTGCACTCTAACAGACTTGCAGAGACTTCAAGGCGAAACTGTGTGCTAACCGAAGAGAGCGCGAATCCTGGTGGTCTCATCGTTCATCGGAGGTGGAAATGGTCTTGGTAACCACCGGAAATTATTCCGTCTGATACGCGAAACCGGCAGAAGGAGACCTGGTGTTAGCATGACCATACGTGACGAGGGTGGACGGCCAATCCACAATTCGTAGAAACGCTTGGATCTTTGGACTGGACACTTTAAAAAGCGGCTTAAGCAACCGGTTACCAGCTTCTCCATCGGCCACTGATGGCCCTTCTCCCTGAGCCGACCCCTGGACCAGTCTTCATGCGCAGAAGTCGAAGGTGAGATCAGACTGTTGAAAGTGAATAAGGCCGCAGGAGCAGATAGACTACTTCCAGCTCTCTACAAACTCAGGCGACCCGCTCTTGTAGATTATCTGTACAAATTGCTTGTAAAGCGGTGGGAGCAGGAAACTATCCCAACAGACTGGATCCGCTCCGGTATAGTCTCAATGTTCAAGGAGACTCATGTTCGGAATGAGACAATCATTATGGGATCAGTCTGATTTCAATTGTCTCTAAGAAACTTGCCTCGGTGGTTGTTCATAAACTTTCTGGAACACTTGAATGTCAGATTATTGAGGAGCAAGCCGGGTTTCATCAAAGTCTCGGCTGTATTGATCACCTCTTCACGTTACGTCAATTGTTGGTTCACCGCCACATTTGTTGGCAGTCAGACATTCTCGTGTTCCTCGACATCAAGGGGCACTGACACGCGTGAGGTGTGTGCTCCTGGTTCATTTGCATTATTCCCTTCTATCCTCGCTCCATCTTTTCGCCGCATTGTCACTGTAAGCTCATTCGAACCGGATTTCCCAGCCCCACACCATCATAGGTGGAATTATCTTCCACGAGTCAAGTCCGTGCCGTCATTAACCGCTTTCACTGACATCCGTGATTAAGTGCAGGCGGATAACTCAATCACATTGAGCATATCACCTTTCTGTCTGACATCATTCGATACAGAATTCCCGAGGCAGTCCCAAAAGCCTAAGCTTATTCCAATCCGGCCTTTCTCAGCGCAGCTGTGAAAGAATTTGTGATCCCTCAATCCGTGTTCAGCGCTGTGTTCAGATTCAGTAAGCAGGTTCCATTCACTCACCATTAATTTTAACCTTGTCAGCCAGTGTGCCTGCTTAACCCATTACACGGACCGCGCGATCACGCAGACCGCTCATTTGACCTTGCAACCACCACGCTCGCCTGACCGTTGTGCACCCCTCTCAAAGCTGGAATAGTACAAGACGATAACCAACCCACAGGGTCAGGTAACGACACCAGGTTGAATGGCGGAAACGAGAATCAGGAAAGGCTCCAATCGAAAGGCATTTGCGGATTAGGAGAATGTCCGAGTAGTTAAATTCCGTCTAGCTTGCTCGCACTGTTTGGAATGGCATCATCCGAAATGTGTAAACGTGTTCCAACAAAGCTATGAGAGCGAAATAGCTCACAAGAGGCACTTTGGTTCTGTACTGCGTACTCCACCAACCCACTCATTAAGTGATCGCTTATCCTAGTTCAGAAGTGAGACCGGTTAACCGCAGAAGCAGAGCAGAGGATAAACAAAAAGATTACTTCAAATCAAGCGAGCATGCGCCAGGGAAGCGTAGCGGTCTCTAAGCAACGGAATGCTGCACAATCCGCTTCCCCTGAACCGCAATCAGCCACGTCTCTGTCTCCGTTGTCTTCTCTAACTTTGGTAGAACGACGGGTGAAAACCAACCGTATCTACGGAAGTCAAACAGTACTCATGGCAAAGAAAATTAGGTACCAGTCGAAACGTCTAGTTAAGCAACTTCCACTAGACCTGACATCTAGCATAAACAAAGATGAAGCAACCGAACACTAACCCTCGGTACCTGTAGCTCAAATGCCTCTTGTCGAGACAAAGCTCCAGGGATATCAGTTACATATGAAGAGATTGCTGCAAAGGTCAGCCCAGAGGCCGCCGTTGCGGCCTCTTCTGTTGGAAACACCATTAACGCGAATAGAGGGACAAACAGTAAACAAGCAACACTTGTCAGCAGACCAGGACAAACGAGTGCCACACTTTGTAGATCAACGAAAAAAAGATCCAACAATAGTGCCCGGACTGTTGCATGCTCAACTGTCCCTGAATCTACCGCCATCACGTTGCAGGATACGTTATCGCACGACCAATACCAATGGAACGCATTGTGCGTGCTGATGAGTGTCAAAGCCAAGCCCATAAACTTATTACGAAGTATTCGTCATCCGAACTCGCCACACTATGGAGAACCCAGACTTATTCGAGTAACTCTAGAATCCTCCAGCGAACTAGAAAACGTTTTACCCTCCGCAAGCGCGCTAAAACACGGATCCAGTGGGATACGCATCTATCCCTATGTCCCTTGAAGCGCTCGGCAAAAAGAAACACCGAAGAAAGGCACAGCAAACAAGACCGCTTAAACGAAATCTCCATACATGGCGTGCCAGAACATCCTTCTAACAATGATCAAGAGACCGGAAGCATGATTTAGAATAGTGGCGATTCTTTCCTGAAACACTTTCTTTGGATAAGATTGTGACGCTATCGCTCACCAGCATACTTCTCTCACCAAAGTATAGAGGATGCGGCCTTAGCATCCTAAAACTTGTGGTTCAGTCAGAGCAACAAGCAAAAGATGTTTTGGATCGGTGGCGGAGAAATCGGAAAAGTCTGCCTTCTGAACTTCGGTTAAAGGTCGCAGGAGCTCTGCACAGTGCAAATATTAAAGCACCTGAAGCATCAAGCATACTGGCAAATCTACAGAAGCGTAACTTGACTGCTGCTTTCATTGACTCTGACGTGGGTCTAAACGAAGAGTGGGGCGCACCTTGGCCTAATCAAGTTTCAGACGAGGTATCATTATCCCATCAAAAAGGAGTAACTGCCGACCTCTCATCGGTCGCGCTGAACTTTCGCTACCTCACATGCCACTGATCCGGAACGATAAGCTCACAAAAGGAGGAGGGGTAATTCTGTTTTACCCAACCGACTTAATCATCATCATCATTATACACGTTGGCCGGAGGTGGAAAACACCTCAGCTATTGTGCCGCAATACAATACAAGAAAAGAAAAGAAAAAATCAAACAGTGGCACGCCCGCTGAATCTCCAGTAACGGATTGACATCGCTCCGAAGAGCTAACAGCTGGCTATCGTGCCATAAAAAATGTTATATTATACCTAACAAGTGGCATCGTGATTGGAGGGGGGATGTTAAGCAGGAGGGGGATGGACAAAGGAACTCACAACACAAACGCCATTGGGGTCGGCTCCAATCCATATCAGCAAGTGTGTCCAACCAAACGTGTTCACCGTCCTTAGGACCCCCAGCCAGGCAGTCGGGATGCACCAAACGACACCAACTTCGAAGTGAGGGTTTTCATTTCTCTCGACCAAGTCATCACTTGGCCTCCCCTCCTCCTCTTCCAACCGCACCCACAACGCGCAAACAATGCACGTCGCAGGAGTCGGTGTGCTGGCATGCGTAACATGTGGCCCAACCATCGGAGCCTGGCGCGTGATATAATGGTGCTGAGCGGTTCACTCGCTCTTCCTGCACCAAATACACGACGTCGAACACGCTCATTGCTCACTCGGTGCTCGCACCAGACATGAGTTAAACTGCGAAGACAGCGATGATTGAATATGACGAGCCTCTTTATGTCTGTCGACCTGATGGGCCAGGTTTCACAACCATATAGGAGAGTTGAACGGACGGCTGCGTTGTAAACTCTGCCCTTCAGGGCGAGAGTAATGTCGCGTCTGCGCCACAGGTGGCGGAGATTGGCAAAAGCACCTCGAGCTTTTGCTATACGGTTCGTAACCTCATCTTCAATCCCATGGGTGCTAATATAGCTGCCTAGGTACTTGAATTCCTGAACGACTTCTAGCAGATCACCACCAAGCGTTAGCGAAGGGTTGGATCCCTGCCAATCTTGGAGAAGTACTTTGCATTTCGATGGAGCAAAGCATAGCCCAAAACGATTGACAGCCAGTACTAATCGGTTCAGTGCTGTTTGGCATGTTTGGGCGCTGTCGCAAATTAGGGCAATATCGTCCGCATACTCTAAGTCAAGAAGTCGCTCACCAGGAAGTAGCTCTACACCTTCTAGGTCGTGTCCAGCGAAAGCTGTTTCCATGACTTCATCAATAGCGAAATTGAAGAGGAAAGGTGACAACAGGCATCCTTGTCTCATACCGCTGGTGATACTGAAGGGTGACGACAGTTTGCCGTAAACCCTCATCCTGCCCGAACTATGCGCGTACAGCGCTTTGATAATGTTTACATATTTATCAGGCACACCTTTCCTCAGCAGACAGTCCCAAAGAGCACATCGATCGACTGAGTCGAAGGCACCTTTTATGTCAAGAAACACGATAACGGGGGTCGCCAATAAACATGGCGGTGCTCCAACACTTGACGCAAGGTGAAGATGTGGTCGATGCAGCCCCGACCTCGACGAAATCCGGCCTGCTCTTCACGAATCTGGCTTTCACGAGTACCAGTCAGTCTGTGGAGAATGATAGAGGCAAGCAATTTAGAGGCAAGCGAAATCAGACTGATCCCTCTATGAATGCTGAATTCCAAACGAGAGCGTCCCTTGAAAATTGGGACAATGGCGGAGCGGTTCCAGTCTGTCGGGACTGTCTCCTGCTCCCAAAGTTTTACTAGCAACTCGTGTAACTCATCTACTAGAGCAGGTCCCCCGAATTTGAAGAGGGCTGGAGGAATTCTATCTGCTCCTGCGGCTTTATGCAGTTTCAGCAGCCTGATCTCAAGTTCGACTTCTGCGCGTGATGGCGGATCCAAGGAGACGGCCTAGGGAGAAGGGCGCTCAATGCCCGAAGAAGAAAGCGATAACTCATGCTGGTTAAATTGCCTTGTAAAGTGTTCAGCCCGTCGCTCCAAGCGTTCTGACAGGCCGTGGATCGGCTGCCCACTCTCGTCGCGTATGGTCTCGCTAACACCAGGTCTCCTGCTGCCTGTCTCCCGTATCAGACGGAATAACTTACGATGATTACCAACGGCAGCGGCTGTTTCCATTTCCGATGCACGATGAGACCACCAGGTTTCGCGGTCCTTCTTCAGGCTAGCACGTAGTTTTGCCCTTAAAGTGCGAAGCCGCGGGGGAATCAGACGCCCAGTTCCCCGAGTCTCTTTAGTGCCGTTTTGATTCGTTCTCCGAGCTGAGTAATTTAATGACAAACGTTTCACCACTTCCCTCAGTGGCATCTCCAGTGCACTGCTCCGTAGAGGAAAAGCTTACGGAAAGTGTCGTCCGGACGTAGCGTTTGAAATTAGCCTCGTCGATCTGTGTCCCCTGACCTCTGTTTGTTCGATATTTGGCCGTCCAGTTTCACCCTTTCTCAGCTGTAGGTACACGGGATCGAGGTCATTGCGGAGGTTCAGTGAATTCTCCGTAGAGAACCACGCCTCTATGAATTCCCTTACTTTTCTTGTCCCCTCCGTGCGCCAGAATTCCTGTTTTGTCCCACTTAACGTTGTGTCCTTCCTCATCGAGATGCGTTGAGATCTGTGACGATACGTGATGGTATCGAGATGTACGCTTGTGCTCTTGTCTTCTTATGGATAGTTTTCACCCCGTTTATCACAGTTCTCACATTGTATCCTGTAGACGACATTTTGGCCTTCGTGTGCCTCCAGTCTTTCTTTATGTCTTGATCCTATTCTTTGCAAAATCACAGTTGGTATGTGAACTATCGTCAAGTTGTGTGGTTTGAGGAGTGCCGCTTGCAGTTAAAAGCAAGGACTCTTGCTTTATTGTCTTGATGTACCGCCCCCTAACTCTACTCCCGAAACCGAGTGCCACCTAGCGGCTGCTTTAAAATGCAGTTTACAACGAAAGTACACTCACCTACTTAGCATGGGCGATTTCAACGTGCATTGTTTGGAAGCTCCTGCCACGATTGCAGAACAATTCAAAGCCGATCTACAAGATCACATAAACAGTGTTCCTCTTTACATTCACCTCACTTTGCCTACTCGGTTCAGAACAGATAACAGGCCATCTGTGCTGGATCTTGTGCTTACCAACAAGGAGCATTTCATTGATTTGTCAGTTTTAAACTGTCCGTTGGGTCGCAGTTATCCGTTGCAAATTCGTCTGCTATGCGGAATATCGGAATGCGAACAAGGAGATTGTGCGAACCAACACAAGCTACGATCGATTAGCCCAGCTCGTCAGCGCTACAACTTGGTCGTTCATTTCTGAAGAACCCCTGGCTCGATTTTGACAACAAATTCAGTCAGCTGATTGCACAGGCTTCAGAGATAAGAGTTTGCATTAAGTGTACATCAGTTTCTTTCGTTAGGAGCAGAACTCGAAAATGGATGACAGTGCGCAACGCAGCATGGCGAGTGTACAGAGAAGCTCCTGCACCAGCAAGTTGGGACAATTACGTAGCCCAAGGTAAGCACTGCACTCAACTGCTAAGAAGACAAAACTGCATATCAGTAGAACATCGCAACTCCTTCAGTGCTAACCACAAACTGCTGTTCAAGCATGTCACTAGCCTACGAAAGTGAGGCAAGGATTTCTTCCACTCAGGACGGTCGATGACCCAACAAGCACGGCTGTGGAAACACCAAACGCGCTGCGGATGCAATATGACACCACGTTTCAGAGGGTTGTGCCACCAAGTGATCTTCCAACCTTTGTGGTCTCTCCGCCAGAACTAGCCCACATCAATTTTACCGCTGAGGCTGTATTGCAAAAGCTGACGTCTCTACGCTAACACAGCTGGCCGGGTTTCGATACCTTTCGTCCGGAGGCACTGGGAGCAGCAGCAAGCCAACTGACAGGACCTTTAACTCAGTTTTTCCAGCGCTGCTTAGCCCAGAATCAAGTTCCCGCTATGTGGAAGCTCGGAATACTTAACCTAATTCACAAAGGTGGAAGCAGAACGGATCCCTCCAACTACCGCTCAATATCCCTTCTTCCTATACTCGCCAAGGTCGTGTAATCCATAGTTGCCGATGCACTGGTGTAGTAGCTGGAATACTGTAACCTCATCGCGCATGATCAGCACGCCTTCCGTCGACGACCGTCATGCATAACGAATCTACCAATGGCACGCGGTAGTTGGACCGAGGCAGCTGACGCTGGAGGAGACGTTGATGTGATCTACCTGGATTTTTCCAAGGCTTTCGATAGTCTAGACCATCGGACACTACTCGCCAAGCTTCAGTATTACGGGATGGGCGACCCACTTTTAAGCGGGATTGCCAACTTTCTACTTCAACGGCAATTAGTGGTCAGAGTTCGGAGCTCTTTATCGAACCCCATATTAGTCGATTGTGGTGTGCCCCCAGGCTCAGTTTTAGGTCCACGTTTGTTTGTGGTGTTTATTAGGGAAGTTACACAGGGAATCGTTTCAAAATTCCTAACGTTTGCCGACGATATCAAGATTTGGCGTAACATTCAGGTGAACGCCGACCAGAATCTGCTTCAGAGTGACCTAGATACTGTGTATCAATTGTCAACCCAAAATTTACTGCATTTCAACATGTGTAAATGCAAAGTGCTTTCCATCCAACATCAGAGCAGCTACTCATACCGGCTTGGAACAAATGTACTGCAAAAATCATCTGTCGAACCTGACTTGGTTGTCCTCGTTCAAGATGACTTGGGTTGCTCCAGGCAACCCGAAAACGCCTCGAAGACTGGGAAGCGACACATCGGGCTGTTGCGACGAGTGTTTGGACAAATAAGCAGCTCCATATTTCAACAAATGATCAGTGCGTATGTTCGTCCCTACGTCGCATACTCAATTCAAGCCTGGCATCCATGGCTGAAACACCACCTTAATGTACTGGAGCAACCACAATATCGGGCATCTAAGGACGTAACTGGAATTCACAATCTTTCCTACCAGGAGAGGCTGCAACGATTGGGGGTATTTGGGGGAACCAATCGCAGACTACGAAGCGACTTGTTTTTGGCATACTTGATTCTGCGAGAACCACATCATGTGTACCGCCCTTTACTGCCGCTCAGCACCAATACAACCCAGAGGGGCTATCCATGGAAACTCGCAGAACAATACAGCCGTCTGGAGTGTCACAGAAATTTTTTTTAAATTCGTCTGTCAACCGTGGAATGCTCTCCCAGAATCGGTTGTCGTTGCATCGACAGTAACAGTATTTAAAACACTGTTGGATGATGCACTTATCCACTTACACTTTGTCACTTAGCGTTCCGTCCCCATCCCACACCTGGACTTTAGCATAGAATTATTTAATGTTCACTGCGGGTGCTGTGGATCAAAGCGGATTGCAGGACTACGGCGAAGCAAACGATAAGTTCTTATTTCATATTTAAAATACCAACTGTGTTGTTATTATCATTATTATTAGCATTATCGTTTTATCGATATCGCCACCAACTATACAACGGGACTTGTAAAGCAACGCTTTTTAACACGTATAAATTCATTACCCATTGTTCATCCGTCCAAGTCTTTTATAGCCCATCGAACATAGTCCGCTGTGACCGAGTTCAATTGCTTTCTGATATCCTCGTTTGTTTACGCGCACCGTCTCGGACTAGTATTTATTGGTCCTACAGTATCTTCAATCAAAAGGACTGGGTATGCAGCAAAGTTCTGACAAGCGAATACTGTTACGAGTTTGTCTTCTTCAGAACAAAGAGGGGATAGTGGAAAATGCAATGAGTACATTTAGAAAACTGTGCTTCGAATGCGGGATAAGCATGGAGCGTCGAGTTCGTCAGAAAAAAAGCATGGCTTGGGAAGAATCGTTTGATTCATCCATGAGATTTATGTCGAATTGGGACGGGAAACGCTGTAGTCATTGACAAGTTGACTGAGAAAATGTCGTAGATTTCAGCAAGTTCATGAACTTGCAAACAAATATTCTTTCTGTACACCGTCGAATATGCTTGATGAGAACTATCACTGTTCACTTAGCGAAGTTGATAAGGACATAGAACAAGAGTTCCATGACGGAATTAGATGGCTATATCACGTGAAAGCTTTAGGAAACACAACAAATCAATGAACCGTTCGAACTTTTGAGCTTCATACATAGATATCACCATGGGAAATCTGCATAGATTATTGTGATCTTGCTGGGCATCTTTCTTACCCAGGCAATTAGCATTGTCATCTGTGAGCGTTCTTTCTCTAAATTGAACTTTATAAAGAATTAGTTTCGATCAGCAATAAGCCAGACAATACTGACGGATTTGGCAGTTATCTCCGTAGAGAGCGAACTGGCCGATGGACTGAATTTTGACACTGTTATCGGAAGTCTCACCGCATGTAATGCGCGAAAAGTGTATCAGAAAAGTAAAATTAGTTCATTGGTTGCTGTTCACTGTCACGAAATATTGTAGAGATGTTCGTAATTTTGTGGGTTTACGGATTTCCAATCGCTAGGGGGGCGACAATACTTTTACCACCGCCCCGAACGACAAAGTATCTGCTATGCCACTGGGATTAGGTGATTCCGTTCTGGGTTGCATAGTCGACTATCTTGTTTAACGTCATTTGTATGTAATGGCTCGCAGCACCCTGTCCAAACCAATCGAATTCCAGTGCGACATACCTCAGGGCTCAGTTATCGGGCCCAGTCTGTTCCTGCTCTTCACAAATGATCTTGCGTGAGTGCCATTTTACTAACTACCTACTATTCGCCGATGATTTAAAATATGCCGTGTTATCACCAAATTGGAGATTCACACAGCCATACAAGATGAGCTGGGTAAAGCATACGCATGGACCATTATGAACATGCTGCAGTTCTACGCCACCAAGGGAAAAGTCCTGAGCATACACTATCAGTGCACCGGCTAGGTTTATATTTCTTACAGCGTGCTTCTCGTGAGTTCGATCACGACGTGCTTGTGCAAGATGACTTTGGTTCGATAGTTCGATAGTGTATGCCGGAATAAAAAGCATAAATTTACAAGGCTCACGGGATGGAAAAGGCACAAGAAACTTAAAGAAAAATTGTTCCAACGTGGAACGTGAATCAGCAGTAGTAAAGACATCGCACTTTATCACACTGTTGCTTGGCGCTCAGCACTAAGATGAAAGTTTAGAAGTCTCTCGAATGTCGCCATGTTTGGTACGTTCACCACATGTGTTGTTATTGTATTCCAGTGGGTACAGATTCTAGGAGAGTAAAAATACTTCATGCAATCCAATCGGCAGTGTTGCGTCCCTAGTTCCAGGCGATGGCCTCGACACTGTTTGTAAGAGGCTAGGGTCAGTAGTGATTTACATGGGTTCACGTTTTCAGTTAGTATCCGGTATGTGAGGACGAGATCCCCGCGGAGCCGTCGGTATTCTGAGGAGAACACAGAGAGTAAACGAAGATGCACCTGTCGCCTTGGTAGCTCTTATTTGAGGTTGCTCCAAGAGACAAATATCCCATTTTAACCATGGGCGCCAGGCCTGAACTGCATATTCAACATATGAACGAAGATAGGTGTTGATCAACAGTGGCACTGCCGTCGCTCAAAAGTGTCGAGAGGTCGCCTCAAAAGCCTCAAGTTCAAGCTCATCACCTTCGCTTCTTTCGAGCACTGGAGCGAGTTGCCAAGAGTTTCTTGTACGATGATACCTAAGTCTCGTTCATTAGTCACTTGTTGCAAAATGTGCTGTCCCACTGGATATGTGTTGCTGAAGCTGCTGCGTATCGTCAGCAGGTGGCACTTTGTAGAGTTCAGTGGGAACTGGTTCCTTTCTGTCCACTCGTTAATCCGGTCCAGATCATTCTGTAGATAGGCATGGTCGGAATCTGAGCGAATTGCATTCCATATTCTGGCATCATTTATGTAAACTAAAAACAGTAGCGGGCCGAGGGTGGATCCTTGCGGCATACCACTGGATACGCACAGACTTACGGAGTGAGTATTGGCTATTCTTACCTTGATGGTTCTATCTTGCAGATAATCTTCCAACCAAGTGAGCAGAGAACCGTTGATATCGTAGGCAGCAAGCTTTTGTAGGACAACGAAGTGACTGACTCAGTCAAATGGCTTAGAAAAATTAAGTAAACCACATCTATGGGGACTCCTTCATCAGCTACTCTGGTGGATGAATCTCTGGCAAGGAGCAGGTTTGTGAGACAAAGTCATCGACGTCTGAAACCATGTTGGGCATTGGAAAGTATTTGCAGTCTATCAAAATATCGTGTCAGTTCATCCGCGATTACTAATTCCATCACTTTTGATAAAACAGGTAGGAGAGTAATAGGTCGATAGTTGGCAGGATCCGATCTCTTACCTCCTTTGTATATCGGAGTGATGATTCCACGTTTCTACTCAGATGGCAGTGTATGGGAGTCAAACAGACCCTGGAAAAACGCCGCAAAATCCACTGCTCTGGTGGGAGTAAGAGCTTTAAGTACCTTTGGGCAGATCTTGTCAATTACTAGGCACTGTTTTCCCAGAGAGAATGTAATTTGTTCACGACAGCCTCTGAGGTAAATGTGACACTGGATAAGCCGACGGGATTTGTTGGGTGTTGACAGAGTAAAAGTTCCACGGTAGTTGTACCCAACGAGCCAACCTGCAGGAGTAGAGCGTTCGCGGTATCCACAGCAGTAGTCGTTAAGCCACTGTGGGTATTGGGTGATGTTATTTCAGGTCTAACCTTTTTTATCGTCCACATACCTGAATAGTAGTTTGCCGTTACTCGCAAACTTGAGTACCTTGTTCTCCTGCTATTCCTACCTGTCTGAGCTAATAAGTGACCTGCAGGAGTTCCAGATGGTTTTGTAATTTTGCCAAGAGGTATCACAAGGGTTTAGTGTATGTCGCTACCAAGCCTCTTCCTCTTTTGATCCATTTACGTGTTCTGCTTCGGATCCAACTATTGGTCCAGCGTGATACTCATAATGGTACAACTTTTGAGGCTGCTCGTATGACCCAGTTAACTTTACCTTTCATTTCATTCCATGCGTCGTTCGTCGAACTGCGAGTCTGTAGACTCCAGTCAACGGTTGTCGCTAGGTTGTGAAGCTTGGAATAGTCAGTAATAGTTCGTTAGGTTTTGCCTCCTTTAGCAAGCATACTGACATAACACACAAAACTAAATGTTAGGAATGTATGGTCGCTATTGCCTATTGGAGGGTTCTGTGCGACTGGCTCTAGCATCAAGTCTACGTTTGTGAGGATTAGGTCCAGTAACGATGGGTTGTTTGAACCGAGTTGTCTGGATGGTCGATGCACATGGTTGTACAAACTGTCATGTCCATAAATTCAAGTAGTTTTGATTTAAATGATGGCCCATTAAGGGATGCTGAGACAAGTGAAGACACGTTGAAACCGACCATTATAAGGCAATCAGCGTACATTTTCGAAACTGCATAGTGGGCTTTTAAGCGAATGTCATTACTGTCTGCGGAGGAGTTCGGTGGCCTGCAGACAACGGCTAAGAGTCAAGAATCACTTGTCTTTTTCTATGATCCACCATCGCGACCTGCTAGCTGCAGTAGGCAAAATATTGCGCCAGGAATAACAAGGAAATGTTCTGTAAGGGCGTGACATTGGAGGTAATCTCGATAGTAAACGCCAACACCGCCACCACGAGACGGACGATCATTTCGAATGACTGATATCTCACTGAGTTCAATCTCTGGATCAAGTATATGAGTTGGGATCTGTTTCAGTGACTGCTGTGATGTCCCATGTTGTTGTTTCATGTCCGTGGCGCAATTACGGTAGCTTGGAATACAACGTGCGTTGGTGTAGCAGCATTGCGTTTGTTTACGAATTAGGAGCTCGATTCGCTGAGTGACTGGCACTATTTGTACCGGTCTGCTGGCGTCTTTTGCAACGGTTGTTTCTGCGGTTGACTGATCTGATGTGGGAACAACCGAAACTGGCTTATCTGTAGCTGGGATATGTACAAATTGCAGGAATGGTGTTGCGCGCACTTCTGGATGTCCAAGTTTCCTGTTGTCATTTTTCGTTTGAATTGTCATTTCTACCACCTCGGGCGTAGCCAAGTTAACGTTTAACATTTTAGCCCTCCTGCCGTGGTAGTTTGGGAAGGTAACTAGACGAGTGACGTCAAAAGTGACGACACTTGGCTTGCTATAGTTCTATGATATACCTCCTCTCTTGGATGTCGTGTTTTTGTCGTTCACCGTTATCGTCATGCTTTAATTCTGGTGCGCCATGTATCAGTACCATTATCTTCGTCTCATGTAAACGTGGCACGTCAAGATCAGATTTCCGCCTCTGTCTTTCTGCCCATGACTTGTCCGGAAAAATGCTGGCACTGACAGAAAATTTCACTAGGATGGGGCTGGCCAAGAGAACATGTTCGAGGTCTCGTGTGTTGTCAAATTTTACCCGCAGTAACCGAGGTTCCCCTATGTGCAGAGATGATGGATTTCGTGAAAAGCGAGTAAGACTAGTTGGGAGAACTTTCAGTCCGAGTGAGCAGGTTATCTCAGCCCGGTGGTTTTGCTCCGCGGTTTGTTTACTTTTTAGGGATTCACTGGTGGGTTCTGGGACGTCTGAACATATATATGTCACCACCAACACCTTTTGGTTGCGTAGTAATGGTTTGTTCTGAGGTTCCTTTGGAGCAGTGGCTTGTCGTGTGGGAGTAGCTGAGTTGTCTTCCGTGGAGGACAGGCCAAAGCTATAGCAAAATTGTTTATGTGCAGCGCCATTAGCTGAAATCTCCGTAGGAGTCAAGTGTTGTTGCAAAGCTATTGATGGAGGTGATCGTGCGATTTGTACCTAACTACATGCGTTGAAATATGAACTCGGGAGACCGTTCAACAGGCCTGGTTTCACTGCTGTTTGTCACTAACGGTGTTTGTTTTTCCCTGGACTGTGCAGCATATTTGCTAGAGAGCTTTTGTCCTTTAACAGGTCCGGGAGTTTGGCTACGTAATACATTAATCTGCAACGAGTTCAGAGATTTACCCTCGCAATACCGCGATCAGTTCCTTTTGCTCTGCCAACATAACAGCCAACATTTCACACAGTATCCTAAGCGTTTGAACAATCTTAATTATGGGACTAGCTGAACATACGTCGCAAAACCACAAGCTATCGGTCGATACGATGTTTGGAGCAGACTGAAAAGACATTAAAGAAAGCAAAGCAGCACTCCGGCGTCCTTCGTATGGCGTTTGGAAGGTTCGACGCCCCAGTCCTTCGGAAAATGCTTAGCGCGTACGTGAGGCCGCATGCGGAATACGCTATCCAAGCATAGCAACCCTGGCGGAAGCTTTACCTCTCCGCGATCGATACTGCATAACGCAGGAAGACGAAGAACCTCAAAGGCTTTCTCCACCTCCCATACCCACTCAGGCTGAAAAGTCTCAAAATTGTACAGCGAACGTAACGGCTTCTACCGGGGGTATCATAATGGTGCATCACATCCTAAGAAACCGCAACTACATGTCAGTATCTTTTTAAACTCGGCCAAAACACATCTCCGAAGATACCTCAGTTTAAGTTGTCCACACAACACAACCGACTGAATTGTCGACGAAACGTTTTCTCCATCCGAGTGTCAGAGACCTGGAACTCCCTCCTGGCGGATATAATTAACTACCCACCATATCCCTATTCAAAAAAACTCCTACACCACACCCAGACATATTTACACTACATGACGTAGCTCATGATCATCAGATGATGATACTATAGCAGAACGGTGTCATCTTCTCAAACTCCAGGTAGGAAGGATCACACATATGCTACCGCAAACCTCCTCGCGGATCATGTATCTCGGGCGTTTTTCCACCGACACTGTTTAACTTGTAAGTTCAACCTAACCATCCTACGGGAGTTGTCAAGCATTTGCTTTTATACCCGTCATAAACCAATGCCCCATATGACATTGAATGCCGTATTGTCGGTGACCTTACGCTGTAAACACCATCTTGAGTCAGCTCATTATTGTTACATGTGCCACAGTACTGTCGTACCATCACTGACTTCTCACCGTTGGAACGTTAGAGTGTGTGATCACACACGAACTCCGTTCATCCGTGCACCTTACTCTGTTTCCGTCGCAATTTTCCTTTGGTCAGTTCCCCTGATGCAGGTGTTATATAGAATGTCGTTTATGAAGATGCCATTAATTCCTGCATGTGTCATTTTGAGGTCACATTTGCTGGATATTTGGAAGGAACTGCAAGTTGTTAGTAACGAATTGCACAGGAACCGAACATTGCTGGAGCTCGTACCTTGAGCGAATATGCGTGCTAATCGCGCATTTGTGCACTCTTGTTTTTTTGGTGTTACTCCGCCGCATTTTGTCACATCACTGGAGCTATACTTTTTCGCCTTGCTTTTACAAACGCTACCTCATGATACTAGTTGCTGAAGTACATTACAGTGCGTCTTACATTTACCCTGAATTGTAAATACCGGGCTGTGTCTCACCGATATCCAAGCGCCAAACGTTGTACGATACCAATCCCCGGAGACATTGTTTGGTCTCACTCGATAGAGTATTTCAACGGCGTTCGAATGAACACTCACTCGTTCAAGTCCAATATTGTTTGGAGCAGCTACTGGTCTCTCTTGTGCGATTCTAAGGCCTAACCACGAAAATGCTCTGTCAAACCCTCGTTTGAGCTGTTTCATTAACACGCTGACATATTGGACTAACACGCCCGACAGGACATTTGCGATCACGCAAGTGCGAGTAGAACGGTGACCATGACACCCACGTCATAAACACGAGAACAACTGCTAACCATCAAGGGTGTCATGCTAGTAGCTCGTAACTTTCGCGACGCCTAGTGTGTCTCAGGCTAAAGACATGTGTAGAACCGTTACCAGACTTGTCAAAGCGGGTATTCAGTGTCACAACTGTTGCAAGATTTTCCAGGAAAAGTGTGTTCGAGTGAAAGCTAGCCGGACCAAGTTATTAAAAAGACGGATTAGCTAGGATTCTGCGTGGAGTACACGTCTGTCCCGCTGATGAAAAGCGTGCTTATATTGTCACAGAATTACGACCAGGTACTAGCCAATTTTGAGGAAACGGTAACCACCAGAATCACTACAGCGGAATATGCAACCCAAGCCACCTCAGAAAGTGCGGCTCCTATCCTGAGGATAACGACTGGTAACAACGTAAACAGAAAGACAGCAATAGCCTGGGAAATCAATTGATTTTCAAATACCACAGTTGGCTTACATTCGACTAATGCTGTTCTCCGTTCGATCGAAGTAACTGCATGCAAAGCTTTGTCAAATCTTCCGAGTGAGTGCGTAGCAAGAGAGCAAGATGGTGCTAGTGAAAGTTGGGTTACGGTTGCTTCCAAGAACGACCGACATTTACAATTGACGGCATTCCCAATTGAATAGGTAACTGAGGGGCAAAGCAGTGTACTCCTGGTGCAAGTATCAACGGTTTACTGCGATACCTCCCCGAGTACTTCAATCATTACCCTTGACATCTCGAAAGATGGAAAGAACCAGCAATCTGTACTAGGCACACTGTGCTCCAATGTCCCATACTCAAAGTCGACGTCAGTTAGTGGCAGGCAGTAAGACGACCTCAAGCAGTGGGATGTCAGTGCTAACTTACACGGCGCGGTATTTAAACCTGTACATGTAATGCGAATCATGCGACACCCCAACTCCAAACATTACGGGGAGCGAATACTACTGCGCGTGGTGCTGGACTCCACCACGAATCTGTTCTGCTGGCGACAGGTAGACTCAGAAATGAGCACTGCTCCATCTGAGTATTTTCATATATCTCATGGGGTGAACGTTATCGAAGCAACCGCAGCTTAGAAGACCAGCGGAAGGAAGCTTTAACAAGAACCATCCTTATCCACGGCGTTCCTAAAACTGCAGCACGTGATGAGCATGCGATAACGTGCAAAAGAACAATGGTGTTATATTCGTGAAACACGCCTTGGATGACGTACCAGCGAACGCGGTGTTGCAGCTACGCACCTAACCGAACTACAAAGGAGGCGGTCCGAGTGTTGAAAGTGGTGCTACAGTCAAGACAAATGGTAGCAAGGCTGCTGTAAAGCTGGCGCATGTTTCGTTACGCGCTGCCATCGGAGATTCAGGTGAAGGCAGTGCGCGATATGCCCTCCAGAGATGATATGTCACACAAAGAACCAAACGCGATCGGAACTAGAACGGAACGGGGCGCCAGTAGTGTGTCTGCTGATCCCATGCAGCCCGTTGATGAAGTGAATGACCAGACAACTTACACTGTACGTAAAAGGTTGGATTTGGGACATACTACGCAGCCGATGAATAAGACGTCGAATCCGACGCCAAGTCCCCACCTAAAAACGATTAGTCGCCGGCCAATTACTGGTCGGCGAAACTTCATGCATGAATTGCACAATCCCCAACACTGCTGAAAGCGGAGAAATTTTAATACACGTACACTAACGCCCAAGGCTCCTCAGTAAACTTACCGAACTGCGGATACGCCAAGTCGCGAATGATGGCGACCTAATTTCCATTACCTAGATCTGTTTACACTAAGAAGTTGCTAATGTTGAAGTTGAGATAGCAGGAATGTCACTCATTCAAAACGACCGCTCCAACAGAGAAGGTGGGGTCCTTCACTACTACAACTGGGACCTGCAATGTGCAATAGTTGATGAGCTGGATACACATGTTACCGACTCATACCGATACCGTCTCCGACTAAGATGCAACGACGCATGTATGGTAGCTGTCACTTATCGTACCCGAACGTCCATACTGAAAATGGTTTCTCGCGTGAAACTTGCGTTGAACAGGGTAACGCGCACTAGGTACAGTCGCATTCTCATCGTTGGTGACTTTAATGTACATGGTCGGGAGGTATCGGTATTATCCAATGAGCAATTCAAAGCAGACTTGTGTGACCTCCTCGCTAATATTCCCTTGTACAACCATGTCGCCACGCCCACTATATTCAGAACAGCGCACAAACCGCCCATATTGGACCTTGAGCTCACGAATGAGGAGCTCATGGTTGACAAGTTATTGATGGAGAGTCCATTAGGTCTCAGCGACCATGTAATAATAAGTTTTAACTATGTATGCTATGCATAGTATACGTCTGAACACACGGAACTAAGTCATACAATTACACGCTCCAACCTCCTGAAAGAATTCGTCGAGGCATCCGCTTGGGAATTCTCAAACACTAGTCCCCTGGACTACCGGTAGACAGAGTTCGTTGATGGGCTAAGGGATATGGTCAACAGAGCATCAGAAACCAAACCCCTTCATTCCGCAAAAATGCCCTCGCTTATGAGAAGCAGGACAAAAAATGCATGGCAAAAAGCAATGCAGCATAGCGTGCCTACAAGGTTAACCCAGACTCAAGAAATTGAGGCAACTTCCTGACTCATCGCAACCATTGCACTACACTAGTCCGTGAGGACAAGGCAACTTATCAACAGCGCCTAGTCAAAACGTTTATGACAAACACCAACCGAAGGTATAGGCATGTTAACGGTCTTTGTAAAGTAAAGCATGGCATCCCTCCGTTTTTCATAACAGGCGGTAGGGCACAAAGCGTCGACGAAGTAGCAAACGCCCTGTGGAAACAACGCGCCCCAATTTTCGAACTCGCAGGCTTTACCTGTCACATACCGACATCCACTTTACCGATTCCAGGATTTACACATGTAATCATCAACCCAGCGATTGTGTTAAGGAAGTTACCCACTACGCCATCACAACTCTCCGGGAGCCGACAACATCTGCTCGCAATCACAGAAGGCTGTGACCAACAAGTTGGCCCAGCCGCTGTCACAGTTCTTCCAAAGACGCTTCGATGAACAACAAGTCCAGAATATTAGGACTCTATTTTTTAAGCTGGTAGCCGTTCAAGCCCTACAAACTATCGCTCAGTGACTCTCCTCGCTGTACTCCCGAAGGTGATGGAAGCGGTCGTCGCCAAAGCTCTAATAAACCAATTGCAAAATTGCAAAATCTTGACACATGAACAGCATGGCTTCGTCAGCACCGGTCATGCACCAACAACCTGCTGATGGCAAGAGGTAGTTGGACGGAAGTGGATGATGACAGGCTCGGAGTCGACGTCACCTATCCGAGTCTTTTCAAAGCTTTCGATTACCTGGATCACCGCGTCACACATCACAGGCTATAGAGATATGGAATCGGAGGTCCTGTTCTTGGTTGGATTGGCAACTTGCTTCAACAACGAAGGCTTTAACTGCGTGTACGCGGATAAGTATCCAACCCGAATGAGGTGAGATGTGGTGTGAAACAGGGTTCGGTACCACCACTATGCATATTCTTGGTATTTACCAAACTTGGCAAGAAATATCTCTACCAATACCGCCTTACAAAAACGAAGTCGATATAGCGAGCAGGTAATAAAAAGGAAGCTCACTTTCTACTCCAACGTGCAAAGGAATCCATATAAAATAATAATAATGATAATCGACAACAACAACCTCATCATCATCAACATCAACCCAAGTCTGCGGTGAATGAACTAAAGCGACGCCCGGGCGATGGAGAAACAAATCTCCGTATTGTAAATTATCGGGTAGTTACCCGGATTCCTCTGGGAATCCGGATCAACGGGTTTCTGATGCTTCAGGCGCGCCCAGCGGTTTCTACCGCGGTCTGTGCATAGCCTTTAATAACGTGTGCAGTCTGATGAACAAGCGCGATGTGCTGTACGACTTCGCAAGCTCTCAGCGACCAGACGTATTAGGTCTTGCTGAGACATGGTTTAAAAAAAACTCCGACATAACCGCCAAAGAAGTGGAAATCAGCGGCTACTCATGCTTCCGCTGTGATAGACCATCAAATGATCGCGGTGGCGTTCTACTTTACATAAAGTCTTCCTTGTGTGAGAGACTAGTGAGCGCCTACCGAAGCGCTGATGGTCTAGGTGAGCAGTTATGGTGTTCGATCCACCTCAGACGCTGCGAGACGCTCGTGGGCGTGGTATATCGCAGTTCACTGAGCCGCTGTTTGGACTGGTTGCCGCGTATTCGCAACCACATGAGTCGTCAGATGTTCCTACTCATGGACGATTTCAACTTACCCCGAATACAGTGGCCTGAGGCTGAACTTCTCCCCGGCCATTTTGAAGTCGAGAGGAAGGTTACGGAGTTGATATTTGAAACCGGGGCCACACAGCACATCAATCAACCGACACGCATTACTACACGCGCGACTCCATCGTGCTTAGACCTGCTTTTGACTAGTTGTGAGCAACTTGTGCATGACATTCAAGTCTTAGATCCTCTGGGAGCAAGTGACCACTCGATGATTATAGCCAGCTTGGAACTACCGCTGCCGTATTCACCCCCGCTGGAGCCAGCCTACAACTATCGGAAGGCGGACTTTAATGGCCTCAGTGGAGCAGCGAGCCAGATGGACTGTTCTTTACCAGAGGATTCATATACTCACAGTCTGTGTGT
>OX104065.1:59411529-59594831 GCA_944474145.2 Dicrocoelium dendriticum | reverse complement strand
GCAAATATGGTTGGCGGCATCCGGTTTCGGATTTGCATGACACTGTGGCAAGCCACAGGACGCCTGCGCCTACAGAGGGACCATGGATGGCTTGCGCTGCACCACCCACAGCTCCAACCACACACCCCATATCCAGTGTAAACCCGAAGGAATAAGACCGGGAGGCATGTGGATGGGAACCACGTTACATCAACGGAGCCGGCCCACACTCCTTCACAGGCAAACACAAGCACACTGTATTTGGGAATCAAGTGCACACAAGGCGGTGGCTGGACCGTAGTCCGCTCCACACTGACTGCATGGAACCACTCTTTGATCCTAACACGGCCACAAGGACCGTGCACCCCGTCCCCTCCAGCAACGACCAACTGTCTCCTGGAGCCAGTATGGACGAGGTAGTGGGTAATAGACAGGTAGGCACCTTGTCAACATGCACATCAAGCGCATCCACACCGGGGATATCAAACAACAGCCAAACACAGGGGAGTGACCGACGGCATGAGAGCACTTTCGCTTGTCCTCCATTACGCGATCGAAGTCGAAGGTTTCCGTATCTATTTCGGAAACAAAATCGGCAAGACCGTCAGTATGGAACAGCGTAGATTGGGATTTAGATGTTTCGAAACACGCTACTTGATTTGGTACAAATATATGGTATATATATATATATATATATATATAGTGGTAACCTAATATCTAGTTTATTTGCTAATGTTATTTCAAGTGCTTGGTTGTTGTTCGATATCCCCGGTGTGGCTGCGCTTGATGTGCATGTTGACAAGGTGCCTACCTGTCTATTACCCACTACCTCGTCCATACTGGCTCCAGGAGACAGTTGGTCGTTGTCGGAGGGGATGGGATGCACGGTCCTTGTGGCCGTGCTAGGCTCGAAGAGTGGTTCCATGTGCTCAGTGTGGAGCGGACTACGGTCCAACCACCGCCTTGTGCGCGCTTGATTCCCAAATACAGCGTGGTTGTGGTTGCTTGTGAAGGAGTGTGGACCGGCGCCCTTGCTGTAACGTGGCTTCCATCCGCATGCCTCCCGGTCTTATTCCTTCGGGTTCACACTGGAGATGGGTGTATGGTTGGAGCTGTGGGTGGTACAGCGCAGGCCATCCATGGTCCATCCATAGGCGCAGGCATCCTGTGGCTTGCCACAGTGTCAGTCAAATGCGAAACCGGATACCGCCAACCATAAGAGGTAACCCGCTTGAAAGTTGGACAAAGCGTTTCCACCCGAGCCAAATCAGAAACTGTGCTGGAACTGGAAACTGATGCTATTTACGTGCCTTTAAAAATATAACAATGGTTTATTACGGGTAAAAAGGCAATGCTTAATAGGTCCCGCGGGATGATGATGATGGTGTGGGGTGGAAATCGTGAAACAACTAAAAATTCTTGATAATCATATGTACTAAAACTGAGATGTTCGTGTGCTAAAAGTATAAATTCATAAATTCATTGATTGATAGTTTAGTAACACACCGTTTGGTTGCGTTTTGTATCTCCTAGCTAACACAAGTTATAAAATAAAATGCCAATGGGACAATGCATCAAGTCGTTTTTTAAATATCGTTAGATTGGGGGCAGAGACGACATAAGTTGGGAGAGCGATCCACAGCTGACACACTCGGAGGGAGAAGAAGTTTCTACGGCATCCCAGCTGACTATACTGTATTGTCAGTTTCAATGGACGACCTCTTAGTTTAGCGTTGTGGTTCAGCTCCAGCAGCGGGCGACAAATGTGGTATGGTTCTTCAGAATATGGGAGACCATTATGAGTTCCCCTTGCCAACACCGAAATCGACTGCTTTACATTTGTAGGGACTTCAATCTAAACTAATAGGACAGATGGAAGAGGCCCATAAAGTTCTAGGTCGCCCTCCCTATGAGGAGTCTCGAGAGAAACGAGATCCTGTTTCCGCCACGGCTGCCACGCTTGGATGACGTATTCAACGTGCAGTCGTACGTAGGCCTTAAGCATCTGTGGAAAGAGTAATCGATCAAACCAAGCGGAAGCTCTGCAACAAAAGCCAAAGTGCTGATTGCCGGTTCTCGACCTCCTCTCTGATTGTTATGAGCATCCGAGACCGTCCTATATCAGACACCCAACTCACGCTCATGTAGGGCTCTCTGCAAGTTGTGGTCTCCAAGCCTTTACACGCTCACCGGCTGGTGACGCAGATGAATCACCTTGCACTTTGCTGTGTACAGCTGAAGTACGTTCCTGGTTGACCATGCATAAATGCAATCGCTGCCTTCACAGCTTAGCTTATGTCTGGTGGGAGCGCTGCGTGAGCAATGAGCATGTTCGGTTTCACGTATTTGGTGCATGAATAGCGAGTGAACCGCTCAGCACCGTTATATCACGCGCGAGGCTCCGATGGCTGGGCCACATGTTGCGCATACCAGCCCACCGACTCCCACGACTGGCATTGTTTTCGCGCCGGGGGTGTGGATGAATGAAGAGGAGGGAAGGCCAAACGATGACTCGGGTGAGAGGAAGGAAGTCCATCACTTCGAAGTCGGCGTCGATTAGTGATTGCCGACAGACTGACTTGGGTCCGAATGAGTATGAACACCTTTGGTTGGATAAACTGGCTGACATTGCGAAGCGCCGACCTCAGTAACATTTGTGTTGTGTCCATCTTTGTTACTTCCTTTCGTTTCAGCTTCTCGCTCCAACAAACATACTAAAGTGACTTTAGCATTATGTTACTTTTTATACATTTATGATGTTGCTGCTGAGGATGATATTGACTTCGTCGTCTATAAGTAAAATTGACACAGATAACTCTAGCCAGTTCACTGGTAAACACGAGGATTAAGCACATTCGCAGTGCCTACCCTGTGTGGCGCCACATCCCACCGCATTCGTGTTGGATTCTTATCCGCCTACACCCATTTAAGTCCTCTGTTTGTAAAGAAAGTAGCCAATCCATCCAAGTACAGGACCTCCGATTCCGTAACTCTGTAGCCTGTGATGCATGATGCGGTGATCCAGGTAATCGAAAGCTTTGAAAAGTTTCGGATAAGTGACGTCGACTCCGAGCCCATCATCATCCACTTCCGTCCAACTACGTCGTGCCATCAGCAGGTTGTTGGTGCATGACCGGTGTTGCCGAAGCCATGCTGCTCATGTGCCACGACGTTGCAATTTTCCAATTGGTTTATTAGAGCTTTGGCGACGACCGCTTCCATCACCTTCGGGAGCAGAGAGAGAAGAGTCATTGAGCGATAGTTTGCAGAGCTTGAACGGCTGCCAGCCTAAGAAATAGAGTAAAAATGCCATACTTCCTAATATTCTGGACTCGTTGTTCATCAAAGCGTCTTTGGAAGAGTTGTGACAGCGGCTCGGCCAACTTGTTGGTCACAGCCTTCTGTGCTTGCGGGCAGATGTTGTCGGCTCCCGGAGAGTTGTGATGGCGCACTGGGAGTAACTTCCTTAACACAATCACCGGGTCGATAATTACAAGTGTAAATCCTGGAATCGGTAAAGTAGATGTCGGCTGTACTGTGTGACCAACTTAAACTGATGTATCTTCAGAGATGTGTTTTGGCTGGGTTTAAAAAGATAGTGGCATGTGTAGTTGGGGTTTCTTAGGATGTGATGCACCATTATGATACCCCCTTCCGTAGATGCCGTTACGTCCGCTGTACAATTTTGAGACTTTTCAGCCTGAGTGGGTATGGAAGGTGGAGAAAGCCTTTGAGGTTCTTCGTCGTCCTGCCTTATGCAGTATCGATCGCGGAGAGGTAAAGCTTCCGCCAGAGTTGCCATGCTTGGATAGCGTATTCCGCATGCGGCCTCACGTACGCGCTAAGCATTTTCCATAAGACTGGGGCGTCGAACCTTCCAAACGCCATACGAAGGATGCCGGAGTACTGTTTTGCTTTTTTTGATGTCCTTTCAGTCTGCTCCAAACATCGTATCGACCCATAGCTTGTGGTTTTGTGACGTATGTTCAGCTAGTCCCATAATTAAGATTGTTCAAACGCTTAGGATACTGTGTGAAATGTTGGCTGTTACGTCGGCAGAGCAAAAGGAACTGATTGCGGTATTGCGAGGGTACATCTCTGAACTCGTTGCAGATTAATGTATTACGTAGCCAAAATCCCGGACCTGTTAAAGGACAAAAGCTTTCTAGCAAATATGCTACACAGTCCAGCAAAAAACAAACACCATTAATAACAAACAGCAGTGAAACCAGGCCCGTTGAATGGTCTCCCGAGTCTCATGTAATATTCCAAAGCATGCAGTTAGGCACAAATTGCACGATCACCTCCATCAATAGCTTTGCAACTATACTTGATTCCTACAGAGATTTCAGCTAATGGCGCTGCACATAAATAATTTTGCTATAGCCTTGGCCTGTCCTCCACGGAAGACAACTCAGCTACTCCCACACGACAAGCCACCGCTCCAAAGGAACCTCAGAACAAACCATTACTACGCAACCAAAAGGCATTGATGGTGACATATATATTTTCAGACGTCCCAGAACCCACCAGTGAATCCCTGAAAGGCAAACAAACCGAGGAGCAAAACCGCTGGGCTGAGATAACCTGTGCACTCGGACTGAAAGTTCTCCCAACTAGTCTTACTCGCTTTTCATGAAATCCATCATCTCCGCACATAGGGGAACGTCGGTTACTGCGAGTACAATTTGGCAACACACGGGACGCCGAACATGTTCTCTTAGCAAGCCCCATTCTAGTGAACTCTTCTGTCAGTGCCCGCATTTTTCCGGACAAGTCATGGGCAGAAAGACGGAGGCGGAAATCTGACCTGGGCGTGTCACCTTTAAATGGGACGAAGAAAATGGTACTGATTCATGGCGTACTAGAATTAAAGCATGACGATAACAGTGAACGACAAAAGCACGCCATCCAAGAGAGGAGGTACATCACAGAACTATAACAAGCAAAGTGTCGTCGCTTTTGACCTCACTCGTCTATTTACCTCCCCAAACTACCACGGCAGGGGGCCTAAGATGTTAAAAGTTAACTTGGCTACGCCCGATATGGTAGCAATAACAATCCAAACGAAAAATGATAACAGGAAACTTGCCATCCAGAAGTACGCTTGAGACCATTCCTTTAATTCGTACATAACCCAGCTACAGATAAGCCAGTTTCGGTTGTTCCCACACCAGACCAGTCAACCGCAGAAACACACGTTGCAAAAGACGCCAGCAGACCGGTACAAATAGTGCCGGTTACTCATGGCGAATCGAGCTCCTAATTCGTAAACAAATGCAATGCTGTTACACCAACGCATGTTGTATTCTAAGCTACCATAATTGCGCCACGGACATGAAACAACAACAAGGGACATCACAGCAATCACTGAAACGGCTCCCAAATCACATACTAGGTCCAGAGAGCTATCAGTCATTCGAAATGATCGTCCGTCTCGCGGTGGCGGTGTTGACATTTACGATCGAGATGACCTTCAATGTCAGGCCCTTACCGAACATTCCCTTGTTATTCCTGGCGCAATATTTTGTCCACTGCAGCTAGCAGTGGAATCATCACTCCGATATACAAAGGAATTAAGAGATCGGATCCTGCCAACTATCGACCTATTACTCTCCTACCTGCTTTATCAAAAGTGATGGAATCAGTAATCGCGGATGAACTGACGCGATATTTTGATAGTCTGCAAATACTTTCCAATGCCCAACATGGTTTCAGATGCTGATAACTTTGTCTCACATACCTGCTCCTTGCCAGAGATTCATCTACCAGAGTAGCTGATGAAGGAGTCCCCATAGATGTGGTTTACTTAATTTTTCTAAGGCATTTGACTGAGCCAATCACTTCGTCGTCCTACAAAAGCTTGCTGCCTACGGTAGCAACGGTTCCCTGCTCACTTGGTTGGTAGATTATCTGCAAGATAGAACCATCAAGGTAAGAATAGCCAATACTCACTCCGTAAGTCTGTGCGTATCCAGTGGTATGCCGCAAGGATCCACCCTCGGCCCGCTACTGTTTTAGTTTACATAAATGATGCCAGAATATGGAATGCAATTCGCTCAGATTCCGACCATGCCTATCTACAGAATGATCTGGACCGGATTAACGAGTAGACAGAAAGGAACCAGTTCCCACTGAACCCTACAAAGTGCCACGTGCTGACAATACGCAGCAGCTTCAGCAACAGATATCTAGTGGGACAGCACATTTTGCAACAAGTGACTAATGAACGAGACTTAGGTATCATCGTACAAGAAACTCTTGGCAACTCGCTCCAGTGCTCGAAAGAAGCGAAGGTGATGAGCTTGAACTTGAGGTTTTTGAGGTGACCTTTCGGCACCTTTGAGCGACGGCTATTGCCACTGTTGATCAACACCTATCTTCGTCCCCTTGTTGAATATACAGTTCAGGCCTGGCGTCCATGGTTAAAATGGGATATTCGTCTCTTGGAGAAACCTCAAAGAAGAGCTACCAAGGCGACAGGTGCATCTTCGTTTACTTTGTGTTCTCAGAATACCGACGGCTCCGCGGGGATCTCGTCCTCACATACCGGATACTAACTGAAAACGAGAACCCATGTATTTTGTTTGTATGGGGCTAGAGTCAACAGCGATGTACATGGATGCTCGCTTTCGGTTAATCTCCGGTATGTGAGAGTAAGATCACCGCGAAGCCGTCGGTATTCTAATGAGAACACCCCGAGTACACGAAGACGCATTTCGTAACTTATACCGGATAGTCCACGCGTTGCTTTTGTGGCTCTTCTTTGGGGCTGTTCCAATAGGCGGATGTATCGTTTTAACCAAGGACACCAGGTCTGAATTGCATATTCAACATGAGGACGAATGTAGGAGTTAATCAACAATGGTAGCTGTCGCTCAAAAGTGCCGAGAGCTCGCCTCAAAAGTCTCAAGTTCAAGTTCGCTACACTTGCTGCTTTCGAACACTGGAGCGAATTTCCAAGACTCTCTTGCACGATTATACCTAGGTCGCGTTCACTAGTCACGTGTTGCATGACATGTTGCCCCAAAATCACTACTGACCCTAGCCTCTTACAAACAGTGTCGAGGCCATCGCCTGGAACTAGTGACGCAACACTGCTGTTTGGATTGTATGAAAGATTTTTACTCTCTTAGAATCTGTGCCCACTGGAATACAATAGCAACACATGTGGTGAACCTAACAAACATCGCGAGATTCGAGAGACTTCTAAACTTTCGTCTTAGTGCTGAGCGCCACGCCACAGTGTGATAAAGTGCAACATCTGTACTACTGTTGATCCACGTTGGAATATTTGCTTTAAGTTTCTTGTGCATTTTCCATCCTATGAGCCTTGTAAATTTATGCTTTTTATCCCGGCATACACTATCGAACTATTGAACCAAAGTCATGTTGCACAAGCACGTCGAGATCGGACTCACGAGAAGCACGCTGTAAAAATTATGAACCTAGCCGGTGCTCTGATAGTATATGCTCAGGACTTTTCACTTGGCGGCGTAGAACTGCAGCATGTTCATAATGGTCCATGTGTATGCTTTATCTAGATCATTTTGTAGGGCTGTGTGAATCTCCAATTAGGTGATAAGACATCTTTAAATCATCGGCGAATAGTAGGTAGCTAGTAAGATGGCACTCTCGCAAGATCATTTATGAAGAGCAGGAACAGGCTGGGTTCGATAATTGAGCCCTGAGGTATGTCGCACTGGAATTCGATTGGTTTGGACAGGGAGCTGCGAGCCATTGCATACAAATGACGTTAAACAAGAAAGTCGCTTATACAACCCAGAACGGAATCGCCTAATCCCAGTGGCGTAACAGCTACTTTGTCGTTCGGGGTGGTGGTAAAATTTGGTCGCCCCTCTAGCGATTGGAAATCAGTAAAGCCGCGAAATTACGAACATCTCTACAATATTTCGTGTCAGTGAACAGCAACCAATGAACTAATTTTACTTTTCTGATACACTTTTCGCGCATTACATGCGGTGAAACTTCCGAGAACAGTGTCAAAATTCAGTCCATCGGCCAGTTCGCTCTCTACGGAGATAACTGCCAAATCCGTCAGTATTGTCTGGCTTATTGCTGATCGCAACTAATTCTTTATAAAGTTCAGTTTAGAGAAAGAACGCTCACAGCTGGCAATGCTAATTGCCCGGGTAAGAAAGATGCCCAGCAAGATAACTATAATCTATGCAGATTTCTCATAGTGATATCTATGTATGAAGCTCAAAAGTTCGAACGGTTCATTGATTTGCTGTGTTTCCTAAAGCTTTCACGTGATATAGCCATCTAATTCCGTTATGGAACTCGTTTTCTATGTCTTTATCAACTTCGCTAAGTGAACAGTGATAGTTCTCATCAAGCAGATTCGACGGTGTACAGAACGCATATTTGTTTGCATGTTCATGAACTTGTTGAAATCTACGACATTTTCTCAGTCAACTTGTCAATGACTACAGTGTTTCCCGTCCCAATGCGACATTAATCTCATGGATGAATCAAAAGATTCTTCCCAAGCAATGCGTTTTTCTGACGAATTCGACGCTCCATGCTTATCCCCAATTCACAGCACAGTTTTCTAAATGTATTCATTGCACTGTCCACTATCACCTCTTTGTTCTGAAGAAGACAAACTCGTAACGGTATTCGCTTGTCAGAACTTTGCTGCATACCCAGTCCTTTTGATTGAAGATACTGTAGGACCAATAAATACCAGTCCGAGACGGTGCGCGTAAACAAACGGGGATATCAGAAGGCAATTGAAGTCGGTCACAGCGGACTATATTCGATGGGTTAAAAAAGACGTGGACGGATGAACAATGGACAATGAATTTATACGTGTTAAAAAGCGTTGTTTTACAAGTCCCGTTGTATAGTTGGTGGGGATATCGATATAACGATAGTGCTAATAATAATAATAAACAGTTAGTACTTTAAATATGAAATAAGGACTTATCGTTTGCTTCGCCGTGGTCCTGCAATCCGCTTAGATTTACAGCACACACTCTTAACACCAAATAATTCCATGGTAAAATCCCGGTGTGGGATGGGGACGTAGTGCTAAGTGACAAAGTGTATGTGGATAAGTGCGTCATCCAACGGTGTTTTAAATAATGTTACCGTCGATGCAGCGACACCCGATTCTGGGAAAGCATTTCACGGGTGACAGACGGATTGAAAAGAAATTTCTGCGGTACTCCAGACGACTGTATTGTTCTGCGAGTTTCAATGAATGACCCCTCAGGGTTGTATTGGTGCTGAGTCGCAGTGAAGGGCGGCACACATGATGTGGGTCTCGCAGAATCAAGTATGCTATAATCAGGTCGCCTCTTAGTCTGTGATAGCTACCGCTGAATACACCCAATCGTTGCAGCCTCTTCTGGTATCAAAGATTACGCATTCCAATTGCGTTATTAGATGCCCGATATTCTGGTTGCTCCAGTACATTAAGGTCCTGTTTCAGCCATGGATGCCAGGCTTGAATTGCATATTCGACATGGGGGCAAACATACGCACTGAGCATTTGTCGAAATATGGAGCTGCTTATTTGTCCAAACGCTCGTCGCAACAGTCCGACGTATTCAAGGCCTTTTCGGATTGCCTGGAGCAACCAAAGTCATCTTGAACCAGGACACCCAAGTCACGTTTGACAGTTGATTTTTGCAGTACATTCGTTCCGAGCCGGTATGCGTAGCTGCTCTGATGTCGGATGGAAAGCAGCTTGCATTTACACACGTTGAAATGCAGTAAATTTTGGGTTGACAATTGATACACCGTATTTAGTTCATTCTGAAGCAGATGCTGGTCGGCGTTCACCTGGATCCTACGCCAAATCTTGACATCGTCGGCAAACGTTAGGAAGTTTGAAATGATTCCCTGTGAAAGGTCACTAATAAACACCACAAACAAACGTGGACCTAAAACTGAGCCTTGCGGCACACCACACTCGACTGGTATGGGGTCTGATGAAGAGCTCCGAACTCTGACCACTAATTGCCGTTGAAAGAGAAAGTTGGCAATCCAGCTTAAAAGAGTGTCGCCCATCCCGTAATACTGGAGAGTAGTAACCAATGGTCCAGACGATCGAAAGCCTTGGAAAAATCCAGGTAGATCACATCAACGCCTCCTCCAGCGCAAGCTGTCTCGGTCCAACTACTGCGTGTGATTAGTAAATACGTTGTGCATGACCGCTGTCGACGGAAACCGGGCTGCTCTGGCGTGATGATGTTACAGTTTTCCAGCTAACACACCAGTGCATCGGCAACTATGGATTACACGATCTTGGAGAGCATAAGAATTAGGGATACTGGGCGGTAGTTAGAAGGCTCAGTACTGCTTCCACCTTTGTGAATCGGGGTTATTATTCCGAGCTTCCACATAGCGGGAACTTAATTCTGGTCTAAGCAGCGCTGGTAAACTGAGCCAAAGGTCCTGCCAGTTGGCTTGCTGCTACTCCCAGTGCTTCTGGACTTAAGGTATCGAAACCCGGCGAGCTGTGCTTGCGCAGAGACGTCCGCTTTTGGTATACAGCCTTCGCAGTGAAAGTGATGTGGGTTAGTCCTTGCGAGGAGACGACAAAGGTTGGAAGAACGCTTGGTGACAAAACCCACTGAAACATAGAGGCATATCGCATCCGCAGCGCGTTTGCTGCTTCCAACACCGTTCTTGTTGGGCCATCGGCCGTCTTGAGCGGAGGAAATCCTTGCCTCATCTTTCGTAGGCTATTGATGTGCTTGTACAACAGTCTGTGATTAGTAGTAAAGGTGTTTGCGATGTTTTGCTGAGATGCAGTTTTGTCCTATCTTAGCAGTTTAGTGCAGTGGTTACGTTGGGCTACGTAATTGTCCCAAGTTTCTGGTGCCAAAGCTTCTCTGTACAGTCACCAGGCTGCGTTGCGTATTGTCATCCATGTTCGAGTTCAGTTCCTAACGAAAGAAACAGATATACACTAAGTGCAAACTCTTATCTGTGAAGACTCTGCAATGAGCTGACTGAATTTGTTGACGAACTCGAGCCAGGGGTTCTTCGGAAAGGATCGACCAAGTTGTAGCGCTGACGAGCTAGGCTAATCGATAGTAGCTTGTGATGGTTCGCACACTCTCATCGTTCTCACTCCGATATTCCGCATGGCAGACGAAGTTGTAACTGATGTCTGCGTGATCACTGCGACCAAACGGGCAGTTTAAAACTAACAAATCAATGAGATGCTCCTTGTCGGTAAGCACAAGATCCAGCACAGATGGCCTCTTACCAGTTCTGAACCGAGTGGGCAAAGTAATATGTGACAGGAGCGAAGATTAGTGCGACAAATTACAGAGCAGATTAAAACAAGTAAGAATAGTGTACAGTTGGTCAGCAATGAAATTGTGCATAAAAGATTATCTTTTGGGGGGCTACAGAGCTCACCCCTTAGATTGCTGAACACAGAAAGCCTTCAATGTCGAAAATGAAGGATGAATCGAGGTTCGTAGAGCAAAACCATGCCGAGTAAGAATGTGAGAGCGTTCGTGTCAAATGGGGGTTCACCGGAAAGCGGAGCACGCTGTGCCCTTTGTTATTTGTTATTTATTGATTGCAGGGGAGGGTGTCTTTCGGTGAGCCGTTGGCACGGTCTTATCGCACTGTAAAGGACTGGCTAGCCCAGGAAAGGACTGACAGGACTTCAACCTCCACTGCTGCCAACCGGTGCGCTTGGGAGTGGTCTCTGCCCCTGCCGCACCCCACCTTCGCCAGAATGACCCTCGCGCCATGATGAAACGAGCCGCTTTCGCGTCCGGTTCCTCGTTGACTGCCGGCGATCCTCGAAAACGGCGCTCGTGAGGGCCAGTCGATCGAAGGAGAGGAGTGGGGCATGTAGAGATGAGAAAGCAGAAAAAACGTACCACTACAGCAAAAGCGGAGTTTATCTGATCTCTCGCCTACAGGGCGCGCGGTATTTGTACACCGGATACCGTCACGAAGAACTACAGAGAATCAGCGACGCCCTCAGGGAAAATGGCTATCCTGATACATTTATCATGAAACATTTGAAGGAACGTAATCGAAAGCCACCTAGGAGCATTGCTTCTAAGAAAGAGCTTTTCATAAATATACCCTTTAAGGGCGATTCTGCAGTTGATATGTTATCCAGACGCCTGAAAGATGCTGTCGAGAAAACTTATTTCGCGGCCCGCCTGAGAATCGTTTTTCACAATAAGCCGTTGCTTACAAAACCCTTGAAGGATAGACTACCGCCGTTGACCCGTTCAATGATCATTTATCAGTACTCGTGCTCCTGTGGTGCACGATACGTGGGTCGCACGACGAGACGCCTATCTCAGAGGGTTCGTGAACACATCCCGGCATGGTTTTACATAGGCGAAATGAGGTCTTCAGACAGCTCAATCATGTCGCACCTCCTTGAATGTGGCCATACAGCTTCAGAGAATGACTTCAAAGTCATTTACTCATTACCTGAACACTTCTCCCAAGGATTCCGCAAACAGCTCTTATCCATCGCCGAGGCTATGTACATTCACCATCTAAAGCCGGAATTATGTGTCCAAAAACGATTTATACGGCCGATACTACTACCTTGGCCAACGGACACCGTTACTTAGTTATTTGGCTGTCATCTTACCTACTTAATTACATTGTACTATTGAGCCTTGTGTACATCTGTTTATTTAGTTTATTTGGTCTACCAGCTCTATCTCTGTATTGTTATCAATTTTGGTCATTCAAACAGTCAAGAAGTCAATCCCAGCCCCAGCTGACGCTATCTCCACAATCACTGTTATGTAAATGTTTGGGTTTGATGAGATTTACCGAAAAGAATTCTTTACCCTGAAATGATTTCTGATATTGATTCATATTAATGAAATGGGAATCTTTGCTTTGCTGAAGATCAGCATTGCCCGTGATTCATTGAAAAACATACACAACGCCCAAAGAAACAAACGAATGGCTTGCATGTAAAATGTTTCGATTTTTTGATTTTTGGACTTTTAAAAACGTTTTTGGGTTTTTGCCTTTTTGTTTTTAAAACGTTACTCGATCGAAAACGGGTCAACCATATACAACATCTACAGACCTAAACGTATTCACGCTGTACATAAACGGACAAATGAACGGGCTTACGAATTCCCCGACCACGGCTGTTGGCGGTGAAAACCCTCCGTCATGCCATTAGCTGCCGGATGAGACACCGTCGTCTGGACGTGGCGGCCACCTAAGTCGTTTGGCAACGAAGCGAACGTGGACAAAATGTGTGGCCCACGATTAGTGATCACCATGGCAGGGCAGCCATACGGTGCTACCTAGTGTTCTAAAAATGCTTGCGCGACTGCTTTTGAAGAGCGGTTAGGGACAGTGATGGCCTCAGACCGTCTAGTGAATCGATCGACACAGCTCAGTTGATATACTTAGCCTTTCGAATTCCCTTGGTGGAAACGTTCGTCTGGCGTCGGAAACGTACCTAATGAGCTTTTCATGTGCTTGTGCACCGTCGCTCGTTGACACGGAAGGCAAACAAACGCCTAAGAACGAACGTCACGGTTGACATTACGCCGGAAGACTCGTGCGTTTAGGAGTTCAATCGATGCACGCCACTGATTGCTGGGAGGACAGAACTCCAAATTATCAGAAGCGAAGTAAACGGAAACCATTGTACCGAGGTGAGAATTAAAGAGGCATCTTGTCTTGTGGTCGAACTTTCAGTTTCCTCAGTGAACTCTTCCAGAGCATTGACGATTTCCGTGTACTACTTCATCACAACGTTTACAGTGTCTACTCGTCTACTCCATCTAGTTTCTACAGCCCACTTGGTACTTAGACCTGTCATTTGAATCAAGACGTTCAGGCGGTAGGTGGACGCAGAAAAGAACGAAAATAACCGAGCCATTATGCCAAAAAGTGTAACAGATTGCACCGTCGCAGAATCTACATGTCCATAGGTCATATTAAGGGAAAGGTTTGTGCATGGTACACATGTAGTTTTTACGCTGATTTCACAGATGAGGCCCTGGAAACCCGATTGGTAGCCCACCATAACAGTAGCATTATCAAGTGTCTAGCCACCGCAGTCATCAATCTGAATTCCATCTCTCTCCAGTTCCTTTAAAATCAGCCCAGAAGTTTCTTATGCACTTTTGCTGTTGATCTCAGTGAAGCGGAGAAACGAATCCTCAACTATCACCTCATTTTCATCCATCTTTAAGTAACGCAACTCCTCGCTCATATGATTTTTGTGGAAAACATCAGAAATGCTATCAAAAATTGAGCAAAATACTCGCTTTGCTTTACCCGATCTATGCTTTTTTTCTTACCTGCTTCGACAGGATGTGCACAAATTCTTTTTGAACTTCAGGAGACAAATAGCAAGTGCTTACTTTTCTTCCCAGCTGAACTGTCACCAAATGTTCAGGAACAACATGGTCATATTTGACCAACAGATTTAACCCTCCTAAAAACCTGCCCCTTTATCATCCTAAACGTCTTCTCGGTAACCGCGCATTGCCATGTTTTGTTTAACGAGAAACCTGACGATCTCCAGTAATCTAGTTAAAATTTCACACAACTGTGTTTCCTTTTCTATTAGTGCTAACTCCCTTTTGTCAATTGGCTTGCCTTCAATCAGCTGGATCTGAAGTTCTTTCCATCTGAAAAATGCCTGGGCATGTAATTTGCAAGATTCGTGTTCATATACTTGGGATTTAATTTCCACGGATTCCTGAAACCCTCGTCATTTGGAAAAATAGGCTGTCCCTTCGAAAACAGTCTGCAGCAAAACAGGGACACTTTGGACAAGAATGCACCATCCATTTTCTCAATCTCTGCTCACCGTTTCACAATTCAGGAAAAAACCAGTTCTTTGTAAGCTTACTCTTTCGTATTCGTGCCAGGTCGAACAACCTCTTTAAATTCAGGATCGAGATGCCGCGCAGCAGTAGGTCCTAGACGAACAAGCATAGTGCGTATTTCATGATCAGTCGTAGCAGGCCACATACCGACATGCGTGAAATCAGTTGATATGCCTGGTATCATGCCAGGTGGTGATTGCCTTTCCAATTCTTCAAATTTGCTTACATCCGCATAGGCACTGCAGAGATTTTCCACTGCATCAATGTTGTCAATGTAGCTTTCTGTTGACCGGGTATCAACATTTGTGTTGCAACCGCATCTTCCGCCTCACTATGATTAACTAGTTTTGTTTGTGTCACTTTGTTGTTGGAGGTAATTTCGATGGATTTTAATAACCGATCTTCATTCTTACTTGTCTCTTCTCTGGCTCTATTCTGCTTACGGAATGCCGCACCGCTTTTCTTCACTGTTTTCCTTAATGGATCTTTACTAAAATGCACGCAAATTTAGAAAAGGTGCAATAATAAGAAGCTCTAGAATGCTCAATAATTAATAAGCAAACAAAAACAATAGTAATAGACAAAATAATAAGATGCGTAGGCAAACCATTTTCAGCGAAATAAAACAACAAAAGCGTAACTGCGAAACGATTACTTACGCCAAGTATCCAAATCTGAAGGAGTTGCGTTTGCACACAACACGTCAACAGCTTTCAAATCTTTTCAAGTATCCAACCACTATGACTTCAAATGGCAGGTAAACACACTAACATCGCATCTGTACGCGACGTTTTATAGGACTAATAAACTGGATGGACATTTCCACAAGTTCTGCGACGTGCGAGTGTGCTGATCGCACGATCCGCGCTCACACGATTCGCACAACCAAAAACGATGCTAAAATTCAGTAATCAAATGAGGACGGATTTGCTTTTATTATCACAGTGACGAGAGTACAGTATGTGCCTGACATGTTACAACATCTATGATGGACCTTGCGCTGTGATATGCAAACTGATAAGGATCATCCAAATGGGTTTGTGCTGAGATCCTTTTAAGAATAAACCCTCTCAAAGATCTTCAGAGCAACCAGCGTGCAAGCGGTCAGCCGATATTTGCAGGTTCCTTCCTTGGGCAGTGGCGTGATGCTTTCGCTTCACTAACTGTCAGTTATCTTGTGCTGTTTGAAGCAAAGTGTATACGAGTCGGCGAGTGGCTGTGCCAGGTAATCTCCATACACCTTGAGAACGATGAACGACAATTCATCCAGATCAGGTGCTTTGTTCAACTGCAACCCGATTAATTCCCTGTGTATTTCTAGACTGTTCTCAGAAGGGGCAGACGATATCACAAAGAATGAAGTGCTATCCTTGTCCCAAAAATTGAGGTCTGGTTTTTCCACCTCCGGAGTTGTATGCCTGACCTCGCGGGTGACTCCACTTAACTGTTACAACATGTTCCATGTTTCACGATAACTATCTTTTCCAAGTATGCCTTGAACGTAGATATGGTTGAGGTAAAGCTATTCCATTTTTCTATCAACAGATAGAGACTACTGATGTTTAAAAGCCTTTTTCTTAAGTCTACACAGTCGTTTGAGACGTTGAGACGAGAATCTGTCGGCACGAATAAAACGTATTTCAATTGGACTACAGGTGTCTAAGCAGAACTTTAAGTAACTAACCACCTAGTCACAATGCTTCCATACGTCCGCGTCGTAAAGTATACTAAACTCTGGGACGACAGTGGTTTCACGCAGTAGCTGAATGTTCTGGGGAAGGCGTTGTCTCCGCTTTAACTGCCGACGGGTGAGATCTTTATGGTTCATCTTGCAATAGATAAAGGGAGAAAACTTTGTGATGGTGTGATTCGAGCTATCAAGCGGCGCGCGATTACAAACGGAAAACACTTCCAGTTTGTTAATAAATACCATATCAAGTGTTGGATCTAACCTGGTTGGAAAGTGCACTGTTCTTTAGCCCGAAGCACGCAATGGAGCTGGTGTCAGATCTGTTAAAATCTCCAACAACTATGCACAAAGTGCGTTCTAGGTATTCCAAGACCGCAGCTGTAAATCTGTCGTAATAAATCCTCGACGTATAACATTGGACAAGTGGGCGAGATAAAAAGATCAGCCAATAAAATCGAACCATAACCGTTCGAAAGTCTTGGTTTGCTTCTTGCGATTAAACAGCCAATGCATTCGAGCTGTATTTAAAAATAATTTTAATCGATGTGCACCATGAGGAATTAATGTAAATGATAATGCCACCACCGCGGTTCATCTGTGTAGATTGGCGGTCAACACGAAAAGAGCGAGATCCTTCGAGCTCCACAACTGCCTCTTCAACATCATTTTGAACAGTGAACAATGGAACAATGGTATATTACAGCCAACAATGCAGATGTTTCACAAGTCCCGTAGGATGGCCACAATGAGAAACACAACATGGTAAATAGCAACCAGTGATAAAATGAAAATCGTTTTGGTGGACTCACCACAGTGTCCACACAGAAGCACGCAGAAGGAGTCAACCACAATTGTTTAGGTTAATTCCGGTTGTGCAACTTTCGTCGCATTATCTCGTCTGTCGAGACACAAGCTATATCTCCTCATGTAGGTGGGTTAGGGCAACGTCAAGGCGTTCTGTAGACACAGGTAAAGTGGGAGCGGAAATCACATAATTTGAGAGGGCGTTCGATGGCTGGCACACACGAAGAGAGCAGAAGTTCCGTCGACATTCTAGCCGACTGAATGGCGTGGCTAACTTGAACTGCTGACCCCTCAAATTCGTGTTGTGACTCAGTTGTAGTAGGTGACGGCAGACGTGGTTGGGGTTCCTTAGAATCTGGTACGTCGCCATGCAGGCGCAGGTACCGACCGCTGTATACTTTTAGGGTCCTCAGCCTGTTGATGAGGAAGATGGAACAACCCTTTGCCGTGCTTCGTGGCTCGTCGCTGCGATCTCAAGCGCTACAATTTCTTGCTTGTGCCAGGGCTGCCATGCCTGGATTGCGTATTCCACATGAGGCCACACGTGGGTGCTGAGCAACTGCGAACAGACAGAGGGATCAAACCTCCCGAATGCCCTCCTTAGCATGCCATCGTGGTTGTTCCCAGTATTAGACGCCTTCTCAGATTGTTTTGAGAAGCCCAGATCAGCGGGGACTGGTACGTCAAGGTCGCGCTCCTGCCTGGCTGCTTGCAGGACATGGCCCCTAAGCTTGTGTTTGATGTTCGGCTTGTGGTGTATGTGAACCACCTTACACTTCCTCGAATTGAACTGGAGCAGTTTGTAGAGTGACCACCCATACGCTCTGTCCAGTTCTCGCTGAAGTGCATCGTGATCTGCTGGGTTGGCAATCGTCCGCCACATCTTAACATCATCCGTGAACAGCAAAATATCTGAAGCAATTAAACGCGTAAGCTCGTTTATGAACACGAGAAACAGACGCGGTCCCAGAACTGATCCTTGTGGAACTCCATATTCGAGATAAATCGGATGAGACAGCGCACTTCGAAGTCTGACCTGCAGTTGCCGATCCTGCAGGAAACTCCTGATTCACCCAAGGACAGGATCCCCAGCTCCATATCATTCGAGACGATGAAGCCGAATGCGGTGGTCCAGTCGGTCGAAGGCTTTGGAGAAATCGAGGTAAATGAGGTCTGTCGCTTTGCCCGTATCGGTCGCTTCCGTCCAACTACTGCATGCAATCAGCAGGTTGGTAATGCATAAACGGTGCTGACGGAAACCGTGTTGATCGGATGATATGATGCTGTGGCGTCCTAGATGGTCTACGAAAGCGTCACCAATGATTCCCTCCATCACTGAGAGCACAAGGAGGAGGACCACTGGGCCATAGTTTGCGGGTGCTGAGCGATTTCCGCTTTTGAAAATTAGAGAGATTAAGCCATATTTCCACATGGTAGGCACAATTTTCTTCTCCAAGCACGTTTGGAAGAAATGCGCTAATGGCTCTGACAGCTTTGTTGCTGCTACGTTCAGCGCCCTCGGGCGTATATAGTCGATTCCGAGAGAAATGTAGTTGCGCAGTGAGAGCAGTTTCTTCAACACAGAAGTGGCAGTGAAACCGCTGTTAGTGCGTGCCGAAGTTAGGGTTAGGGATTTGGGTATGTAACGTGGGCGGACGTCTCTTTGGAAGGTTGGGGCATACTGCATTCGTAGGGCGTTGGCCGTCTCTTTGGTACTCCGTGCCACTTCGACTGACGTGTTAAATGGGGGCTACCAGGGCTTCATTTTCCGGATGCTGTTAACATGCTTGTGTAGGAGCCTTTTGTTATTGACAAATTTACAGGTCAAATGTTTTTGGTGAGTCAATTTGTCCTCACATAAAAGCATGTTACAGTGCTTGCGCCTGGTCATGTAATCACTCCAGGTTTCGGGAAGAGGACGAGCTCTGTAAATGTGCCATGTTGCATTTCTTAGTGACATGCGTTTGCGTGTTCTACTTCTGATGAAAGCCGAGGGATTGGTGGAACGAACCCTCTTTGTTTCTGAGGCGGTTGCGAGTAGATTGCTGAAGAGTCCAACAAATTGAATCTAAGCACTGTTAGGTGAGCCACCTTTCAAGGATTCCCAATCGGTCGTCTCAACTAGGTCGTTCAGGATGCCGTAATGTGTGATAGTACGTGTTAGTTCTGTGTGTTTCTCCGGATATTCAGCGTAACACACATAGTTATAAAGTATGGTGACATGGTCGCTTGGCCTTAGTGGGGCGTTTATAAATTGCCTGTCGACCATCAGTTCCACATTTGTAACTACGAGGTCAATACTGATGGTTTGTTATCAGTTTTGCACTTGGTAGGTGAGCTGATGGGGTTATAGAGCGGGATACTTGCAATATGGTCTTGCAGTTCGACCTTGTATGTTCCGCTGGGGGATGCCTAGGTTTCCAAGTCTTACAAGTTGAAACCGCCGGAGCTAATAACGTGGCTGTAAGTTGGGAGAACACATTTCGTCAGTGATGATATTAGGTGGAAATCCATCTCTGGAGTGGACGATGGAGAGCAATATACGACTGCTACGAAGCAGTTGTTTATGTGTCAAAGACGCAAACGGCACCATAGCGAATCGGTGACCCGCGTCTCCGGATCATCAAGTGGTTCGCGTTGTAAGTCATTACGGTAGTATAGGATAACAACACCTCCCCTGCTGGGATGATCGTGTAGGAACAAGGACATTCTCCGAATCGCGATCTCGGCAGCCATAACCCTTGAGTGTAGTCAAGTCTGAGTTATGGAGATGAGATCCCAAGCGTTTGTTGTCTGGCGTAACCGAAGCTCGGCGATTTTGCTGAGTAGGCCTTGGGCATTCGTGTACATGCAAGAAAGTGTTTCGTTTCTCAGCAACGATCCGAAACACTTGTGGCTAGGATGAGAGATTGTGCGACCGTTATATGGTCGGCCGCTAGGTTTTCTAAAGCATAATGTTTTGTTTCGTAAGGCTTGATCAGAAAAAATTACCCAATTCATTCACATGAAAGCACGCAAGAATTTCTAGGTATCGCGAGTGTGAAGGATCGTGTCCCTGGTTGCAGAACCAAATATTGAAAAGTTCAAATAAACGAGTCTTGATTCAGCGCCGAAAGAGTGTGTGTTTTTAAATCCGTGGGATTGGAATTGTAGTGCATGACCAAATTTGAAGGCCCCGTCGGCTTATCATAGTTGGTTATGATGTGAGATTCCTCGGTACCTTCTTTAAGATATTCTGCGTAGCACATGTAGCAGAACACTAGTGTAACTTATATCACAAATTCTCGTGTCTCATGCACTTTACTAAGCAAATTCGGGCACAGTCGGTCCACTAACCGCCTTCTGTGTCTACTGCACATGCTACTGGTGGGTACGCATTTGTCTTTCACAGCTCATATGCTTACACAGATCTGCATGCGCCCTCACCACGATCTGTGTCATGGCTGAGGTGCAGTCACTGGCTCACGTCCCCATGTATGCTGTTACGTGCTGAGGAACTGTGGGCTGAAATCGAAGCAGCTGTGGTTTCCACCCCTATACTCCTTGAGTTTATTTCTTTGGATTTGTGATGGGCTTGTATGATGTTCACGGTGCGGAGCGAGCTAATCCTGGCCCCCATGTGGTCGCAGGTCTTCGGCCTGTAGTCTAAACTACAGGGATAGGTGGCTCGACACACTGATACCCCAACCGTGAGGCATTCTCCACCGTGGAAAATGTGGATTCTGTTCGCGACATATTTTCGTCTTTTCCTTGTTTCATGCTAGACTAGAGGTTTAACTTTACACTGAGGCACTCCAATCTTGTATGCCATGATTACTCCATAGTGCGCATTGTTCTGAGGGTCGCAACCCATTGAACCGTTCATGCATGCCATATGCCCTAGAGTTTTGATAACAGATTTTCCGGTCACGCTTGGTTGACTGTGCTTCCGTGCAGCCAGTCGGTTGCCAACTTCGCACAGACCAGGAATGTTGACTGGCTTGCGCTTGGCTTGTGGCTCGTGGCTGTGACCATGTGACCTACTGCGCTGACAGTTCGCGCTCCTACATCATTACATAGACAAACGATCCGTTTTGTAGCTGGTAACGGTTGAGGCTATGTCTAGTGCGTGACCGCGTATGCTTATCACACGTCAACGTTAACTTTGGAGGCACCTGTGAGTGCAAGCTGCAGTTGAATCGGCAGTGAGGGATTGCGACCTGCTTGAGAACACTCAACATATGTGTGCGCTTCACTTACTAACAACGCGGTGGACCTGACAACGACAGGGAAGCCAATCAGGATGGGCCTGTCCTTATGTCCTCCTCTGGGATCAATAACATGACTATGCATCCGATTGATTTCTGTTTTGAAGGTGACGTTTGGGTGTGATCGCGATCGACCTGTCTGACCTCATGAACAGCTGGCTGGTCAAGCAGGTTGTCGAAACGTGACGCTGTGGTAGTTGGAACTAAGCAACTAACCCGGACTGGTGGTAATCTTATGCGTGGCATGGTTCCCGGGGCGTTATTCAATTGCTTTACATCCCTGCCATGCGCTTTAAAGTCAACTGTAAAAGGTTAAAGCACTGTCCAGTGGTACTCAATGTGAAAGTGACGGAAGCGTATTATTTCTTGGCGATTTCACTCCTTGGTGACAGGGTCAGAATGAAGCATTGGAATCTCAACCGAATATAAGCAAAGCTAGGACTTTTATTTACATCGAATTCTCATGTCGAACTATTCCATTTGGAAGCTACTGCGATGCACTTTGTGGTGGATTTGGTGAGTAGCGTCATTTTCGTAGAAAGTAGAACTCACGATTAAACTTACTATAGAGCGTAATTGTTCTTCTACCCGTGGGAGTTCACCGTTATCCTTAGGTATTAATAGCTGCGTCATGGACCGTACGCTTCTGTGAGGTTCAACCCACAGTCGGTTGTTGGCAACCTAAAATATTGTTTCTATGCTTTAATAATTGGCTACCTTTTTACCTCGGGCGAGCGAAACGCACTTAACAACCTTGTTAACCATACGAGTGCCGTCGGTATTCTGGTCTGACCAGAAGAATAATTGCTGCGGAGATGGGGCTAATCCATAGACAACACAGACGCTATCGCGATTACTTTGCCTTTTTTGACATACGATCGAATAACTCAAGCTCCACTTCTCATGACTTATGAGCACCAAAGGCGCAACTATTAGGTACTAGGTCCTTGTTTCGTAAGGCGGCACAGGACTACAGAGGAAATCCCACGCAGCACTTTGAGATCCGAAGAATCGCCAGCTGTTATAACGCCTTAACATTCTGGCATCAGATGATGTGCCCCGCCTACAGCATGAATGAAATGGAACAAAATTGAACGAACTGGAAACATAGAGCCTGCTGAGCGCCCCAAGACCGTTTACTTACCAGGTTTCGCAGTTGGCTTGCAATCACAACTCATGCGGGCGGCGGTTGCTTTGAAGTCTTCTTTTACGACCTGGGTCTCTTCTCTTTATGCTTCAAATTGCGGGTGTCCGACGAACAAATTGATTGCTTGCTTGGGAGTCTTCGAAGACCTAGAGGGAAATGTCCATCAGTTGAACACGTGTTGGTTTCGCAAATAGCTGGAACGCTCTCATTCCACAGCTGATTAGACTGGAACAACTTGCCATCTAGAAGCTATGCGTTGTATCCGATACAAAAGTGCAGACAACCAGAAAAGCTTGACTGAGTTCTGAGCGATCCTTAGTGGGGAAAGTAGTTGGCAGTCCGTATGTCTACAATGCCCTGATACTGACACATTCCAAATTCATTTACGGTTATCGAAAGATGCATAGGGAACAAGTCTGTTGACAAACATGTCCGGATTGTTGCTGTTGCCATTTGAGCGCCGACAATCAATAGGACAGAATTGTATTATGTTTTGAACCTGTTGCGTTTTTGGAGTTTATCATCCCGCTCGCTACGGTGCTTTTATCTCCTCTTATGACTGTTTAGTGGGAAAATGGTTGTGCACATCAATTTTGGCAGTGCTCCCAAGCAAAGGCATCGCGAAACACCACAACAACTGATGTGCCGAAAGGGAGCGCGCCCTCAGTCGCATTTCCTCCCTTGTGCTTTGCTCATTTTAATTAGTTAAATGTATCATAAAACTGTCCTATCTGTGAATACACATCACTTCTCTCCTTTCCACCCCCGAGCTCTCGGTCCAAACTAACCCCCCCCCCCAACCTCTTCGACGATGTTGCTAGCGAAAGAGTGGATCGGAATGACCTGCTACTGTTGCCCATGATTTCACTGAACGGGGACAAATTTCCCACTTTGTCTATTCAAGTTGTCAACTAGACCACTTTTACGACCTATGCTACCTACTTTCCATGCCGCGAATTTCAGACCACCTTGGATTGCAATTGTTATCTACTCACGTTGATTGTGTGCGCTGGCTGAGTTGTGGACGCCCGGGGTTTGATTACCTGCTCATTCGCATCCTGTCATCCGTTCCCCAACACCCACCTCCCTCCTACGCAGACCGGTAGCAATTTTGAGAAGGCTTGTTTTCGCTTCTAACTGAAGCATTTCCACGGGGCCAGTTATGAGGAACTGAAGCTGGATTCATTCAATTTTAGACGTTCTGGTTGTTGATGAAAATTTTCTTTCGCGTATTCCGGTTACTCACTAGAATTTTTTGATTTCAAGTCGGATGGTGAAAATGAATAGTTAGGAGTCACAAGTGCAGTAAACCTGCATCGATAACTAAAGACGTAGGAAGTAATGTTAGAAACCGATTTGTGTCCACAAAGGTGACTCAACCACTGTTAATTTCAAATGGTTTAGAAGATAAATCAGGTTTATATGCTTTTGTTATACTCAGGTTTCTCTTGCGTCAAGGGCGAAACGTGGCCACAACACAAGCCTATAGACAGCAGGTTTATCTGTTAAAGCTTGAGAATTTCTACATGCCCAGTCGTTTTCCAGCTTATTCAGAGATACTGAATTGGCTCTACTGTTGTTTTAGATTGACTGCTTCTACTGAGATGTTCAGAAACGGCGGTTAATATAGCAAGTATCACTCCATATGTATACTGTGGATGCAACTGTAGGACGTAGCAAATTTGTGTTTTCATACAGTGGTCAACAACCGTTCAAAAATCTTGTACATTTGTGTGCCGCACGGAGATTCCCATTGAGACACAACTAAACAATATTGTGTCCGTCTATCCGCGAATTAGTTTTGTTAACTTCGCAAGACAACGCACCATCTGCATGAATTTCTGGTCAGTGGGGACAGATGTTACTGATTTGAATGAGTACTAACGATGGTCCGATGTTGTGGCAGCAGTATTAAGCCGATTAGGAGCGTTTTTTAGGTCAGCGTGTTAACGGTTGACTCCCCGATGACTAAACTGTACAGGCGAAGATCGCCCAACGCGAATTGTTTCGTGTACTTCCGAGATCTTTTTAGCACAGAACACGCGCTTTTCGCATCCCCTGGTTTTGCATAGGGGAGGGGCTAACAGTTACACTCGGACCAATAATCAACTTGACCATTTCCAAGTGTCCTGGCCTAGTCGTTTACGATTCACTTGGCCGTTCTCTTACTGAGTACACAGAGAAGTAGAAGCTAGTACGTTGAAGGGACCTGAATATAGAAGGTGTAGGTGGGAGTAAGATTAATTCATTAGTTAAAGAACATAGGTAGCACCATCATCCTCTAGTACTTGCACTTCCATGAATCAACAAAAGATCGGCTTCATGCGACACCACAGGTGAGGTGGCAATTATAGCACAAATTGACGCTTTGCTCTCCTGAATGGTATACATGCTTTAAAATCTGCAAGTCTTCGCAGTGAACCTATTCGGTGTCATAAAATATAACCCACTTTAAACTAAGGATGTTTCGGCTTTTTCCAAATGGCTGCATTGTTTGCCTTAGTGATTCCATTATCATAACTGAATGTGGCACTTGTATGTGAATAAACTTCGCTGGAGAAGTGCTTCTCCTGCACCATAAACTCAAACCTCTCGTTCTGGGAGCCCACCAAAGAAATTCGGTTGACGTCATCATCATCAACAGCAGCAATGCATCAATAACTTAATCTTTTGCTTTACTGCCGTGCAACGCTAATCAACTAAGTCAGGGGTCACCAAAATACGGTTTTCGGACCGGATGAGACACAAAGAGCACTTGCCTACCTGGTTAACGGTAAATGCGCCGGTTCCGACGAGATGCCACCAGAAGTGCTGAAAATGACGAACCCGCGTTGATACACGCTCTGCACCCCTTGGTAGGGCAAGTGTGATTTGAAGAAGAGATGCCGTTTGACCTGAAGAATGCCCTTGTGCTGACACTGTACAAGGTTAAAAGCAGCAAGCACTGCCACGAATTATCGTGGCAGCAACTTTCTGAGTCACGTGGAGAAGCAATCGTCCTAACCATGCTCATCCCCCCCACCACTCAAATCAATGAACCGAAGGTGGTGGAAGAGCAATGCGGATTCCGTTCGAGTGGCAACACCGTCGACGTAGTGTTTGCGATCCGTCAGTTGCAGGAGAAATGTAGAGAGCGACACCAGCCATTGTATTCGCTGTTTAGTGACCTCACCAAGGCATTTAACACGGTGCACCGTGAGGCACTATGGCTGGTGTTGGGTAAGTTTGGCTGTCCGAGTAAGTTTGTAAGTCTAATAAAGGTATGCGGGCTAGGGTGCAGCTAAGTAGACAAACCGCGGATGAGTTTGATGTCGTCGCGGACGCGAAGCAAGGCAGGGTCTTAGCCCCTGTCCTGTTTATTATTTACTTCCATGCAATGAGGTCTTGTGCTTTTGTTGCTGCTTGTAGTCTGTGTGGAACACCATATTTATAGTAGGTCGCTGAACGTCCATGGTTTCGGGGCGAGAGCTCGAGTGTGTGAGGAAACCATCCGTATGCGACTATTTGCCGATGACTGTGCGTTATCTGAACACAGAGCAGAGGAGTTGCAGCGCTTGACGACATCTCTCGCTAAGACAGCGGCCACGTTCAGACTCATCATCAACATAAGGACGTCTGTTTTTTCTTGTGTAACCTTCACCAGAAACGGAATCCGTGTGCCTGCCACAAATCCAGATTGGTAACGACGTTTTGGAAACCTCCGCCTGCTTTTACTTCTTGGAGGTGTATTTTCGACTGACCTACAGATGAAGAGCGAGCTGCGCATGCGCGTATCGAAGGAGGCCGTAGCATTTGGAAAGCTGGAGAGTCGGGTGGGGAACGAGCATTTGCTGACCACTGGGAGTAACTTGACGGAATATAGGTCCATGATGTCCGTTCTTCTGTACGGCAGTGGAGCTTGTACACTGCATCGGAAGGACGTCCTTTATTTGGAGCGCTTTCACAAACAGTGCCTGTCATATTCTGCACATCGGTTGGTGTGTCCGAGTTGCTGACTCGGAGGACCGCGCCGCAATGGCGTGTAGGCAGTGGACTACATCCTACTGTTGCCGCACCCGAGGTGCCTTGGACATAACAGCCCCACGCATTCGACAGGGATACCGAAACAACTGCTTTCTAGCCGACTGTGTGTATGGAAGCGGCACGTGGGAAAACCGAGGTTACCTTAACAGGACATGAACAACTTGGGCTTAACACGAATCAATGTTGATTTTAGGGGTTTGGAAAGGATGGCAGTAGATCGGCGCCGATGACGGGAGCATCTCAATAGGGCGGTTGTCGACGTGCAAGAAAATCACGGCTGCGTGAGGAAAAGTAACGCCGGCTACAGAGGCGACAGGCGTAGGTGGAGGATAGCATAACGACGTCGAGCGAATGGTGCGGTCGCGAGTGCCCCAGCGAAGTCGGCTTGGTAATCCGTTAGCGTTGCGCCGTGAGTCCAACAACGAAGAGGCGTCGAGTCTGTTGAGTAGATCCTGATCATCAGAGCAGCGCTTGGTAACTATGTTGCTTCAGACTCCAGTTACTAACCCAGGCCAATACTGCGGTCCATACGGTGCATGTGCTACGTAGTCGCTGTAGTTGGCCAGTAGGTGCGCCTGCGCGTTGTTATTCTTTCATTTCAGGTGTTGGCTGTTGATTAATATCCCCCTGATGTGAATGTTGACAAATCTTCTACCTGTCTAAGATCCTCCACTTCGATTACTGGTTCCAGGAGACGGCTAATCGTTGCTGGAAAGGGACGGAGTGCACGATATTCGTGACCGTACTTAGCCCAAGGAGTGGTTCCATGTACAGAATGTGGAGCGGGTTACGGCCCAGCCACTGACTCATGTGCGTCTGGTACGCATCATGTCGCAAGTAGAAAGACAGAAATGCTGCTGATGTGCATGTTGAACGAGTGTGGGCCGGCTCCGTTAATGAAACTTAGCTCCCATCCACATCCCTCCCGGCCTTGCTTCAAACGATAATGGGACGAATAGCATTCCAATGGTCCAAAGTCGTCTATGTTGCACAAACAATTACAGTAAACTCCGTAAGATCGGAGTAACCTGTTCTAGCTGCATTAGATCGTACTGTCTGCAATGTGTAGGCAAATCCGTCCAAGAAGTGAGACAGATAAACAAAGATGCCGACACAGTTTGGTTTCGTCCAATGTGTCAAGTAATTCCAGTTGTCAAATGTTTATCTTTGCTCATGAAAAAGTGCGATAGAATGACTGAGATAATCGCGCATTTTGTAGATACTAAAATCGACAACATGGAGGTAAATATGGATACGTTAATACGTTAATCAGTCAAAGCAAGCCCTGGAACTAAACCGAAAAAGAAAGCAAGACGCTCTAACCGCACTGCAGCATCTGTGTCTCTAAATCATTTGGATCACCTCACTCGCATAAGTGAACAAGAATCATACATGCCTGCTTCCACTTCTCCAACCATAGACGCCTACCCTGGAAATACAGACATGACACCGACAGTTCAGAGCCGAAGGCAATCCGGAGCAGATGGTAGGCGGCATCCGCTTTCGGGTTTGCCCGTCACTGTGGCATGCCACAGGACGCCTGCGCCTACAGTGTCACCATGGGTGGTTTGCGCTGCACCACCCACACCTCCATCCACACACCCCATATCCAGTGTAAACCCGAAGGAATAAGACCGGGAGGCATGTGGATGGGAGCCACGTTTCATCAACGGAACCGGCCCACACTCCTTCACAGGCAAACACAAGCACGCTGCATTTGGGGAATCAAGCGCACACAAGGCGGTGGCTGGACCGTAGTCCGCTCCACACTGAGTACATGGAACCACTCTTCGACCATAGCACGGTCACAAAGACCGTGCATCCCGTCCCCTCCAGCAACGACCAACTGTATCCTGGAGCGAGTATGAACGAGGTAGTGGGTAATAGACAGGTAGGCAACTTGTCAACATGCACATCAAGCGCAGCCACACCGGGAATATCAAACAACAGCCAATCACTTGAGAGAGATAACCAAGAAAATAAATCGAGTAATGCATAAGGAAACGATGACATAAATCTTAAATTAAGGAGCATATGAAATAAGTTGTTTACAAAGGAATCCGAGATAAGTTCACTAGGTTACAACGTATATTTTGCGGAAATGCCACAAACACGAAAATGTTATCGAAATTATTTAAAATTCGCTTAAGCGATGTGCGCAGGTTTATAGAACAGAGTACAGGTAGATATTTAGATGATAAAGAAAAGCATTAGGAAAAAATTGAAAACCCACCGCCTGAAAAAAGGACTTAACATGCAAGCACGCGGTTAGTAAATCGAATGCACCGTACCTACAAACGCTGCGCCGGTTCTGCCTACGTTCTCTGCAGGATCTGTCGTCGCTTCGGTGGTGGTCAAGGGTGAACTCGCTCATGGCTCAATAGGCCTGCCTCACTCAGGCACTCGCGACCACATGTGCTACAGCACCATGCGCTCGATGTGGATGGAGTACAACCCATCGGAGCTTGTCGCTTCCGCAATTGCCGCTTCCTCGCTGCATGTATGACGTCTTTCTCCCGCACTTCGGCAACTGCCTTCGTGAGCAGATCGCGCTATGTACGCCGATCAACCGCCTTCGATCCCATGATACGTAATCAAGATTAGAACGTGAGAGGCTCACTTTGATCATGTCCTGATAACATAAATTTGGTTTCCACACATGCCGCTTCCCAATATTCAGCTGACCATAGAATAGCTGTTTCGGAATCCGCGTCGAATCCATACGGCCCACACGACCCAGCCACCTCAAGTGTCTCAGCAAAAGTATGCAATCCACTGCATATATCCCACTCCGACGCCACACTTCCGTGTCATCAACTCTGTCGCCCTATCCAATACGTCTAATCCGCCGTAAACACTGTTGGTGGAACCGCTCGAGATATCGCACATTCCGTCGGTACATCGTCCACGTTTCACTGCCGTATAGAAGAACGGACAGCACCATGGATTTGTACACCATCAGATTCGTGCTAATGACAAGCTGATGATTGTCCCACACTCGGTACTCTAGCTTCCCTAATTCCGCCGTTGACTTCGAGACGCGGATACGCAGCTCACTATGTCGCTGCTAATCAGTCGACATCACACTCCCAAGGTAGCAGAATCGAGAGGTGGTTTTAATACTTCAGCACCAATGCTGATTCGCGGCAATATTGAAGATTGCATCTCCGGTGAAGTCTGATAGAGATAGACAGTTTTGCTTGTGTTGATGGTGAGCTCGAATTGGCCGCTGTCGAAGCTAGAGCACTAGTCATGTGCTGCAACTCATCCGCACTGGGTGCAAACAACGCACAGTCGTCAGCAAACAGCAACATACGGATAGTTGTCTCACAGGCTAGAATTCTCGCACCGAAACGACGGATGTTCAATAACCCACCATCAACACGGTGCTCCACACGAACACCGTAAGCACAAGCCGCATCAAAAGCACAAGACATCATCGCATGAAGATAAATACTAAACAGGACAGGAGATGAGACACAATCTTCTTATACACCAGAGGTAACTGCAAAAGCATCCGAGGCCTCTCCACTCAGCTGCACCCTCGCTCGCATACCAATGTGCAGACGTTCAACTAAACGTACAAACTTACGCGGGCAACCAAATTTACCCAACACCAGCAACAATGCCTCGCGGTTCACCGTATCAAATGCCTTGGTGAAATCAACAAAAAACGAGTACACTGGCTGGTGTCGCTCTCTTCACTTTTCATGCAACTGATGAACCGCGTAGACCATATCTATATTTCTGCTACCGGAACGGAATCCGCATTGCTCTTCCGCCACGTTAGGTTCCACAACCTGACTGACGAGGCGGTTGAGCAGGATTCGAGCAACCACCTTGCCAACACAACTCAGTAAGCTGATGCCACGATAATTCGTGCAACATTGCTTTCTTCCTTTGCCCTTGTACAATGGTAGCACGAGGGCATCCTTCAGCTCAGCAGGCACCTCCTTCTCAATCCATACGCGTTGCACCAAATGGTGCAGCGCAGTCACCAACGCCGGTCCGCCGTGTTTCAATACTTCAGGCGGGATTCAGTCGGACCCAGCACACTTGCCGTTTCGCAGCTGAGCAAGTGCTCTCTGCGTCTCATCCAGTGTCGGCGTGTCCGCCAGACTCGTCTTCACATTCTGCTGCTTGACGCCGTTCAGTATAAGTCAGTCAATCTCTGAACAGTTGTTCAAGAGACAGTCAAAGTGATTTAGCCAGATCTGCATTATGTCTGCAGTCTGTGTGTAGGTAGCGCCTGAACTGCCGTCGATCAGCGTCCTCAGCGGCTCCAATCTCGGTCCATACACCGCTTTCAAATAGTCAGAATTCCTTGTGTTGGCGGCGTTCGGTATAGCATTCCATTTGCTTCGCCTTATCCGTCCACCATGCATTTTTAATGCGACGAAACACGCGAGTCAGTCGGCGTCAAAGTTTGCGAAACTGACTATTCCTCCCCAAGTCACTGGGGTCTGCCACATGTGCAGCAAATGCGGCATTGTTTTCACACACCACTGCGCCAATCGTCGCAGTGTTCGCATCAAACCAATCTGGCCGCTTACAGTTTGCGCGCCCGATGGTCTCTTTGGCAGCAGCTGTCACCTGGTCGCGAATGTGGTGCGTCAGGTCGCCCACCGTGGCTATGCATTCCACATCACACAGGCGTGCAGTCATCGTCTTCTCCAGCTCAATACGTTTCGCCACAGTACCGAGGGAGAGAATGTTAGATTTACGCCGATTCACGGTGGGAGTGCAATATATAGATTTACGAAAATATATGTACAGTTTGGTGCGCACCAATTTGTGATCAGTGCCACACTCAGCTCCACGTAATAAACGTGTCATACACACTTCACGAATACCACGCTGACGTACGATGACATAGTCGAGCAGGTGAGCGTGACCACTCCGTGGATGCGTCCAAGTTGCTATATCACTCGCATTCAGTGCAAACCGAGTGTTCATGATCGTCAGGCCGTGAGTGGCACACAGTGAAAGCAGCATGTCACCGTTCGCATTCGCTGAACCAAAGCCATACGGACCGATAACATCTGTCCACACAGATGCATCACGACCAACGCGCGCGTTGATATCACCCAGCAGAAATAGTCGGTCGCTCCTCTGCACAGACCGTATCACGGAGGATAGCTGAGTGTAGAATTGATCACGCGTGTCATCAGGATAACACATGGTCGGACCGTACGTGCTTACAAAGGTGGCAAATTTACCTCTCTGGAATCGTAGGCGAACAGTCATCAGTCGCGCGCTGATGCCTGTTGGTTCACTCACCAGCTGGCCATGGAGGCGATCGGATATTGCAAATCTGACACCCTGCTCACATGGTGCTGCGGCGGCGTTGCCCACCTAGTAGAATGTGTAGCCAGCACCTGCTTCATGCAACTTACCTTGCTCAGCGAGTCGCGTTTCACTGAGCGCCATAATATCGATGTGGTAACGCGCCTGCTCCATCGCGACCAGTACAGTGCGTCGCTCGTGGCGCTCACTGGAGTTCCGGTTCAGTAGTGTGTGCACGTTCCAGCACCCGATGCTGAGTGCTTTGCGCGCAGGCATACGATTGCATTGGTGGGCAATCGCACACGAGGTGGTCGTTGTGCTTCGGAGGTTTGCTTGAGGGACTGCACCCGGAGCGTTTGGCTCAATAGCCTTACCCACAAAGTAGTGGGTTGTTTGGAGGTTTGCTTGAGGAACTCCGCCCGGAGCCTTTGGCTCAATAGCCTTACCCACAAGGCAGTGGGGAGCAGATCCAGCTCGGGAATGTAATTTCAGTGACAGATTGGGATCTACTTGTCAGCTGTCACACGCAACCTTGGAGGTACTGCAACGATGCATATATGTTTTGCGACCGTAGTAGGATACGCATCTGCAAGCACGGCCAGACGCAGGCGGGTTTTGGCGGGTTTGCACCAATTTGACCAGGGGCTGCCTGGCTTGAGGTGGATAGTAGCAAACCGTTGAACACCCGGAGGTGTCCTCCCACCAGTAAAGAAAATGCGTGTTGATCGTGCTCTTCTTAAATAGAGCTGTGAGCTTATAACCCGTAGACCTGTTATCTCCCATGGGTAGGCTTTACGGGAAGAGGGCCATCGACCACTTCCTAACCTCCGAAGAGGATGGACTAGGATACTGGCAGGGCGCCCACAACTGACAGGAGGCCGACTCAGGTCCTCAGCCAAAGCCTTCGATTAAATGTACACCCGAAAGGCAGCGGGTCTAGCACGTGGTCAGTTCACTGACTCATGCGGATTGGTGTCCTGGATCTTAGCAGGGAAAACGGTGTAACCCTGCTCCTACCTAGCGGTCGCCACGTGGGGGCGTCCAGGACATGAGCCAATAGCACAGCAGTGGCAGCAGTGGAATAGGCCGTCTGTCAGGAGCTTGGCACCATCAGCCTCTGCGCACCATAAGTCTATCCTTCAAGGGTTTTGTAAGCAACGGCTTATTGTGAAAAACGATTCTCAGGCGGGCCGCGAAATAAGTTTTCTCGACAGCATCTTTCAGGCGTCTGGATAACATATCAACTGCAGAATCGCCCTTAAAGGGTATATTTATGAAAAGCTCTTTCTTAGAAGCAATGCTCCTAGGTGGCTTTCGATTACGTTCCTTCAAATGTTTCATGATAAATTTATCAGGATAGCCATTTTCCCTGAGGGCGTCGCTGATTCTCTGTAGTTCTTTGTTGACGGTATCCGGTGTACAAATACTGCGCGCCCTGAAGGCGAGAGATCTGATTAAACTCCGCTTTTGCTGTAGTGGTACGTTATTCTGCTTTCTCATCTCTACATGCCCCACTCCTCTCCTTCGATCGACTGGCCCTCACGAGCGCCGTTTTCGAGGATCGCCGCAGTCAACGAGGAACCGGACGCGAAAGCGGCTCGTTTCATCATGGCGCGAGGGTCATTCTGGCGAAGGTGGGGTGCGGCAGGGGCAGAGACCACTCCCAAGCGCACCGGTTGGCAGCAGTGGAGGTTGAAGTCCTGTCAGTCCTTTCCTGGGCTAGCCAGTCCTTTACAGTGCGATAAGACCGTGCCAACGGCTCACCGAAAGACACCCTTCCCTGCAATCAATAAATAACAAATAACAAAGGGCACAGCGAGCTCCGATTTCCGGTGAACCCCCATTTGACACGAACGCTCTCACATTCTTACTCGGCATGGTTTTGCTCTACGAACCTCGATTCATCCTTCATTTTCGACATTGAAGGCTTTCTGTGTTCAGCAATCTAAGGGGTGAGCTCTGTAGCCCCCAAAACGATAAAGATTATGATTATGCACAATTTCATTGCTGACCAACTGTACACTATTCTTACTTGTTTTAATCTGCTCTGTAATTTGTCGCACTAATCTTCGCTCCTGTCACATATTACTTTGCCCACTCGGTTCAGAACTGGTAAGAGGCCATCTGTGCTGGATCTTGTGCTTACCGACAAGGAGCATCTCATTGATTTGTTAGTTTTAAACTGCCCGTTTGGCCGCAGTGATCACGCAGACATCAGTTACAACTTCGTCTGGTATGCGGAATATCGGAATGAGAACGATGAGACTATGCGAACCAACACAAGCTACGATCGATTAACCCAGCTCGTCAGCGCTACAACTTGGTCGTCCATTTCTGAAGAACCCCTGGCTCGAGTTCGTAAACAAATTCAATCATCTGATTGCAGAGAATTCAGAGATAAGAGTTTGCATTAAGTGTACATCAGTTTCTTTCGTTAGGAGCAGAACTCGAAAATGGATGACAGTACGCAACGCAGCATGGAGAGTGTACGGAGAAGCTCCTGCACCAGAAACTTGGGACAATTACGTAGCCCAATGTAACCACTGCACACAATTGCTAAGACAAAGCTGCATATCAGCAGAACATCGCAAAAACCTTCAGTGCTACTCACAAACTACTGTACAAGCACGTCACTAGCCTACGAAATGTGAGGCAAGGATTTCTTCCACTGAGGAAGGCCGATGACCCAACAAGAACGGCTTTGGAAGCACCAAATGCGCTGCGGATCCAATATGCCACCACGTTTCAGAGGGCCGTGCCACCAAGTGATCTTCCAACCTTTGTGGTCTCTCCGCCAGAACTAGCCCATATCAATTTTACCGCTGAGGCTGTATTGCAAAAGCTGACGTTTCTACGCAAACACAGCTGGCCGGGTTTCGATACCTTTCGTCCGGAGGCACTGGGAGCAGCGGCAAGCCAACTGACAAGACTTTTAGCTCAGCTTTTCCAGCGCTGCTTAGACCAGAATCAAGTTCCCGCTATGTGGAAGCTCGGAATAATAAACCTAATTCACAAAGGTGGAAGCATAGCTGATCCCTCCAACTACCATCCGGTATCCCTTCTTCCTATACTCTCCAAGGTCGTGTAATCCATAGTTGCCGATGCACTGGTGTGTTAGCTGGAAAACTGTAACATCATCACGCCTGAGCAGCACGGCTTCCGTCGACAGCGGTCATGCACAACGAATTTACTAATCACACCCAGTAGTTGGACCGAAACGGCTGACGCTGGAGGAAGCGTTGATGTGATCTACCTGGATTTTTCCAAGGCTTTCGATCGTCTAGACCATCGGACACTACTCTCCAAGCTCCAGTATTACGGGATGGGCGACCCTCTTTTAAGCTGGATTGTCAACTTTCTACTTCAAGGCAATTAGCGGTCAGAGTTCGGAGCTCTTTATCGAACCCCATACAAGTCGAGTGTGGTGTGCCGCATGGCTCAGTTTTAGGTCCACGTTTGTTTGTGATGGTTATTAGTGTCCTTGCACAGGGAATCATTTCAAACTTCCTAACGTTTGCCGACGATATCAAGATTTGGCGTAGGATCCAGGTGAACGCCGACCAACAAGTGCTTCAGAGTGTATCAATTGTCAACCCAAAATTTACTGCATTCCAACGTGTGTAAATGCAAGCTGCTTCCCATTCGACATCAGAGCAGCTACTCATACCGGCTCGGGACGAATGTACTGCAACAACCAACTGTCGAACGTGACTTGAGTGTCCTGGTTCAAGATGACTTGGGTTGCTCCAGGCAATCCGAAAAGGCCTCGAAGACTGGGAACCAACACGTCGGGCTGTTGCGACGAGCGTTTGGACAAATAAACAGCTCCATATTTCGACAAATGCTCAGTGCGTATGTTTGCCCCATGTCGAATACGCAATTCAAGCCTGGCATCCATGGCTGAAACACGACCTTAATGTACTGGAGCAGCCACAACATCGGGCATCTAAGAACGTAATTGGAATGCGCAATCTTTCATACCAGGAGAGGCTGCAACGATTGGGGGTATTCAGCGGAAGCTATCGCAGACTACGAGGCGACCTGATTATGGCATACTTGATTCTGCGAGACCCACATCATGTGTGCCGCCCTTTACTGCGACTCAGCACCAATACAACCCTGAGGGGCCACTCATTGAAACTCGCAGAACAATACAGCCGTCTGGAGTGCCGCAGAAATTTCTTTTCCATTCGTGTCTGTCACCCGTGGAATGCTTTCCCAGAATCGGTTGTCTCTGCATCGACACTAACAGTATTTAAAAGACGGTTGGATGACGCACTCATCCACGTACACTTTGTCACTTAGCACTACGTCTCCATCCTACACCTGGAGTTTACCATGGAATTATTTGATGTTAAGAGTGTGTGCTGTGAATCTAAGCGGATTGCAGGACTACGGCGAAGCAAACGATAAGTCCTTATTTCATATTTAAAGTACTAACTGTTTATTATTATTATTAGCACTATCGTTATATCGATATCCCCACCAACTATACAACGGGACTTGTAAAACAACGCTTTTTAACACGTATAAATTCATTGTCCATTGTTCATCCGTCCACGTCTTTTTTAACCCATCGAATATAGTCCACTGTGACCGACTTCAATTGCCTTCTGATATCCCGGTTTGTTTACGCGCACCGTCTCGGACTAGTATTTATTGGTCGTACAGTATCTTCAATGTAAAGGACTGGGTATGTAGCAAAGTTCTGACAAGCGAATACCGTTACGAGTTTGTCTTCTTCAGAACAAAGAGGATAGTGGACAGTGCAATGCATACATTTGGAAAACTGTGCTTCGAATGGGGGATAAGCATGGAGCGTCGAATTCGTCAGAAAAACGCATGGCTTGGGAAGAATCTTTTGATTCATCCATGAGATTAATGTCGCATTGGGACGGGAAACACTATAGTCATTGATAAGTTGACTGAGAAAATGTCGTAGATTTCAACAAGTTCATGAACTTGCAAACAAATATGCTTTCTGTACACTGTCGAATAGGCTTGATGAAAACTAGCGCTGTTCACTTAGCGAAGTTGATAAGGACATGGAACAAGAGTTCCATGACAAAATTAGATTGCTATATCACCTGGAAGCTTTAGGAAACAACAAATCAATGGACCGTTCGAACTTTTGAGCTTCGTACATAGATATCACCTTGGGAAATCTGCATAGATTATTGTGATCTTGCTGGGCATCTTTTTTACCCAGGCAAGTAGCATTGTCATCTGTGAGCGTTCTTTCTCTAAACTGAACTTTATAAAGAATTAGCTTCGATCAGCAATAAGCCAGACAACACTGACGGATTTGGCAGTTATCTCCGTAGAGAGCGAACTGGCCGATGGACTGAATTTTGACACTATTATCTGAAGTTTCACAGCATGTAATGCGCAAAAAGTGTATCAGAAAAGTAAAATTAGTTCATTGGTTGCTGTTCACTGACACGAAATATTGTAGAGATGTTCGTAATTTCGCGGGTTTACTGATTTCCAATCGCTAGGGGGGCGACAAAATTTTACCACCACCCCGAACGACAAAGTAGCTGTTACGCCACTGGGATTAGGCGATTCCGTTCTGGGTTGCATAGCCGACTTTCTTGTTTAACGTCATTTGTATGTAATGGCTCGCAGCACCCTGTCCAAACCAATCGAATTCCAGTGCGACATACCTCAGGGCTCAATTATCGGACCCAGCCTGTTCCTGCTCTTCATAAAGGATCTTGCGAGAGTGCCATCTTACTAGCTACCTACTATTCGCCGATGATTTAAAGATGTCTTATCACCTAATTGGAGATTCACACAGCCCTACAAGATGATCTAGATAAAGCATACACATGGACCATTATGAACACCCTGCAGTTCTACGCCACCAAGTGAAAAGTTCTGAGCATATACTATCAGAGCACCGGCTAGGTTCATAATTGTTACAGCGTGCTTCTCTTGAGTTCGATTGCGACGAGCTTGTGCAAGATGACCTTGGTTCGATAGTCCGAGAGTGTATGCCGGGATAAAAAGTATAAATTTACAAGGCTCATAGGATGGAAAATGCACAAGAAACTTAAAGCAAATATTCCAACGTGGATCAACAGTAGTACAGATGTTGCACTTTATCACACTGTGGCGTGGCGCTCAGCACTAAGACGAAAGTTTAGAAGTCTCTCGAATCTCGCGATGTTTGTTAGGTTCACCACATGTGTTGCTATTGTATTCCAGTGGGCACAGATTCTAAGAGAGTAAAAATAATTGATACAATCCAAACAGCAGTGTTGCGTCACTAGTTCCAGGCGATGGCCTCGACACTGTTTGTAAGAGGCTAGGGTCAGTAGTGATTTACGTCTCCAGTGGTGTTTCACAAGGATCCGTCCTTGGCCCGCTACTATTTTTAGTCTACATCAATGACCTTCCAGCAGACATTCTATCTCCAATGCAAATATTTGCAGACGACGCTAAAATATGGAGAGCTATTCGCTCAGCATCCGACCATGTCTACCTCCAGGAAGATCTGACCCGGATTAACGAATGGGCAGAAAAGAACCAGCTCCCACTGAACGCTGCAAAGTGCCACCTGCTGACGGTGCATAACAGCTTCGTTAACACATACCTTTTGGGGCAACATGTCATGCAACACGTGACTAGTGAACGCGACCTAGGTATAATCGTGCAAGAGAGTCTTGGAAATTCGCTCCAGTGTTCGAAAGCAGCAAGTGTAGCGAACTTGAACTTGAGAGTTTTGAGGCGAGCTCTCGGCACTTTTGAGCGACAGCTAGTACCATTGTTGATTAACTCCTACATTCGTCCTCATGTTGAATATGCAATTCAGGCCTGGTGTCCATGGTTAAAACGAGACATCCGCCTCTTGGAACAGCCCCAAAGAAGAGCCACAAAAGCAACGCGTGGACTATCCGGTATAAGTTACGAAATGCGTCTTCGTGTACTCGGGGTGTTCTCATTAGAATACCGACGGCTTCGCGGTGATCTTACTCTCACATACCGGATACTAACCGAAAGCGAGCATCCATGTACATCGCTGTTGACTCTAGCCCCATACAAACAAAACCGAGGCAACCACCTGAAACTAATGACGCAACACTCTCGTTTGAATTGTAGAAAGTATTTTTTCTCACTTAGAATCTGTTCTCACTGGAATGCATTACCAAACTATGTGGTGAACGCACCAGACATGACGACATTCGAAAGACTCTTAGATTTTCATCTTAGTGATAAACGATACACAACACTTTGTTAAAGTGCAATGATTTAACCACTGATACTTTACGTTCCACGTTGGAACATTTTGATTTTAATTTTCTTTTGCATATCCATCCTGTGGGTCTTGTAAAGTCATGCTTTTTATCCCATCATACACAATTGAACCAATTGAATTGAATTGAACATGGGTTCTCGTTTCCAGTTAGTATCCGGTATGTGAGGACGAGATCCCCGCGGAGCCGTCGGTATTCTGAGAACACAAAGTAAACGAAGATGCACCTGTCGCCTTGGTAGCTCTTCTTTGAGGTTTCTCCAAGAGACAAATATCCCATTTTAACCATGGACGCCAGGCCTGAACTGCATATTCAACAAGGGGACGAAGATAGGTGTTGATCAACAGTGGCAATAGCCGTCGCTCAAAGGTGCCGAAAGGTCACCTCAAAAACCTCAAGTTCAAGCTCATCACCTTCGCTTCTTTCGAGCACTGGAGCGAGTTGCCAAGTTTCTTGTACGATGATACCCAAGTCTCGTTCATTAGTCACTTGTTGCAAAATGTGCTGTCCCACTAGATATCTGTTGCTGAAGCTGCTGCGTATTGTCAGCACGTGGCACTTTGTAGGGTTCAGCGGGAACTGGTTCCTTTCTGTCTACTCGTTAATCCGGTCCAGATCATTCTGTAGATAGGCATGGTCGGAATCTGAGCGAATTGCATTCCATATTTTGTCATCATTTATGTAAACTAAAAACAGTAGCGGGCCGAGGGTGGATCCTTGCGGCACATTACTGGATACGCACAGACTTTCGGAGTGAGTATTGGCTATTCTTACCTTGATGGTTCTATCTTGCAGATAATCTTCCAACCAAGTGAGCAGGGAACCGTTGCTACCGTAGGCAGCAAGCTTTTGTAGGACGACGAAGTGACTGACTCAGTCAAATGGCTTAGAAAAATTAAGTAAACCACATCTATGGGGACTCCTTCATCAGCTACTCTGGTAGATGAATCTCGGGCAAGGAGCAGGTATGTGAGACAAAGTCATCAGCATCTGAAACCATGTTGGGCATTGGAAAGTATTTGCAGACTATCAAAATATCGCGTCAGTTCATCCGCGATTACTGATTCCATCACTTTTGATAAAACAGGTAGGAGAGTAATAGGTCGATAGTTGGCAGGATCCGATCTCTTATCTCCTTTGTATATCGGAGTGAAGATTCCACTGCTAGCTGCAGTGGACAAAATATTGCGCCAGGAATAACAAGGGAATGTTCGGTAAGGGCCTGACATTGAAGGTCATCTCGATCGTAAATGGCAACACCGCCACCGCGAGACGGACGATCATTTCGAATGACTGATAGCTCACTGAGTTCAATCTCTGGACCTAGTATGTGATTTGGGAGCCGTTTCAGTGACTGCTGTGATGTCCCTTGTTGTTGTTTCATGTCCGTGGCGCAATTATGGTAGCTTAGAATACAACATGCGTTGGTGTAGCAGCATTGCATTTGTTTACGAATTAAGAGCTCGATTCGCCATGAGTGACCGGCACTATTTGTACCGGTCTGCTGGCGTCTTTTGCAACGTGTGTTTTTGCGGTTGACTGGTCTGGTGTGGGAACAACCGAAACTGGCTTATCTGTAGCTGGGTTGTGTACGAATTAAAGGAATGGTCTCAAGCGTACTTCTGGATGGCAAGTTTCCTGTTATCATTTTTCGTTTGGATTGTTATTGCTACCATATCGGGCGTAGCCAAGTTAACTTTTAACATTTTAGGCCCCCTGCCGTGGTAGTTTGGGGAGTTAACTAGACGAGTGACGTCAAAAACGACGACACTTTGCTTGTTATAGTTCTGTGATGTACCTCCTCTCTTCGATGTCGTGCTTTTGTCGTTCACTGTTATCGTCATGCTTTAATTCTGGTACGCCATGAATCAGTACCATTTTCTTCGTCCCATTTATAGGTGACAAGCCCAGGTCAGATTTCCGCCTCTGTCTTTCTGCCCATGACTTGTCCGGAAAAATGCTGGCACTGACAGAAGAGCTCACTAGAATGGGGCTTGCTAAGAGAACATGTTCGAGGTCCCGTGTGTTGCCAAATTGTACTCGCAGTAACCGACGTTCCCCTATGTGCGGAGATGATGGATTTCATGAAAAGCGAGTAAGACTAGTTGGGAGAACTTTCAGTCCGAGTGCACAGGTTATCTCAGCCCAGCGGTTTTGCTCCTCGGTTTGTTTACCTTTCAGGGATTCACTGGTGGGTTCTGGAACGTCTGAAAATATATATGTCACCATCAATGCCTTTTGGTTGCGTAGTAATGGTTTGTTCTGAGGTTCCTTTGGAGCGGTGGCTTGTCGTGTGGGAGTAGCTGAGTTGTCTTCCGTGGAGGACAGGCCAAAGCTATAGCAAAATTGTTTATGTGCAGCGCCATTAGCTGAAATCTCCGTAGGAGTCAAGTGTTGTTGCAAAGCTATTGATGGAGGTGATCGTGCGATTTGTACCTAACTGCATGCTTTGGAATATTACATGAGACTCGGGAGACCATTCAACGGGCCTGGTTTCACTGCTGTTTGTTATTAATGGTGTTTGTTTTTCGCTGGACTGTGTAGCATTTTTGCTAGAAAGCTTTTGTCCTTTAACAGGTCCGGGATTTGGGCTACGTAATACATTAATCTGCTACGAGTTCAGAGATGTACCCTCGCAATACCGCAATCAGTTCCTTTTGCTCTGCCGACGTAACAGCCAACATTTCACACAGTATCCTAAGCGTTTGAGCAATCTTAATTATGGGACTAGCTGAACATACGTCGCAAAACCACAAGCTATCGGTCGATACGATGTTTGGAGCAGACTGAAAGGACATCAAAGAGAGCAAAACAGTACTCCGGCATCCTTCGTATGTCGTTTGGAAGGTTCGACGCCCCAGTCCTTCAGAAAATGCTTAGCGCGTACGTGAGGCCGCATGCGGAATACGCTATCCAAGCATGGCAACTCTGGCGGAAGCTTTACCCCACCGCGCTCGATACTGCATAAGGCAGGACGACGAAGAACCTCAAAGGCTTTCTCCACCTTCCATACCCACTCAGGCTGAAAAGTCTCAAAATTGTACAGCGGACGTAACGGCATCTACGGAAGGGGGTATCATAATGGTGCATCACATCCTAAGAAACCCCGACTACACATGCCACTATCTTTTGAAACCCAGCCAAAACACATCTCCGAAGATACCTCAGTTTAAGTTGGTCACACAGTACAGCCGACATCTACTTTACCGATTCCAGGATTTACACATGTAATTATCGACCCGGTGATTGTGTTAAGGAAGTTACTCCCAGTGCGCCATCACAACTCTCCGGGAGCCGACAACATCTGCCCGCAATCACAGAAGGCTGTGACCAACAAGTTGGCCGAGCCGCTGTCACAGCTCTTCCAAAGACGCTTTGATGAACAACAAGTCCAGAATATTAGGAAGTATGGCATTTTTACTCTATTTCTTAGGCTGGCAGCCGTTCAAGCTCTGCAAACTATCGCTCAATGACTCTTCTCTCTCTGCTCCCGAAGGTGATGGAAGCGGTCGTCGCCAAAGCTCTAATAAACCAATTGGAAAATTGCAACGTCTTGGCACATGAGCAGCATGTCTTCGGCAACACCGGTCATGCACCAACAACCTGCTGATGGCACGACGTAGTTGGACGGAAGTGGATGATGATGGGCTCGGAGTCGACGTCACTTATCCGAAACTTTTCAAAGCTTTCGATTACCTGGATCACCGCATCATGCATCACAGGCTACAGAGTTACGGAATCGGAGGTCCTGTACTTGGATGGATTGGCTACTTTCTTTACAAACAGAGGACTTAAATGGGTGTAGGCGGATAAGAATCCAACACGAATGTGGTGGGATGTGGCGCCACACAGGGTAGGCACTGCGAATGTGCTTAATCCTCGTGTTTACCAGTGAACTGGCTAGAGTTATCTGTGTCAATTTTACTTATAGACGACGAAGTCAATATCATCCTCAGCAGCAACATCATAAATGTATAAAAAGTAACATGATGCTAAAGTCACATTAGTATGTTTGTTGGAGCGGGAAGCTGAAACGAAAGGAAGTAACAAAGATGGACACAACACAAAAGTTACTGAGGTCGGCGCTTCGCAATGTCAGGCAGTTTATCCAACCAAAGGTGTTCATACTCATTCGGACCCAAGTCAGTCTGTCAGGAATCACTAACCGACGCCGACTTCGAAGTGATGGACTTTCTTCCTCTCACCCGAGTCATCGCTTGGCCTTCCCTCCTCTTCATTCATCCATACCCCCGGCGCGCAAACAACGCCCGTCGTGGGAGTCGGTGGGCTGGCATGCGCAACATGTGGCCCAGCCATCGGAGCCTCGTGACTGATATAACGGTGCTGGGCGGTTCACTCGCTATTCATGCACCAAATACACTAAACCGAACATGCTCATTGCTCACGCAGTGCTCCCACCAAACATGAGCTAAGCTGTGAAGGCAGCGATTGCATTTATGAATGGTCAACCAGGAACGTACTCCAGCTGAACACAGCAAAGTGCAAGGTGATCCATCTGCGTCACCAGCCGGTGAGCGTGTAAAAGCTTAGAGACCACACCTTGCAGAGAGCCCTGCATGAGCGTGAGTTGGGTGTCTGATATAAGACGGTCTCGGATGCTCATAACAATCAGAGAGGACGTCGAGAACCGGCAATCAGTACTTTGGCTTTCTTTGCAGAGCGTCCGTTTGGTTTGACCGATTACTTTCCACAAATGCTTAAGGCCTACGTGCGACTGCACGTGGAATACGCCATCCAAGCGTGGCAGCCGTGGCGGAAAGAGGATCTCGTTTCTCTCGAGACTCCTCATAGGGAGGGCGACCAAGAACGTTATGGGTCTCTTCCATCTGCCCTATTAGCTTAGATTGAAGTCCCTACAAATGTAAAGCAGGCGATATCGGCGTTGGCAAGGGGGAACTCATAATGGTCTTCCATATTCTGAAGAACCATACCACATTTGTCGCCCACTGCTGGAGCTGAACCACAACGCTAAACTAAGAGGTCGTAATTTGAAACTGACAATACAGTATAGTCAGCTGGGATGCCGTAGAAACTTCTTCTCCCTCCGAGTGTGTCAGCTGTGGATCACTCTCCAAACTCATGTCGCTTCTGCCCCCAATCTAACAATATTTAAAAGAGGACTTGATGCATTGTCCCATTGGAATTTCATTTTATAACTTATGTTAGCTAGGGGATACAAAACGCAAGCAAACGGTGTGTTACTAAACTATCAACCAATGGATTTATGAATTTATACTTTTAGCAAACGAACATCAGCTTTATTACATATGATTATCAAGAATTTTTAGTTTCTTCACGATTTCCACCCCACGCCATCATCATCATCCCGCGGGACCTGTTAAGCATTGCCTTTCTACCCGTAATATCCATTGTTAAATTTTTAAAGGCACGTAAGTAGCATCAGTTTCCAGTTCCAGCACGGTTTCTGATTTGGCTCAGGTGGAAACGCTTTGTCCAACTTTCAAGCGCGTTACCTCTTATGGTTGGCGGCATCCGGTTTCGCATTTGACTGACACTGTGGCAAGCCACAGGGTGCTTGCGCCTACAGAGGGAGCATGGGTGGCCTGCGCTGCACCACCCACAGCTCCAACCACACACCCCATCTCCAGTGTAAACCCGAAGGAATAAGACCGGGAGGCATGTGGATGGGAGCCACGTTTCATCAACGGCGCCGGCCCATACTACTTCACAAACAACCACAACCACGCGGTATTTGGGAATCAAGCGCACACACAAGGCGGTGGCTGGACCGCAGTCCGCTCCACACTGACTGTATGGAACCACTCTTTGATCTTAACACGGCCACAAGGACCGTGCACCCTGTCCCCTCCAGCAACGACCAACTGTCTCATGGAACCAGTATGGACGGGGAAGTGGGTTATAGACAGGTAGGCACCTTGTCAACATGCACATCAAGCGCAGACACACCGGGGATATCGAACAACAACCAAGCACTTGAAATAACATTAGCAAATAAAATATATATTAAGTTACCACTTATATATATATAAGTGGTAACTTAATATATATATATATATACCATATATTTGTACCAAATCAAGTAGCGTGTTTAGAAACATCTAAATCCCAATCTACGCTGTCCCATACTGACGGTCTTGCCGATTTTGTTTCCGAAATAGATACGGAAACCTTCGACTTCGATCGCGTAATGGAGGACAAGCGAAAGTGCTCTCATGCCGTCGATCACTCCCCTGTGTTTGGCTGTTGTTTGATATCACCGGTGTGGATGCGCTTGATGTGCATGTTGACAAGGTGCCTACCTGTCTATTACCCACTACCTCGTCCATACTGGCTCCAGGAGACAGTTGGTCGTTGCTGGAGGGGACAGGGTGCACGGTCCTTGTGGCCGTGTTAGGATCAAAGAGTGGTTCCATGCAGTCAGTGTGGAGCGGACTACGGTCCAGCCACCGCCTTGTGTGCACTTTATTCCCAAATACAGTGTGCTTGTGTTTGCCTGTGAAGGAGTGTGGGCCGGCTCCGTTGATGTAACGTGGTTCCCATCCACATGCCTCCCGGTCTTATTCCTTCGGGTTTACACTGGATATGGGGTGTGTGGTTGGAGCTGTGGGTGGTGCAGCGCAAGCCATCCATGGTCCCTCTGTAGGCGCAGGCGTCCTGTGGCTTGCCACAGTGTCAGTCAAATCCGAAACCGGATGCCGCCAACCATATATATACATATATATATATATATATATTATAATTGAGGGAAACACCTGTGTTATGATTGCGTAGATGCCTGATAAGATTGTCACTGGCACGGTTGGAGCACGCCTACGGTAACGGCTGGGAGTTGCGCTGACCTGACGGCGTTAACTTAGCCCGGGGTACGCGCTGGTGAGACGGAAATTGAGCGAGGATGAGAACGATCCTAGCCGCACCTATTCGGATAGACGCTGAGCCCTCGGAACGAACGCACACTAGAGGGGGTTATGGCAGACGCGCACTAGTGACTTAGACGCGAAGCTGGCCGGCTAACGACGCACACAAAATCACGTGACCGACCGACCCCCAACTAAGGCGAAGAGAAAGAAAGGCAAGTGGTCCTCTGAAGGCTCTTTTACGACCAACAAAGGGCATATCACAGCCAATGCTGTGGGTCATTAAGTTAGGGAAAATTGCTACCACGACGAGGTGGGATTTTGTGAAAGACCATTGTCGAAAGGTTCGCAGTTGGGCCGCGTCTCGGAGTGGCTGAAGGCTGCTGCGTTGTGGGGAGGAATTGGACCTCGCTTTCCACAGCCATTCTGCGGGGGTTTCTGGCGCGTTTTTGCGGAAATATCTGACGGGCCCCCAACTATATATATATATATGTATATATATATGATTACCGTGTGGCAATGTGCTTTACGTGTACCTCTGGTGAGTTCTAGTTCCACCATTGACCAATACGCCCATGCTTTACAGGTGTTTCAATAGGATTTGTGTGGTACTTGTAATTAAGTATCTTTTCTCTCAGATCCCATTTAGTCTGCTCTACTGCAACGGAACCGCCCCTTGAGTCGGGCCCGGTTGTGAGCTCCACTTTTCTCAGTATCAGGAACGATTAGCAATTTTATAAGACAGACTGAGGCTGAGATATTTGAATCCAGGGAGCTCTGTCATAGATTGTAGTGAAGATGACCAGATCTACGATGTCGCGAGGAAGCAAAGCCAAACGCGACAGAGCGTGATCACTCGGCTAATTTCCATTAGTGGTGGATAGAGAGAATGACGAGAAGTTATTCTTTACATAAATGTGTAGAAGATGCAGTCCGAGAGCAGAAACGGAGGTGCATGTGATGAAAGAGGCAAATATATGTCTGCATACTTTAGAGGTAAATAAGTTAGTCGTTTTCAAGCAAAGCATCTGAATGAACACGTGCTTGCTCAATCACGTGATGAAGCATATGAGCTTCGAAAGAGTTTTGGTTATTGAAAGTGGCGTGGCAACGCTGACAGGTGCTTTTCCGAGGTTCAAATAAGGAAGAATGGATCAGTGGGACTTTATCAAGCACTTGGTTAGGACCTTGAGGGAGGTGCAGTGGACAGCGTTCCATCGCATTGGCTGTCGTCTGGTTGTTGCCAGAATCTTCGTCATGCCAACCCAGTATAGTTCGCACGCTGAATGCGTGTTCTCTGCAATGTTGCGGTTGCTTGGTTGCATTACGCCCGTAAACGCTATCTAATCGTCGACTGTTTATGGTATCATCATCCGGAGGTCCCACAGGAATGGTACGACCCGTTTCCACCGAATGTTCGGTCAAGCTCAGAGACTTAGTTGGCATCGCAGCTGAACTGTTTGCCAAATCTATTAGCCGCTTTCTGCAGAACAGTCCGAATTTCGGCTTAGTGATACCACTTTGCTGTTTGACTGAGTGTACCTCTGCTGAATTCAATGTGTCCCTCGGTTTGTGCCAACGTCGGTGACTCGCCAAATTGGCAGGACAGTTAAATATCTGAAAAGATAAAAAGGTGAGAAGTCGGGTGGCTCAACGGAACTGGATTCAGGAAGGGCAACGTTACGGTCATTAGTTACATCTAATCTCTGAGACTGCTCTTTGAGTAGTACCACAAGTAAATATGGAAGATAACAGATTCTACACCTTAAAGCGTATTCGTTTCCAACTAGGGAGTTGTACACACCGAGGGTTTGGATTTGAAGAGGAAGATTTTTCTGTCAGAGTCACAAGCTACAGAAAATGGTGAATGATACATTGAGATAACCGATTAGAGCCAATGATAACCTATGAAGCACAGGTAGCTGAATGTGAACATGGAAGCCTGATTCATTGTTAGTCAAGAAACGGAAACAATGTCGGTATAAGGTCTAAAATTCTCGAGCGTTGTTCAGTGGTGAATGCCGAGTTACAAACATGCGAGATGAAAGTGATGGGAGGCGCGTTGTAAAATCAAAATAATATTTGATACTGAAAGCAACATGACGCGAAGCATGGTGATGGAACCTCAAAAAATGGATTACTTAAAATACGTAGTATTGTGGGGAGTTTTCGGTGCAACTGCGACCGGGCGACATGACCCACATTGGCGGACACGCACGTTATTGCGGCTGGGCCTTCAGAATAGCCATTCAGACATATCACCAGATGAAAGGTGGAATGCCCATCGTGAAGGCATCCAGTATACTAGATCAGCCCCATAGTGATACCGAGGTCCCCGAGTGTGGGCGATTTAATGTTGTCCTATTAAAAATATTGCAAGACCCGTTTCTCCTATCCAGTGCATATTTGTGAAAATGCTTCCTGCATCAGCTAACATTACCATCATTATGAAGCAAAAGATTTTCGATAGTGACCGTTCTGACTGTTTGAAAACGTGCTTTTCTGGCACAAGCATCCCTTCCCATTCTGTGCTGGAAACAACCTTAGGCTGAATTTCAACCTAGAAATGAATCATCAGTATCAACTTGACTTCCCCTGCCAATCAGTTCGGAGGAGATCCTCAATCCCCATCCCCAAAGGGTGGATCCCACGGCAGATAGGGCGATATTCAGTGGGGTCAGAATGCATTAGCATTGAGCAAGGTAATTCACACACGTATGACGGAAAGTGCTGTCTAAAAGGGTAGTAAGAGAGCAAAGCAGACCGATAGCGTCAGCAGTGCCATGAGCCCACTACAAAGCATTGCCGTGAAAACGCGTGTGGGGATGAATCTTGTAGTTTGCGCCATCGCCTCTTTAGGCGCTGGACAACTGGATATGGCAAACTAAGATGGTAATATTGTCAGGGGTCCCCTGGTGCTATCAATAACCGGACGTTCCACACCTCCGATCCATCAGTTGTCAGACGATTGCACTGCTATAGCAGGCTACAGACAAATATGAACTGTTATATATTCCGGACTTACAGATTTGCTGTGCTCAAATTTGTGTCGCGGGTTTGAAAATCCAGGACTAACGGTAGTGTGAATTCCGTAACACAAAGATAAAAGTAGTCTTACAGCAGTACTAGCAGAAAGTGGAAGGGCGATGAGACCAAACACTCGCACGTGGTTAGTTTCATGCACACATCAGCTACATTTGCTGGTCTCCAGATCACAGGAATCACTACCGCAGGTGAGAGAGCATCTCCGCTGGAATGCGCCAAATTCATCGAAAGTGTAGATTATACCCAGCAAATAATCAATACCCGATGCAAATATATGCAGATTATTTCAAGATCTGGAGAGCTATTCGCCAGACTTACGACCGTGCGCATCTGCAGAACGATTTGGACCGGATTTACGTATGGGCAGAAAGGAACCAGATCTCCCTGAAGCTTGCAAAGTACCACTCGCTAACACTGCACAGAAACTATAATATTTTTTGGTTCAACACGTCCTACAACATGTGAGTAGGGAAAGAGACTTACATATCATCGTACAAGAAAGTCTGGTTACTTCACTGCAATGTACGAGGGCAGCAAATGTGGTAAACTTGAACTGAAGGCCTTTAGGTCGAACTCTTGATGGCTCTGTGCGAAGGCTGGTACCCTTGATGATTAATTCGTATAGTCGTTCCCAGGTCGAGTATATGGTTCAGGCCTGGCGCCTATGGCTAAAACTAGACATTGGTCTCTTGGAGTAGCCCCAAAGAAGAGCCCCAAAGACAACACGTGGACTATCCGGTCTCATTTATAAAATGTACATTCAACCGGTATGTTCTCCGCAGAATACCGACAAATCCGCTGGGATCTCATTCTCACATACCGGATACTATGAGAAAACGATCATCCATGTAAATCGCTACTGATTCTATCCCCTCAAAAACAATCCTGAGACCACTACCGGAAAATAATAACTCAACATTCCATTTTGGATTGTTGAAAGATTGCTTACACTCTTAGAACTTATTCACACTGAAATACACTGCCGGCACATATGATGAACGCACTAAACATCGTGACATTCGAAAGCTATTAGGTTCATAGAAGTGACAAACGATACACAATACTATGAAAGTGCATCGTATATACTACTGATAAATTACGTGCCACGCAAGAAAACTTTGATTTTTTGCATATGTTTTCCCTTGGGTCTTGTAAAGCTATTGCATTTATCACAACATGCACAATTGAACCAGCCTTATTTTGAGCCTGGCAGTAAAGGAATCAAGGTGAGATCGTGAAGGATGGCAAAACCTGATACATGTCAAAAATCTCTATCGACAACCTGTTGTTTTCACGCCATATCAATTGTATCTCGACACGTTTACTGTGGCTGAGTTGACTTAAGCCGATTCCGGTGCAATTATACACACGATGGCTCGACTACCTTCACTTTCACATTTTCATAGCGCCCGTATTCAACGCAATGGTGTAACAGCGTAACGGAGCCATAAAGTGACACGGGCAAATGTAGTTAAGCTAGTAACAAATAAGACGACAGCGTCCGTGCATTCGACAGAGGCATTCCACTAATCCGTGCTCATAAAACAGTGGGACGACTTGCATGCACCTGAAGTGGTAGACTTGCAGGAGCACATCTGAAAGAAAAGACAGAAATGGGCCATGCGTTGAGATGTCGATTGGTTCTTCTAGCTGAGCAAGTCGGTCACATATGTTTCAGCACCATCGATCTGAGTAGCATTTTCAGCTCATAACAGTAAATATCCTGTTGGCGAATTATGAACTACAAGCAAACCTAGAGATGGAGATTCAATCCGTAATTCAGCAGCCAACCTGACCTGCGGGTAGTTGGAACTATTGGACCACTTGTTCTTTTCCTGGATAGAGACGAAACCATAACCACATGGCTTGTTCGGGATTATGCCTAGAGTTACTATGCGTTCCGAAAAGGATAGCCGCCAAAAATTCTCTCGGCGTAAGATATCAGTGCGGTGGGCTTACAACTAAACTTCATTCTTTTTAACTTCACGTCAGTGGTTGCTCAATCGTTGATGGTGGTACACATCCGGGCCACACGAATTCTTCGTGAATTCCGGCCTCCGGAGCAAGTCAACATCTGTAGAGTACTCTTCAGTTAGTCCGACAAGATGCATATAGCTGATCGCCGGCAACTATTACACACCTAGTACTTTGGTCTGCTTTAGGAGAATCTGTCAGTAATCGCAAAAAATGCCGGATCGTTTCAACGGGATCAAAGAGTTGACGCATTAATACTTAGACATATACACACAGAGTATAATGGCAGCACCGTTCGGTCAACCAACATTGGTGCTTACATATATATATATATATATATGTTTATATATGCTGAGGCTGATATTGCATTCATGATGCATCTTTACCGCAGTTGTACTACACCAATTTGCCTTTGAACTAAGTATTTTAATCTGGATAAATCTCATTCCACTTTATTTGGTTTGTTCTAACTACTAGAATAATCTTCTATTAACTTGCCACGATGCATTTGCTGTGTGGACACATCCTTTAACTTTGCAACATTGTAGCATTTTTTGAGTAACTTCCGGACATTTTGTGCCAATCGCGGATCCGTTGCTAACCAAATGACTTCATATGCTAATTTAGCGAAGAGTTATGTCGGCATAGCCGTATGCTTTCACAGATATATTTTAGTTGATAATGTCATTACAAGTGACTGGTTGTTGTTTGATATCTGCAGTGTGGCTGCGCTTGATGTGCATGTTGACAAGGTGCCTACCTGTCTATTACCCACTACCTCGTCCATACTGGCTCCAGGAGACAGTTGGTCGTTGCTGGAGGGGACAGGGTGCACGGTCCTTGTGGCCGTGTTAGGCTCGAAGAGTGGTTCTATGCAGTCAGTGTGGAGCGGACCACGGTCCGGCCACCGCCTTGTGTGCGCTTGATTCCCAAAATACAGCGTGCTTGTGTTTGCCTGTGAAGGAGTGTGGGCCGGCTCCGTTGATAAAACCTGGCTTCCATCCGCATGCCTCCCGGTATTATTCCTCCGGGTTTACACTGGATATGGGGTGTGTGGTTGGAGCTGTGGGTGGTGCAACGCAAGCCACCCATTGTGCATCTGCAGGTGCGGGCGTCCTGTGGCTGCCCACAGTGTCAGTCAAATCCGAAATCGGATGAAGCCAACTATATATATATATATATATATATATATATATATATATATATATATATATATATATATATATATAATGGATAAACCAGATTACGTTGCAAAGGCCAAACAACTCCTTTCCGACACGACCACCTACCGCCCCATAGATCAGGATCCCAGTACAAAACTGAATACTCAAATCAACACAGTATTGAAGAAACCACAAGCAACGAGTGAGATTACCAAGCAGGAGGGATGTAAGATGAAAGCTGAGAATACGAACATTGCAAGGTTCCATGCACTTCCAAAGGTACACAAAGACGGAGTCCCATTGCGTCCAGTCGTCGCGTTGCCAGGACCCCCATCGTACAAATTGGCAAAATGCATGTGGAAGAAATTAAAACATCTAATTGCCGGATCTGAACTAAGCATCAGTGCTGAACAATTCATCAAAAAACAGAAGTGTGTTACAATAGAGGAAGATGAAATCATGCTGTCGTTTGACGTCACCGCACTCTTCACGTCGATCGGTCATGAACTTGCAAAAGAAACCATGATGGAATTACTTCGAAATCAACCGAACACTATAGGAAACCTCAAGCCGGAGAGCATATGTGAACTGTTGGAACTCTGCATGACTACTTATTTTTATTTTGATGGGCAAGTATACCAACAACTGTAAAGAACGCCCATGGGATCGCCCATCTCAGGACTTATTGCAGAAGCTGTGATGCAAAAACTGGAGAGTATCACCATACCGTTAAGCAAACCAAAAATTATGGATCCGGTATGTGGACGACACGTTTGTCATCATCAAACGAGATTCCATACAGAATACCCATGAGTTAATCAACAACACATTCCAGGATATCAAATTTACAATTGAACTCGAAAAAGACAACCAGTTACCATGCTTAGATGTACTGGTCCAAATAAACACTTCAGACATGTGTATATCGAAAGAAGACCCGCACAGACCAAATATCAAATTACCACAGCAACCATTCACAGAATCACAAGAAAAGCAGCATTCAAAGCCTTTTCAATAGGGCCGAATCAGACTGCAGCACGACAGAATTGAGGAAGAAGGAAGAGAACCATCTATACCGGGTATTGCAAAATAACGGGTATCCAAGAAACTTCATCAGAAGAAGCCTAAAGAAGAGGGTGCATCAACAACAGCGGGAAAACATAGATAAACGGGTAGCGCTTCCTTACATCAAGAATGTGTCTGAACTAACGTCAAGATTGCTACCACCACATAGAATCTTGGTAGCCCACAAACCAACTGATACTTTGCGAAGATTGCTTTCAAGACCGAAGGACAAAGTCGAACAAGACAGTCAGAATGATGTCATCTATAAAATTAACTGCAAAGAGTGATAAACACGACATCGGGTAAACTGGAAGGAAACTTTCAACACGGATCAACGAACACATAATGGTCATACGGAGACACGACCCGCATTCACTGGTTTCCATGCATGAAGACCAAGAAGGCCACCACTTCGACCTAGAGAACGTTAAGATCCTAGCCCGTGAAAATTCAAGGCAAGCTAGAGAATTCTTGGAAGCATGGTATTCTACAGATAATTCAATAAACCGACACGTTGAAATAGATGCTATATATACAGCGCTACGGATGAAAGATCACCGAATTAGTAGAATAATTTTAACGGAACAGAACGCCAGACAACCGCATCAAATGACGACGAACAAAGAGGCACGCGCGCATACACTACGAGGTGAGAATCAGAGCTCGATTTCGATGGTCATGTGTTCGTCGAACAATCCGAACCCAGACTAGAAGATCGATCACTCACACTCACTGACGCTTCGTAGGCGCCGCTCTGCTAAATAAACGCGCACTGACGATGTCACCTCGAGTGGTGACGAAACGTTTGCAGTCAAACTGCCGAGCTCAGCGAACACTCAGACCATCAACTGAACAACCTGAGCTACAACATTTGCTTCTATATATATCACAATCTGTGTACAGCCATTGTGCCATCGGAACCATGGCGGAATAGGAAAGCAGGGTTAGAGTAAAAGAAGAAAGAAATCAACTTTTTGTCCATTTTTCCACTCACAGTTTTGGGTTTTTTTGATATTTTTTATTGGGGGAGGGAAGGGGAATCACCGCAACAAGGAAAGATACAGTGGTGCTTAACGTAGAGGAGACTCCAATAATATCCATCGACGAACAAGCTGAGAAGCAGAAGATAAATGTTGACGATGTGAATATTCGGAATTCCAGGCGTAGGCCTTCGACTGCATTAATAACTACCGGATAAGGAGTGGATCTATTCGGTGTTGCCCTCCAAAATTGATAGTTGCTACATAGCAAGAGTGAGAGGCAAGTATAGAATGAAGACTAATTTTCGGTGACACTCATAACTCTGAACTGTACATAGTTGGGATTGTATGCTAGAGGTGCGTCGTTGGACCAATTCCGTCTGGGATGAATAACAAGACAAAATCACCACTCAGTCAATCGTGACATTCTGTGTGTATCTGAACCCTAGTTATCGCACATTTGCTGGTCAGCACTGAGGTTTCCGAGAAAACATGACACTGCACAAATAAGGTTTTCGTAACATTGTGGATATATTGTATCAACTGAATGTCAAGAAAAATCAACGGTTGATATGAACTATTTAGTAACAGTTTCGGTGACATGACCTGGCAACATACTGTATGTTGCGTACTGAGGCGCCGCGAAATAAGTTACAAAAGTACAAGTGGGGACGGCTACATTCTGTACATTACTAGGTCTGTTGTGATTCGCCCTTCGGGTAGATTCCAAGCAGCTTGACTTCCCAGTCGGAGAAAAGATAATTCTGCATACAAAGTTCTCGGTATGCTTCATTTGATCTTCACGGGGTCGTTGTCGGATTGCAACTGTGTAGAGTGCTCATGCAGTTTCTCACAATACTTCAGACAAGCGAGAGTTCACATTGCGATATCAGTGATAGTTTATCGGCGACTCATCGAGTTTCCACCCGAATCGCCTGTGGTAACTAGTTCGGTCAAACCAAAGCGAGAGAAACATCCCACTGAAGCGGTTTCACTTGTATCAGCCAACCAGGACAAGGTTTCACTGCAAGTAGAAACACCGAAAACCGCCGATCCAGTCCACAGCTTTGTCTTGTTCCAAATTTCATTGTCAAGTAAAACGCATGGTGCTACTTACAACCCACCAGTACCTATACGACAACGATGTAACAGACGCAGGCTCACTGATAGGGACTGAAGCGTCCTTAGGAGCCCAATATAGCAATGGTTGAAAATACGAACAAGAAAGTAGATGTGAACAGCATGGATACATGGGGTGGGATCGGTGGTTGCCCTGCTGAGAGAACGGTGAGCATGCGCAGGCAGAAGCGCTGGAAGTTTGAAGCAGCGCAGATGGCATCACTGATGACCGCTGACCCGATGCCCCCACCAGTTAAAACTTCATAGAGAAAGTTACTAAAGCTATTACCCAAGGAGATGCTCTGATTGGGGTAACATTAGAAAGTGTGAAGCCACCCAGAAGATGGTATTACGCAGAAAATCGAACAATGCTAAAAAACAAACACAGCTTGTGTGTGATAACACCAGGGATGAAGCTAAGGGACTTGCTTCTGTTCACTCATACTTCCGTTTAAGCGTCTGTACTACCAGTAGATATATGGAGTAAGTTCCTTTAAACAGTGACAAATTTGTGTAAAATGTAGTAAATATTAGCAACCAATTCTTAAGGAACCTTACCACGAGTTTCGAGGCTCAGTTTTGTCAAGTTTAACCCGTGGAGCAAGGTGCGGTGATCCAGTTGCCTTGACACACATCGTAAAATGATACTATTAATGATAAAGACAGCAAGCAGGAAAACGAAAGGCGCCAACTCGACCTTGAACCTCGGTGTTTTTACATATTTTGCCACGTCACTGATTGGCCACCTCGGGGTTTCACCCACCTGGACACAATGCTGGCAAACAGTACACGCAGAAGCAGTTGGCTTGCGGAACGCATGACCGAACGACGCAGGGCGAATCGAGCTCAACAGACACTAACGAGGCACCTGAATGCCAGCTGCTAGGTTGCGAATGACGAACTTCAGTGTTAATTATTCACTAAGGTAGTGATTGTATGAATCATGCGTTGGGCTTATGTACTCTAACAAGCCGTAATTACGTCACCTCGAAACAACTCAAGTCGATGACAGAATCCGGATGGAGTATAGAAAGATGCTAATCACAACATTGAAGTCAAATTTCTTCAGTGCACAACATATTATATCTATTAGCCGCTAATTTGACGTACGGTTCCAGCATAAAGTGGAAAACTCGCATGACCCCGACCTCTAAGTCGGGGATAGTTCACATGTATGACTACTTGTGGCAACATGTATGAGACTGATTTGCTCCAAGTGGGTTAATCCCTACTCAGTTGTACTGACTTAGAGTGCGATGTATAGATAACCTGTCGGTACAAGAGTATCATAACAGTAGTTTCCTGATTTTTATAGTCAATGAGTTGAAGAAATCGTCATTCCGAGGTTAGCTATGTCCAACAATTTTACAGATTTCATATAAGTTACCGATATTACTTGCTATCAGAGTCCATCAGAAAGAACCTTAAAGGATCTCCAAAAACATTTTACTAACACATTGAATCTTTCATATGTTTGCGGTTGTGTATTATGTACTATCTGCCTTTCTAGGTTTTTCGGTCTATGCACGTGCGCTATTTCTTGCAAGCGTCTCTTTCATAGCATAATTCTGCTTGTGGCGATCGGACCAAGGCTCACACACCTTTCGGAAGCAATGTTTGAGACCAAGCGCACCAAGGGCATTTTTGCAAGCCCTTGAAGTTATTTCGAAGGATCGCCGTCTCCAGTGCCCATTGTGTATCAAATGGAGCAAAACCGAATTGCTGCATTATTTAGTTTCAAGATGATGCATATTACATCAGCAACTTACCTTGGAGCATTCAGGACATCGGTAATCCATATGTGCAATATGCGGACAGCGATGACCAGCCAGTGTGTAGGCGTCTCGGAACAACACTCCACAAAGCCGGCAGACGTAGTCCCCAAGAAGATTCGGAATTTTCTCCAAACAAGCACAACTGGGTACATTCGGTACGACGCGGTTTGGCAATGTCTTTGAATGGGTGATACAATTCAGAGCGCAGGCTTCCATATGAACAGCATCCTTGTATCGATGAGGCGGGCGAGTCTTGAAAGGCCATTCGCGTAGTCGTCTTGCTGTCATCGGAAACCTATTGGTGTTATCTATCGTTTGTTGCATCTGGGGTTGTGAGCTGCTCGGAAGTCTCTCCTCAGTGCATTTCGTGTGCGATGGCAAAGATGCATGCAATAACGTCATTCCTTGACCGGTCGATAAACACTCATGCTTCGTGGCTGGCCACATCTTTGAGACCGTCTTCGAACTGACTGAACCAAGATTGCTCCTCGACGATTCTTCACATGGAGTCTGAGTCCACAATTGCTTGGACGATATGAGGGAATCGACCGTCAGATAGTGCGCGTAATCCAGTTGTCCGGCAACTGGCCAGAAGTTGGCTGCAACATGTGTTCTGTAAGGTCGCAGGACACTCTGATACTTACTCAACAGCCGCTGCAAACTAACTTGAAGGAAACGGGTTTGCTGATGATGCGATGAAATCAGATACGTCTCAACAATATGATCCATTGAGTCGGACATAGACTGCCTGGTAAAAGGATGTTGCGCTGACACACCAGACTTCAACGGTGGCACAACATCAGTTTGCCGATGCATGTGCGATGAAAATGTAATCAGTGAATCGGTTGTCCTCGCGACGTTACCAGACTTGAGCACTTGGTGAGATCGTAAGTGCAGTCAGTGAGCAAAGAGTTAGCCACAGGTTGTTTGATGTTCAACTACCGTGGTGGCGGTTGCTGCACTGGTAAGCGATCGGAGAATGGTCAAACGAACGATAGGCGAACAGTTGGATAGGAGGTCCAGTTGCGAATTCCGTGCTGTCCTGTTCGCCCTTACCGTGCAGATCCTCATTCAACAAACGCATGCTGGGTAGGGAAATCAGATGAAGTTACAGGAGATTCATGATTACAGTGTGGGAGGGGTGGTTTTCCCAGCAACTTCCTCCGGTAAGATTGTGCTGTTGGTATTTGCTCATTCCTCGCTCTCTGTCCACGCGTACTGCTACCGTCTAAGGAAGCAGACATTCAGTGACTGCTTCTATTCACAAGGGACACAATAAGCGTACACACTTCACATAGACACGCCAACACTGTTCTACTCGGGACAGGGGAGGAATGTAGAGATGATGCTTGCATTTGTTGAGGACGGCCAATCCGCAGCCGTTTCACGGAAAACCGATTGCATGCATGGACTCAAGTGGCATCGGTTGGGACATATCCAACTCATAAGTAAACTCAGAGTAAAATGCAGGGTGCTTTTGTAGCAGTTGGTGCGTTGCGGAGCTAAGGAACAGAAGTTAGCACGTAGTGTGGACCATTAACAAAGGCTTTCAGACACCGATACCACAATTTTTAATCAAAATTCACTATTAGGCAAAGTTGCCAGTGAGTAGGAATGTGAGTTGGAATGGCAACTGTGCATTTACCGGCGTCCACACATAGGGGCACTGTTTCCGAGTCAAACCACAAGGATAGAGTGTGGTAGTTATGACTGAGTTTCGTGAGTTAGAGAGGGAGCGGGAGACCACAGGGATCCAGTACTATCGTTTGCTAGAGAGCAAAGTGGTCATATTGGTACAATTCCAACAGTGAGAAGATATCTGGTGGACATTTGGGAAATGGAAAGCTGTGACTCGGATAAAAAATAGCATGATGGCGGATAAAATTTCGTATTTAATCTATCTACAAAAGAGTTAAACAATCGAAGACGACACATAATGATGAAAAAGTGGCGATGCACGGGAGGTGGAGCATAACTTGGAGACGAGAACCAGCGGGGCACTGAGCAGTCTTGAGCCAACACAGCTCCTTGGTCAATAGCCAAATGGTTTGAGGACTAGGGAGATAAGTAAATCTATCGGACATCCATTTTCGTCGCTCTGTTTTTCTCGTTACTCCAGATGCGTGATCCAGTGTCCTTCAAATCGACAGAGACAAGTCGATTGACAAGTGTATCAGAGCTGGCTTAACAGTCATACGAACGTTAGATCGAAGGAGCTAGACGACGCAGTCGTGATGCGGCTAGTTGATTCCAGCCCCGCAGTTGAAATGTGCGTGAGAAGTCATAATAACAGACGATTGCGGTGCAATGGACTGAGGTACGGTTTACAGGTTGGTGAAGAGAACTCTCACGCACTAGCAACACGCCAATATTTTAAAGCGGAGAATATAGGTGAAACAGGGTTCCATGGGAAACTGAAGTCCAGATCAGAATGCGGATTGAAATCACCCACAAAGAACGAGGTAAAAATATTTTATGACCTGTGCATCCAACGTGAGGCGTCTGAATAGTGGACAGGTTCCTAAAACTTCAATGAGTACGTAGTGTGTCCATAGCACGCTAGAGTGACATTCGACTGGCAGGGAGCATTGGCGAATGCGGAGAGCTCGTGGGATAAAGAAGGCCAGCACCCCATAGAACACCACCTCTGTTCCAGCTCACTCGTGGCCCACATCCAAGAACTTAAATGAGGCAATTACTGAGAAAGGTGGACGGCGGGGTGGAGCACTGAATGCTAAGCGGAACAAGTTGTAGAGTACTCCAGTCCGGTACGGTGCGTCAGGATTCCTAGCGGTCAAGAGTGGTTTCGATGTCGCTCGATCCAAATACTACACGGTGCGACCGGGTTCGTCCTTGTTTGGTCTCTTTAGGTAGAGCTAACCGTAGTTGGGAGTGGGACGCCGGAAGCATTGGTTGGCAGCTGACATATTAATCACTAGGTCGATGAGGTCCGTAAGGAATTCTTGATATAGCGGCTAAAAGTTAATTTTTGAGCTTTGGAGCACCCGCCGTGTGTCGCGGATTGCGACACGCAATCTCATTTGTGGCATCGGTTGACTTTGAAGTCAACATTTACCATTCGAATCATTGAGACCGTATCCAAAGAAAAGCGGTTCGGCGTTGCTTTCTTTTATTCCTGCACTCCGCGACGCGTTTCGTCCTTGGATGGACTCATCAGGTAGAGATAGCCTGAACCGGGAGCGCGGCTCCGAACATAATGATTGGCGGATATCGCCATGATCACTAGGCCGCTGAGTTCCGCGAGCAATGCATGACACGGCGGCTAAAAGTTCATTATCAGGTTTTGGATTAGGACACTCAACCTCAGTTGGGGCCACGGTTTACACTGATGTAAACTCCCGCCATTACGACCACCGGAACAGCATCCAAAGTGAAGTGTTTGCTCGCTCCTACCACAAAGCACGTACCCCAAAACTCACAGTCATACAAACTCGCCTGGTACGTTGATGTAACAAGTCCCAATAACGACGAGATCCGGTATGAAATGGTGATGCCGAAGCGGAGCAAGGTGCCTAACCCCGATGATCTCCATGCATCATTGTAGCAAAACGATTGCGAGTAACTAGTGAAGGCTTTGGAGAGTTTCGTCAGAACAGACCGGAAAAATGAGGAAGTACCATATCACAGGGTGCTGGCAATTGTCATTGTAATCTTTAAGAAGGACTAGAGTGTATTTTAAGAAAATAAGTCTATAAGCCCTATCTTCATCATATCTGAACGATTTGTTTGCACCGCACATCTGAGACCGTAAGTTTAACTCAGATCATCAGTCTTCTGTCCCGGTAGTTCGCGTGCTGGACACAGTTTTGCTCTTTGCGAGGTGCCCGAAGGCCATTATACTTGCATCCAGTAAAGTGCAGCCGTTTGTGATTATGCGTATTAAGGGCGCAGTAGAAAAGCCTCGTTCTATCCTGGAAACCCTACAACACAACGCCTGGGAGCGTGTAACATTGTACTAGATACTATTCACTGAGTTCACAGCGACAAGTGGTGCGCTCGGGGCTAACCTAACTTTCCCCTTCTTGAGTTCACGACCGACCGCACATGACGATCTCCTGACTTTTCCCACTACGCTTGGGGTGGCGGCTATGCTGGGTAGCCGGAATAGCTCTGTGAGTCGGATCCCGCAACTATGTAAATTCCACAGAACAGGCTGTGTAGCGCGGACCGATTAGCATATGCCTTGTACCTACAGTGTGCAAAACACCGTTATCGGACTGGGTCCACTCCCGTCAAGTTTTCAACATTGCCCGAAGTAATCGACCTGTCCACCTATCCAGTAGCTGTAGAACGTCTGACAGTCGAACCGACGAAAAAGCTACTGCATAAAGTACTAAGGCTCGTGCGGCTTCACAAATCCTATGTTACTTATGGAGATTGTGGGACAGGTTTACCACGCTACGACACGACCAGGTGAATACACAGGGAATCAGACAACTGAATGCGCTACCCACATTGGTTTAGTTTGAAAGGCTGCGTATTGGAAGGATAAGTGAAGCATTCTACTTACGCTTTAACTATGTTGTATGGAATCCTGAAACGGATAATCGTTCCGCCTTAGACTTTCTAGCACCGGTTCGCACGACGCCAACGGAAGGCATCTGTAAAGTAAATAGGGCAAGCCAACGTGGTCTTCTGAAAGGCAAGAGATTCGTGACGCTTAGCATAACGCAGATGAAGAGAAATGCAACCGAAGTGTTGAGTCTATGGAATGGATATAACAGTTACAGGAAGAACGCATTTAACGAAACATTGGGCATAAGCTCGTATAACCAAAGGGCGAGATGAGGGAGCAGTGAGCTACCTGACCTGATGAAATGCATAAGAGAGGCCACTGAACTGAGGCTAACCAAAGGGGCAGATTCAGGCCGGAACGTCTCCGGAGCATTAGTGATTTTCATCCAAGTGAGCAAACATCAATGAAGAGATTGCCTAATGACGAAGTGAACACCTAGCATTGCCAATGATTGATGTCGGGCGAGTGTTTCGGGGATGAATGCATAGTGTCTTGATATCTGAGAATGCACTGCTACAGACAGATGTTGAGCGCATCACCGGGTTCTTTGAAGTACACTAATGGGAGTGGCAGGTTAGTGACTTCGCTGAGATAGAGGCACAAAATAATACGACATCGCGTGTTGAAACGAAGGGTGAAAAGGAGGCCAGCAGGCGAAGAGCAGTTTAATGGTGCGCGAAACCCACTGAAATGTGTTCATTTGGTGTGTGTGTGTGTTAACGTTAAACAACCACCCAGTCCTCAGGAATACACATCTCCGGATAAAAAGGGCCATTGAGAACAGGGCGACCAGAGATACTAACCGTGGGCAGGGGTTTAACATTCTCAGCTCGCATCTCAAAGATCAGAGCCTGAGGAAAGGAGACAATTGCCGACAGTGGCAGACGACTGGCTCCATCTTGGGCCCACTGACCTGTAGGCCAAACTGATTATTACAAAGAGCCATTCGACTCGACCGTTGTTTAATTATACCTAGTAAAGGGAGGTAGTCTCACTTCGAGTGTTGGTGCTGCAGGCTAACAACCGATGAAATTGGATATAAATGCAGCCCCGGAACCTATAATGTTCCTGGTAGTGAAGCGGTGGGAGTTAGCCAGACCCCGACGAAGGCGATGTAGAGCACAAAAGAAGAAGAAGGACGACGGATGTGTGGCTGCAGCTGGCAAATCAGAAGAGTGGATCAAAAATGGAGCCAATGATCAAAAGAACACATAGTAGCACGCCCACTACGGAGGGAAAAATACGTACTGCCAACGTTGAAAGATATGCTGCTCATATCATCAAAGTATGAAAGCCGAACTATTCTCGTTCGCTTTTGAAACGTACTACTACTGAATAAGATATCAAATTCAAAATTAGGTTTGTAGTACCGGCTGTGTGGTTAGAGTGCGACATGCAATGCATATTGAGATATCGAATTAGTACTTTGAAGTGCATCTCGGTTATTCCGGCCATTAGAACTGCATCCGAAGTGGAGGCGGTTCGGTGTTACTCCCTCCCCAAAGAAGTCAGGTTATTCGAACACAGCTGTCGTTACCTGAGCGGCTTAGATGGATGGATTTGCAGTTGTGGCAAAATGCGCCTAGCAAGGCAAGTTAAAAACAGTGTTGCAAACACTGGTTGTTCATTAATTTGAATGCATTCGTCCCAGCAACTCACAAGGTACATAGCGCGACCCCAACCCGGAAAAGCACCAGACTCGTTTCGTCCTATTGGGGCTCGTCAGTGGTGAGCATCCCTTCGGTCGCCTACTGGGGATCGAACCCATGATCATTAGAGGCTGATGCCAAGTAGCCAGCAGCTCAAGCCACTGAGCCATGGGACACGTTGGCTGGGCTACACAATTTGCAAGCTAACTGGGATATAGCACGACCTATATTTCCCTGCCAAGTAGGTTACTACCTCTGCAGATGACAGTTGCTAGCCTCCGAGGTCACGAATTCCTCTCACTAGACGCTATGTTCATAGAAATTGAAACTAGAAGTTGATCTGCCTGGATCGTGTCTTGAGGCGTTGACGTGCCATTCTTCGGCACCATTCTGGAGAATAATGATCGAACCCCCCGCAACTTATTACAACCTGCTGAAAGTAATGGAAAAGTAGGGACTGATAAGGCAGCGTTTCATAGATACGTGATGCGTTCGGAGGGATTGATACCGAATTCGAATAAGTCTAGACATATAAAAAAGTCCTCCTGCATCTGATATGGAAGCAGATAGTACACTGGACACGGATCAAATGCCTGAGCCGTTTTTTATGTAGAGGGGCTGAAGTGAGAACTCCAATAAGGACGCAACTCCACAAGGGGAAAAGTTAGCCCTGGAATGATAAACAGCAGAAGGAATCCCAGAAGGTCAGAGCGTTGGCAACAAACGCATGGAGTTGTAGAGCTTTAGCTGCTTCAGTGGCACAGTATTCAAACGCTACGACCTTCGCCTACTATTACTCATCCCTGAACTCAAGATCCAATATGACAGCAGACTATGTGGTATTGGAGCAGTGCAAATGCAGAGAGCAAAGATTTTCGCGGCCGAACAACAAGGGAGGTGGATCATGGAAACGGTCAGGTAGTAAGAAGGTACTTGTGCTGATCTGCGCCACTGAGCACTTAATGTTTACACGCTTGGCTGTATACCTACAGGATAGCTGGTCGACTTATCTGATTTGTCGGCTGATTGCGACGAACAAGAAGACTCACCAAAATCCTTTCATTCATAAGTATACCTACCTTGTATATCAAATACAAGTTGGTAAGCCACATTATAGTATTCAGCGTCGTTTGAAATGAATGCTTATACTATTTCGTTAGTGTGATCTGAATAACAATGCACATTTTGAGTGCACTGTCAAGAGTATATCTTTCGGATGCAGACACAATGCAGGACACCAGACCTGGTAAATTGGACACAAATGATTGGCGTCGAACGTTTGAGACAACTTCGGTGTCACATGGAAAACGACGGGATTTGCAAAGCACTGAGGTAGGCGATATCGAAAGGGTGGCATGAAAACAAGAAAAAGCTGACTAAGAAGTTGATTGTATTTTCTAGTCTTCGAGCAGAACTCATTGCTCAACAAAGTTTAATTTCCAAGGATAACAAGATACTAATTCCAAAGTTCATGAAGTATTCCATGTTGGGAGTGATACATCGAGTGTGTCTGGGAGCCAACAAACGTAGTGCGAGAGCTTGGGTACTTTTGCTCTAGTTCGGAAAGGTTAGTCAAGGGAAAGCTTAGATGCGAAGTCAACAACGAGCGAAATGATTGAAGACGATGCATGGAGTACCAAAGAGACTGTGGCAGAAAGTTGTCTCGGATATCTGTATCTGTATATGGTGTAGATGTACCGAATCCCAGTGGAGTACCTAGTAACAACTTTGAGATCAATGTTCTGAGTTCAACAAATACCAAACTTGTGGCTTACAAGCTATAGCGTCGATTCATCTGACCTGGGATACTAGAAATAGCGATTTCGGCTAAAGGATCGAAGCTCATCGGTACGGAAAAGCGCGTTCTAACAGGTAGTAGTGTTAAACAACGACGGTTCACTGGTTCGTGCGGATAATAATCAGATGATGAAAGAAGCGAATAAAGCACTGGCTAGAGCCAAGCAGACGCATGGAAGTGCTGTTATGTTACTAGGGCGAAGCGACGGCCTATTATTACTGGAGGTGGGATTGGATGCAGTTGGATGGGAAGCCAGTAACAGAATAAGAACACCGCTACATGTAACTAAAATCCTCTTGAAAATGGACCCTTTTACTTAATTCCGTACAACACCGTAAGTAAGAAAAATGCGGTCGTAGTTGTAGTAAACAGGACCATGGATTAGGACAGCTGCCACTTCATAAGTGAGGAGATTCAAGTACGGCCCATAATGCCAGCCGACAAACACTGGAAGAAAGGAGCAGCCCAAAGATTTGGAGTGGGAAAGAGTCGAGATAAGGGTAGGAAACAATGTAATTCGAAGGAGTCGAGTGTGGTCGGAAAGACATTGTATGAAAGAAAGATCCGCAATAACAAAGGAAAGATTTGTTTATTACTAAAGGGCATAAACGCAAGAAGACAGGCAGTGATATTGTTTACAGAGGTCCAGTATCAGTAACGGTATTGCATAAATTCTTAGAAAGGATTATATGTGGAATCAGTAGATTTTGACTCAATCAAACCCTAACAAAGCGTCTGATAACAAGGCAGAGTTAAGAATAACCGCGTGAAATGGATATCCAACTGATTGATGTGAGTGCAATAGAAAGGTGCCGCGGAGGTAATTCACGCTGACTGGTCGGAAGATGAATAAACAGAAAGAGAAATTGTACCAAGAGAAGCGAACTGGTAACCCAGTGACGACGAAGGAGGGAGCGAATAAAAACGGGAAGGTCTGTAAAATTCTTGAAGTAAAAACACCTTTCGATTTGCGAGTTTCATATTCTGATCACGACATGCCCAGTCTTTGTTCTGAATCTCGGGATGGGGAGCACAAAACGGGAGATTGTCACAGAAGCATTATCATCATCATCAATACATCGGCCATTTAAACTGATGATTCGCTGCCGCTGATAGTGACCTACGGAAAGAAGAATAATAAGAGGGAGAGAATGAGGACCTAGCATAAAATCTTAATGCGCTAAACAAACAAACAGGGTCAAGGCGTCTACACCTTGGGACAAAAACATACCGTCGCAAACAGATGGCTATTTTGTAAAGAGAATGAAGCATCGGCGAGACAGCTTCCTTGCGGCTTTCACTACCCTGCATCATAATCAGACGTTAGCCCGCAGATAACTCAGCACCAAACACACTTTAAAGGGGCAGTCTGATTAGGGGACGACAGCAGACACGCCACTAGTGTCGACTGCGAACCATGTCCTGTAGCGTCTCGAGCTATGCACAAAGCGGATCACGCGGATTCCGGCCTGGAAACCGAAACGGACCGATAGCACCGAATCTGGTCGTCAGTGACTTCATTTCCCGTTGCCATTTTAACTTTTGCCCACCTTGAGCCTTGCGGCACCCTACATCCGGCAAACAAAACAAGGCCATCCTCAGTAAGCTGTGACCGGGCTTACGTAGTACGTGCCCAAGTCAACGCAGCTTGTTCAGCGCTATCTGTTGATCTAAGGAGCGAGCGTGATTTTCACTGTCTAGCACTATCCCACACACATAATCGTTGCAGACAAGCTGTTGCCATCCGACAACAGCGATGCTTCGCAGATAACGAAGACCAAAAACTTGAGGGCGCGGCACATCCTCGGATCGAAGGGGAGAAGTCACACACAAAAACAATATGAGAGACGGGGTTATTACCCCTATTTCCAAAGCAGTCGAAGGCTGACCGATAATTACGTCTAAACGCAAAGTAGCGGTTTAATCCGGTTAATTGCAACCGCCTCTGCGAAACGGAGGAGGCGATACTTACTGTGATGCAATAGGATTGTGAACGCCGAAGTGACCTCGACTCGGTGACTTGTGGTCAATAAGTGTCTCTCGATCGAAGAAGCCGGTGACATAGGCGGACAAGGAGCTTAAGTTAAGCCAGTTTCTTGCGTGGTTGAACCCACTTCAGAACATGCTCCTTCATTCGGGAACTCAATGTTCTTTCGGTCCTGCTTTTGTAACTGGATCCGCAGTCACATACCACATTTTATATGCAATGCGATTAGTTCCCGATAGGCTGGGCCTCCTTTACAGAAGGAAGTGGTAGTTGTTGGGTTCGGTTAATGAGAACCACTTTGGCGGTTTAGTAAGTATTTTGCATTGCACAGATCAGACGCCTTGTGGTCCTCAGAGAAGAAGCATCACCCTTGAACGGCAGTTCAATGACTGCAGACGTCCTAGTTACCGTGTGCACTGTCCCTTGACCATGCATCTCGATGAACCTCCGAGTGTAGCTGTTTTCAGTAAGCGTTTTCGTAATCAACTGCAGTTCGCCATCTAGGCAATCAGCGGAGCCGATTCGTCTGGCACGACTAATTAGGGTTCTCATGAGCGTCCGATTGTATTGTATTGGTGTGAAGCTAATGAAATGCAGATACTGGCGAGACCATGTTACTTTCTTGTAGATAGACTCCTTAACCTGCCTCTTTTCTCTCTGCGGCAGATGAAGCAATTTTGTTACTCCACTTCGCAGGAGACCCGCAAGTTGGTATGTGCCGAATTTATTTGCGTTAACAACGGCTCCATCTGATGCTTCGATGAAAAAATTGCCAAAATATCATCCATGTAGCGTTTGTAGTATGGCAGTAGAGATATTTCTCCGGACATACCTCATTCTACCATTACTAAAAAGAAATCGGAAAGTACCGGGCCCAATGGGCTGCCCATCGTTGCTCCGTCAAGTTGACAGTAATGTGTTCCTGAAGTGAAAGTTGACGTTCTCCGTGCGCAACCACAACGAGTCTCTTAATAGTTCAAATGTCTTCGGCAGAGGACATAGAGAACTTTCTGTTAATTCCCAGCTTTAATCAACAGTTTGGTGTAGCGGAACATTGGTAAACAACGATTCTACACCCAACAAGTACATGACTTTGTCGGATACATTAAGTTTGTCGATAAGCTCGAAGGAATTTTGAGGCTGTGTAGACTGGCTCACTGTCTGTGGTGAGAGCATTTTAATCAGCCAGCGAGCCAGTTTATTTTGGGCACACGTTTACCATCGACAGAATCGATCTGAGTGGCACCCGCTCTTATGAATCTTGGGTAGCCCGCATAGCTGAGGAGTAGGGGCGCCAGTCGGCTTCAACCTGGCACAATTATCCCTGCCAATTACACCATGCAGATGAAGCATTTCAAAGTGACGAATTATGCGAGACTCTACCATATTAAAAGTTCATCAAAAAATACGGTGAAATTTGACTGGGTAGACAAGACCATTAGCGAAGACGCGCAGTGGGGGCTGGCTTGCCGAACTACCTCCTCGTGGTGCCAGCTGGGTGGTTCGGGGATACCCTGTTCCAGCAAAGTGTTCGGCGACAATGGTCCACCTCCGTGGGGCATTGTATTCCAGCAATTGTGCTGACTTCATGGGGAGTATTGGGCCCCTGTTTGGTAATCTACCAAACAAAGACGCATGAGCTGATCATTCAGTCAACGCCTCCCAATGGGCGCGATTCCCTAAATTCGCCCCGCTGTCTTGCTGATAGGTTATTTAGCCAAAGGCTCGGGGTGGAGTCCCCTTAGTCAACTCCCTACTTCGGCTTGGGCAATCGGGTAGTATCACGCCCTCTCACAAAACCATGGGCTGTATTACAACGCGCTCATCAGCTACTATTGCTGCTACTCACTTTCACGCCACTTCATCACACGCCAATTGTTTGTTTGCTAACAATCATCACTTTCCGTTATCCGATTCATCTGTTCAACAATCTGGCTGCGATTCCGGTTGCTCCGCAGATCAAGGAGTTCAACCTATGGCTCTCCTTCGTCCCCGATCCTCGTTCCGTCTGGCGTGCTTCAACGTTCGGACACCCATGCAGAATGGACTGCAAGCCGGTCTAGCGCGCACCCTAGAGTCTCTCGATATTGGTGTATGCTGCCTTTCAGAAACCCGATTGCAAGATCCCAGCACTGTGCTTACATTGACATCCCCCACTGACCACGAAGCCAGATATCACCTGCGTCTTTCTGGAGATCCAGAAGCAACCTCAGCGGGTTTGGCTGGTGTAGGTATAGCAATAAATCGCAAGGCCTAGGCGGCACTACTGGACTGGTTACCTATTAACAGCCGACTATGTGCAGTTCGGCTTCGGGGTTCATGTAGAATCAACAGGCATCGCGAAGAGAGACGCAACTTGTTTGTGATTTCCGTGTACTCTCCAACTGACTGCAGTGGCGACTCGGTCAAGGACGAATTCTACCGGGATCTACAACAGCTCTTGACTAATGCTAAAAAGTCGGATGTCGTTATCCTTGCTGGGGACTTTAATGCACGGGTTGGCCGCCTGTTATCATACGAATGCCACCTTGGTGGTCATCACGCGCTCGATGAGAACCGCTCTGATAACGGAGAGAGACTTCTCACATTGTGCGAAGACAACCGTCTGCTTCTTTCGAGCACTAGCTTCAGGCGTACGAAGAAGCGTTCCGCAACGTGGCGTCCCCCTTCTTCAACACAACCGTGGTCTCAAATTGATCACATTGCAATTAGCTTCAGATGGCGTGACAGTGTACTGGACTGCAGGTCCTTTTGGTCCACCTTCGTTGACTCAGATCATGCTCTGGTCTGCGCGAAAATCTGTATGTGTTTTGGAGGATCTCGAAACATGAAGCACCGCAAGATTGATGTAAACAGATTAACTGATTCCTCTGTCAAGGAGAGCTATCAGTCTTCACTGGCATATGCACTCAGTTGGAATCCACCGCAAGAAGTGGAACAACACTGGACTTGTATACGGAAAGCGCTGACCATTTCCGGACAGTCATGCTGCGGTCTAACTCGACGCCCTTTGAAGTCTTGGATCCCTGCTCGTTCTCTGGAGCTGTTCGAACGCCGCAAAGATATCCCCGCGGGATCAGATTGCAACGAGCGGCGCCGTTCTGCCAACCGGCTGCTCAAGCAAAGCCTACGCAAGGATCGCGAAACATGGTGGTCTGAGCGTGCTTTAGAGATGGAGACTGCTGCACTCTCTGGCAACACTCGCAGGCTTTTCCAACTCATTCGGTCCACTGGCCTCAGGAAGCCTGGTGTCAGTGAGGTCATTTGTGAGGTGGATGAGTCTCCGATCACCAACCAACAGAGGCGTATGGACCGCTGGGCCAAACACTTTCACTCGCAGTTCAACTGGCCTCACCATCCATCAGTACATGCAGTACACGTTGTTGTCCACCCTGGCTCGTCCCTCTGAATCCACCCAGCGAAGCAGAAGTCTGCCTCGAGATTCGACGCTTGAAGCGCTTCAAGGCTGCCGGCTTAGACGGACTTCCTCCGGAGCTATTCAAGTATGGCGGTGTGGCGATCATCAACCAGCTAACCGCGCTGTTCGCAAAAATCTGGCATGAAGAGAAAGTGCCTACCTCTTGGGGCGAATCAGTTATTGTCCCAATTTTCAAGAAAGGCGCTCGCACTTCATGTGCAAATCATCGCGGGATTAGTCTTATTTCGGTTGCCTCTAAGCTATCGGCATCCATTCTGCTTCGCAGACTATCCCCAGTACGTGAATCATACTACCGTGAAGAAAAAGCTGGTTTCCGTCCTGGCCGCGGATGCGTGGATCAAATCTTCACGCTCCGCCAACTCCTCGAACATCGCCACATTTATCACAGGCCCACTATCGTTGCATTCCTAGATATACGTGCCGCTTTTGACTTAGCTGATCGACATGATTTATGGCGTTGCTTGCTAAAGAAAGGGGTGCCAGAGAAATATACAGCCATCTTACGAGCACTTTACCTTCATACATCCGGCAGAGTGAGGGTCTATGGAAAGCTTTCCTCGCAATTCGCTGTCAATAGCGGTGTGCGACAGGGCTGCCCTATGTCCCCATTCCTCTTCAACTTCGCAATCGAAGACGTTCTGTCGAATGCCCTAGAAGGTTTCCAACATTGTGGCCTAGAGCTTCTACCGGGTGAGCGCGCGACTGACTTAGATTATGCTGATGATATTGCCTTACTTGGTGACGATCCTCAGGGTATGCAACTCATTCTGGATCGTTTGGCGGTTGAAGCATCTAAGTATGGCATGAGCTTCGCCCCATCGAAGTGTAAAGTACTGCTCAAGGATTGGCTTTCACCTGCTCCCGTACTCACTCTCGAAGGTGCACAACCTGAACAGGTAGATAGTTTCGTCTACCTCGGGAGCTGTGTTTCTGCTGACGGCACTATCAACAAAGAAGTTTCGCTTCGTATCGCTAAAGCTCGATCAGCATTTGTCAATCTGAGGCACTTGTGGCGTCTCATTCTCACTAAAGGGCCGAGTTTACAGCGCATCAGTTCGCTCAGTATTGTTGTATGGGTGCGAGTCCTGGCCGATTCGCGTGGAAGACATGCGTCGTCTTTCTGCCTTCGATGCCGGTTGCTTAAGGAGGATCGCTCGTGTTTGGTGGCAACATCGAGTTAATAGTAATGACGTTCGACGTCGCATCTTGGGGAATGCAAGTATTTCCTTCAACAAACTGGTTTTGTTGCGCCAGTTGAGATGGCTCGGTCATGTCCTACGCATGGCACCTGAGCGTCTACCGCGTCGCGCTCCATTCGCTCGTCAAGGACCTGGCTGGAAGCGACCGCGTGGTGGTCAGCCTTCCACTTGGCGTCGGCGCATGAAATCGCTGACGTCGTGTCTAGCCGCTATTGGATCCGTACGTCTTCCAGGATGGGGACCCAAAGATGAGGAGTGCCAATGGCTAAGGACTCTTGAAGACATGGCCCGCAACCGGAATCAGTGGAAGAATTGTGTACAGTATTGTATTGATTCACATGTTTAATAGTTCAAATATTGAAAATGACAAAAAAAGCAAAATCGGCGTGTGACAAACAAACTAAAAATGTTTCGTTCTATTTTTTGTCAAAATGTTCCATTCTTCTTGCGGCATATTAGCTGAAGTGTGTTGCCCACCTTCAACTAACATGCCACGACGATTATGACGCAATGACTCCATGGCCTTGTTGGCTCTATGTCTAGTTACTAGACTGTTGAGATTACATACATACATACGCGCAGTGGGGGACTTCAGCCGCCCACAGAATTCAACCAATAGGGTACAGCCCATCATCATCAACAACAGAGGCTATGTTGATATTTCCCTGCCATACAATTGTGATGACCCACTAATCAGGAGTAAGAAGGGAAAATGTATGACCTAATTGCAAAACCTAAGTGAACAAATCAGACATCCAGTATAAGGGTGCCAATACTGCCAACAACGTCCGGTGACAAACAAATGACCATCATACGAAAATAAGGTGACATCTGCTCTAGCTGACGTGTTTAATGATGAAGGGTAAAAAATAAACGCTTAACAAGGAGATTTGTCCATTACCTCAACAGTACACGTTAGCCGAGAATGAGAAACACACTTCAGCTAATGTGCCACAATACAAAAAATGAAGACGTAAAGCAATGTAGACCGAGTATCGACTAGTGTGTTCCGTCTCGTTCGCGAGCATCGACAAGTGCGTTTCGCTTCGTTCGGGGTCCGTATTGTTCGAACCGATTAGGATCATTGCAACGACTAGGCCGTTATATTAGAAAGCTAACGATGAAGGACATGCGTTCCCAAGGTAGAGTCTGAACATGAGCTCTCTATTCCCCTTAATGCTCTTTTTCTAGCTATGTTCTTCACGTTAATTCTTCATGGTCGGCCTCCGTATGCTACTGCAACTTATCTTAATGACCAACCTGATGGCCAAGCGCGACAAACACATGTACAGCTGCTAAACTGGAAATGAATAAATACCTCCGTCTTTCACTACTCCTGTTTAGAACGCCACAATTTATAGAAAACGTTTGGCCTAAATTAGATGCTATATTCAACGAGTATGATTGCAGCTACAATTTTCATCTTATCATCACACAATTGCTCCTCACTCTTTACCCAAGGAAAAGAAAACCTGGTTCCATCCGTACACGGAGCTCTCCGTCAGGACGCCATTCAAAGCTTTGAACTGGACAACCATGGAGGTTACAAATACGATCTTTATTTCTGCCTGACATTTGGAATATGCTGTAAATATTGTACGAAACAATTGTAAAAATCTGGTCGTGACGAGAAGGACATGTCCCGTAAGCCCGAGAATATATCTTATTATTATAAGGAACACTTGGTTACTGACTACTGTCACGTTCTGACTAATTACCTATGGTAGAATAGTCTGAAGTGATATTGTTTCCAAACCACGGAAGTTCAGACGGTGGCTCCCCAGGTTGGTACTGCAATTGAAGTCACGCGGATTTCAGTACGCGTGGATAAAATCACCCATTGCCTGGCACAACATTAAGAGGTCGGCACGTATCTAATCTGGGCACAACGTAAGTAACTCTGAGATTCGGCAGCTGTAGTTTGATGACAACCCGCCTGTTCATTGGATCACATGAACTGCACCGGTCGGTTCAGTATTATCCTCTACCTACGGGTTGTCCAAGTAAGAGCACCTAGTTTGTGACATCATGGCCAGTTTTGCAATGTCATAAAGTAGCTAGGTGACAGCACAGCGGAGCATAAGTGTTTGGAAAAATGGGGTACCGTGGTGCAATCGGCTTCCAACTGCAAGCGAGATTACAAAAACGTTGGTACGGGGCAGTCGAAAGAATGATAACAAACTGTACCAATAGCTCACCGGAAGCAGTTTGCAACTCGGCTTAGTGCGCCGCTGAGGTCAACCACTTGCAATTGCCTCGTAATCGTTAATTTTTTGTGTAAATGCAACGTGAAATACAGAAGGTAACTAAACGTGGCTTCAGTTAGATCACAATTCTTTTGGTAAATGAGACCAACCGGATACAGACACCGGCTGTGGCACAGCGAGTGGCAAAAGACGAGGATGAAGTTTGGAGCAGAGAACTCGCTTACAATCACAATGGGCAGATTATCGGAAGGGTGGGTGGAGTCTTCGCAAGATGATGGCGCGGTTGCATAAACGAACAACGATGTGCGTAAGACAAACACGCTGCTCTGAAGGCGGTTTCCAAAACAGGCAAAGGGCTAGAAATCGCGGCAGATAAGAAAAGTAAATAAAATGGTATCGGGTGAGACGATATATTTATTCTCAAGATATCGCACAGCAGTGTGAATCAAAAATTTAAGGGTGATCGAACATGCAACAAAGCCAACAGACTGGAACACGGTGAATAGGAGCGGGGAGCATTTGCAACAAAAATAAGTAGAAAATGAACCCACTGATTCCTTTCAAAAGTTGAAAAGAACGGTGGGTGATCTCCGAACAAGGCCGCTAAATTTAACGGAATGAACAGAGCAGAGAAAATATTGAGGTGGTGTGCGGACTGGAAAGTACAGAACAGTCGGAGTAACACATTGCTCATGGATGACAGATACAGAATAAGTGGTTGAACGGCTACCACGGCGATCTCTACCAAAGGTTATCACTGAGAGCGTCGTAGGTGAATCGAGTATAAACACAGCGTGTGTACACAAGAATGATTACAAATCCCCCGAAATACGGAACTAGGAGTGAGGTACGGTTATATCCGCGTCACATCATTTACCGCGTGTTTGGTGGGTTGACAGCAAATGTGGGTGGGGAGAGCCCATAGGCAACTGTGGCATTCATTTGATGAGAGCAGTAAGTAGTAAAGTGTTACGGTGGCCATGAAACAAGAGTCGAACGTAGAGGTAGCTTACGGGAAAGCATTCAGTTGCTTCAGTGGAATGCGCCCACAACAAATCCCAATTACGGTTCGCATTGAAAGACATCCGTTATCAAAAGTGAGAGAAACGTTCGGAAGTAAGGGTACTTGCAAGTGATTAACAAACCGAGAGGGTGCTTCAGATAACGTACTGTCGACTGTGGACTGAGCGATTCGTAGACAGTCAAATTTGGCTGTGAAACAAAACGGCCTTGAAATGACAGCCGGAAGCGAGCACCAGTGTGCTATTATTTCGCCTATTTGAGTGCATTAGGCTCTAAATGATGCCAGATTGAGTGACTGTCACACAGGAGTCATCGGGAACCGAGTAGCACGTCACCCCATCCAAACATCTCGCTTCAAGAAACTTAGAATAGCAAGAACAAACAACGGTTCGGGAGATACTCGGAATCCGATTTAGTTTGTGTACTCGCAGTCAATCCAGAGGTGAGGTTGTGCTCCCGTGACAAGGGACCGATATGAGTAGTGAAGTGGAAGCCACAGCATTTGAGGCCCTTGTCTCCAATGATACAAATTACCCTTGTCAGAATTCCACAAAGTCAAGCTGTTTGTATACGTTAGGTTGCAGTCGTCGGATGATGAACCTCGGCAAATCGCGAAATGGCCATGGAAAGGTTAGGTAACGCTCCCATAACGCTGCTCGTGGTTACGGTGGAAAATAACTTCTCCTCACACGGCTGTTGCGAGCTCGTGACGATTTGCAAAGAAGCTGTGAGTAATTATCCTCGAAGCAAAAGGCCGTACAAAGCGAATCGATCAACGTTCTATTAAAATCTCTGTCGATGACATGAGAAGCAGATAAGTGGAGAGTCCGGTTGTGGGGGCTACAGAGCTGGAAACGAGCTTCCAGTACGAAAGGCATCCAGATGATGCCGGTGCATGATAAAGCAGCTCGTGGCTTGAGACAGAGAGTCATCATATGAGCCAGAAGCTTGGCCACACTATAGTAAAGGGGTTAGGAGACAAATCGAGTTCGACCACGGTGGGTGTGTTACGGTGTTTAGATAAAACAGATACACCGAGGGAGTAACGGAAAAAGCCCGCAGTTTTGGTTTCGTAACAAGTATTCATGCATCGGAGTCTGTAGGTCCCGGTGTTCTAACGCGGGATTTCATTTCTAACAAATCTAAACGGTTTCTATTAAAACGGATGCAGAGAATCGACGGCAGTACGGAGAATAAGGTTGTTGCGACCACCTTGGAGAATTCTGGAGAGAAGTATGTGATGAATATTGAGTGCTGCCCGCCAGCCCGAAAACTGCACTCCGCGGACGGGTTCGAATTTGTTTGCTCTCGTGATGCAAAATTAGCAGGTGTTGGAACCTAGGCTTTGGAGTGTCAGCCCAGACATCTACCTCTAAGCCGCCGAGTCGCGGCGGGCAGTGCTTATTACAATGGGTGATGACTGATTGGAGGGGTCATGTTGAAGCGTTCGCCAGTGATCAATGTCCACTTCAATGCGAACTGGCGTCCACATTCAGCTTACGCGTCGCAATCCATTCACACAACGAGTGCTTCAAAATGACCTTCCCAGTAGAATTTTGTGATATTTCACTCACTATTTTTACTGCACATATCACAGCCAGGTTAGAGTGCTAGAACAGCGGGGTCATACCACCGGAGAGTCAGCTACATTGGAACCACCAGCGTGCACGCCGAACAACCACGTTGTTGAGACTAGCGGTCGAGCACAGTGGTAAGTTGGATGAAAATGCAAGCCTGTCAAACGACTGCGAAAATAAGGCGTTAGATGGAACACAGTAGCGCGAGGAAGTGAATAAACTCATCGACTGTTTGTCAGCAGACTGATGCCCCCACCCAATGAATGCCGCATAAGGTTGTCGACTTGCGTACGTCATACACCCCTAACATGACGAACATGAACAGATATTCCAACTCCCAACCCAGCAGTGTGCAAGATAATCTTTTCCTCCATGTTCAGTGCTCTCCAATGGTTTACCACAGACAGTACCTCAATCGTTAACCGATGATCTCGACTAAGACCGGAATCACATAGTGGAGATCGTCGTTGTGTTGAGTGACGCTGAGGCACCCGAAATTGCGAACATGGTAACGCAGGAATGAGCATACTAACTTTCTCGAAAGGACAACCGGTTAAGTCGTGGAATTTCAGTCGGGGTATGAATGGCAAAATGTAGTGGATCCAGTAGCTCAGAGGGATGAACGTGTGCATGCGAGGCCTACTGTCTAACCGAAACGCCATTACGAGACCGATCCGCTGTATACTAGACGCAAACTTGTTTAACGAGGCCTGCAACAGAAATGTCAAGACGACGAACCTAGGGGGCCACTGAACAGATTCATTTTCTGCGAAGCATTCAGTCACAACTGGCATCAAAATGCCACAGTATGTGTGCCCCCAATCCCCCTCACCAGCCACTGGCGCCGGAGAATTAGTTATGACGTGCAACCTCTCTGACCGAGGAAGTGTAGATCATACTGTAGCGAGAACGAGCGGTAGGGACGCACTACATGAGAAATTAGTCATTCTATCCACATATGTAGTGGGGCTAAGGATTGCGCTTCATGGAGTGGATAAATGCAGAAACGGCTGTGTGACGCGCTCAAAGAAAAGCTGTGTTGTTTCCAGGCGTGAAACAAAAGCTAATAAGGGATGATTGGTCAGTGTTTAGTGAAACATTCAATTTACAAACAGGTTGTGGAGTTAGGGGAGTCGGTGGAAAGTGCTAAGGTAAGTGGTGCGTGTTCTCCCGCCGTGTTGGCACCGTCACCGTTGATATTACGAGAGGGCTGGGATTGCGCTGACGAGACGCTTGAGCACGTCACTGCAGGACACCAATGTACACCACCCAAGTAGTGGGCATAAGGGATAAGAGAGAAGAGTTGAGTTAGTGATGCCGGTTCGCATTGTCCTGAGGCAGGGAAATTTTTACGCATCCAGGAAAGTTCCGAGACGCATCCTCTCCGCGTAGAACCCGGAGTAGTTCTTGTTCACGCTTGGTTGCCGACTTGGACGTTGTGAAGTAATTTAGCAGCGTTTTCGTTGCTGTGATAATAACGGAATAGAAAAAAAGAAAGTGCAATAGCTTTGCGGAAAAGTGCATAGGGACGATGTCGCTAGCTAGGTTAGTGTTGTTGCTCTCCAAGCGCATACGAACAGACAGCGAAGCAGATGGATCTAGCATGACACAGTGGCTGAATTGCGTGGACGATCCGGAAGCATGGAAAATGATCATGTTGATTGTGAAAAACGCGTGTGGCACATAAAAACACGCAAAAACAAGTTGGGAAAATTAAAAATGAAAGTGGTTTGTTGACTCAGCTCGTGAATGGATACATTTGATGGGCCACAGCTTCAGTTGACATGAACTATCATCGAACGAGACACTAAACATTTCACTCGGCCGGATAAACTTGATGGCGCATACGAAATGATCGGACGGTGCAACGGACAGAATTCGGTCTAACCGTTGGTTGGGCACTTCTGTTTCTACACGGTCGTCATGAAGTGGACAGTGGTTTAAACATAAAGTTATATATGAAATCTGATTAGAGGCCAATTAAGATGGAAATCTATGTACTCGGTCTCACTATCGCGGCTAACGTCTTGGACCGAGCGTTCGCCAACAGAGGCGTGCAGGTTAGAAATACTGGACCCGGTGAAATCGACAGTTTGGAGGTGCTATCGTGAGCCAACGCCAAGTAGCTATAATGATGAGAGTTAGAAGAAAGGAAAAAAAACTGTCATTCACTCACAGAGGAAGTGAAATGAAAGTGTGAGAGACAAATATGTCGTAGGTTACCGAGCCGCGGTTTTAGTCCACATCACATCGAGCAAACTTGGTTAGATCGGAGCTACTGGTGATATCAAAGAATAGACCAGACCCTGATGAAGTGCGTGCCTGCATGTTCCACTAGACTACCCTGTGTGGGAACTCCTAAAGCCCTACATGCCACTAACACAATTCAATGGATGGTTTAGAGCTAGAAAGAGCTTAACGGTCCTCACCATTCAACTCAAGTTTTGAAAGACTACAATTCACGGGCTACAACATCTGCAAAGCTGGTGTAGAGCAAGAAAAGCACGGATACTCTCCTATTATGGGAAGCACAATGTTTGCACACTGGCTTGTTACGACCCGTCAGGCGCTTGAACAGTGACATAGGACACGGAAAATCATCTGTGAGTCAGCTGATTGCCCATGCTGTTGAAACTGTCTGCCTCTGACGACCATGCCAGGGAAATCCTTTTCTGTAATGTCGGATACGACTGCCAAGACTAGGTAAACGCTAACAGGACGTCTATTTTTGAGCTCAGCCTAACAAGTTGAGTTCCCCTCAATATAAAGATCGAAAAATTACGGTAGGTATTGCGCTGTTTGGTTCTTATGGAGTGGAAGTTCTGATGGGGTTCCGATCGCGGAAAAAGACGAAGAGCCAAGATCGAACGCTTGATGCAACAAATACGGGTTGGCAAAAATTAGTTGGTATATGGATTTGAAGAAGCTTCGACCCATGATTCGTCCAAACACAACGATGTCGTTATCGTATATCTAAATGAACGAGTTTATTGAAATTAACCCAGTCAACAAATCATGGAGTTCTATGCCGAGAGCTGTTAGCCAGTCAATAGAACCATGTGGATCAGCAGTGCGTCCATTATCAGGCAGCGTTCGTTTCGCGTGCAAACGGCCAACAGGATTTTCTAGTGAATGAATCGGTTGATTACTCGAAGTATATTATTTCCTTGTTCGCAACTCTCCGATTCCGATATGCTAAAAGCTCCACAAAGCTTAGTTATTTTCGACATCCCTACTGTTTTGTCCTTCTTGACACTACACTCCATGGATTATCTCGCTCCACATACGACCTGTCTTCTCCGGCGTCGTTTAAACTGTCGTCTCATCCAACTTAACACCGGTAACTTTCTGTGAGTATTTCTGTCATCATTTCGTTCCTTTGTCTTTTGTCGACATCATCCACGATTGCATGGGGTTGCACCGAAGGCAAAAGAATGGTCTGCAGTACAAACGACAAATCGCACCCAACACTAAGGCAAAGAAAAAGGTGATCGACTCTTACAGCAGTACTGATAGAGAGCAGCATACAGCATAAGGAATTTGGCATACGGAGTAGCGTTAAATGAAAAAAAAGAAAACAATAAATAACCGGATCCATCGAAAACGCAGTAGCAGGCATGGGGAGTAAAAGGTCGTCTTGTGGTCAATAAACTTCTGAGGATGTCCAGCTTTTGTTATGCCTTTGGAAAGACACGCGATAAGGGAAAAAAATCAAGTCAAGAAGGTGATTCGTGCACACACGTAGGGTGAATATTCAGCTGCAACACGCACACACCATGGACAGGTGTACAAGTAATTAAATGGAATATTAAAGAAGGATAGGTATAAAACCATCGTTCTTAAAGAAAGTTGACGGAACCATTCTCAGGGAACTAATTTGCCAACCAGTTCTTGATTGGCAAAAGCTTGAGAAGATAAAAAAACGTGACACATAAGGGACAACTGACGTACAATGGGCCCATGTACAGGCATATGCGGTTTCGCATCGCTATCTGGTACAGGGATTTGATATATAATAGGACAACGCCCTATGGAGGAGGTGACTACCATTCAATGAGTGTTTTGTATGCAGATTTGTTACAGGAACTACCGTGGTTGAATACAATAATGTTAACCAGTTTCGGCCTGGTAATACCACTATAACGAGAAAGATGCTTCAGTGAAGATCACTGGGGAGCAGTAGGTACAATAGGGCAACACAAATGCAACAATAGAATGTACTAGAAGACAATGGGGTACGGAGGAAGTCCTGAGACGAGTAGAATGTCTCCTGACTTGAGTAGTTCGCTTAAGTGAAGGGAACACGTAAGACCACTGACAAGTGTCACTCCTAGATATTTCAATGACGTAGAAAAATTTACACCTTTATAATCGATGCAAACCTGTGAGTACTGTGGACCTGAGGGCTTTTGATTCAAAAGCGAAACGTTGTGTATCACCATAAATATATTAACCTGTCATCTAGCAAGCCTTCTGAAATGATGACTCCGCCATCGGCTTCAAATATGTTCCAAGATATCGAGAACATCCCTATGTTTTTGTGTCCAATGATAGCCAGCGGGCGTTGTATCAAACTGTGAGGTTACCCAGGAGGGTTTGTAATCTGATCGATGATTCTATAGTTGGATGATGGACACTTGGAATTACGTCCTCCGAATACTTCTTCTCCAGGAATCAAGTTACATAAGTGGAAAATAAAATGGGAGACAGAAACGCTCCCTGAAAAACACGAGAATTCATGGTGTGTAAAGTAGTTCCCCCCCCAATCTAGTAAATGAGTGTGCCCTCAGTAAAGAACAACAGAAGGTTGAACTCCGGAGCCGGGCATATAACGCGACAGCAGTTCACGGAGGTAATCCGATTGTGTCTGGGCTAACATCTTACAAAGAATAAGCTTCTCAAAAGTCTTTAAAGCAATCGAGTTGTAAGCAATTGGTCGAGATTTGCAGATTCCTTTCTTTGACATCGGCGTAATGCGTGCGCTGTGTGTTGCTTTAAGCACAACGTGTACAATTTGTCGAAGTCGCACCGAGTAATTTGCGCAATTCTTGAGGAGGACAAGTGACAGTTTATCCGGACCGGACGATTTGTTCGTCTTCAGACTGATTAATTCTACGTGTACTTCTAAGCTGTTCACAGAAGGTGGATTATCTGACGGCATTGTAACGCAACCGATGATACATCCTAGGCTCGTCACTAACATTGTGATTCAATTCTTCCACATCCAGAGCAGAATGCGTCACTTCGCGGGTGACGCCGTTTAGCCGTTACAGCATTTTTCATATTTTTCGGTCAGCATTGTTTCCCAATATGATCTGAACGCATATGTGATTGAAGTGACGCAATTTCTCTGTTAACAGACACTTCACTGCGGCAACCTCTTTGCGTGTAAACGTCTTTTCTTTGAGCCTGCGTAGTCGTTTGAGGCGTTGTGACAAGAACCTGTCTGCGCGAATGAAAATTGTTTCAACTGGACAGCCGATGAGGAGGCGAAAGTTTAGGTAACTAATTAACCGATTACTATATTTCGATACGTCAACGTCGTAAAATAAGCTAAAATAGGTGGGGGCAATATATGGAAAGAAGAGACTATTCCGGCCAATGAGGATGAATCGATCGCAGTGGCAATCGAAAAACTTGCGCCAGACACAGGGTTGACACCTTGACCCCGGTAGTGACAGAGTTGCTAGTGTCCAACCTAGTCCGCCGCCCTATTGTGCAACAGAAGTCCCGTGTGAGAGAATGAAGGCTTCCGACAACGAGGGAGCTGCACTGACCGCATGTTTACCTTACGTAAGGTGTTACACCAGTGCCAGTTGCACCACAAGTCAATCACAGTCACGTTCGCCGGTTTTAACAGAATATGTGACACGGTCGGCCACTCCAATCTATTAGATCTACTCAGGGATGCTGTTCCCATGAGTTATGTTTACATTTTAAGTGCTACGGACCCAAAAACCTCAGGTCGCGTCAGGGTTTACGACGAACTATGGAACGTCTACCTCATAACAGGTGGTGTACATCTAGATTATTGTCAGGGTTCTCATTCCTATTCAATTTCATGGTAGATTCCATCATAGAGTATTCCATTTTGGAGTCTGATGGTGGAGGATATTGAGGTCTTGCCTAAGGGAAAAGTAGTTGATCCAGACTATACCGATGACCTAGTCTTGATGCTTGTCAATAGGGAGGCGGTCCAGTCAACAATGGACAGTCATCGAGTAAATGATATGCCCTAATTGTTAACTCTGAATGGGAGAGAAAGGGGCTGTTTGAAAGGACTAAAATTTAGTCTCCGCCCATAAAAAGATTTGCAAGATAACAGGGAGCCAGCCCGGTTCGCGAGTGGAAACATACAGGTTCATGGGGATTTGCTTGAGACCATTCAGGACTACCTGTGGAAAGTTTAGAGCCAGATGATACATCAGCAATCAGGTTTAACCGTAGGTGAGGTTAATCGGATTTGTATCATATCAACCAGCAGCTGGGGGTGGATAGGAGAAGGCCACAGGGCAAGAGTTAAGCTTTTTCCCGAGCACATTCGACTGTGCGCAGTTCCGGATACTACTCTAACACACAAACTCAGGCAAAAGAGAGGATTCGAACCACGGGATTACGAGTTGAAATCCAGATAGCTGAAACACAACACGACTTATCCCCTAGCCACATATGAGAAGGATAATGAGAGCACAGTTGTTTGGCCTCCAAGTATTGACCAATCTATTGTGAGTTGCTGCTGTGAAAGCATTCAGTGCATCCAATGAGTCAGGGAGGAACACGAAACGTAGCGTCACACCAAAGTGCAGTCGTATCGTGGTAGTGAACAAACACCGAAACCAAACTGTTGAAAGCCATCGCGAGTTCGAGTGTGGAGAGAAGTGGAGCACACGAATTGTGACAAGTGGGACGTGCAGGATGGAGCTGGAAGTTGCAAGAGTGGAGTTGTGAACAAACCGAGTGAGTGAACTGTTACGGAGTGCGACGATGCACCGAATAGCTATTAGCAGAGGAAACACATGCACCATACAAGGTAACAAAGAAACAGCAGGGATTACCGCACGCAAAGTACGATATGCAGTGAACCAACCTTTCCCTCGCTTCAGCGTTCCGGGGGTTAATTTGGCCTTGAATTTGTAATTAGCCAGCGCAGAATAAGGTGCGCAAACAGGCATTGCATACAGCAATACGTCGTCCTCAAGAGGTTGTCCCGTGAATGTGTCCATCACGCGTAACCAATCATTCTCGGGGAGCGGTTTCACATCGTCATCCTCATCGATATCGTGCGGTGACGACAAGGGATTTGTAGGCAGTGGGACAAGCTTATCACAGACGTCGGTTACCGGGGAATCCGAGACTGTTCCCTCGGAAACAAAGTGTTCGTCTAAGGCAGCATGATGCTTAGTGACGTCGGAGTCAACAGGTTTTTCTTCCGGAGCTGCCGGTTTGGTGGACCCTACAGTCAACTGGGGCGCCACACGACTATGGTACCGACTAAGTTTAGCATTTTCTCCCTGAAAGGTAAAGAGAAAGCAAATTTTGGAGACAAGCTGAACCGCATAGAACGCAACCATTTCGGATAATAACTGAGCCATAAGGAGACTATAAGCGTGGGATACAGGAAAGCCAGCGAACAACACCATATGTACAAGACAAGGAGGTTGGGCTATAGGTTTGTCTATGGTAACACCAGAAGGGTCCCTCTGGCGAAACGAACAAATCCATGGACGAGCATAGCCCTCTGGTTTTCGTAGCGGATTTTAATCATCGTAACAGATGGCGCCGACCCATAGTGGTTGAGTGTCTAGTTGTTTGATGACGTGGACGGTGCATAAGTCGCAACACACAAGCATGAAGCTAGGTGGCAAGCTGCTTATTGGGGAGCCAAGAGAATAATACTGTAGTCGACAAGTTGGAGCGGAAGGCAGGACAAGGTTGTTAATCGAGTGTTGGAGTGCGAATGATGTGAAAGTTAATAGAATGTGGACTTTTGCCGGTGCCATCCTAAGGAACAGAAATAAATGTAACTGGAGGATTGCTTTTGAAACACTCGTGAATCTGCCTTCGGAGCATTGTTGGTGTACGATGGCAACATCACACTAGTAGTGAAGGTGTTCGACGGGGTATTTTCAGATCAGACAGACTTTGCCGGCCACTGAGCAGTATTATTTCCCTGCAGACTTTAGTGGTTTGGGCATGTTCTTCGCATGCCTACTCATCGCTTACCTCGCCGTGCCCTCTTCGCGCGCGCAGAAGTCGGCTGGAGGCGAAAGCAAGATGGTCAGCGTATGAGCTGGGCCAGGAGGATGAAGGAGCTAACATCAAAGTTAGCCGTGGTCGGGAGCACTCGGCTATCTGGCTGGAGTGTGAAGGATGCGGAACACGCATGGCTGGAAACACTCTCGGATATGGCACGAAAGGGTACACAATGGCGGACTTGTTGTGACTATTCCCATGAACACCGCTTTTTCCTCTCCGTTTGTTTATTGTATTTTCCATACGTTGTGGCACTATGAAAATTGTACTATTGGCCGTGTTGTATATATACATATGTGTCGCGACGCGCAGTCTCAACATAGACCGCGATCCGCAGTGAAGTGGACCTGGGATCCTAACCGAAGCGAAGGAACATTGAGTGATGCCCACCCGAAAACATTACAATACACGGCCAGTTTCAGACTCGGCTGATTTTATCAGGTAAATGTGGCAGGCATTCGAACCCTGGGCTATTGGAACGTCAACGAACGGGTCGTTGCGAGAAATGCTTGTCACATCGGTTAATTACTGTTTGGGGGCGGGGGTCAATCTGGAAAGTACCTAAAAAGTAGGTTGTTTAAAGAGAGAACAAAGACTCGAACAACAACGATTAAAGAAGTGTGCGAGGTTTGTGTCGCAACAAGCAGATGCTACCCTAGTGCTGAAGTAGATGTTGTGGGGACACATGGTTTCATGAGCGGAAACCGAGTTAACAGAAAGGTGTCACCGTGATACACCTCGGTTGACATATAACAAGCAACTCTCGGATTCCGACAATAACTACGAACACAAAACAGTGGAGATGGCCTGAATTCGAATGCGTACACCGCCAGCGAAAAGTAAAACGGTTTACAAGCAAAGCCCGACCACCAACGGAGGAGGACAAGATTGGAAAATGTGGTTGTTGGTAACGGCAATCGAAGAAGTCTCGATCACGTAGGCTTGGCGAAAGAGGAGTGTGAATGGTGCGAGGCCAAGTCGGTCACATTGCACTAGAATAGTTAGTCATTTAATAAAATGGTCGATTTCATTCGTGCTAAGCGAAAGTAGCGTGGTCCATCATGTCCAACAGTGTGACGCTACTGGATTTAACGAGATGCATAAGTGTGCTAGCAAATCAGAAAGTGAATCATGTCCTATTGAGGAAAAACATTTCACTGCATTTCTGTCATGGATCTCTCATGTTCTTCCCAATGACAATGACAGATCAGTTTTTGAATCGTTCTGAACAACCTTTGATTGATGTTCTGTACATGAGTGTACCTTCATGAACATGCCGAAACATGTGTGCCTGATAATGTTAAGAATAAACGCTTATTTATTTGAGAGCCACATTGCATCTAAGTAAGCTGTGGTGGAGCGTGAATGGTGCTTGAGTCCAACTGCTAGCGGGTAAAAGCACCAAAGTGATAAGGAAGTGAAAGAAGTGCTACGGTTAGACGTGCCAATGTGTGGTGAACCAGTTCCATTGCGCTAAAATGAGAGCGATGACTGCAGTGCCATCTGGAATCGCGTTAAAAAGTACTGGGTACTGTGCTAAGGAAGTAAAAGTTCCACGAGTAAGTACATGAGGAAATTTGACGCAAGTTGATCCCAAACATATTCACAGTCCCAATTCGCAAGTTCACCGGGTTAGCACAGTCGAGTTCACATCAGGGGTAGAGTGGATGGACCCAAGAGTAGCGCAACACAAGCAATTGGAATTCCCTTCGATGCAGTCGAGCTCATGCCTCGTTGGAACATCACGGAAGCAATGAGCCTGTCCATTGTCTTGTTTATGATACAGGATGAGCAAGTGGACTGCTCAGTTTCATCATTTTATGCACCGGGCTCCGACGACTGGGTATGAAAGTGCACTGACTCACGTAACGTGTGTTGTTTGCACGACCGGGGGTGTGTGGATGGAAGAAGATGAGGGAGGCCAATCTACGGCTTGGTCAAGATGAATGAAGGTCATCACCTCGAAAGTGGCCTCAGTTGGTGCCTTCTGACTGCCGGATTGAGGTCCCAAGGAAGATAAGAACGTTGGGCTGGGTGAACGCGTTGACATGGTGAAAAGCCAACTTCAATGGCGTCGTATTGTTTCACATCATGTCGCCCCATTTTATTTGGCTTATGCCCTCCATGCATGATCTCATTCTCAAAGCCTAATATAAAACAAAACATAATTTTTACTTTTTTGTATCCCCTTCTTTCTACTACACAATAGAATAAATGAATCGTGATGCGATGTGGACGACTGATGCTGTGGTATAAAAGGAAGCAATCGAAGAAAGGCCTGGTCAGGCTGGCGTCTTTGTCGAGGGGTGTCTCACGATGGACAACGCAGCGGTGATTGGAGACCTTATCCGACGTGGAGCCACCGTGGAGTCTAGGTTGCTCCTAAATTCGGTTTATTGCATTGAGCTGTTAATATTCCATGTGATCAGTTTTTCTCACTTTCAGAAACTCCTTTTTCCTTATACTCCATTTGCATTCTACTTCGTTTTCCCACCATTGTCAATTCGTATTTCCATAGTGGTGCAGTGAGTTGAAGAGCGATGACATCTGAACTGCGCGACAATTTCATTGTTGCTGAACATCACCAGTAGAGGAATTAAGATCAACGATCGTAATCCACCGATTTAGTGACATGATAAACAAACATATGAATATTGGAAATTGGCAAAATAATAAAAGGCTCGAGTTATGAGTATAAATGAAACCGCTTCAGATAGATTAGTGTGAAATCAAAGTTCGCGCGCTAAAGGAGCTAACGGAAAGATGTTCTTCATTAACTACGAACCGTCACATAGAGGTAAAGTCATGTAGAGAAATGTATGGGACGAATGCATTATAGGAACGCGAAAGAACCGATTCCTCACTTGCAATAGCCTCATTCGCATTTGACGCTCGTCTTCGTCTTGTTCACTATACTTCTTCTTGATCTTTTTTACTTTTGACTTCTGTCCTCTTTTCAAGGGACTCTGAATGGAATCGGGTGGACCGGGATCCACCTTGGGCGCTTCGGGCACTGGTTGGGTATGAGGCGGCTGTGCTGTTCGGGGAGCGGGTTTGGAAGGCTTCGTCGTGCGGTTGATCGTAGGAATTTTACCACGTGACCGAGCAATCGTCACTTCAGTAGACTGTATACTGCATTTTGATCCAAACCTGCAATGGTAAACGTTAAATGAAGTGGTGGGTGAAAATAGGTTAAATATGTGAGCGAAATGTAGGTGAGTTAGCACACAACAAACTAAACAAAGCGCACAAGTAGGTGGAGGGGGGCACTAACGCATTAGTTTGGTGATAGCTAAGAAACCCTAGAGGTTGGCACATTCACAACTCAGGACCGAATGACCGCTCGCGCGATAACCGTCCGCACGCACCGATGAGAATCATTTTGCATAGACGTGGAGCCAGTTGTATTGCCAAGCTGAGATGTCCCACGAAGAAACGATAATGGTGGATCACGCTAGCTGGAGAGCTTTGTGATAAGTATACCATATAAATATCGTGGTGTTTTGCTTGGATTATGCTTCCCAAAGAGCTAGACCAGTCACCAGTTGAGGAAATAGAAAAGGGGAAACTATAGATGGTAAGTGGGCTCTATCTGGAATGTGTTTATCGTTCACGAGGTCTTCGGTACATCCTGAAACATATAGAGGGTCACATGTACTGGGAGAATGGTTACTCTCAAGCGAAATACCTTGAGCGGTGCAAATTAACCAATAGAGATAGCGGTGGTGTGCCCGCTATTATCTTAAACTAAACATATGAGTTGTTTCGAATGCATTCCTCCTAATGTGCCTGGGACAAATTCGAGCGTTAGTTGTGCACTGCCAATTGTTTACAAGTGCTACGCACCGTTAAGGTCTTAATTAGCAGTAACAATAGACGGCCGCAATCCAGGTTGAAGGGCAAGCAATCCTAAAGCGATGCACATCACTTAAGCCAGACACGAGTAGGCGGTGTGCGATCGAAGGTGTCAAAAAGGTGCCACAAACTACATGGATTCTGCGCATCAACCAGAAAACTTGAGCATCCGTGTGCAACATGCAGGTGAGGGTAATAACCTATATGGATCCAAAGCAACGTATTTCGATGGCTGCACGCAACATCTCGAGGACCGTCCATAGACAAGTGCAAGTTGCTTTGGCCAGGCGATGGTATATTAGAACAGAACGCAGACTACAATCTATGTGTATGAGCGCAATGGCGCAATCCAGAGAAATCAATCACATTGAGTCACTTGTCACACATCGAGCAACAGACCAATCAAGACTAAAACTAACCACATCGTCATAAGCTATGGACTACGCACTTCAACCAGTCTAGGACACTTGGTAAATCTGCAGATTTTACACCGGTTTCGACCGTGCACCAGAGGAAGTCCAGATAATGCAAGACCTGTCAACCATGGAGGTGCGCGGGTTAGGGATTCCATGGAGGTCAACTGTACTCGGAGCCCAAGAAACGATCAAAAACTAAGCTAACCAAGCACACAACAAAGGGAATCATTCCATATACCGCTAACAAAACAAGTCCAAAAGAGCAGGGTTGCTGGGCCTGAGGAAGGATATCCGGGACTTCGATTATCCGGACTGGAGTACGAAAGATCAATCTGACAGGAAACAGGTTTCAAAGAGACCGCAGCAGGCTGGAACCATCGATATGATGGCAAGTAGCAGTGCGTAAACAGAGGTAGAAGAGAGGAAGCACAGAAGGCGAGGGCAATCCACATAATAAAGCGTGATATAACGACGTGAACGAAGCCCACTAAGGGGGCCGAGTAGGGATAACAAAAATGGGCAGCACTATGGTGAAAGAAGTGGGAAGCAAGCATAGAGGATAGAGTGAAGAGTAACGTAGGCGGTTGGCAGTGCGACTCAACCAGGTCATAGTTGCTATCTGAATCGTCTGAACCCATAAGAGAAGTTGGTGTCACAGTCTTCGGCAATTTGAGCTGATGTTTTGCCGTCATATAGCCATGATGATTTAGGGTATAAGAATCAAGCAGGGAGGAGAATGGGAACCTAACGTGGTCCAGCTGATCAAAGGAAACACTCAAAACCTAGTAGACTACATCTTGCCAACAGTACACGATCAAAAACAGCTGGCCATCATGCGGAATTGGTCAGACAGCACCTTAGTGACTTTCACTACCCCACACTACAATAAGCCTTATTTCACAGAGAAATCAGTATCAGACAGGTTTCAAACAATCAGGCTAATTAGATGACAGCGGAAACGCCACTGGTGTGGACTGCGAGCCATGTCCTGTAAAGTGTTGGCCCAAGCACTGAGTGAGTCGCGCAGACTCCAGTTCAGTTGTCAGTGACTTCAGTCACCAATGCAAGGTTAACTTTCGCTACCTCGAGGCTAGCGTTTTCCGACATCCGGCAAACAAAACAAAGTCCTCCTCGGCAGGCGATGAGCGATTATACCTAGCAGGTGTTAGACCATCATCATTATATCATTCATCATTATACACATCAGCTAGAGGTGGGAAAACACCTCCGCTATTGTGCCGCAATACATGAAAGAAACCCATACATACATACATATAATACAATACATAAAGGAAAAATAGATACTACAGTTGCATGCCAGCTGAGCTACCAGCAACGGATAGGCATCGTTCCGGTAAGCTTCCAGCCAGCTACTAGGCAAAAAGAAAAAAGTGTCATGTTTTACCCTAGGAATTGAGATCGTAGATGGAGGGGGAGGCTAAAAGGGATGGGAAGGACAAAGAAACTCACAGCACAAACGCCACTGAGGTCGGCTCCTTGCCATGTCAGCAAGTGTATCCAGCCAAACGTGTTCACCGTCTTTTGGACCCCAAAGGTGTTAGACCACTGTAACTTATTTATGGTTTCAAGGAACTGAAGTGACAGCCCCCATCGCATAGAAGACGGTCGCCAACGTGACGTTGTATATACGACCTCTTAGTCCAACGAAACCCCCCCCACTGGCGGTAGTGCTAGTCACGCCTCCATCGCCGTCAGTCTGAGGAAAGTATAGTTAAAGTATTCAATCATCTTTAGTTACTGGTCCTCAAGAGTCATCAAATGGCTTGTGGTCCAGCAACTTCTTACACTCTGAAGGTGCAAAGCGCAAGCCAAAAAGGACGTGAAGATTAGCCATTGGCTGTTGACTGAGCCAACATAAGGTTGTCAACCACCAAGACGAGGTCGGTCCCGAAATCGGGATGGACTAATTTTCCACCAGGCGGCAAATCAAGGGTTTCATCATGAGATATGGCAAGGAAACACCTAATGATGGAGTCTACGACTAAGTCGAATAAAATGAGGAAATGTGACAACCCAGCGCACGCCACTTGTTGTCGGAAAGACATTCGACAAGTCCCTGTAAATCCTGATATGAACTGCGGTGTTCAACTGTGGAGAGCGAAAGATGTTCACATATACCATGTGAAAACATTCCCAAGTAAAGATGTCGGAGAGGACACAGCGATAGACTGCGTCGAAGGCACTCCTTAAATCGAGGAATACAGCTATTGTCTGCGGTACATGTGATGCTGTCTTAACACCTGTCGTAGAGTACACTGTATACTGAGAATAGAGAGGGCGAAGATAAATCCGTGTTGCTCCATCGTACGTGGATCGGACACATGCGCGGAATCACCTCGCTGATTTCTGCGCGGTGGAAGCGTATTGCAGCTGCACTACATCTTATCCGGGTGCGATACGCTCCCTATACCACGCCCGCAAAGTGGGCGTCAAGGAACCTTTTAAATTCCGACACCGATTTCGCCTCGACTAACGTTTCCGGCAACTTGTTCCAACATTTAAGCACTCGACGCATAGAGGGTGAGCGATGCGATTTAAATCCGGTACCACTAGTTTGTACCGGTCCGCGTGTGCTGCTCGGTGTGAGAACATGCAGCAGCGGCCTCAACATAGGGAAGTGGTCAAGGTGAAGTATCCGGTGTGGCATAATGAAATCAACTTGAAGCCGACGATATAACAGGATATAAAGTCCTGCACTCCTACATCAGTCCTCGTACGACATACCCCGTAAACTGGGGATGAACCGGGTAGCTACATGGTGAACCCGTTCCAGTCTCTGCACCTCAATTGTTGTGATCAGACAATAGGCGAGTGGGCCGTACTCAAGTATCGGTCTTATCATGGAAGAGAACAGACGAGTGGCAACCTCTTCAGACCAAGTGCAGAAGCTGCGCCTAAGTGCTCAAAGTAGGCGTAGTCCGTTTGCGTACAGTCTGTTCGTGCTGTCGACAGACTTCACATCACAACGTGAGAGTACGCCTAGATCCTTAACGGGTTGACCGGTAGGTCAATTTCTGCAGACCACCGGGATAGGCGGTCGAGGTCCTGTAGAAGGACGTCACAGTCGTCTGAAGTATCAATAACCCTCCAAATTTTCAAGTTGTCTGCAAACAGTGTCAAGGCGACCGAAGAAGTTGAGGCACTTTGCTTATGTACATCAGGAATAAAATGAGCCCCAGTACTGTATCTTGGGGTACACCAATAGGGAAGGGGCGCCAGTACGTGGTCATCCAACTGCACCCACCATCTTAACCCAATAAGGAAGTCACTGTTCCCCTGGTGCAGTGCGCCATTAACACCACACATCCTCAGCTTGTGGCGCAGGACATCATGGTTCACTTTACCGAAGACTTTACTGAAACCAGTGTAGACAACATCCAGTGACTGCCCCCGATTCAATGCTTACAACCATTCCTGCCACATCAACAGCAGGTTTGTGATGCACGAGCAGCCGTTCATGAAGCCGTGCTGTGCCAGCGTTAGGAGATCCTCCGACTCCAGCAATCGGAGAAGACCCTTTACCACAATCTTCCTGAGCATCCTCACCAAAACAGAGGTGAGACACATCGGCCGGTAATTGTCCACATGGCATGGATCACCGCCTTCTGGGAAATCGGCTTCCCTACCCAGCATTTCCAATCGCTCGGCAACACACCTTCGGACAGCGATCAGTTAAACAGATCCATCACGGCAGGCGAGATGATGGCCAATAAGGACTTTAAAATTAGCGGGTGAAGTCCATCGAGTCCGGCAGGTTTCGTGCCGTCAAGACTGGCAAGTAGACTGCGGACACCTTCTATACCGCAATCCAGTTCCGTAGGAGCTTCACACGTCAAGTTCGGCATACGCGCTTGCCCACCTGTAAATACAGAAGCGATGTGCTCCGCCAATGCAGACGCACCTTCAGCGTTGGAGGTCAGAGGCTGTCCGTCCGCGCCCACTAACACAGCTACGTCACTTGCGGGCCTCAGGTGCCGATTCATGCAAACAAAAATCTTCTTGGAGGTCGTCTTCGCTGAGGTTGCAAGCTCCTTTTCGAACTGCCAGCGCTTTCGGGCTTGTGCGCTGTTGCATAGATTTCGCTGCCTTTTGTACGCCTCATAATCGTCCACAGAGCCAGACACGAGGAATTTATTCCACAATAAGCGTCGCCGTCGAGCCAATTGACTATACTCTCTGTCGAAGCAATGTGGCTTCACTGGTCCAGCTTTCTGATACTTGAGGGGTAAGCAACTAGCGCACAACGATTGCACAGCCTCTTCTATTACAGACCAACAGGCTTCAACAGATGAAGCTTGCGGCAGTTACCAGTCTACTGCAGCGGTGGTTCGATTGAGACCATCGAGATCGGTCTTCCAATAATTGTAGGACGGTTCTGGCGAACGCGAGCAGTGCAGCGGCAGCTCTTGGCTGGCTAAGACCATCGAGTGATCACTAGTAGCCAAAGGCTCCAGAACTTGAATCTCATGTACACGTTGCTCGCAACTCGTTAGTAGTAGGTCCAGGCAAGATGGGGCGGAATGCAGTGTAACGCGCGTCGGTTGGAAGACATGTACACCTCCACTCTGGGACTCCGGTTCAGAAATCAGTCGACGGACGAGTGAGGCCAGCAAGTTTGTCACAACAGAGGTTGGACCGAGAACCTGCATTTGTCAAAAACGACGACGGCCATTTTGTGTATTGTTGTCCTGACCGATTCTACACCCAGTCTTCCGTATTTGCTACAGTGAGTCAATGTTTTGTAGAAGGCCATCATCCTCATCCTCATCACCATCCTCTTCCTCCTCCTCCTCCTCATCATCATCATCATCACCACCACCACCACCACTACTGTAAAGTCCAAAGAAACTGATTTCCTTTATCAGGTCGATTATTCCCCCTTGATGAATCCTCAGTGATCCTATTCCCACCTTTTTCACCTTCCGACCGAATAACATGCTTTGCGTGCTTTAGACCATTACATGCTCAAACGAGTGCTGCTTTACATTTGCTTCAACTGCACGCACTTTCACAAGATCACCAGTCTGCTTGTAACAACACTTTTACTGTCATCCGCTTGCGCTGCCGTTGCAAAGGTAGTCGTGAGTCCTATCTTGTATATCATTCTGCAGTTTAGAACCACGGTTATAGGATTATAATACAAATCCTTCTGTCTCGACCGTGCGTATAGTCTAGGTTTCTAGTCCGGAATAGCAATATCTATACAAAATACGTGCGACGTAACTCGAGTTAGGTTGTTCCGTCGTTACATATGTAGACTAGCGCAAAAATGTCTACAGAAAATATTTACGATGGAAATAGAAATTGGGTGTTGCTTGCCCGAAAACGCTGCACTACTATGACGCGTTTCGATGTTATTACATCTCATCAGATAGAGTTAGCAGGCATCGAACCCGGGACCGCTACCCCTAAGCCACCGGGTCACGGGTAACGCTTGTTGATTTTCAACATTGTGATGAAAATGGTTCAACTGTCAAATTTAGGAATGCTTTAGAAAGAATTAGATTACTGGAATATATGTTGAGAGATTTGCAGATGGATGTTAAACTGTGTATTCCTGATGTTTTTGAGAAGCGAATTGCGAAATTTGATTTATTAGCAACTAAAGAAATACTATTTCATTCGAGTGGAGCAAAGTCTCCCATCAAGTTTTGTTCTTAAAGCAGCATTTATGGATTCAATAAATGATGGTGCGGACGCGTCATCCGTAGTTTATCGCGTTAATCGTTCGGCACCCCGTTTACAGATTGAAGCCTAACGGCGCACTTTTGCGTTTGCGAGTCTGATGTGCGCAATGTCTTCAAACCCTCTTTTTGCCTCCCTAAATGCGAGCTGGTCACGTTTGATGGTAACCCAGCACCGGTACTGGACCTCATACGCTGCTTCGAAGCAAAGGTGATAAAAAATGAACTCGGATCCAACAATCAGACTTTTGTATCTCATACAATACTGCTCCGGTGAAGCCAAGCAGGCGATTGAGTCCTGTTTAATCCTCGATCCTGAAGAGGGTTTCCATGAGGTAATGAGCATCTTACGGAAGCGCTTTGGAAGGTTTCATGTGATAGCCAAAACGTACATTAATTCTCCAACTGATGGCCCGAACATCAAGTCAAATGATTTTACTGCTTTGTCCCGTTTAGATGGGGACCTCCGATCCTGCTAAATAACACTGAGACAAACTATGAAGCTGATTTAAATTCAGCGAGAACAATTTGTTCTATTGTCAGAAGGCTTCCTAGCCACCTTCAGTTTAAGTGGGCTGAATACGCTGTCAGGATTGTCCGGGCAGAGAAGGAAGCAAACTACATCGATCTGACCGAGTTGGCGGATGAAACTGCCGATATTGTCGACACCTACCTGTCCTTTGCGTTACGGTCGCATGGAATATCATTCGACGCCAAGAAAAGTAGCGCTGCAAAGCATCTCGGTAATGTAGCCCGTTCCAACACCGTCACTTCACTAGAAAGGTTTCTCCCTAAGTGCATTTCTTACAAAAGACACCACACTATTTAGATCAATGTGACGACTTCTGCAAGCTTAGCCGCTAAGAACGCCTGAAATTTTATCGTACCAAACAGATAGGTCAGTTATGCTTGAAGCCAAAGCACGATCATCTCAGCTGCCGGTCCCGCAGGAACTGTGGGTTAAATTTCTATAAAAGTCCACATCATCCGCTGTTCTACGCTGATCAGTGTGACAAGAACGTCACAAAAGCTGACGTCCATAGTTTCAATTTTGCACTTCACCATACAGAGACTTCGAATGTGTCCTTAGGCGTATTACCAGTATTAGTTTCTGGTTCTAATGACACAGTCCAGACACTAGCATTGATAGATAGTGGACCAGACAGTTTATTAGTTGATCCAACTTTACTGCACGAACTCAAGGTGTGAGGGGCCACGGAGATGTTGAACATTCGTATGATCACCGGTCAGAGATAGACTCACAACTGGCGAACTTAAAGGTCTATACGCTGGACAGAGACGAGGCCGCTGGACTGAAACCATTCAGACCAGTCAGTGGTCTTCCTCAGGCAATTACCGTAAACACCGAAATGAAAGACTTACGAAAATGGGTTCATCTGTCTAACTTGGTTACCGGAGCTAGAGGGAAACGTACGACTTTTGATTGGAACCGAAAACTCCTATCTTCATTGGGCGTTGGAACAGAGGCGCGGTGGTCTTAGTGATCCGTACGCCATCAGAAACCCCCTCGGTTGGATCCAACCAAATTATCAGCATCAGCCGAAGATAACCTTAAATCAGTTCTGGAAGAGTGCACCGAGAAGACCCATGCAGCACTCTTTCTCAACATCGGAAATTGTCATTCGATGGGTCTCAGTTACGTGACCAAGAAGTGCACGGATGATTGTCTCCTAGTCTTTGACCAAGCCGAAGTTATCATCGCCGCGAATCCCGAGCATATAGTGCCGCAGGAATCCCAGAGTCCTCCTACTGATGTCTGGAGCCTCGGTATTACTGTACCAGTTTTACCTGTCAATGATTTTATTGTTGTTTGTCTGCCTGTGGGAAGATAGGTATGCCAAGTAAGGCTGGGAGATTGCAGGAGGCAGTCGCATATAAGAGAGCCAGCCACAGCAATTCTTCAAGCACTTTAAATCAGTTTTCAGCCGTAACAGATACTTTAACTGTCGGTGATGATATGTCACTTCGGACAGTCGACATCATTAGTAAAGAAAGTACTTGCTTGAAGCATCCGGTTCGAAATATATCGCTCCGCTCCCAGGCCAGTTTGTTCAGGTTTTCTGTGTCATATATCGTAATTTTTTGTCTTCAATTGTTTAATTCGGTATTATTTGTGATTCTGAATTATCCAGTAATATATTTTAAACCTTTTCGGCAGTAATTCTGTCGTTCTAGTCTGCCTTGATTCTCGTCCGTACTGGTTGTATTTCGCTCGTGTCCTCGTCACGTCAGTTGATCTCGTTCTTTTCATTGTTAAAGTCGTTTTATGCCATAAATACTTGTGTATTTCACTCACATTAGTTACTTGGATTTCTTGCATCATAACTACCTGAACTAGTTTATTAGAATTTCAGTGATTCCACATCACGCTGATTTACTCGTATCGATCGGTGCCTATTTGTGAAATGGCAAAGTTGTCACCTTGTTGTATTTGCTCCAAAGTCGCTGGACATCGCGCGAATGCGATTGCATGCAGTTTATGCAGCGTAAAGTTTCATTTTTCGTGCATTGGTCTGTCTGTGGACCAATTTCGAGTAATTCAAGTGATTCAGCACGATTTTTCAGGACCATTTGCAAGCAATGTCAGTCTAAACTTGGGCAGGATGGAGCCGAAAGGCCTGACAAGCGGACCAGTAGAGCGAAGTGCGCTAAAACGCGCAGCTCGATTTGTCCCACATCACAATCAGAGGAACAGCAAGCGCTTAGTACACAGCGAATCTATCCCTGGAGCAACGTGCTAGCGTTCCGGCAGTTTAGACTTCAATGTGTACGATTTCTTCAGTTGACACTAAAGATCTAATTTGCAATAAGCAAATTGGTGATAACGAATGGAAAATGCCAATACCAAAGTAACCAAAAAGAATGTCCAGCGATTTGAGGCGTCACAGCCTCATGGTCTTTCAAGCACCTGAATCATGTGATTCCAATCGTCAGGTGCGATATGAACATGATGTCGAGTTTTTGCAAACTCTGATTGATAGACTGCTCGACGTGGATGAGGGCGGGCTCAAAGTGAAACAGATCGCTCGTCTAGGAAAGAGAACCGAGGGCAAAAGTCGACCTATGTGAGTGACTTTTGTACAAAAAGGCAAGTCCTAAGTTGATATTGTCCAGCCTTAATAGGCTGAAAGGTCTAAAGATCCATGTGCGCGCTGAGTTAGACCCAACAGACAGAGAGAAACTCAAGTCTGCGATGATTGAACTAAAGCGACGCACGGACGATGAAGAAACAAATCTCCGTATTGTAAATTTTCAGGTAGTTACCCGGATTCCTCCGCAAAACCGGATCAACAGGTTTCTGATGCTTCAGTCACGCCCAGCGGTTCCTACCGTGGTCTGCGCGTAGCCTTTACTAACGTCTGCAGTCCGATGAACAAGCGCGATGTGCTGTACTACTTTGTAACCTCTCAGCGACCAGATGTATTAAGCCTTGCTGAGACATGGTTAAACTCCGAGGTAACTGCCCAAGAAGTGGAAATCAGGGGCTATTCATGCTTCCGCTGTGATAGACCATCAAATAATCGCGGTGGCGTTCTACTTTACATAAAGTCTTCCTTGTGTGGGCGACTAGTGAGCGCCTACGGAAGCGATGAGGGTCTAAGTGAGCAGTTATGGTGTGCGATCCACCTCAGACTCTGCGAGACGCTCGTGGGCGTGGTACATCGCAGGCCACTGAGCCGCTGCATGGACTGGTTGCTGCATGTCCGTAACCACATGAATCGTCAGCTATTCCTACTCATGGGCGATTTCAATTTACCCGAATACAGTGGCCTGAGGCTAAACTTCTCCCCGGCCATTGTGAAGTCAAGAGAAAGTTTACGGAGTTGATATTTGAAACCGGGGCCACACAGCACATTAACCGACCGACACGCATAACTGCGCGCACGACTCCATCGTGCTTAGACCTGCTTTTGACCAGTTGCGAGCAACGTGTGCACGACATTCAAGTCTTAGAGTCCCTGGGAGTGAGTGACCACTCGATGATCATAGCCAGCTTGGAACTGCCGCTGTCGTATTCTCCCCCGCTGGAGCCAGCCTACAACTATCGGAAGGCGGACTTTAATGGCCTCACGGGAGCAGCGAGCCAGATGGACTGGTCTTTACCAGAGGATTCATGTATTGAAACGTGCTGGACTATCATTAAAGAGGGAGTGAAATGGTTGTGCGCCCGATTTGTACCCCTCAAGTATCGGAACTTTGGGCCAATCAAACCACACTGGTTCAACAAGGAGTACAGCAAACTGGCCCGAGGACGACGCAGACTATGGAACAAATTAGTGTTATCTGGCACTGATGAGGACTACAAGGCGTACAAGGTACAGCGAAATTTCTGCAACAACGCAAAACAAAAAAACGTAGAAGATTCGAAGAGCAGCTTGCAACCGCCGCAAAAAACTGCTCCCAAGTGAATTTTCGCATACGTGAAGCGGGGCCTGAGGCCTGCAGGCAATGTTCCAATGTTGGAAGGCTCAGATGGATAGCCCCTAACCTCGAGCACAGATCGTGCGTGCGCACTGGCGGCACACTTCGCCTCCGTATTTGCAAGTGACCACGTGCATGTAACGGGTTCAAGGAATACCGCTCCCGATGAACTAGACAGCCTAGACTGCAGCATTGAAGATGTACGCAAGTTTCTAGCAAGCCTTGACAAGACGAAGGTTGCTGGGTCAGATGGAACCATCATCATCATCATCATGCACGTTAGCTAGAGGTGGGAAACACCTCAGCTACTGTGCCGCAATATAAAGAAAAAAGGAGAGAGAAAAAAACAACTGGTGGAAGCTGGCTGAGCTACCGGTAACGGATGGGCATCGTTCCGGTAAGCTACCAGCCGGCTGCTGTGCACCCAAAAAAATTCTTATGCAAAATTATATAAGGCTAAGTAATGAGATCGTGGTTGGAGGGGGAGGCTAAGAGGGATGGGGTGGGACAAAGAAACTCACAGCACGAACGCCACTGAGGTCGGCTCCTAGCCATATCAGCAAGTGTGTCCAACCAAACGTGTTCATCGTCTTTCGGACCCCAACCAGGGAGCCGAGACGCTCCAACCGAGGCCAGCTCAGAAGTGAGGGCCTTCATTCCTCTGGACCAAGTCATCGCTTGGCCACCCCTCCTCTTCTTCCATCCACACCCCCGGCGCGCAAACAACACACGTCGCGGAAGTCGGTGGGCTGGCATGCGTAACACGTGGCCGAGCCATCGGAGCCTGATGCGTGAAATAACGGTGCTGAGCGGTTCAGTTCCTTTTCCTGTGCCATAAACAAGGCGTCGAACACGCTCGTTGCTCACGCGGTGTTCCCACCAGATGTGAGCTAAATTACGAAGGCACCGGTGGTCGAACGTAACTAGCCTCTTCAGGTCCGCTGCTTTAAGCGGCCAGGTTTCACAACCGTACAATAGGGTCGAACGTACTGCTGCATTGTACACTCTACCCTTCAGGGCAAGAGTGATGTCGCGCCGGCGCCATAAGTGGCGAAGGTTAGCAAAAGCTCCCCGAGCTTTTGCTATACGATTCGTGATTTCATCTTCAATCCCACGGGCGCTGATACAACTTCCCAGGTAGTTGAATTTTTGAACGACTTCTAGCTGATCCCCACCAAGGGTCAGCGTAGGAGGCGGTCCAGACCAATCTTGGAGAAGCGCTTTGCACTTCGAGGGTGCGAAGCAAAGCCCGAAGTGACGGACAGCTAGCGCTAATCTGTCCAGTGCCGCTTGGCACGTTTGTGAGCTGTCACAGATCAGGGCAATATCATCAGCATACTCTAAGTCAAGAAGTCGTTCTCCTGGGAGTAGCTCCACACCTTCTAAGTCGTGTCCTGTAAACGCGATTTCCATTACTTCGTCAACAGCGAAGTTGAAGAGGAAAGGTGACAGCGGGCATCCTTGTCTCACCCGCTGGAGATATTAAGGGGCGACGACAACCTGCCGTAAGCCCTCACTCTGCCCGAGCTAGGAGCATATAATGCTCGGATAATGTTCACATATTTCTCAGGTACACCTTTCCTGAGTAGACAGTCCCAAAGTGCATGTCTATCAACCGAATCGAATGCACCTTTGATATCGAGGAACACGACAACGGTGGGCCGCCAATATATGTGACGGTGCTCCAACAACTGACGCAAAGTGAAGATGTGGTCAATGCAGCTACGACCTCGACGAAATCCAGCTTGCTCTTCGCGAATCTGGCTTTCACGAGTGCCAGTCAGTCTGTGAAGGATGACAGAGGCAAGCAATTTGGAGGCGATGGAGATCAGACTGATTCCTCTATGGCTGCCGCATTCCGATCGTGAGCCTCACTTGAAAATTGGGACTATGATGGAGCGGCTCCAATCGGTTGGGACAGTTTCCTGCTCCCACAGTTTGACTAGTAACTCGTGTAAATCATCCACAAGAGCAGGTCCCCCGAATTTGAAGAGGGCTGGAGAAAGGTCATCAGGTCCCGCGGCTTTGTTCAACTTCAACAGTCCGATCTCATGTTCGACTTCTGAGCGAGAGGGTGGATCCAAAGGAACAGCCCACGGAGCAGGGCGATCACTGGTCGGCGAGAAATCTAACAATTCCGACCGATTAAATTGCCTTTCAAAGTGCTCAGCTCAACGTTCCAGGCGTTTTGATAAGTTGTGGATAGGCTGTCCACTCTCGTCACGTATAGTTTCACTAACACCAGGTCTCCTGCTGCCCGTTTCCCGTATAAGACGGAATAACTCACGATGGTTACCAAGGGCAGCGGCCATTTCCATCTCTGTTGCACGACGAGACCACCAGGATTCGCGGTCTCTCTTCAGGCTAGCACGGAGTTTCGCCCGGAGCTCTTTGCGAGTTTCATTGTGTTCGCTTCCAGCCGGAATATGCCGGCGAGCATCAATAAGTTCCAGAGACTGCGAAGAGACCCAATGTTCATGTTGGCGATTAGACATACCACATGAGGATTTGCCTGCTGCTAGTAAGGCCTGTTGCATATGAGACCAGTGAGCTTCAATTGCATCCAGTGAGGGTTTATCCAACTCGGATGACAGCGTAATTTGATAGGCGTTCAGAACAGCTGGCTTCACCAGTCTGCCGGTGTCAATGCGCTCACAACATCGTCGTGGGCGTCCGCCAAAGCGCATCCGCAGGTCAGCACATACAAGTGCATGATCGGTGTCAACACCTGTGCTCCAAATCGAGCGACAGTTCTGGACGAAGCCTCTCCAGCGGTAACTGATAGCAATGTGATCGATTTGCGTCCATAGCTGGTTCGAGGCTGGTGGGCGCCAAGTCACCCTCCGGCGGGTGCTGTGTCGGAAATTAGTGCTCGCAAGAAATAAGCGAGCATCCTCACACAAATGAAGTAACCGCTCACCGTTATCATTACGGGAGCCTATACCATGTTGGCCGCCCAGATGCAGCTCATCTGTGGATAATTTTCCAACTTGAGCGTTCAGATCCCCAGCCAGCACTACAGTGTCCGAGCTTCTTCTGTGGCGAAGCAGTTCGTTCAGTTGGCGATAGAAGTCGTCTTTTACCGAGTCATCGCTACAGTTTGTCGGTGCATAGGCAGCGATAACGAATAGACACCTGTTAGTCCCACACGACTTCGAAGTTTTGAACGAGCCAGCCAATCGGACCGCACACATCCGGCTACTGATTGGAATCCAATCAACCAGAGCAGCTTCAGCCCGGGGACTCAGGGCAATACCAACACCGGCTTGGCCGGTGCTCGAAGCTGCATCGTCACCGGATAGGCGCAATGAGAAAGTGCTGCTAGTGTCACCTGAAGGGGATCGCAGAGTGAGCACAGAGCTCGAGTCTTGCAGGCGGGTCTCCGATAAGCAGCAGATATCGATCGAGAGGGTCTCCAATGTTCGGGCAAGTGCTGCCTGTTGACCGATCTGAAGCAAAGTGCAAACATTGAGGCATGCCAGTCTGAAGGAGGATCGAGGGCTCCAAATGGAAGCCGATGAACTGGAATGGGCCGCTTGCTTGGACATGGGCCTGTTGACAGTGCAGGAATGACGCTCTGCGTTCGCCTGTGAGTTGAAACTAAAAGACAAGCGACTATTGAAGCAAGGTGGGGGAGGGCCGAGAATTGGGGGTTGAAAACAGGGGGGATAACGGGACGATAACGGTGAAAAAGCGCAAGAAGGGGAATAAGAAGATGGGAAGGCTTGAGCAGTAGCATCCAAACCCCTATCCACCCTGCTCGATGCAGCAGATAGGGCACCGTTGATTATCCTCTGCGGTGGCCAGAGCATCAGAAATTTGTTTGAAGTGTGATTCATTGTATTGCGTGGGCAGGATACTGTCAGGTTGCCCAGGCCTAGACAGGAGAACGATTGGGGTTCTCAACCAAAGCCTTTGGTTAAAAAACCTGACCGCAAGGCAGCGGGTTTGGCATTGGGCTACAAGGAGTCCGTTTTAAGGAATAAGGAGCCACCCTCATTTCAACCCCCAACCTGGAGGACCAGGAGGCTGAGTTTGTCTGGCCTCTAACCATTGACCAATCTGGTATGAGTGGCTCTGAAGGTGCAAAAGCACCACCCAGTATAGCTCAATGGATCACTGAGGCACACAAACCATCGCACCACGGTAAGGTCCAGCCTCATTGCGATGGTCTGCTGATAATAGCGTCTGGCGGATGTGCGACCAGTGTTCAGTGAGCGTTTACTTAGCTCAGATGCCAGCGTACTTTGATACGAATTCAGAACATCCGGCTGCGCCTGTTGGCAAGTATCTACGCGCTCATAGCGGTGTTGCGGACGTTCGGACGCACCCGGAGGTCGGTGCAAACAAGTACGTGGTCAGAGTCCACGCTGAAGGTCCAGATCGAGTGGCAGTTTGGAAGGCATACTCTCGCGCGGTAATTGATGGCAGAAGACATCACCAGTATTAGTGTGGATGTGAGAATGCGAATCAGCAGAGCGAGAACGATCGAAGACTATGGTAGTGCTCCGAACCTCACGCTCTGATGGAGCTTTGCGACTAACCAGCCATGATGCAGCTGGTACACCCAGAACGCGAAGAAGTCTAGGAACTCTCGGACTGGACGGTGTTCCTGACTGTGAGATAGTGTGCGTCTGCGGGTTGAACGTGAATCACCTAGACTGGTTTGGTTGTGCTTTTCGCGTGTCTGCTGACCAACTACCTTCACACATGCTATCCATCAACACTGCACTCGGTTTGACAAACCCCCCAGGGTGGCGGAGGGGTGTGAAGGATGACTGAACTGGCTGGTCCTAGTCGCCTTCATGGGTAGGGTCCAGGTGAATAGTCACTACAACAAGGGGAGTTTCATCGGGCGTGGTGCTCTGGCATTCGTTTCCTGCGTCCACCAGATGCGATTGACAGTTATGGTCTAATTTTTGGACTCGAATTCCGATCGCTCTTTTTCGCATTTAAGTAGAATACCAATTGCATCTGCCGAACTCCGGTGCATTGGGCGGAGTTGATGACCCAAACTGAACTAACTGAACGGTTTGAGTACGCGTTTCGGCTGAACCGGATGATACATTTGCGACTACAGTCAATCACAGGCTAGGTTTCGCGAGTTTCACCTATTTCGCTACGGATAATAGGGTTGATTCTGGTAGCGGTAAAATGCCGAGCAGTAGCTGTGCTCGCCATTGTCGGAGACAACTCGTAGTTCTCATACTCTACGCTAGTAAGGCAGAGTTTACAGCCTGAAAAGTGGTGCCGCCTAACCCAACTCAGGCGGTTGTTGGGACTGAGTCCGTTGGACTTGTGATCGTTTCATTGTCTGGCGGTACACATGGTTCTGTGGCATTTGGGCAGTATAACGCAGTGTGACATAAATAAATAAAGATTTTATTATCGACAAAACGAGGCACGCCTTTGGGCATGATCACAATGGATCACAGAGGTATGTGCACCAATGCACAGTCTTGGCACGACTGTCTGCAGAACACTGATCCCAGTTGCGACCCTTGCAGTCGTCTTTCAGGCGCTGTACAACACCTGGAAGGGGTTTGGAGTCGACGCACGCTGGACAGACAATGGTGATCGATACTAGTAACTGTGCGCTAACCAATCTTTATATTAGCAGCACTGCTTTCCAGCAAAAACGTTTACACCGTGTCACTTGGTGCCCACCGAATTCCTCCATGACCTGGATCCAAAATGACCATATTGCTATGATCTACAGATGGCGCACATCAGTACAAGAATGTCGGTCAATTTGGAACACATGCCTGGATTACGACTATGTTCCAGTGCGTACACGCCTAGCACTCACAGTTCCCGCATCAAAAAAGCGCCTATCTTCTAATCTTCTTAGCTATAACTTTAACTCGCAATCTGGGGTTCAACAATATCATAACGAACTGGCCCCCCAATTGTCAGTGATGAATGAGGTTGGTGAGCCGAACGCTGACTGCGATCGTCTCAGATGTGTCATGAAGAAGGTCTTTGACGCTTGCTGTGCACCCGACTTGAGACGTCGTAACTGTGAACAGATCTCTGAGGAATCGATCAGTCTGATCGAAACGCGTAAACAGGTTCCAATGGGCACTGAGTTTCAGCGTATCTGTTATTTCCTGAAACGATGTCTGACAAGGAGTCTTCGAGCTGATCAGGAACGCTGGTGGGTTGCAAAGGTCAGTGAGAGGCAGTAAACCGGTGCTAGTGGAAACAGTGGAGTGCCATTCCAGCTCATCTAGAACACGGGTTGGAGAAAGCCGCCAGTTAGCGAGACAATAGCTGAGAAAGATAGATAATTCATTTTCAGTTTCGTCGACTAGCGCGTTGGATACGACATTTTGAGGAACATTTCAGCAGGTTTGCACCCTGGTTGTGCTTACACCGACCACATACCCACTCTTCGCCAAGTTTTGGAGCAGATACACACCTACAGAAAATCGACTATGATGGTTTTCCTTGACTTCAAAACCGCCTTCGACTCTGGTGACCGCACCAGCTTGTGGCACTCCCTATCCATGAAGGGCGCGCCAGCCAAACCCCATTACATCCTGAAGTCTATCTAACGTGATTCCCGAAGGTCTACAGAAAGCTGTTTTCTGAGTTCCCCCCTAAAAGTAGTGTTCCCTAGAGTTGTCCTATGTCTCCATTCCTCGTCAACCTTGATCGAAATGATCATTAATGACTCGGTTCCTTCAGACTTTACCGGAGCGGATGTTCTCACAAACTTGGAGTATTCGGACGATATAGTTCTCGTTGGGACGGATGCACTGGTTATGCAAACACTATGCTTGTGCGTAGAGCTGAACGCTTCGGTATGTATTTTGCACCTTTAAAGTGCAAAGTGCCGTTGCGGGACTAGACCGACATCACTCCCAGGTTTTAATTATCACTGACAGTGGTGGCTCGGTTCACTTACTTTAGCAACTGTGTTAACTCCAGTCGTCACATCAACGAGGAAGTTACTTCGCGTATCAGCAAGGACCGTGTCGCATTTTAAAGGCTCAAACATCTATGGAGACTGTGGAACATAAGCCTGTCAGTGAAAGGTAGGGCCGGTAAGGCCGGTCTTACTGTATGGATCACAGACCTGGCCAGTTCGCGGAGAAGACATTAAACGCTCGTCCGTGCTTGCGGAATATTGCTCAAAGTTGGTGGGAACACCGGGTGAGCAATGCTGAGGTCCACCAGTTGGTTCTTGGCAAGAAGCCTTCTGGTGCCTCACTCGAGCGTTTGCTAAATCTTAGTAGCTTACACTGGCTAAGCCATGTCCTCCGCATGATTGTTGACCAGCTTTCTCGGCGTGTATTATACGCTGTGGCTGCACCAAGTTGGGTGAAACCGCGAGGTGGCCAGTTCATGGCGTGGCATTGAGGGATGAAGAAATTGACTGAGAAACTTGGTCAGGTTGGTGCGTGCCGTCTTCGTGGATGGGGGACTCGGGATGATCCACAATGATGGTTGGAGACCGTATCAAACAGCATAGTAACGCAGACAGTGGCGTCCCTGCATTCGGTTGCTTGCATATGGTTGTTAATTTTAGTTCCTTCTTGCTTCCATATCTTTTACATTCCACTTGCGTTTAACCCCATTATCTTGCCGTTGTTATTTATTGCTATTCTTACGGTGTGCGTCGTGGCAACTGGAGCCACCGCAGTTCGGTGGTCAACTGAACTGAACTGAACTTCGTAATGTAGAAAAAGTTCATATAATATTAAAACTGATGCAAAGGGACTTCAAATGACCAGACACTAAGCTATACAGATAGAATTGGTAATCGTGCGGCACAGCAACTAAATGTCATCAACGTCATTACACGCTAGCTGAAGGCGAGGAACACTTCGGCTGCTGTGCCACAACCAACTAGATGCGCGATGTAAGCGGAGGACCAAATCAATGAAGCAAACTAACCTGTTACCGAGCTTGGTAATATCCAACTGCAATTGTGTGTCGGGGAAGGCAGGGATATCTGAATTCAAATCCTCGACATCAGAGAGCGCTGAAGGGGTCGGCCCTGATTCAGTGACTTCGAGGGGTGCTACGGAATCAGGTGGGTGGTCCACCATAGTTCTGGTGACGCGTCTCTCATTCTGGTGATGAACCACAGAATCATCGTCCAACTGTGAAAGTAATCAACAAAAGAGTAATTGAGAGCGTGGGTGCTCTCGGCTGTTTGTTTTGTGAAACGAAACGAATAGTAATGAAGGAAGGATGAGTAAAAGGAAGGAGGTAATAGAAAGTGGTGCAAATAGATCAACTCGTACGGTTAGTTGTACCTAACAAATCAAGCCTCCCCCCAAATACGTAGAAGTAGATTTTGGTGTTCGCGGTGGCATCGCAGGTTGTCCATCGAAGGATGTCCATTGTGGCTGTTGAACTGTTCGCTGAGCTTGGCAATTTTGTTGCAAACGTTTCGTCACCAATCGAGGTGACATCATCAGTGCGTAGTGGAGTGGCGTGCAATAGCGTAGAGGAGCCTCTCACCGAGGCTCCTCTACGCTATTGCACGCCACTCCACTACGCACTGATGATGTCACCTCGATTGGTGACGAAACGTTTGCAACAAAATTGCCAAGCTCAGCGAACAGTTCAACAGCCATCTGAACAACCTGAGCTACCAGCCTTCAATTATATAGCCAACCAATTCGGGCGTACAACGCTACAACAAGCTCGTCGTTGGGAAACATTTGCCTGCCGACAAGCTTGCACACGCGAACAGCTTTACTTCCTTCATGAATGCCTGAGAAGGAACGTGCTACCAGCAAGTACAAACCACAGACCGGCGCTAAACCATCCAGCCGCCTGGAAATTAGCACGACAATACGGGAGACGCATGATCAGACTGATGATAACAGATGCCCACAACCGCCTACGCAAATATGAGAGTCATAACGGAAAACAGAACCAATTGCCTCAGTACTATTGACCCACAGCAACAAACAGCGCTGGAATCCGCAATTGAACGTCGAGTAAAAAGCACCAAGAACCGACGGAAGATTGCATTGAACACAAAGTTAGACAAACTGACTAAGAGGAATGACTGCATTAGCAGTGAAGGATGGATCAAAAACCTTCCCCGCCGGCATCTCACTGCAAGTGAAGAGGATGTCTTGATTAAGGGGCTTAACTTCAACGTCAGAGATGCTTGCCCCAAAGACTATTTGGCTAGCTTAGAACATGCATTGAAATCAAATGGACTGTCAGACGAGTCCCAGCAACAGATACGGCAGACGGTTGTCCCAGTGCTTACTCGGAATAAAGTCACCCAGACCCTAACCAAGGAGGAACAGAATGCGCTCAGACGTTTACAGAAAGACGAGAACATTGTAATCCTACCAGCGGATAAAGGGCGCATGACAGTTATAATGGACAAACCGGAGTATATTCACAAGGCCAAGGCACTCTCATCGAGGCTCCTCTACGCTATTGCACGCCACTCCACTACGCACTGATGATGTCACCTCGATTGGTGACGAAACGTTTGCAACAAAATTGCCAAGCTCAGCGAACAGTTCAACAGCCATCTGAACAACCTGAGCTACCAGCCTTCAATTCGATGTCCACTGTAATACCAGGGACAACATAATTAAGAACACATCAACATAATACCTAGTACAGTAAAAATAAATGAGAGTTAATAACTGGGGCACAGGTGAATGGTTTCCATCGAATGATTTCAATTCTGAGTCTGACTACGATCACATAGGCATCAGTGAGAAAAGCGATCAGGGAAGTAGTCACGGTGTTAGACTGACCTACTTAACAAGAATCATGAAGGGACAATCGAGTGCCTTTGGATTAGTTCAATTCAGTGAACAGTTCAATGGCAGTGTGCCGAGAAGTGATGAGTTTTATCTAACAAACATTCTACTTATATGTAGGCACAAGGTATTTTTAAAACTACACGGCGGCGAGAGGAACTCATTAACATCCAGTCAATAGCCACGCTTCTTCATGGTGGTACATTGTGTTTCACTGGAGGAATGATGAAATTTCGAGAGGTAGCGGCATCAGATTTGGTAATTGGCTAAAACAATTTATTAACCGTTAAACAACCCATGACTGATACAATATACGGAGCTCAACTCACAGTATTATGGGTGAAATATCAAGCTGCTGTTTTGGCTGCCGACGACCTTCAGGATAAGTCATTTTGTAGTCTGGCGATTGAAGCATCTAGGTATGACGTGACGGTTCCTGCATTTAGTGTAAATGTCGCTAAAGGATTGGCAACCACTAGTTCCTTCACTAAGTCTTAAAGGTACGCGCCCTGAACAAATGGACAACTTTATCACCCCAGACAGCCGCGTTTCATCTATGGCTCAGTGGCATAAGTCTCTGGCTCGTAGAGGTAATCTCATGGGTTCGAATCCGGCGGGTGCGTGCTACTGACGAGTCAGTATAGGACGAAACAATCGTCTAGTGATTACTTGCATGTGTGGTGGCTGAGTCTAACTGTGACGAATGTTCTCGAAAACACAATAAATTCCCCTACGACTTACTAATAACCGGCTTCCGATAGTTGGTGTTTGCACAAGATCGCCGTCGTTTGTTGAAAATACCGCAGCCGAAACCATGCGGTCAGCCATTGTCTTTGGAAACACGAGTCGCTAGTTCAGCAAGCTTGCCCCACCGTAGATAGCACAGTTCCGTCCTGTGCATGTCACGCAAGATAACGCGACATTGCGCTCATCTCGCTAAGGTTAGCCTGTACTGGAAGGGCACAATCTTAGTCAGGCAACTTAAGTAAACTATGTGCAAACTCGCCAAACCTAGTCTGCAAATCAGCGTAGCCGCAGGTCTATCATCTGAGACGGCGGAAACTAGTGCGTAGACAGGTCAGTTTCATCTATCAGCTCGGAAGAGTGTACCAGAGTGTAGTAAACACTCGTCATGCTGCTCATAAGCAAAAAAGTGAGAAAAACGAGAATACGGTTGATGTCAAAGATAGAGTGGAGAAAAATCACCAATAACATTTGGTGGATTCGTCATGAATTAGACGCAGGAAGAGAATACCAGAGCGCCACTGTCTTGACCGCATTACAAGCGACAAAGCTCTCCCCTGTTGATACGACCATTCCTGGGAATTACATCCATGAAAGCGATTCGCAACAATCCAATTCAGTTTATTTTCAACGTAGCGTCATATCATTTGTGGACCGCCAATTCACCGATGTAAGTTTAGTAGCAATTTATAAGTGGTGTTATCTGTACGCTGCACATTTGTAGCCGCACTGATCGGATCGGTTGGTACAGAGGACCGCATTTATAATCCGTGAATAGGCTGATCAACTGCCAATTCTCCGTTTTTTCTTCCTAGTCTTTACTGTGTACCTCTGTTTTATGGGCATTAGTTTTTATGACGCAAATATCCAGACGCCTTGCTTTAACGCACCATATAACTTACAGCTGCATGGGTTCTTACTAGTTGAACCAAATCTGCGAAGCGATTTTCGTATCTAAACAAAAATCTCTTCACCTATCCGTAAGTTAGATGTTTGCAACTTACTTTATGATTACACATTTGGAATCACGGTTACAACAGTACAGTGTATTCTGGCCCTTACTTGCAATTCTCAATTTTCTGCAGTAACATCAGCAATTGACTAGTTTAGAGTTTAACCCAACTAGGTGCATCGGTGACAGACAACACGCACGAGGGTAGGTGGTCAGCAAGCATGCAAAGGATATGGCCCTACCAGTCTACACGATTCGCCTTCCAATCGTAATGCAGAGCGAGACAAGAGCGTCTGCAAGTATACACCGACTAAAGCACTTCAGTACTACTCATTGGATGGCGCCCCAAAATATGAGCAACACTTCCAATACGCCGGTGATCGAACACGACGGTCCATTGCTGTATTCAGAACGAAGCGATCATTTCTGTAACTTATGTGGTAGCGTTGGCCTCACTACACTGTGCAACGTTTGACAGATGAGCTGGTGCCTTACCGTCGTCGTAGGAGATTGATACTTGGGACAGTCAGTGTTTCACCGATACGCGCAGTAATCAATCCGACGGTTTGATCATCACAGATGATAAAACTACCTATTCAGGTGAATCGGCTTATCACTCATTTGGCGTTACATCACCACTATGTAATCTATGGTGTATCGTAGAATAGGCCAGTAGCCACCAATCGATCGCCTTCAATGTACATGTGCTATCACGAACAACATAATTTTGTATTATGTTTCATTTTATTTTACTCTTTCTTCATCGTTGGCTATGACTTGGCCTATCTCTTGAGATGACACGGTGAAACTTCTAAGATGATCAGTGTAGCCACACAAGGCGAACTGCGTGCAAACCCACTGGCGTTAAAAAAGTGCTATACTCAGTAGAGTCAAATGGGCCGAATGACCGAAGTGGCCACTATAATTTCATATAAAATGGCGTAAAAATAAAGTTGCAGTTGCCGTGGTGACATGCATGCATTTAGGTCCCACAGAAACGAGGCCAGCTTAGGCAGAAATGCCTATCCTAATCGGTTAGAAAAATGGCCTGAGAGATAAATGAAAGCAGTGATGGCGTACACTCTTTTGAGCCACACCCCGGCACAGTGCCAGTTGGCGGTGGAAATGCGAATGAAAGCCTAGAGGGGGGGCTTCCCCGCATGGAAGCAGGGGTCCCCAGAAGACGGTTCTGCGAATGGACGAATCAATAATATAGAGACCCTGACCATTTTTTCACTTTAAAATCTGCTACAGCCCTTTCGCTATTTTGGTGAATATGTGCCCTTCTGTGATTGTGATTATGTAACGGGACTGTGAAATCTTGATCGTGCCGGAATGGGCATGTCTCGTAAAACCCAGAATATACATAATTATTTCGTGGCGGTGCAATCCAGTTGGGTGGCGACCCTGTGAAGTAGAGTAGCAGTATGATGATGTATGCAGTAGTTTAAGGATAAAGAGAGATGGTAAGGCAACATCTCTGATGATTACCACACGACGCCCTTTGATCATGGAGGCTGGTTGCCCAGTGATAAAGATATCTACCAGTGGACAACAACGGCCTGAGTCCGAACCCCTTCTCCGGGAATCTCTAACTCATGAAATAATGCGATAATGAAAGCAGTCAAGCAGTGCAGTGCTGAGAGCATCATCATCATCATTATTATCGCTGTCTTCGTCTTCGTCAGCATCATCATTCGTATACGCGTTAGCTGCAAAGTGGAAAACACCTTAGCTATTGTGCCGCAATACAAAAGAAAAAAGACATGAGACAGTGGCACGCCGGCTGAGTCACTGGTAACGGGTGGACATTGTTCCGGAGAGCTAACAGCCGGGTATTGTGCCCCAATAAAGGAGTTATATTATGCCTAATAGATGCGATCGTGGTGGGAGAGGGGGCTAAGTAGGATAGGGAGGGAAAAAGAAACTCACAGCACGAACGCCACTGAGGTCGGCTCTTAGCCATTTCAACAAGTGTATCCAGCCAAACGTGTTCATCGTCTTTTGGACCCCAACCAGGGAGTCGAGACGCGCCAACTGAGGCTAACTTCGAAGTGAGGGCCTTAATTCCTCTCAACCAAGTCATCGCTTGGCCACCTCACTTTTTCTTCCATCCACTCCCCCGGTGAGCAAATAATGTACGTTGCGGGAGTCGGTGGGCTGGCATGCACAACAATTAGCCCAGCCATCGGAGCCCGGTGCGTGAAATAACGGTGCCGAGCGGTTCGCTTTTTCTTCGTGTGCCATAAACAAGGCGTCGAGCACGCTCATTTCTCAAACAGTGTTCCCACTAGCTCTGAGCCAACCTCCGAAGACACCGATGGTCGAACGTAAGTAGCCTCTTTATGTCGGCTGATCAAAAGGGCCAAGAGTACAGTAGGGTCGAACGCACGATAGCATTGTACACTCTATCCTTCAAGGACAAAGTGATGTCGCGTCAGGGCAATAGGTGGCGAAGGTTAGCAAAAACGCCCCGAGCTTTTGCTATGCCGTTCGTAACCCCGTCTTCTATTAAAACGGCGCTGATATAAGTATCTAGGTAGTTGAAATTTTGAACGACCTCTACCTGATCCCCACCAAGGGTCAGCGCAAGAGGCGGTCCCTGCTAAGGCTGGAGAAGAACCATGCATTTAGATGGTGTAAAGTACAGTGCGAAGTAAAATGTTAATTTATCCATTGCAACTTGGCATGTTCGGAAGTTGTCAAAGATGAGCGTAATGTCATGGACAAGTGAAGTCGTTCACCAGGGAGCAGCTCCCCATCATCTAAGTCGTGACCGGCGAACGCCATTTTCATGAATTTGTCAGTAGCAGGTGTTAGCTAGTAACCTTGTCTCACACCGATGGAAATATTAAAGGGCGAGGAAAGCTTGCCGTAAAACATCATTCTGCCTGAAGTATGCGCTTATAGCGCTCGGATAATATTGACATATTTCTCGGGCACACCTTCCTCAGTAGACAGTCCCAAAGGGCACAACAATCAACCGAATCAAAGACCCCTTTGATGTTTAGGAACATGAGAACGATATACCGCCAATAAAAATGGCGGTGTTCCGACAACTGACGTAATGTGAATATGTGATCAATGCAGCCTCGATTTCGGCGAAACCCGGCTTGCTCCTCACGGATCTGGCTTTCACAAGCGCCAGTCAGTCTGTGAATGAGTACAGATGCAAGCAAGTTGGAAGCAATGGAGATCAGACTGATTCCTCTATGGTTGACGCATTCCGAACGCGAGCATCCTTTGAAGACCGGAACAATAACGGAGCGGCTCCCGTCGGTTTGGACAGTTTCCTGCTCCCACAGGTTCAATATTAACTCGTGTAAATCATCAACAAGAGCAGAGCCACCGAATTTGCAAAGGGTAGGAGGAAGATCATCTGGTCCCGCGACTTTATTCAACTTTAAGAGTACGATCGTATGTTCAACTTCTGAGCGACAGGGTGGATCCAGAGGGACAGGACAAAGAGCAGGGCGATCACTAGCCGATGAGGGATCTAACAATTAAGGAAAAAATGCTGCAAACGTTTTGATAAATTGCGGATAGCTGTTCACTCTCGTCATAAATTGTTTCACTAACACCAGGTCTCCTGCTACCCGTCTCCCGTATCAGACGGAATAACTTACGATGGTTACCTAAAGCAGCGGCCACTTTCATTTCTGAAGCACGATAAGACCACCAGAATTTGCGGTCTCTCTTCAGGCTAGCACGCAGTTTTGCCCACAGGTCTTTGCGAGTCCTTTGTGTTCGCTTCCAGCCGGAATGTGCCGGCGGGCATTGATAAATTCCAGATACTGCGAAGAGACCCAATGGCTATGTTTGCTAGTGGATTTACAACATGATGATTTATTTGCTGCCAGTAAGATGTGAGGAACAGTGACCTTCAAGTGTATTTAGTAAGCGCCTGCTCAACCAGAACGCCAGCGTACTTCGATACGCATTCAGAACAGCTAGCTTTGCCAGTTGGTTGGTGTCTATGCGCTCACAGGGTCGTCGAGGGCGACCGCAAAAACGCACCCGCGGATCAGCACATACAAGTGCATAGTCGGGGTTCACACATGTGCCCCAAAACGAGACTGTTTTGGACAGCCTCTCCAGCGATAAGTGATCGCAATGTGATTGATCTGCGTCCACGACTGGTGGGCACCATGTCATCCTCTGGCGAATGCTGCTGTATTGGTAGATAGTGCTCGCAAGAAGCGAGTATCTTCATACAAACGAAGTAACCGCTCAACGTTATCATTACGGGAGCTTGCACCATGTTGGCCATCCAGATGCATCTAATCAGTGGACAATTTCCCAACTTCAGCGTTCAGATCCCTAGCCACCACTACAGTGTCCGTGCTTCTTCTGTGGCGTAAGAGTTCGTTCACTTGACAATAGAAGTCGTCTTTTACCGAGGTATCGCTAAGTTTGTGGGGGCGTAGAGAGCGATGACGAATGGACACCTATTAGTCCCGCGCGATTTCGAAGCTTTGAACGAGCCAGCTAGTTGGAGCGCACACATCCGGTTACTGATTGGGATCCAAACAGCCTGAGCAACTTCAGCCCGGGGACTCAGGGGAAAGAGGCGAGATCGTCGAAACGCCGTTTGACCCTAATTCCCGGTGGGAATGACAGTGAAATACAGCGGAATGGAAGACACTTTTTCTTCACACGAACCAATGCCTCGATCGACCAACTACGAGTTGTCATCGTCTTTGACCAACGATGGAAGACGGCCGTCATGGCCAAGTAATTCGTCCATACTGTGACGCCAACCTCTCAGATGGGCTCAAGTGCCCCAAGTAACAACTATGACGCAACTGAACCACCCATCAAATTAGAAGGCCAAACATTTTAGTGAAAAGGAGCTAATGTGATCTTTATTCATCAAAATGTGGTTTCCAATCGCACGAGTTTGTTTCCTTTAGGTCCAGATATTGCAGTTCCGAAGGGGACCAGAAGAAGGACAATGGGGAGGATGTCATTAAAAACAACACTAATTGGTTGACACCCCATGAAACCCCATGTAACTGTTCGCACGACTAACGTTTGGATAGGGCTTGAACGTACCGAGATATGTGGTGGATTTGACAAGTTTGCTGCTGACCCCATTGCTAAGTAGACCTGCGACATTGGTATCTGTAGTACTCATCATCCCGAGAAGTTTCAGCGTCTTGTGGCATGGACAACAATGCACATGTCCTTGGAGTGCTACAGCTTGCTGCACTTAGGTAGTCTAGACACAATCACGAGGATCTCTAGTCTACGTCATTCCCTAACCGGTGAGGGTGGGCTGGATCGTGATAAATGGGGTCAGCGCACTTCGGCGGTTGTAGCCAAAATATGGTTGATCAACTGAATTAACCTGATGGTGGCTACATGCAACCTGCCACATTCCGGATCCGCAAATTTTATAATGTAGTCTGTGCATCCTCGATTAGTCTTAGACCGAATTTATCCATCAATGATTATTGCATGAGTGGGATCATGAACCTAATGTTATTGACATCAGTAGTATGTGATACTTCTTCGTTTTTCAAACCCACATGAAAGCCGAAATGGAAACAGCCCACATTTCACCATAATTCTTCGCGCTTCGGTCTGGGTGTTCCATTATGCAGTGTTAAATAGTACCATGCAAGGCGATGACGTAAGATGTTCTTGTGGGTGGACATCGCATCCCTGCCTACAGAAAAAAGTCGATCTATGCCTAAGTTCACGAAAGCCTCTAAAAGACCTGAGCGATCGACTGCACTTAGGTTTTTTTTACTAACTCGTTACCGACGTTTTGATGTGAGTAGTACACGCAAGTTCTTTTTTGCCAAATGTGGTCACTTTTCAATAAAATAGACAACGGATGACAGCTGAGAAATCAAGGAAGAAAACATGAGCATCAGAAAAGTTCACGGGAATAGACTGAGCTTAAATGAGTAGTATAGGACTAAGAGGAAATCAAAGCATAATTCCATCACCCAGACAACTACCTTCTACCGGATAACCTTTGTATCAGAATATACTGTTACCCTCATGCAAGAGACTGAAACATCTGTAACGGTATCGATCTGACTCTTCCTGGAATCAGCTTCTCGGAACGTCGAGAAACATACTGCCTATCTCTGTGCCTAGTTGTAAGTGATACGCGTGCTCTATTGAAGAGCGCCGTATTCTACACAAGGATGGGTTCATTTCGGGGAAGGACGCGTAATTTTATCAGTTAAAAGAGATGTGTTGATCTGTGCAGTATAAAGTGTCCATTTAGTGCAATTGTTGACTGTGTTTGCTGGGTTTTGCAAATTAGACGGCATCCACGTACTCCAATAGGTATCCACTTTTCTATCATCAGCCGGTTTGAAGTCATCATCAATACACGTTAGCAGAGGGTGAGAAAAACACCTCAGCTAATGCGCCGCAAAACAAAAATATAAGATACTGACAATTTACATACAAAGAATTCAAAAAGCAAACAATATAATGTCAAGTAGTATATGATGCACTCCGCACAAGATCGTAAATGGAGGGGGAATTTAAAGGGGAGAAACAAACAGACTCACAACATAAACGCCACTGGGGTCGCCTCCTAGCCATGTCAGCAAGTGTGTCCAACCAAATGTGTTCATCGTCTTCCGGACCCTAACCAGACAGTCGGGATGCATCAACCGACGCCAGTTTCGAAGTGAGGGTTTTCATTCCTCTCGACCAAGTCATCACTTGGCCTCCCCTCTTCCTCTTCCAACCGCGCACCGGCGCGCAAACAATGCACATCGCGGGAGTCGTTGGGCTGGAATGCGCAACACGTTACCCAGCCATCGGAGCCTGGTGTGTGATATAATGGTGCTGAGCGGTTCACTTGCTATCCCTGCACCAAATATGCGACGCCCATTGCCCACGCAGTGCCCCTACCAGACAGGAGCTAAGCTGCGGAGGCAACGATGATCGAATGCGACGAGCCTCTTTCTGCCTGTCGACCTGATGGACCAGGTTTCACAACCATGTAGGAAAGTTGAACGGTCGGTTGCGTTATAAACTCTACCCTTTAGGGCGAGAGTAATGTCGCGTTTGCGTCACAGGTGGCGGCGATTGGCAAAAGCACCTCGTGCTTTTGCTACTCGGTTCGTAACCTCAGCTTCGATCCCACGGACAGTGGTATAGCTGCCAAGGTACTTGAATTCCTGAAAGACTTGCAGTTGAACGACTTCGAGTTAATCATTGGTTTAAAGAGGACACTAATCAGCTGCGGTCTGACTGTGCTTCAACTACAGGTAACCACCGATTGGCTGTGATTGGCGGGGCAGTTCGGTCGCCCTAATTCAATCACGCTTACTGCTATCGTTATCTGCAAAGGGTAAATTGGTGCGTTCGTTTGACTTGTTCACATAACATCACTTGCACTTTGTTTAATTTTCGTACAGCATACCTTTTGTCTTTATGAGGGCAAGCAAATTTGGCACGCTTAAATTCTGCTTCACGTGCTCAAACCTTACACACCGCCGCTATTTCAGCTGCAGTGTAAACATAGCCGACTTGGTCGCGGCACATGAAAACATCAATTTATGGCGTAAGTAATGCATCCTTGTACCGTTGCCAAGATTACGTTTATTACAGTAGGTGGAGTCACCCAACCTGTGCTTAAACGCTAATATCGGAACGACGTGTCAAGACTGGCTATGTAAAACGCAAGATCCCAAGTTATCTGACACAAAACTCTCAAAAGGGGGTTATAAGCCCTTGTTGGTCGCTGAAGTGGTTCAGAATCGCTCAGTGATGAAAAGAGCCAAGAGCAAGCCACAACCTCGTGCAAATCTGATACACACGTTTCAGGCCTCCGAGCGCGTGCCCTAATATGCACGTTGAGATTGCATTCGACAGTCCCTGTCATAAACCGAGAGCACTGGTGCACGGAGCTGGCCACTCAAGGGAGAACGAGTTGGGAAACCATGGGCTAAGTGGAGAACAACTGTAACTCCAAGTCACGTGCCTATAGGGGTTATCACCCTTGATTTGCGATCGATGTGAGTATGGATAGGCAACCAGCAGTGCGATGCAAACCGTTTGTGGTTCACCGCAGGATCTCGCGCGCGCTTACTTGTTCCATACTTGATGGGAGACATGGGGGAGCGTAGACGTTCGTCGAAAATGCCAAGTAATACGCCTGCGGGTAAAGGTGAGCGGATTCATCTATTTGTACCATGGTCATCGAACTTTGTGTACTCGTGTAGGTAAATTCGAACGAGAATCTAGACCTTGACAAGCAATAGTAAGGTGACTCACGCGTAAAATTGCTATATGAGTGATGGCGAAGAAACTGCAACTAACCTTACGGTTGACAACTGACTTCATACTTACGATGTCGGTATGAAAACTTGGGCGAATCCGGTCGTCCAAAAAGAGATAGAGGAAGTCAGACTATATATATATATATATATATATATATATATATATATATATATATATATATATATATATATATATATATATACGCTGGATATGGGGCGTGCGGATGGAGCCGTGGGTGGTGCAGCGCAAGCCACCCATGGTCCTTCTGTAGGCGCAGACGTCCTGTGGCTGGCCACAGTGACAAGCAAATCCGAAACCGGATGCCGCCAAGCATGTATGTGTGAGACCGTCCTGTGACTGGCCACAGTGACAGCCAAATCAGAAACCTGGTGCCGCCAAACAGCAATGTGTGAGCCAGTATTTTCGGATACAGTTGGCCCATTCATGAGGAATCAAATACGACTGAGAAGCAAAAGGGAAAGTTTATCGATTCGAACCAACCTTAAACAGTATACCGAAGCCATAGATGAAATGACACGGGGGGAGATAATTCTTACGACCACGAATCATAAAGGCCCCAGTTGTTAGGTACTCTCCAGAAGGAGCGGTCTTAGACACCTGATCCTGTCGTACCCACCATGCGCTGGTCACAACGCGAGCGTCCCACGCGGAGCTAAGAGTGATGGCCATTGTACCCGCCTCTCCAAGTGTTCTCAGTGGTGGTAACGGCAGACGAGTTGTCTCTTGAGCCGAAGTTGCGTCCACATTGGAGGCTACAATAAGGGGTTGAACAAATGGTTGTATACAGCTGAGGTCAATCAATAAAGAGAAATGACGATTAGCCAGAACAACCGAAGAAAGTATGTCATAATAAATTCGGGAGTGTCACTGTCGCTTGCAATGTAAATCAGCTTTGGTTTGTAATAACATGTTACCCAAACATTTTTGGGTCAATGCACGCTGAGTACATTGTTTTACAAAGTTTGGAAAGGCATACAGAGGCAAACACCGGCCGGTAGAAGCTGGTTAGTGCATTTGCCATGGGAAACAGTCAACAAAAGTGCTTGGAGCTTGAGTGTATGATAGTGAGATTCTGAAACGAGAGAGATTCGGTCAAGGGCTACTGCAGTAATCATGAACTGCAAATCTGGACCAATGATAGACAAGTAATCTGTTGTCTAAATGGAAAAATGGATACAGCCGAGATAGAAATGGGACAACATTGGGCGCAAACAATCTAATATTGTATTACTCGTGAGTAGCAGAATTTTAGTTGTGATGTTCATCTCAAATTATGTAACCCAGCCAACGTCCCCCATGGCTCAGTGGCTGAAGCTGCTGGCTAGTTGGCATCTGCCGCTAGCGGTCATGGGTTCGATCCCCATTAGGGGACCGAGAGAATGCGTACCATAGACGAGCTCCAATAGGGCGAAACGCGTCTGGTGCTTTTCCGGACTAGGCTGTGCTGTGTAGCTTGTGAACTACTGGGATGAATACCAAAAATGCAATGTTGTGCCGGAAATATATTTCCAATGTGGCTACAACACTGTCAGAGGAACTCATCCCAAAACACGCACAATTACTGAAAGGTATGCGTCGTCCAAGAGACCAGGTGATTCCGAACTGCATAAGAAGTAGAAATTTATGGGAAATTGTGTAACCAGAGAGAGCGAAATCAGAATGAAACACGGTGGTTATGTAACTAATTACCAGCGCCGTTTGGTACACATGGCGCAAAAAGTGTGGTTTATTGCAGATTCACATTTGCTTCAGATGATCAAAAGACGACTGGACTAATATGGGGAATTGCCCTGAGATAAGTGTTTTCAGGTAGCATGTGTCAGATGCGGAGGGTCTTAGCGCTCACGGAAATATTCACTCGCAGAGAACGACGTGTACTTTGCATGCTGTCAGCAAAGTCGCAAGATGTCGTCCGATTGTTGTGAGAACAGATCAAACACATGAGATGGAGTGTGGTAGGAGCTGTATGTGTGGTGCCAAGACTCGTAGAAGAGGAGAAACAGAGAAGTTTCTATGAAGAACGTCATAAAACTGTTGTGTCGAAGCCCCACGACTGCTTCCACCCACTAACGGTAGTGAGAACACCAACGACCGGGCAAGAAACAATGTTCACGCCGAAAGCCAAACCGGTTACCAAGCGTATGTCTGTTCGAAGTAATCGAATCTTTCAAATCAGCGCATATACACAGGTTATGCGGAAAGACTGGCATTCGATCAGTCAAGGCTGGTCAGTTCAAAAAGCGGGGGGTTGATAAGTTGCCTCACGAACGAATGCAATTCACAAATTAAAAGCGAATAACTGTAAGCTTCAGTGTCCATACAAGCTAATCACAAATGTGAGGCAATAGTGAACGTATGCGAGGAACCGGAAAAGAGAACAAGGTGAATAGGGGTGAGTGGGAGTCAAAATTCACAAAACAACGGGGAGCGGTGGAGTATTCTTATCTCCGGTATAACAAAAACATTGATCATAACTAAATCGAGAAAGATCAGACAAAGAGACATGAAACTCCGTACCTGTATCGAAAGGCAACTCTTGAGGTAGGAGAGGCCGGGCTTTGACAACCACACTGCTGGCCCCATGCAAGTCTGCGTGCACGTACACATCGTGTGGCCCAAGATGACGCTTCACAAGTGCCTCATTTTGTTGTGCATCGCGACCCGCAACAACCAGATAGTTCTCGGAACTGATGAACCAGAAAAATTTTTCAAACCTAGAAAGGAAATGAGGGCAAGGATGGGTAATAAAGGATTGCTTCTATGCATCGTAAAGCTTAGGAAGCCAAATATGGATCCTCCGTCAAGGAAAAGGAGTGGACGAGAAGCTGGGAATGAACGCAGTAGCGAATGACACTGAGCCGATGCATCAACGGCTCCTTGTTGAACGTAATTCGTCGAGGTGGTGATGTGATTTTTGTCACAGAGTAGAGGCTTTAGAGATCGTCATGAACGACAAAACTGAATGGTAAACTATGCCGATAGAAGGTGTAAGAGGATGGTAGAGGTAAATTCACATTCGTGCACAAATCATAACTTACCACATGGGCTTCCGAACTTTCGAGACCTGAGCGACCGTCTTCACATCTTTCCTGATTTGATCAGCCTTTTGCGCTGCCGATTTCAAAGCCTGAATGAAATACAAAAGGAAATTCTAGCAAGCTCCTCAACAGGAAAGTTGGAGTATAAGCGAGCTGAGGGAAACAGAAGACATAAGCAACGATACGGCAAGACACGAAAACCACACGCAGTGTTTTGCTGATTGGAAACAGTGCTAAACTCAGCTATCGATACGGAGATGAATAATGGCTGATGGTTTCGAAAGGAGCAGTGTGTCCCACGTCAACGTGGGAGAAGGCTTTGGCTACTGTAGGCTACCGGTTCCATCATGTAAAGACTGGCTCGGACAATGGGATGCCTAGGACTCAGTTAGTAAGAGATACGTGCTCAAAAGCGGGGCAAACAGCCACGTAGCATTTAAATGTGGGTCTTCTCTAGGATGACGGCACACAATGATCGCAGGTTCCATAGTCAGGTAAGAAAGAGTTTATGTGAGCGTGTGGTTAAATAACGATATTCAATGCTTAACCAATACACATTTGGTAGTGGGTTTGTGTGTGGGGAGGGGGTTACGTCTGCTTGAGCAACAACTGCGTGAAGAAAATTAGTGGGATGGAGCTGTAGAATGCCAGGTAACCGGTCTTAAAACTGACAGTTTAATGTGTTCTCTACTGATTCGCCCCAGCAGCTTACAAACGCGATAGTCTAAACACCAAGCCGGAAAGGCGTATTCTCTCGGCCCCCTGCAGGGAATGGAAACCATGATCGTTAGCAGCTTATGCCACTGGTCACAATGGATAGTGGGAGGGTGTCTAAACTTGCAAGCTATCCTCCACTGTCATTCAGGACAGTGGTCGGTCTTCTGAATACTGTACGGAATCAGCAAGTTACCTCTGTATAACTGCATCTAAAATCCCTCAGGTACAATTGGAGATTATGTTGGCAAGCATACCTGATATTTAATGTCAGTAGTATTTGTCCAGGGACTTCTTGAATTCGGCAACCGACTTTATTCTGAATACGTGTGGCGGTAAGTTGTTCCATACATTCACTCTATTTGAAGCAGAGTTGGTGAGCGATTCACTTCAAATTCGGCACTACAAGCTTGTATCGGTGATCTCGTGTGCTGCTCTGTGTGCGCATATAGAGAAGCGGCCTCAAGATGGGTTAATATCCGGTACGTCATGATGAGGTCAACGCGCACTCAACGATAAGACAAAAGTCCTAGTCTCCTGCACCGGTCTTTGTAGGGCACAACTCGCAAAGTGGGGATGAACCTGGTGGCCACTGCTACACCCGCCCCGCGGGACAGGACAGTATGCCATACCCCATCACACTGGTCGTATGGTTGAAACGAAGAGGCGAGTGGCAATCTTTTCGAACCAAGTGCAGACGCTGCAGCAAGCGCCCAAAGCATACGAAATCCGCTTTCGTGTGTTGTCCACGGACTATGAGTCGGAGCTAGAGAACACACCGAAGTATTTAGCGAAAGACGTGGGATACAACGGTTGACTGGCCACAGTGTAGCTTCGACTGTATCCACCCTTACCCAGGCTCATGAATAGCGACGACCGGGTTCATCGGAAGAATGACCTCAGCAGACCACATGGAGAGGTGGCCAAGGTCACACAGAAGCAGGTCAAATTCATCGGGCGCACTGATTACTCTCCACATCTCCAAGTCGTCTACAAGCAACGCACAAAGCGGGCGGAGAAGCTGAGGCACATCGTCTAGACGGATAAGGAACAAAAATAGGTCCCAGTATCGTGCCTTGGGGCACGCCACTGGTCAAGGGATATTAGTCAGTAAGGTGGTTGTCGACCAAGACCCCCCTCTTTAGACCAACAAGGAAATTTCTGGTCCATTGGTGTGACGAACCGCCGACGCCGCACATGCTCAGCCTGTGGAGGAGGACCTCGTGGCTCACCTTCAAACGCCTTACTGAAGTGAACATAAATTATGTCGACGGACCTTCTCTAGTTCAGTGCTTGCAACAATTCCTTCCTCGTCACGAGCAAGTTGGTGATGCATTAGCGACCTTTCCCAAAACCGGCGTCAATGGGCTATTTGACTAAAAAAACGCAGAAGACACTTCTTCACGATCTTCTCAAGTGCTTTAGCCAAAATAGCGGTCAGGCAGATGCGTCGGTAAGTGTACACTTCGCTTGGGTCACGGCCTTTCGGCATTGACTTCACGACGCAGCATCTCCAGTCGCTCGGTAATGAACCTCTGGATAGAAAAAGGTCTCAGCAGTACGACGACACGCAGTATCGACGCCTTGCTGCCACGCACTACTCGCCTGTGGGCTAAGGATATTGCGATGGTTGCCCGGTCGCCTACACATGCTCGAACCCGCACCCACGGATTACAAGGCAGACTTGTGATCCCTAAGGCCATATGCCTGCGAAGCTGTAGACAATGACCTGTTGAACAGCTCGGACACAGAATGCGGGCTGATGACCGATAATGACTTGAGGATCAGTGGGTACATGTCATGACGACACACCACGCAGTAGCTATGTACGACAGCATCTGAAGACAGCGAGGGTGAAGTTCGATTACTGATGAGTAGGAGAATCTTGGTTGAAATTTAATCGAGTTTAATGTGTGTCGGCGGATGGTGTTGGATTTGGGATGGACTACCGAAATCGCCATTGCTCCCAAGGTTTTACATGCAAAAATGGTTAACCAGTCACCTACACGATTCCTCTCTAGCGGACTGCGTGAGACGACAGCTCTACGAGCACCTATAATTACCAGCGGATCGAGATATCTTTGGAGAAACTTTCGCCCATGTTTATTATGAAACATCACAAAATCTTGTACTACATTTGATCTGGAGAAGCTTTTGTGTCAAAAGAGGAACAATGCCCATTAAAGATGTCAAAGAAGTTGTTTTAAAGTTCGTCTGAAATGATGATGCCTTTATCGGTTTCGGATATATTCCAAGGCAACAAATGTTTCGTTGAAAGAGGCCACCTAGTCAGACGGCACTAAGCAGTCTTCTTCTCGACACCGATCGAATGCAGTCGTCGAGCAGGAGTCATTTCACAAAAGAGGAAATCACATTGAGTTACAATGGTATCTAAAGTCATAAAGTGAAACTGCGGACGAAAGATGAATACACGAGTCCATTGACAAAGCATCCTCATGCGCTAAGATGATGAGGTACAAGAGCGCACCTTACGCGAAGCGACAATAGTCCTCTCTTCCTTTTTGACTGCAGCCCGTTTTCTGTCGTAATATCTACATGGAAAATAGAAGCGAAAAGACAGTGTAGAGCGGAAAGAACAATGAAGAAGAGTTAATCGAAATAGTAAGTCGCTCAAAGAGGACTCACTTCCGAGCGTTGTTCAACGCATTCAAACCCAAATCCACGATCACTTCTGCGGTATCGACCCCGTTTGACACATCTGGGTGAATGGTCCCCTCATGGTCCGAGGCGTCGTGAAAAGGGTCGCTAATCGAATAGAATCAGTGTAAAGGGAACAGGGGCGAATTACCTCAGACGCAGTACTAATTGATTAGAGTGCAAATTAAGCTGCACAATATGACGGGCGAGCACGTCCCCTCGCCCACGAGCTTGCTCCACAATGTGCTCGAGCTGACACCAATCAATTTGATTAGACAACGCGTGATTGATCATCAGAATGATGCTATCGACCTAAAGAAAAATTAAACAATAGACGGCTTCATACAAAGATAACCTGAATAGCGTGAAAATCGTCAAGAAAGGTCCTCATAATTTTCCACACATATTGGGCCCTCTGATAAGTAAAAGTGAGACGGCAAAAATGAGTTGCATCACTAACCCGTCGTTCGTTGCTAAGCTCTTGCGAATGACCCCAGTTTGAGCTAGAATAACAGTGCAAGAAACCAGACTTTTCCTATATGGAGGATCGGAGCAAAGGTCTGGATATTCCTGAGAACCGTGACGAAGAGTCGAAGATGGATAATGAATAGCATAAGGTGTGCGAATTGAGCTTTTAAGGTCGGAGCCTGATAAGCGCCCATGATGGAATTCGTTTTCACTCATTCAACCCTTCATTTAACCGAACCAATACCCCACAGTCCTGTACGCATTGAAGGACGTTGGCACTGGGGCGACAGTGCACACGAAGCAACAAACAAAAATCCGAAAAGTAAAAAATGTCGCTTCACTGATCGACGACAGCATATTTTGCGAATGAGCAAAAACAGATAACCGCAAGGGAAATAACGAAACCATTATGTTAGAGAAAAGTGACCACAGTGAGTTTATGTCAATCATCAACTATGGCTAAAGTACAGTTGCTGGAGTGGCCAAATTTCAAAAAGAGAAAACAATCAGAAAACTAAAGGAGAAATGGTAACACGAAGGTCAACACACAGAAAGTGTGGTTATGGACGATGGAAAGCAAATAGCATCCTGCACCGGTGTGCCGCTGGCGAACAGCATCGAGATGGAGAAGAGTCAACATTGGGTGCTTAAGTGATTTGTGTGTGTAAGCCTACTAGTAAATCTATAACGATCAGCGCTCAGATAGCACATGCGCAGCACCGACATAAATGCCTCCAACTCTGACGGTGGAGACAGTGAAGACCTTTACTTTTTGCCAACCTCTTGAACAGCCTCAGAAGTATGAGGAGGGTGCATGAGAACCAGCAATAACGTGGCTGAGCCACGTGCTGCGCATGCCAGTCCAGTGACTCCCGCGACGTGTGTCGTTTGCGCCCTCAGGGTCTGGATGGAAGAAAAGAAGAGGGGCCAAGCAATAACCTAGTTAAGAGGAATGAAGCCCCCCACTTCGAAGTCCGTTGGTGCATCCTGACTGCCGGACTGGGGTCCGAAGGACGATAAACATGTTTGGTTGGACGCCATTGCTGACAGGGATAAGAGTCAGTCCCAACGGAGCGTGTGCTGAGTTTCTTGGTCCACCCCCTCTCCTTTAGACCCCCCTCCAATGACGATCACATAGCAAATTAATAATATTATATTTAACATTATATTTCTTGTTTTCTGAATTTTTGTAGTGTTGTTTTTTAGCATCTTGTGTTTTGTGTATTGCGGCACATTAGCTGTGGCGTGTTTTTCAGCCTCAAATAACACGTATTGATGATGATGCAGCACACCAACGCTCGACTGACCGTGCCCGATTGTGGAGCCACCAGTTTCTGAAGACCTTGCCAGAGGGACTTCCCACACGTCAAAAGCTCGAAAGAAGGACTCCAGAGGTCACGTAAAGATTTACGGGGAGTGTTTTTTTGGGCGGATCGGAATAAGTGGAGCCTATCGTGGGTGTCATATTCCCACATTTTTGGTTACTTTAAGATGACAATGATTATGAATAATTCTGTTGCCGTAATCCTCTGAATTGGAATTTTTGTCAGTTCATAGACCGATAAACTTAGTAGAAATGTTACTCTCAAGTAGTAGGATTTTAGCTGTAATTTTTTAAGCGATGCATCCCAGTAGTTTGCAAGCTACATAGTACAGCATAGTGCTTTTTCGGACTAGGCTGTGCTATGGATTTAGTGTCTAGTGGAAGATAGGTGGTGCTATATCCCAGTTAGCTTGGAAATTATGTAGCCCAGTCAGCGTCAATAACGGCTGAAGCTGCTGGCTAGTTGGCATCTGCCTAGCGGTCATGGATTCGATCCCCAGTAGGCGGCCGAGGGGATGCGCGCCACTGACGAGCACCAATAGGACGAAACACGTCTGGTGCTTTTCCCGACTAGGCTGGGCTATGTAGCTTGTGAACTACTGGGATGAATACTTTAAGAAATTAGTAGAAATGAACAGTTCAGCCCTCCTGGACCAGACTCCGTTGCCACATGAGCCCTGCTGAATAGGCCGACATGTTCCAACATCCAACGATCGCTGATGAACTACCAAAAGCTGCCGACCAGTTAATGTATCCATTGACTGTGAATCGAGAGCTGATTGAATCGATCGTAAATCGACAGAAAAGCGGGGTAGTTTATAGTAATGAAACGTACCAATTGTTGATTAGTTTCAAGTAGTTGGGCCTTCCTTATATCGTATTCCTAAGGGGTGTAAAAAAGAAAACGGATTGGTGCAACCCAAATAACCGGATAAAATCATAACTCTATTGTGTTTTGGGTCAGATTGCAAAACAAAGTCACATAGTAAGGGGGATAGCAAATGCAGAGTGATCGGAAACTGATTATATACCCAAAGAAGATCCAGGAAAACCCGGTGAAAAATAAGGGATGAAAGACAAGTGTGATGCGGACCCGGCTACAGGGTAGTACCAACAACTAGTGTGGGCTGTTATATATAATCCATGTAAGAAAGCAAGAATACAGTTACGCTGTTCGGACAGCCAAGTCACACTTTCCGGTTGCCAATGCACTTGCCGCCACTCGTAAGAGCGGTTTCGCCGAAAAAACCGGAATATTTGAAAACTGGGCGGTGAAATTTTATGGGAAGTAGGAGGACCGAAATGGACTCACTGAAGATCAGGCACACTAGAGTTTATCGGGTTAGAAAGTGAGACACTTTCCGCAGCCAAGCAGATGCGAATGAGATGGTGCACCTTTTAAGTCTATATATCACAATGTACAAAAAGAAACCGAGCTTGTGAACTAGTGCTCCAACCGGCAAAGTGAGTGTGCTGTAGCTACTGAAGGCATGCCAACAAACCGTCGGGGGAAATGCGGCAAATGGCAGTTTATTGTCTCAACAAACTTGCAGGTGCTCTCAGCAGTCGTAGCGCACTCTGCCGATTGGTGCGGTATTTCAGCAGCACGGTTTATTTTTGAACACAGCAAATATATATATATATATATATATATATATATATATATATATATATATATATATCAAACATTTTGAGCCACAAACGAGCGCCAAGGGAAAGAAGTAAAAGCCTCATCAGTAGCCCAGGCTTATCAAATACCTTGTTATCAACGATTCGCAAATCAACTTAGCTCAGTGAAGCGCAATTTAAAAAATGAGACATCCCCCTTTCCAATCGGTTACAATGCCTTACGATATGATACCAAGAATGAGTCGGAGGATTATGGAGTCTAGAATGTCGTTCACTGCGCAGTGTGGATATAGTGATTTCGTAACAGAGAGCACATTTCTCGTTCGAACTAGTAAAGCTCATGAAAGTAAGCTGTGCAAAAGTAGGAAGGAAGGAGAGAAACAAAATGTTAAATCAAGTATACTGATGGGTATCATTGCCTCTGCCATATATGGGCTCAAATGGATCAACTAATCCAGAACTTATCCAGTGCATATAGCTCAGAAATGGCTGTACACTAAACTAGATTAGTTCAGAAATATCCAACATGACGATATTTTGAACTTGAGCACAATGGTTTGCATGCCAGTGAGTCTAGCACCGAAGCCCCATTGATTCGCACCACAAGGAGAATAACAGTTGACTACAGGGAAGAGAACGCAAAATGCGATAAAAAGGTGTTATAAAAGGACGAATTGTAATAGATTGATTTGACAACTACACTGCATCAGATGGGATTCCCAACCGTTAATGTGTTAAATCCCGAGACCCTCAGCACCCCATTCAGAAAAGCAGTATATACCACAGCGCATAGGTCGATGGATTGATCAATCAATCATAGCCTTGTGCAATGTCATTAAGTGGCCACCTCGGGGCTACACAAAAATAACTCCGGTATGAGAAAACGGTGCATACAGAGTTGACAAGTTTGTGGGCATGTGAAACACGTGAGCAACCCACTTTAGGTACTTTCAGATTGAAAATACATTCTGGTGGTGCACGATGTCTGTTACTGAACTGACGAGTTCCAACCATATCAGTTTGTATCGATGCTCAACTTCGAAGGGAGCTCAGGAGAAATCTCCTATTCCTGACTTACTGTGGTGGCTAACGTAACCATGTATGCGCCTGCAGGAAGGTGTTCCAAGGATTCAGCGCGTCAGGTTTTCTAAGAGCACCCAACCCCTCCAGTACCTGTTAAGGCTGTGACATCAAAGCATTGTTTTGCCTCGACTGCGCGGAGGAATTTGTATATGAATGCGGACCTTATAAAATCCAAGCATCTATCCTACGACCTCATTTTCACCTGTCCTCTCGTATTGTTGAATCCCCTACCTGCACTTCATAATTCTGCATTCGAAGTTTCCATTCGGATTGAGGAAAGCACCGATAGTTCCTTTCCAAATGGTCAAATCGCTTCATCGTTGGACCATACATTATTTCTTCCAGTGTGTTAAAAGTAAAGCTTCATCCCTCCCTTCTTCCCTGAGTTGTACACATGCCAGAATGAGACTATAAATAGCATCCTTGTGATAGGAATGACCAAGGTATACTTCAAACTGAACAAAGGTGTCAATAGAGAATGCGTCTCGCAATCAAAACACAAGGTGAGTAATGCAAATCCAACTTTGAGTTCCTCACCGTCGCGCAAAGCGTTACTCACGAACTTTAGTTGCATAGTGATCAAAGTGTCACCCGTTAGCCGCTGGGCTCCGAGTTCCAGCCCAGCTCAGGTTATCTCCAGCTGACGAGTCCAAACGAGGACGAAACAAGTCATGGGGTGTCAGTGCTGGGAGGAGCAACACTAAAACACTTACATCTACAGTCGTCGTTAATCACTAGGCCACAAATGTTGACCATCCAGAGACGCATTACCATGAAGACGGTACGCAGCAGCTTGACCAAGTACCTCAGTCAACTTCTTCATGTCTTTATATCACGTCATCGATTGGCCAAGCTAGTGAATGAATTGGCAAAACTAGCCTGGGTTCTCAAAGCGACACTTACTTATGTAGACAGAAGAAGCTAAGTCTACTGAGTAAGGGAAGAGCCTACAAAGATGAAGTGTCGCCGGTTTAAGCTACATGGGGAGAAGACATGACCATCCGGGGAATAAATAAGATTGTTGAGATCTGAACCCTGATACCATCATCAATACACGTTAGCTGAGGATGAGAAGCACACCTCAGCTAATGCGCCGCAATATAAAATGATAAAACTAAAAAAATCACACTATAAAAATACGATGTTAAATATTACATTATGCGCTGCAGGAGCTCGGGATTAGAGGGGGAACCTAAAGGGAGGGGGAAGAGGATGCACAAAGAAACGCACAACACAAACACCATTGGGGCCGCCTCCTAGCAATGTCAGCAAGTGTGTCCAACCAAATGTGTTCATCGTCTTCCGGACCTCAACCAGACAGTCGGGATGCACCAACCGACGCCAGTTTCGAAGTGAGGGTTTTCATTCCTCTCGACCAAGTCATCGCTTGGCCTCCCCTCTTCCTCTTCCAACCGCGTCCCGACGCGCAAACAATGCACATCGCGGGAGTCGCTGGGCTGGAATGCGCAACAGGTGGACCAGCCATCGGAGCCTGGTGCGTGATATAATGGTGCTGAGCGGTTCACTTGCTATTCCTGCACCAAAAACACGACGCCGAACACGCTCATTGCCCACGCAGTGCTCCTACCAGACAGGAGCTAAGCTGCGGAGGCAGCGATGATCGAATGCGACGAGCCTCTTTCTGTCTGTCGACCTAATGGACCAGGTTTCACAACCATATAGGAAAGTTGAACGTTCGGCTGCGTTATAAACTCTGCCCTTTAGGGCGAGAGTAATGTCGCGTTTGCGTCACAGATGGCGGCGGTTGGCAAAAGCACCTCGAGCTTTTGTTACACGGTTCGTAACCTCATCTTCGATCCCACGGACGCTGGTATAGCTGTCCAGGTGCTTGAATCCCTGAATGACTTCTAGCTGAGCACCACAAAGCGTTAACACATGAGGTGAATCCCTGGAGAAGTACCTTGCATTTCGATAGAGCAAAGCATAGCCCAAAACAATAGACAGCCAGTGCTAATCGGTCCAGTGCTGCTTGGCATGTTTGGGAGTTGTCAAAGATTAGGGCAATATCGTCCGCCTACTCCAAGTCAAGCAGTCGCTCCACACCATTTAGGTCGTGTCCACAGCACGCCGTTTCCATGACTTCGTCGACTGAGGAGTTAAATCGGAAAGGTGACAGCGGGCAACCCTGTCTCGCACCGCTGGTGATACTGAAGGGTGTCGACAGTTTGCCATAAACCCTCACTATACCCCAACTATGCGCGTACAGGGTCTTGATAATTTTTACGTATTTATCAGGCACACCTTTCCTTAGCAGACAGTCCCAAAGGGCCCATCGATCGACTGAGTCGAAGACACCTTTGATGTCAAGAAACACAACAACGGTGGGTCACCAGTAAACATGGCGGTGATCCAAAAATTGACGCAAGGTGAAGATGTGGTCGATGCAGCCCCGATCTCGACGAAACCCAGCTTGCTTTTCACGGATCTGCCTTTCGCGAGTGCCAGCCAGTCTGTGGAGAACGGCAGACGCAAGAAATTTAGAGGCAACTGAGATCAGACTGATCCCCCTATGATTGCCGCATTTCGAACGGAAGCCTCCCTTAAAATTGAGACAAGGACGGAGAGGCTGCAGTCTGTCGGGTTAGTCTCCTGCTCACAGATTTTCAATAGCAAGTCGTGTAAATCGTCTACTAAAGCAGGTCCCCTGAATTTGAAAAGGGCCGGGGGAATTTTATCTGCCCCTGCGGCCTTATGCAAAACAGTCTGATCACACGTTCGACTTCTGCGCGTGTTGGCGGATCCAAGGAGACGGCCCAGGGAGAAGGGCGCTCAATGCCCGAAAAAGAAAGCGATAACTCTTGCAAAGTGTTCGCCCCAACGCTCCAAGCGTTTTGACAGGCTGTGGATCGGCTGCTCACTCTGCTCGCGTATGGTCTCGCTAACACCAGGTCTCCTGTTGCCTGTTTCCAGTATCAGAGGGAATAACTTACGATGATTACCAACGGTAGCGGCTGTTTCCATCTCCGAGGTACGACGAGACCACCAGGTTTCGCAGTCTTTCTTCAGGCTAGCACGCAGTTTTGCCCTGAGATTTTTACCAGCCTTATTGTATTCGCTCCAAGCCTGAATACATCGGCGAGCATCCATAAGTCCCAGAGACTGTGTAGAGACCCAATGTCCAATTTGGTAATTTGATTTGTCACGTGAAGACATGCCTGCTGATAGTAACGTTTGATCAATATGCGACCAGTGATCTTCGACGGTGTTCAGTGGGCGCCTACTCAGCCCGAATGTCAGTGCACTTTGATACGCATTCAGAACAACTGGCTTCGCCAGCTGGCTGGTATCAATCCGTTGACATCGAAGTTGCGGACGTCCACCGAAACGCACCCGGAGGTCGGCGCAGACAAGTGCGTGGTCAGAGTCCACGCTCGTGCATCAAAGCGAGCGACGGTTTTGGACACAGTCACTCCAGCGGTAAATGATCGCGATATGATCGATTTGCGTCCATGACTGGCCCGAGGCTGGTGGGCGTCAAGTCACGCTTCTACGGGTGCTGTGTCGAAAGTTTGTGCTCGCGGGAAAGAGATGAGCATCTTCATACAGCTGTAGCAATCACTCACCGTTATCATTACGGGAGCCTACACCATGTTGGCCGCCCAGATGAAGCTCATCAGAGGACAACTTTCCAACGTGGGCGCTTAGATCGCCAGCCAACACCACAGTATCCGTGCTTCGTCGGTAACGGAGATCGTGAAGTTGCTTAGAAATCATCTTTCACCGAATCAGTGCTACAGTTTGCGGGGGCGTAGGCCGCAATGACAAAAAGGCACCGTTTGTTCCCGCGCGACACCGTAGCATGAAAGGAACCAGCTAATCTAACGGCGCACATCCGACTGTTGACTAGAATCGAATCGAGCAGGGCGGCTTCAGCCCGGGGACTCAAAACAATGCCGACGCCAGCTTGACCGGCACTTGAAGCCGCATCATCGCCAGACAGGCAAAATGTGAATGTGCCGCCAGTGTCGCATGTGGGGGGTCGCAGGGTAAGCACGGAGCTCGAATCTTGCAGGCGGGTTTCTGATAAACAGCAAATATCGATCGATAGGGTCTCTAGTGTGCGAGCAAGTGCTGCCTGTTGGCCAATCTGTAGCAAAGTGCGCACTTTGAGGCATGTCAGTCTTAGCGAGACGCGAGGACACCAAAGAGAAACGGATGAACTGACGTTGTCCGCCTGGTTGAACATGGACTTGTCGACTGGATTGGAGCGACGCCCTGCGACTGTGTGTGAGTTGCAACTAGAAGACAACCGACTATTAAAGCAGGGTGCGGGAGGGCCAAGAAGTTGGGGATTGAAGATGGGGGGATAAAAGTAAAGTTGGAGCGGGACGATAAGGATGAAAAAGTGCAAGAAGAGGGATAAGAAGACGGGAAGGCCTGAGCAGTAGCATCCATACCCCTATCCACCACAGATGATCTCGTTTGTTCAGAACAAGCATGTGGAGTACCGTGCTCGTTTTGCCCTCTGTGCCATCTCCCATTGTTTGGCTGATGCGGGGGGGACTCTCCACCGATCATTGTGGCATTGCATCAGTTAAATATGGGCCCAGGGCCTCTTTGAGTTTGATCGAATTTTGATTTATTTTAAGTACTTATCTAATACCTAAGTTGTTTTTTTTCTGTAGCAGGTCACGGAAGTGGGTCCAAATGACCCCCAAAGTTTGTTCACGTATGAGTCCAATGTGGAAAAGAGGAGAAATACCCCACCCCGTCCAGGGGTTGTCAAATATAACTCCGCCCCTATGCCTTGATTCTTGATCACGCGGATGGTACTAATTTTTTTTTTGGGGTTGGTTTTCTTTTGGTTATTTTTTTTTCTATCTAGGTTTGTTCGTTAATTTAGTTATTAAATAATATATTTATTAAATAAATAAAATTTATATAAGGTAGTATTGTTATAATATAAAAAAAATATTATATAATTTTCAAAATTAAATGTTTATTATTATTTATGTTTTGTTTAATAATTCAATGCCGTCTAGAGTCCCGTCCGCGTGGTTTATTAACCTCGTTAAAGTCATTTTTCGCTTGTACTGCTGTGGATTAAATGTTTTCTGCCTGCATATATTTGGGTACAGATAATCCCAGGGAGAAGCAGCAGAAATGAACCTGGCATCAGACTCACTATAACCATCTAATTCGGCGCCTACAGGATAGGGTGAGCGAAAACTGGGGATAATAGATAAGGAAACCACACATTGTGTGAAGAGAATCGTCTGTTTCGAGCACCAGCTTCTGGCACTCGAGGAGACTTTCTGCTACTTGACGGCCCTCTTCTGCGTCTCAGTCATAGTCTCAAATGGGTTATATTGCACTCAGTTTCAGAGAGCGGGGTAGTGTAAAAGATTGCAGATCCATCCGGTTCACGTTTCTTGACCAGACCATGCTTTTGTTTGCGCGAACATCTGCATGAATTTCGGAAGCTCCTAGAAAACAAAGCATTGTAAAGTGGATATAAATAGACTAGCCGCTCCCTCGATTCAGCAGAACTATTAAGCTTCCCTAGCCAAAGCACTCAGTTGTGATCCGTCGCAGGGAAGTTTTCAACACTGGTTGTTCATGTAGAAGAGCATGTTCGCTTTCGGGCAGTCAGTCTGTAGTCTTGCGCAGACCCTATGAAGGTCTGGGTCTCCACGTGCCCTCTGGATCTGTTTGATCTGCACAGAAGAATTCCAGTGGAGTTTGGCCATAAGTAATTTTGCTGTTCTGTCAGTTGGAAGCTCAAACAAAGCCTACGCAGTGATCGCGAATCCTGGTGGTTTCATCGCAGTTCGTAAACGAAGCCCGCTGCCCTATCCAGCACTACTCGTAAGCTCTTCCAGCGCACGGGAAGTCCGGTATCAGTGAGACTATTTGAGAAGCGGATGGCTAACCGACCGCTAACCTATGGACACGCTTGGATCGATGAGCCAAACATTTTCATTCCAGTTTACTTGGCCCTCATCGCCCTGTGAATCCAGCGAAGTGGAAGTTTGCCATGTGATTCGATATTTGAAGCGACTCAAGGCTGCCGGCTCAGGCGGACTTCCTCCAGAGCTGATCAAGTATGGAGGCGCAGTTACAATCAGCCAGCTAACCTCATTGACCTCCAAAAGCTGGCATGAAGAGAAGGCGCCTTTTTCCTACAGTGGGACAGTTATTGTCCCGATTTCAAGGTAGGGTGCTCTCGCTTTATGCGCGAATCACCGGGGGATTGGTTTCTTTCGGTTGCCTCCAGGTTATTGGCGTCCAGTCTACTTCGTAGACTATCCCGATTCATGAAGCGCAGTCTAGGCAAGAACAAGCTGGATTCCGTCCTGGCCATAAGTTTGTGGATCTAATCTTCGCGCTCCGCCAAATCCCTGAACATAGTCACATCCACCAGAGGCCTACCAACGTTGCCTTCCTAGACATTCGTGTTACACTCGACTCGGTTGATCGACCTGCGCTATGACGTTGCTTGCTAAGAAAAGTATACTGTCATCCCGCGCGCACTCTACCTCCGTGTCTCCGGTAGAGTGGGGGGTTAATGACCAGCTTTATCCGTCCTTCGCTGACAACAGCGGTGTGCGACAGGACGGCTCCATTTCTCCGTTTCTCCATAATTTCGCGAGTGAAGACGCCCAGTCGATAGCTATGGGACCTTGTCAAAATTGTGCTCTGCAGCAATCATCGGGTAAGCGAGAGACCGACAGACCATGCTGACGACATCATCTTACTTGGTGACGACTAGCAGTACATGCTAACCATTCTGAACCGTTTGGCGATTGAGGCATCTAGGCACGCAAGGTGTTGAGTCCCGTCGAAGTCTAAAGTGCTGCTCCAAGACTGGCACTCGTCCGTTTCCATGCTCACTCTTGAAGATACACGGCTTAAACAAGTGGATAGCTTTGTCCACCTAGACAACTGCGTGTCTGTTGGTGACATTATTGGGAAGGAAGTTTCTCCGCGCATCTCCAAAGCTCGGTCGGCGTTTATCAAGCTGAAACACTTGTACCGTTGCCGGCATGTAACTCACATTGAAAAGGGTCGTATGTACGATGTCAATGTTCGGGGGATGTTGCTATATCGGAGCAACTCGTAGCTAGTTCACGTAGATGACATGCACCGACTATGGACCTTCGACAATGGGTGCTTGAGGAGGATTGCTCATGTGTTCTGGCGACAAAGTATTTGCAGCGGTGAAGTCAGACGTCGTGTCTTAGAGCATGCGAGTATTCCCTTCAACAAGCTGGTTTTGCTACGCCAAAATGGCTCGGTCGCGTTCTGCGTAAGTCAGCTGAGCGTTGGCCCTATCGCGCTCTGTTCGCTCGTACAGGACTCGAATGGAAGAGATCATGCGGTGGTCAATCATCGAACTGGCAACAGCATATGTAATAATTGACTTCACCACGTGTTGCTGTTGGATCCACACGTCTGCTTTGATGGGAACCTACGGGTTAAGAGTGCCGAGGGTTCAAAACTATTCACATAGCGCGCAGTCAAAACCAATGGAGGATTTGTGTACATACTTGTTTGGATTAAAAAGCCTAATTCCTAACAATAGAAAAAGAAAAATGAAAAACTGTGTAAAAGAAGAAATACCGTTTTTCCGACAATGCTGTCAGCTTCCGTTGATTTCCATACTTGTGGATGTCTCTATTCACACTGAGGTTGATGTTGAATCTATTATGCTCCTTCACCGCAAGTGGATAGAGCGATTCACAATTACGCTTGTTCTGCAATACATTACATCCAATTGAATCCATTTTAGTCTATTTGCTCAGTTCTGTCAACCCATCCTTGTTTGGTGCGGTGTTTTCCGTTCATCTTCGGTGTTATTCGGTTAATATCCTTTAACTTACTAATAATAATACTTATAATAATAATAACAATGTATGGTCTCAGTTTTATGAGTCATGCCAAAGATCATCCTTACAATAGACCAGACATAACACACATTATTTTGGTTTGCTCTGTGCTGTCATTCTGCCGCACATTTACTGTCCAGTTTGTATGTTTAATTTCTTTCATATTGTGTGTATTATGTTTGATATGCCCGAGATGAAGAGACTGAACGTTAACACAGTGCGGTGGTTTGTGTGCCTCAGTGATCCAATGGGCTATAGTGCTTTTGCACCTTCAGAGCCACTCATACCAGATCGGCCAATGGCTAGAGGCCTGACAAACTCAGTCTCCTGGCCCTCCAGGTTAGGGTTGGAGTGAGTGGCTCCTTACTAAATAAAACGGGCTCTCTGTAGTCCAGTGCCAAAACCCGCTGCCTTGCGGTCAGGTTTTTGAACCAAAGGCTTTGGTTGAGAACCCTAATCGTTCTCCTGGCTAGGCCTGAGCAACCTGACAGTATCCTGCCCACGCAATACACCATGACTTTTCTTGCTAACAATCTCTTGACGCTCTGGTCGTTGCAGACGATAATCAACGGCGCCCCATCTGCTGCATCGAGCAGGATGGATAGGGGTTTGGATGCTACTGCTCAAGCCTTCCAGTCTTCTTATTCCCACTCTTGCGATTGTACATCATTATCGTCCCGTTCCAACTTCACGTTTATCCCCCCTGTTTTCAATCCACCAATTCTTGACCCTACCTCATCTTTGTTCAGTAATCGGTCTTATAATTTTGACACACACATTCGTAAGGCGTCGCTCCGGTCCAGTCGGAAAGTACATGTTCAGCCAAACGGACAACGTCAGTTCATCCGCTTCTGTTTGGAGCCACCGGTCCTCCTTAAGACTGGTATGCATCAATGTGGGCATTTTGTTGCAAACTGGCCAACAGGCAGCACTTGCCCAGAAACTGGAGACCCCATCGATTGATGTCTGCTGTTTGTCAGAAACTCGCCTGTAAGATTCGAGTTCTGTGATTACCCTCCAATCCCCAATGTGTGACACTGGCGGTATTTTCTTATTGCGTTTGTCCGTAGAAGAAGTGGATACAAATGCCGGTAAAGCAGGTGTTGGCACTGCTCTTAGTTCCCGAGCTGAATGTTCCTTGATCGATTGGATCCCACTGAACAGCCGAATGTGCGCTGTCAGATTGAGTGGCTCGTTCAAAGCATCGAAGTCGCGTAGGGACAAACGGTGCTTGTCTGTCATTCCGGCCTATGCGCTCACAAACTGTAGTGCTGACTCGGTGAAAGATGACTTATATCATCAATTAAACGGGCTCCTCCGTCCCAGATAAAGTAAAGGTACCTTTGTACTTGCTGGTGATTTGAACGCCCAAATCGGGACTGTCCACTGATGAGCTTCATCTGGGCGGTCAACACGGTGTAGGCTCCCGTAATGATAACGGTGAGCGGTTGCTAGACCTGTGTGAAGATTCTCATATCTTTCTTGCGAGCACTAACTTCCGGCACAGCACCCGCCGAAGGGTACAATGGCGCCCACTAGCCTCAGACCACTCATGGATGCAAATCGATCAGATCACGATCAGTTACCGCTGGAAAAGATGCGTTCCAAACTGGTGCTTGACTTGAAGCCTAAGCGTGGACTTTGACCACGCATTTTTTTTGCGCCGACCTCCGGATGCGTTTCGGTGGACGTCCGCAAGGACTATGTGAACGCATAGTTACTTGCCAACAGGCGTAGTCGGATGTTCTGAATGCGCATCAAAGTATGCTGGCATCTGACCTGAGTCATCATACATCATTATACACGTCAGCTAGAGCTGGAAAACACCTCAGCTACTGTGCCGCAATAGATAAAAGGAAACAAACAAAAGACATGCAACAGATGCATGCCAGCTGAGCTACTAGTAAAGGATGGGCATGGTTCCGGAAAGCTATCAGCCAGCTACTAGGTAACAAAAAATTATTACCTAAAATTATGTTATGCTAAGAAAGGAGATTGTGATTGGAGAGAGAGGCTAAGTGGGGTGGGGAGAAATAAAAAAACACATCACGAACGCCAATGAGGTCGGCTCCTAGCAATGTCAGCAAGTGTATTCAGCCAAACGTGTTCATCATCTTTCAGACCCCAACCGGGGAGCCGAGAAGCTCTAACCGAGGCTATCTTCGAAGTGATAGACTTCGTTCCTCTCGACCAAGTCATCGTCTGGCCATCTCTCCTCTTCTTCCATCTACACCCCTGGCGCGCAAACAACGCACGTCGCGGGAGCCGGTGGGATGGAATGCGTAACAAGTGGCCGAGCCACCGGAGCCTGGTGCGCGAAATCACGGTGGTGAGCGGTTCATTTCCTAATCTGAGTAAAAGTACATTGAACACAGCCGAAGATCACTGGTCGCATATACGCCAGACGTTATTAGCAACAGGCATGTAATCATGAGGCAAATTAAACAGCCAAACTAGACATTGGGTCTGCATGCAGTCTCTAGATGTTTGCCGGCGTGTTTCGGCTGGAAGTGAGTACAATGAGACTCGCAAGCTCTCAGGGCGAAACTACGTGCTAGCCTGAAGAGAGACCGCGAAGCCTGGTGGTCACATCGTGCATCGGAGATGGAAACAGCCGCTGCCCTTGGTAACCATCGGAAGTTATTTCGTCTGATAACAGAAGCGGGCATCAGGAAAACTGGTGTTAGCGAGATCATATGCGATGAGTGAGGACAATCGATCCACAGTTTGTCAAAGGGCTTGGAGTGTTGGGCCGGACAGTTCGAGAAGCAGTTTAATCAGTCCGAGTTGCCAGTTTCTCTATTGGCCAGTGAGCGCCCTTCTCCCTGGGCCGTCCCATTGGATGCGCTCTCACGCGCGGAAATCGAAGGTGAGATTTGACGGCTGAAATTGAACGAAGTCGCCGGAGCAGATGGATTTCATCCAGTCCTCTTCAAATTCAGAGGACCTGCTCTTCTGGACGATTTACATAAATCAGTAGTGAATCTATGGGAGCAGGAGACTGTCTCAAGAGACTGCAGCCGCTCCGTAATAGTAAAAATTTTCATGAGACGCTCCCATTCCGAATGCGGCAATCACAGAAGAATCAGTCTGATCTCCATTGCCGGTAAATTGCTTGTGTCTATCATCCTTCATAGACTGACTGGTACTCGTGAAAACCAGATGCGCGCTTCGGTTGATTGATGTGCCTTTTGGAACTGTCTACTCAGGAAAGGTATTCCCGAGAAATATGCAAATATTATCCGAGCGCTATACGCGCGTACCTCGCGCAGAGTGAGGGTTTACGGCAAGCTTTCGCCTCCATTCAATATCTCCAGCGGTGTGAGACAAGGTTACTCGCTGTCACCTGCCAATTACGAGGTCATGGAAACGGCGTTCGCTGGGAACGAGTTAGAAAGTGTGGATATGCTATCTGGTGAACGACTTCGCTTTAAGTATGCCGACGACATTGCGCTCATCTGTGACAGCCCCCGAAAGTGCCAAGTTGCGGTTGATAACTAAGCATTGGTTGTCAGTCGTTTTGGGCAATGCTTTGCACCACCGAAATGTAAAGTTCTTCTCAAAGATTGTCAGGCACCCACTCCTGCGCTGACCCTTGGCGGTGATTAACTAGAAGTCATCGAGAAATTCAGGTAGCTGGGCAGCTAAATCAGTGCCAGTGGAACGGATGATGAGGTCACGAACCGTATAACAAAAGCTCGACGCGCTTTTACTAATCTCCACAATCTGTGGCGCCGGTGTGACATCAGTCTCGATGTGATGAGCAGACTTTACAATGCAGCCGTCCGTACAAGCCTTCTCTGCGGTTGTGAAACCTGGCCCATCAGGCTGACAGACAGAAAGAGGCTAGTTACGTTCGCTCATCGGTGTCTTCGTAGCATAGCTCATGTCTGGTGAGAGCACCACGTGAGCAATGAGTATGTTTGGCGTCGCGTATTTGGTGCAGGAAGGGCGAGTGAACCGCTCAGCCCCGTTATATCCCGCACCAGGCTCCGATGACTGCGCCACGTGCTGTGCATGCCAGCTCACCAACTCCCGTCATAGATGGAAGAAAAGAAGAGGAAGCGAAGCGATGACCTGGTTAAGGGGAACGAAGTCCATCACTTTGAACTTGGCGTTGGTTGATGTTTCCCGACCGAAGGATGATGAACACGTTTGGTTGGATACGCTAACCGACACGGAGAAGAGTATACTTCAATGGTGTTTTTGTTGTGAGTCTCTTTGTTCCTCCTCTTCCCTTCAGCTTTCCCCTCCAACAACGATCATAATTGCGACAACAACATTATGTTACTCTTTATAGCTTTTAAGTCTACATTGATTACTGTCTTTCGCTTTTGTATTACGGCACACTGGCTGAGGTGTGTTTCGCATCTTCGGCCAACCCGTATTGATGATGATGATATCCCCGATATGACCGCACTTGATGTGAGTGTAGACAAGGTGCCTACCTGTCGGAAAAGCACCATTTCGATTATACAGGTTCCAGGAGACAGTTGTCCGTTTCTTAGGGAGACGGGGTGCTCGGTACTCGCGACGGTTCTGGGTTCAAAGGGTGGTTCCAAAAATGTAGAACAGACTACAGCCTAGCCACGCCTTGTCTTATACGCGACCCAAATTAGATAGACAGGAACGCTGCCTGCTGTGCATGTTGAAGTAGTGTGGGCCGGCTCCGTTGATGAAACGTGTCTCCTATCCGCATGTCTCTCAATCTTATCCACTCGGTTTTACACTGGATATGAGATGTGTGGACGGAGTTATGGGTGGTGCAGCGCAAGCCACTCATGGTCCCACTGTAAGCGCAGGTGTGCTGTGACGGTCCTATTGAGGCCGCAGTGAGGCAAATCCGGAATCGGATGCCCCCAACCATGTCTATTCACTAGAATGTTGAAAAAATATACATATATAATCCAAACAGTACAAGTAGTTATGCTGTATCAAATACTACCCGGAAGATACAGCATCTGAATGGCACATGGGCAAGGTAAACAGGAACAGATAGCCGCGCACAAACTGGAACAGTGTAGTAAGATTGAGCCTCACGCTGGGGTACAGTTGCCGGCTGTTGCGAGGCCATGTAATTTTGGCCTCCTTCGGAGAAATCGGAAAACGGTACAATTAAGTATTTAGCATGTAAACCTTAGAATGCAGACTTACATTTTGGAGGAGAAAATTATTCATCTTCTGGTTTTCGATTTTCGAGTAGTAGTAATCCACGGCCTTGTAAGATAAGAAATAAGCGGAAATGGAGAGTACACGCATGACTAGCGAATATGGCATCTGAGTGCTTGCTGTGGTGCAAAGAAGTGGACTGAGTTTAGCTGCATAATTAATGCGGGCTTTCGTACAACTTTGAGCTCACTGTTTAGTACAAGCTGCTAGGGATGGTTGTTGGCTAGCCTGCAGCTTCTATCAACTGCTAGCAAAGCGCGGCTGTAAATAATTTTCTACTGCACGTTTTTCGCATAAATATGAAGTAAAATGATCACGTCCAAAATTTCGGTGAAATCCCGAGGACCAAAACTATGTGAAACGTCGGTCTAAGAGCTTGTCCTCAATTCAAAAGTACATCTGGTAGTTTTACGATTTACGATTTACCGAAGTGAAGACAGTTATGCATCAAAGAGGGATTGATATTCATCTTCAGGCTGGAATGTGTCTAACGAACTTTGCTTCGGGATGGGTAATTTAGCAATGGCATTTACAGACTGCGCAGTGATGCAATGCTAACCAAGGGTGTGCAGGGCATCGTTGCATCTACAAGTGTCAAAATGGCTCTAAAGAGTGCATTCCGCTATCAATGTATGAAACTAACCAAACAAGAGGGCGAAGATGTCATCTATGGTGGTAGGGTCAAACTTGAGCGCGAACAGTTCAAACCACCTATCAGGACAGAAGATCAAAACAAGTGCCTGATCACCATTTGCGGCCTCCAGTCGCACTCCGATAGTGATGTCAGGACCAAGTTACTGAGCAAGATTGAACTGTCCCATGATATTACACCAAAGTAAATAACCCATCACCGCCTGCTAAACCTCACGCGCGATACAACCCTGCTGCAGCGTCCATTATCCAACTGCAATTTCAATGTCGTAATCCCACGGAACAGCAGTCCCAATCGTAGCGCAACCACTATCTGTGCGCTGTAAGGGTGGCGAGTGACATTTCATAGTTCTACCCCTATAAGAAGCACAGCCGCTCAGTGTGCAACCGACGCAGCTACAAAAAAAACAATGCCCAGCAACGAACCGTGCCAGGACGCCTAGCCAGACGCCGAAGAAACAGTCGAGCATATAGGACCGCACTCAAATTGGATACCGTATTTGCAACAATTGATCCTAATGTTAAGTGTCGCCACGAGTACACTCGTTTGCAACTCAATACAGCGTCCGGTATAACGATCGTGTCCAAAAGTACCTGGAAAAGACGGTTCGCAAACTATCATCAACACCTATGATTAATCAAGATACAACTAGAATGACCTACTTCAGTTTAAGTTGGATGACGCCTTTGGTCTCCAATATACTCCAGCTTGCCGCGTATCCGCCTTTTTGTTCTTCGTTTGCCGTGGATTGGTTTACTCTCGCAGCCCGACGCAACGATGTAGTAGGTTGACAGGAAGGCACACCCTTACTACCTTTATTGCGTTCAATCATAGGGTCACACATCTTTCTGTGTTAAAATGCATCCAATTTGTATGCCTCTGGTGAAAATGTGGTAGCCTGGAATGGATAATGCGCATTACTAGGAAGCATCTACCCAAAAGATCTCCGGTCTTTTGGTTATATCAAACGAGTCAGTCCGCAGTCGCCTTCCGAAAGCATATCTGACACATGGAGGAATTGATGGCAAATGTTGGTCTACACAGGTGCCTGTTCTGTCGTTGTTAAATGTCTGACAATGTAGGCCGGCTGATACCCAATTTTTGATTGCGCTTAACGTGAGTGTTGAAAACGTTCCTGCTTGTCGAGTATCTCTCCCACGACTACCAGTTCAAGGAGACGGAATGCATAGGCCTCGTGGCAATGTTGGGCTCAATGAGTGGTATCATTTAGTGTGGAACGGACTACACTCAAGCCATAGTCATGTGCACGTTTGGTATGTACGTTTCATCAAATTGCATATGAGTCAACCGCCTGTCGAAGAAGCGGGTCCTAGTCACTCGTGACTCATCCACATGTCCCCCATTCTAATTCCTTCGGGCTTACACTAGATATGGGTTTGTGGACGGAGTTGTGGGTGGTGCAGCACAAGTCACTAATCGTTCCTCTGTAGGGGCAGGCGCCCTGCGAAGGTTTCCATTCACAGAGACAGATAGATACGGAAACGGATATATATATATATATATATGTATATATATATGTATATATATGTATATATATATATATATATATATATATATATATATATATATATATATATATATATAGATGGTTGGCAGCAACCGGTTTCGGATTTGCCTGTCACTGTGGTCAGCCACAGGACGCCTGCGTCTACAGAGGGACCATAGGTGGCTTGCGATGCACCACCCACAGCTCCAACCACACACCCCATATCCAGTGTAAACCCGAAGGAATTAGACTGGGAGGCATGTGGATGGGAGCCACGTCTCATCAACGGAACCGGCCCACACTCCTTCACAGACAAAAACAAGCACACTGTATTTGGGAATCAAGCGCACACAAGACGGTGGCTGGACCGTAGTCCGCTCCACACTGAGTGCATGGAACCACTCTTTGATCTTAACAAGGTCACAAGAACCGAGCACCCCGTCCCCTCCAGCAACGACCGTCACCTAGAGACAGTATGGAGGAGGTAGTGGGTAAAAGACAGGTAGGCACCTTATCAACATGCACATCAAGCGCAGCCACACCGGGGATATCAAACAACAGCCAATCACTTGAGAAAGAGACAACAACAAAAATAAATCGAGTAATGCATAAGGAAACGGTGATATAAATCTTAAATTAATGAGCATATGAAATAAGTTGTTAACAAAGGATCCGAGATAAGTTCAGGGAGTCAGAAAGTATATTTTACGGAAATGACACAAACACGAAAATGTTACAGAAATTAACTACAATTGGCTTAAGCGAGTTGTGCAGGTTTATAGAACAGCGTACAGGTGGACATTTATTTGAGAAAGAAAAGCATTAGGACAAAACTGAAAACCTACCACCTGAAATAACGAGACTTAGCATGCAAGCACACCGTTAGTAAATCGAATGCAGCGTACCTACAAACGCTGCGCTGGTTCTACCTACGTTCTATGCAGGACCCGTCGTCGCTTCGGTAGTGGTCCCGAGTGGCTTCGCTCATGGCTTAGTAAGCCTGCCTGCCCGCATGTGCTACAGCACCATGCGCTTGATGTCGATGGAGTACAACCCATTGGCGCCTGCCGCTTCCGCACTTGCCGCTTCTTCTCCGCATGCATGTGGTCTTTCTCCTGCACCTCGGCAACTGACTTCGTGATCCGATCGCGCCATGCACCACGATCAACCGCCTTGATTCCCATGTTCTGCATTCAAGATTAGAACGTGAGAGGCTCACTTTAATCATGTCCTGGTATCGTAACTGGTTTCCCCACGTGCCGCTTCTAAATACTCAGCTGACCATATAAGAGTTGCTTCGGTATCCGCGTCGAATCCATACGGCTCACATGACCGAGCCACCTCAGGTGTCTCAGCAAAAGTATGCAGTCTACTGCATACATCCCACTACGGCGCAACACTTCCGTGGCTGCAACTCCTCGCCCCAACCGAGGCGCAAAATCGGTCGCAAACATTGTTGACGGAAGCGCTCGAGATATGGCACATCCCGACGGTACATCGTCCATGTTTCACTGCCGTATAGAAGAACGGACAGCACAATGGATGTGTACACCATCAGCTTCGTGCCAATGGTAAGCTGATAGTTGTTCCACACTCGGTACTCAAGCTTCCCGAATGTCGCCGCTGCCTTCGAGAAGCGAATACGAAGCTCACTGTGCATCTGCTGGTCAGTCGACATCACAATCCTAAGGTAGCAGAAGCGGAAGGTCGTTTTCAATACTTCAGCACCAATGCTGATTCGCGGCAATATTGAAGATTGCACCTATGGGGAAGGCTGAAAGAGACAGACAGTTTTGCTTGTGTTGATGGCGAGCCCGAATTTGGCCGCTGTCGAAGCTAGAGCACTAGTCATGTGCTGCAACTCATTCGCGCTGTGGGCAAACAACGCACAGTCGTCAGCAAACAGCAACATACGGATAGTTGTCTCACAGACTAGAGTTCTCGCACCGAAACGGCGGATGTTCAGCAACCCACCATCAATACGATGCTCCACACGAACACCGTAAGCACAAGCCGCATCAAAAGCACAGGACAACATTGCATGAAGATAAATATCAAACAGGACAGGAGCAAGACACAGTCTTGATTCACACCAGTGACAACTGCAAAGTCATCCGTGGCCTCTCCACTCAGCTGCACCCTCGCTCGCATACCACTGTGCAGACATTCAATTAAACTTACAAACTTACGCACGCAACCAAACTTACCCAACACCAGCCACAATGCCTCGCGGTTCACCGTATCAAATGCCTTGATGAAATCAACAAAAAGCGAGTACAATGGCTGGTGTCGTTCTCTGCACTTCTCTTGCAACTGACGAGCCGCAAAACACCATATCTATAGTGCTGCGACCCGAACGGAATCCACACTGCTCTTCCGCCACGTTAGGTTACCCAACCTGACTGATGAGGCGGTTGAGCAGAATTCGGTCAATCACCTTGCCCACACAACTCAGCAAGTTGATGCCAGTTGATGCAAGATGATGATAATTCATGCAACATTGCTTGCTCCCATTACCCTTGTACAGTGGTAGTACAAGGGCATCCTTCAGCTCAGGAGGCACCTCCTCCTCAATCCATACACATTGAACTAAGTGGTGCAGCGCAGTCAACAACGCGGGTCCACCGTGTTTCAATACTTCAGGCGCGATCCCGTCGGCTCCGGCACATTTGCCGTTTCACAGCTGAGCAAGTGCTCTCTGCGTCTCATCAAGTGTCGGCGTGTCCGCGAGACTCATCTTCACATCCTACTGCTTCAGGCCGTTTAATGTAGGCCAGTCGATCTCTGAACGGTTGTTCAAGAGACAGTCAAAGTGTTTTCGCCAGATCTGCATTATCTCTGCAGTCTGTGTGCAGGTAGCACCTGAACTACCATCGATCAGCGTCCTCAGCGGCTCCAATCTCGGTCCATACATCGCCTTCAAGAAGTCAAAGAATTCCTTGTGTTGGCGGCGTTCGGCATAGCATACAATCTGCTTCGTCTTCTCCGTCCACCATGCATTTTTAATGCGACAGAGCTCTCGGGTCAGTCGCCGTCGAAGTTTGCGAAACTGACTCTTCTTCCCCAAGTCACTGGGGTCTGCCACATGTGCAGCAAATTCTGCATTCTTCTCACACCACTGCGTCAATCGTCGCATTGTTCGCATCAAACCAATCTGGCCGCTTACAGTTTGCGCGCCCGATGGTCTCCTCGGCAGCAGCTGTCACCTGGTCGCGAATGTGGTGCCACAGGTCGCCCACTGTGGCTATGCATTCCACATCACACAGGCGTGCAGCCATCGCCTTCTCCAGCTCAGTACGTTTCGCCACAGTACCGAGGGAGAGAAGGTTAAATTTGCGCCGATTCACGGCGGGAGTGCAATACATAGATTTACGAAAATATATGTACAGTCTGGTGCGCACCAACTTGTGATCAGTGCCACACTCAGCTCCACGCAGTACACGTGTCATATGCACTTCACGCATAACGCGCTGACGTACGATGACATAGTCGAGCAGGTGAGCGTGACCACTCCGTGGGTGCGTCCAAGTTGCTATATCACTCGCACTCAGTGCAAACCGAGTGTTCGTGATGGTCAGGCCGTGAGTGGCACATAGTGAGAGCAACCTGTCACCGTTCGCATTCGCTGAACCAATGCCATGCGAACCGATGACATCTGTCCACACCCATGTCTCACGCCCAACGCGCGCGTTGAAATCACCCAGCAGAAATAGTCGGTCGCTCCTCGGCACAGAATGTATCACGGAGGACAGCTGAGTGTAGAATTGATCACGCGTGTCATCAGAATAACACATGGTCGGACCGTACGTGCTTATAAAAGTGGCTAAGTTACCTCTCCCGAGTCGTAGACGAACAGTCATCAGTCGCGCGCTGATGCCCGTTGGTTCACCCACCAGCTGGCAATGGAGGCGATCGCATATTGCAAATCCGACCCCGTGGTGCTGAGCAGGCATTGCCCACCCAGTAGAATGTGTAGCCAGCACCTGCTTCATGTAACTTACCTTTCTCAGCGAGCCGAGTTTCACTGAGCGCCGCAATATCGATGTGGCAGCGCGCCAGTTCCATCGCGACCAGTGCAGTGCGTCACTCCGGGCGCTCGCTGGAGTTCCGGTCCAGTAGTGTGCGCACGTTCCAGTACCCGATGCTGAGTGCTTTGCACGCAGGCATACGATTGCATTAGTGGGCAATCGCACGCGAGATGGTTGTTGTGCTTCGGAGGTTTGCTTGAGGGACTGCACCCGGAGCCTTTGGCGCAATAGCCTGACCCACAAGGCAGTGGATTGTTTGGTTTGCTTGAGGGACTCCATCCGGAGCCTTTGGCGCAATAGCCTGAACCACAAGGCAGCGGATTGTTTAGAGGTTTGCTTGAGGGACTCCGCCCGAAGCCTTTGGTTCAATTGCCTCACCCACAAGGCAGTGCGGAGCAGATCCAGCTCGGGAATGTGATTGCATAGACAGATTGGGATCTGCTTGACGGCCGTCAAACGCCGTCTTTGAGGCACTCATCATCATCATCATTACACGTTAGCTGGAGGTAGAAAACACCTCAGCTATTGTGCCGCAATACAAAAGAAAAGGAAAAGAGTGGCAAACAGTGGCACGCCCGCTGAGTCCCCAGTAACGGATGGACATCGTTCCGGAGAGCTAACAGCTGGCTGCCGTAAAAGAGAATCTTATTATGCCTAACAGGAGAGATCGTGATTGGAGGAGGATAATAAACAGGAGGGGGATGGACAAAGGAAATCACAACACAAACGCCATTGGTGCCGGCTCCGAGCCATGTCAGCAAGTGTGTCCAACCAAACGTGTTCACCGTCCTTAGGACCCCCCCCCAGCCAGGCAGTCGGGATGCACCAACCGACGCCAACTTCGAAGTGAGGGTTTTCATTTCTCTCGACCAAGTCATCACTTGGCCTCCCCTCCTCCTCTTCCAACCGCACCCACAACGCGCAAACAATGTACGTCGCGGGAGTCGATGTGCTGGCATGCGCAACACGTGGCCCAGTCATCGGAGCCTGGTGCGTGATATAATGGTGCTGAGCGGTTCACTCGCTCTTCCTGCACTAAATACGCGACGCCGAACACGCTCATTGCTCAGGTGGTGTTCCCACCAGACATGAGCTAAGCTGCGAAGGCAGCGATGATCTAATGTGACGAGTCTCTTCATGTCTGTCGACCTGATAGGCCAGGTTTCACAACCATATAGGAGAGTTGAACGGACGGCTGCGTTGTAAACTCTGCCCTTCAGGGCGAGAGTAATGTCGCGTCTGCGCCACAGGTGGCGGAGATTGGCAAAAGCACCTCGAGCTTTTGCTACGCGGTTCGTAACCTCATCTTCAATCCCACGCGTGCTAATATAGCTGCCCAGGTACTTGAATTCCTGAACGACTTCTAGCAGATCACCACCAAGCGTTAGCGCAGGGTTGGGTCCCTGCCAATCTTGGAGAAGTACTTTGCATTTCGATGGAGCAAAGCATAGCCCAAAACGATTGACAGGCAGTACTAATCGGTCCAGTGCTCTTTGGCATGTTTGGGGGCTGTCACAGATTAGGGCAATATCGTCCGCATACTCCAAGTCAAGAAGTCGCTCACCAGGAAGTAGCTCCACACCTTCTAGGTCGTGTCCAGCGAACGTTGTTTCCATGACTTCATCAATAGCGAAGTTAAAGAGGAAAGGTGACAGCGGGCATCCTTGTCTCACACCGCTGGTGATACTGAAGGGTGACGAGAGTTTGCCATAAACCCTCACCCTGCCCGAACTATGCGCGTACAGCGTTTTGATAATGTTTACATATTTATCAGGCACACCTTTCCTCAGCAGACAGTTCCAAAGGGCACATCGATCAACTGAGTCGAAGGCACCTTTAATGTCAAGAAACACGACAACGGTGGGTCGCCAATAAACATGGCGGTGCTCCAACACTTGACGCAACGTGAAGATGTGGTCGATGCAGCCCCGACCTCGACGAAATCCGGCTTGCTTTTCACGAATCTGGCTTTCATGAGTGCCAGTCAGTCTGTGGAGAATGACAGAGGCAAGCAATTTAGAGGCAATCGAAGTCAGACTGATCCCTCTATGATTGCCGCATTCCAAACGGAAGTTTCCCTTGAAAATTGGGACAATGACGGAGCGGTTCCAGTCTGTCGGGACTGTCTCCTGCTCCCAAACTTTTACTATCAACTCGTGTAGATCATCTACTAGAGCAGACCCCCCGAATTTGAAGAGGGCTAGGGGAATTTTATCTGCCCCTGCGGCCTTATGCAATTTCAACAGCCTGATCTCACGTTCGACTTCTGCGCGTGAGGGCGGATCCGAGGAGACGGCCCAAGGAGTAGGGCGTTTAATGCCTGAAAAAGAAAGCGATAACTCAGGTTGGTTAAATTGCCTTGCAAAGTGTTCAGCCCAACGCTCCAAGCGTTTTGACAAGCTGTGGATCGGCTGCCCACTCTCGTCACGTATGGTATCGCTAACACCAGGTCTCCTGCTGCCTGTTTCCCGTATCAGACGGAATAACTTACGATGATTACCCACGGCAGCGGCTGTTTCCATCTCAGAGGCACGATGAGACCACCAGGTTTCGCGGTCCTTCTTAAGGCTAGCACGCAGTTTTGCCCTGAGATTTTTACCAGCCTCATTGTATTCGCTTCCAGCCGGAATACGTCGGCGAGCATCCATAAGTTCCAGAGACTGTGTAGAGACCCAATGTCCGGTTTGGCAATTTGCTTTGCCACATGAACACATGCCTGCTAACAGTAACGTTTGACGAATATGCGACCAGTGATCTTCAACGGTGTTTAGTGGGCGCTTACTCAGCCCAGATGTCAGCGCACTTTGGTACACATTCAGAACATCTGGCTTCACCATCTGGCTGGTGTCAATCCGTTCACATCGACGTTGCGGACGTCCACCGAAACGCACCAGGAGGTCGGCACAGACAAGTGCGTGGTCAGAGTCCACGCTCGTGCTCCAAATCGAGCGACAATTTTGGACACAGCCTCTCCAGCGGTAACTGATCGCGATATGATCAATTTGCGTCCATGGTTGGCCTGAGGCTGATGGCCACCAAGTCACGCTTCTACGGGTGCTGTGTCGAAAGTTATTGCTCGCGAGAAAGAGGCGAGCATCTTCACACAGATGTAGCAATCGCTCACCATTGTCATTACGGGAGCCTACACCATGTTGGCCGCCCAGATGAAGCTCATCAGAGGACAATTTTCCGACTTGGGCGTTTAGATCGCCAGCCAACACCACAGTATCCGTGCTTCTTCTGTAACGAAGTGGCTCGTGAAGTTGCTGATAGAAATCATCTTTTACCGAATCAGTGCTACAGTTTGTAGGGGGCGTAAGCCGCAATGACAAACAGGCACCGTTTGTCCCCGCGCGACACCGTAGCATGAAACGAACCTGCTAATCTAACGGCGCACATCCTACTGTTTACTGGGATCCAATCAATCAGGGAAGCTTCAGCCCGGGGACTCAAAACAATGCCGACGCCAGCTTGACCGGCATTTGAAGCTGCATCATCACCAGACAGGCGAAATGAGAATGTGCCTCTAGTGTCGCATGTGGGGGATCTCAGGGTAAGCACGGAGCTCGAACCTTGCAAGCGGGTTTCTGATAAACAGCAAATATCGATCGATAGGGTCTCTAGTGTGCGGGCAAGGGCTGCCTGTTGGCCAATCTGCAGCAAAGTGCGCACGTTGAGGCATGCCAGTCTTAGCGAGACACGAGGACACCAAAGAGAAACGGATGAACTGACGTTGTCCGCTTGCTTGAGCATGGACTTGTCAACTGGATTGGAGCGAGGCCCTGGGATTGTGTGTGACTTGAAATTAGAAGACAAGAGACTACTGAAGTAAGCTGGGGGAGGGCCAAGAATTGGGGGATTGAAAATGGGGGGATATAAGTAAAGTTGGAGCGGGACGATAAGGATGAAGAAGCGCAAGAAGGGGTATAAGAAGACGGGAAGGCCTGAGCAGTAGCATCCATACCCCTATCCACCCTGCTCGATGCAGCAGATAGGGCGCCGTTGATTATCCTCTGCGACGGCCAGAGCATCAAGAAATTGTTGTAGGAAAGTTTCATTGTATTGCGTGGGCAGAATACTGTCAGGTTGCCCAGGCCTAGACAGGTTATAAATAATGTGTCAGCTGTACGCCGTAACGGCGCTTCGCTGCTGCGCAACCACCGCCAGTCGCGCGCGGGCTGAGTATACCGCGAGGACGCCCACCCCTACGCGGATTCGAACCGGTGACCTTATGGTTGTAAAGCAAGCGTGCAGACCACTCGGCCACCGGCCGACCTTTGAGGCACTGGAAAGGTTTATATGTTTTGCGATCGTAATAGGATACAGCTGCGACCACGGCCAGACGCAGGTGGGTTTTGGCAGGTTTGCACTAATTTGACCAGGGGCTGCCTGCCTTAAGGCGGGCAGTAGCAAACCATTGAACACCAGGAGGTGCCCTCCCACTGTCAGACACAATGCGTGGCCCTCGTGCTTTACCCCAATCGAGCTGTGAGCTTATAACCCGTAGACCTGTTGTCTTACATGACTAGGTTTTACGGGAAGAGGGCCATCGACCAATTCCTAACTTCCGAAGAGGATGGACTAAGATACTGACAGGGCGCCCACACCTGACAGGATGACGACTCGGGTCCTCAGCGAAAGCCTTCGATTAAATGAACACCCGAAAGGCAGCAGGTCTAGCACATGGTTAGTTCATTTACTCATGCAGATTGATGTCCTGGAGGTTAGCAGGGAGGATGGCGTAACCCAACTCCCACTCAGTGGTCGCCACGGGGAGACGTCCAGGACATGAGGCCACTGCACAACTGTAGCAGCATTGGATAGACCATCTGCCAGGATGTAACCACCACCAGCCTCAGAGCGCCATATATATATATATATATACATATATATATATATATATATATATATATATATATATATATATATCCCATGCAGAGGCCGATGTTGAATTCATGACGCTTCTTCACCGTAGCTGGGCTAAAGCAACTTACACTTATACTAGGTCTTTTTAAGCCAGATAAGTTTCATTCCACTTTATTTGCTTTGTTTTGCCTACCTGAATAATCTATTAACTGGCCACGTTGCTTACGCTAATTGTGGTTATTTGGTTAACTTTATTGTTTTTGTAGTATTTTTTGGGTAACTTGTGGACATTTTGTACTTATCGCGGATTCGTTGATAACTACCTTAATTCATATGATAATTTATCGAAGAGTTATGTCGGTGTAGCTGTATTCTTTAATAGACATTTTATTTGATAATGTCATTTTAAGTGATTGGCTGTTGTTTGACATCCCCGGTGTGGCTGCGCTTGATATACATGCTGACAAGTGCCTACCTGTCTATTACCCACTACCTCGTTCATACTGGCTCCAAGAGACAGTTGGTCGTTGCTGGGACGGACGGGGGTGCACGGTCCTTGTGGCCGTGTTAGGCTCGAAGAGTGGTTTCATTCACTCAGTGTGGAGCGGACTACGGTCCAGCCACCGTCTTGTGTGCGCTTGATTCCCAAATACAGTGTGCTTGTGTCTGCCTGTGAAGCAGTGTGGGCCGGTTCCGTTGATGAGACGTGGCTCCCATCCACATGCATCCCAGTCTAATTCCTTCGGGTTTACACTGGATATGGGGTGTGTGGTTGGAGCTGTGGGTGGTGCATCGCAAGCCACCTATGGTCCCTCTGTAGACGTAGGCGTCCTGTGGCTGGCCACAGTGACAGGCAAATCCGAAACCGGATGTCGCCAACCATATATATATATATGGCCTCAGTGACAGGCAAATCCAGAACCGGATGCCACCAAGCATATATATAGAAGGGTTGGAAAAATGGAAGTTGGTGTGAGAACTCCGAAATGGAGGGCGACAAAGATGGCTTATATGTATTCACATGAGAGATGGGATATCGAGTCTGTAATAATAATTGACCCATAAACGAGGTCTGTGCTTCGACGGGAACCTGATTGCAGAGCAGCAAGCTGACAAAATCGGAAACTTGTCCTTCTGAGTCAACCTACACACAATGGGGATCTAGGGAACTATAGAATCTGGCAAGACGGGCCTGCTCAGTATCACTATATGGGTATTAAATTTCATGGATATATGATACGCAATTAAAGGTTTGATGGGGCGACGGGAATGAAACAAGAATAGATGTCATAGAATATTACCACGGGAAACATGTTACGGGAGGAAAACGCTATCAGCCCCCCGAGTGATGGTGAGCATCACGGTTAATACAGTGACAAACGAGTCTCAAAAATGCGTTGGTGCATGAGGCTTCGCACAGCGTTTTGAATACGGCGACACAGCACAGCTGCACGGATATAATAAAGCGAAAGTACAGTCGCATAAATGGCCGAGGAGGTTGTGTTTTGAAGTCTTACCTTAGAAAATGATGGAAAAGTGAGATAGGCCTTTGTACGGAACTGGTCGAACAAAAATGGATGGAAGTCATCTTGACTGTAAAGGAAGAGTGAGATAAAAACAAGTACGCACGAGAAGAGCACTCATAGTTCTGAAATGACACATGTCCTGTGTGTAATGGAAAGGCCGCCAATGTGTGAAACAGATTACATTTATACATTTTACACGTTGGCTAGAGGTGGAGAACACCTCAGCTATTGTGCTGCAATACATAAAATAAGACAAAAAGCAAGCCGCAATACATAACAAAAGAAAAAACTGAAACAGGTTTCAGTATGAACTTTACTCGGACCGTGTAAACGACGAGTATGTGCAATGAATGGAAGTAAAAGCAGTGAAATAATATCTGGGAATAGGCTTAGAACCGGCTGGGAGTTCATGATTTCAAAAAGGTTTTTGTAGGTTTCTATTTTGAAAGAATACATCGCAAAATACCACGTGATACTGCAAATGCGAAATAGAAGTCAGAGCTCTTTAACAAACGAGTTCTGTGGTTTTTATCGTGCAGTTGTTTTCCTAGAGCGCAGAGGTAATTCAATGGACCGTGGGGATATACTACAATGGTAAGATATTCTACATTAACAGCCGGATACAAGCGGTCCCCAAGTATCCGATGTAAAATATGATGAAGTCTTTAGCCCATATGCATGACGCAGAAATTTTCGAAAGTAACCTGCGTTAGAGCAATTGAACTACTGAGTACTGCTAAAAGATCAACTGGCGTTTACTGATCAACCAAAGTGAGACGGAAGAGAGTAGTGTGCTGTGATTGGCTTCCATTAATATTACCAGAATAGCGACCTACAGCAGAATTAGCAACAGTGAGCAAACGTACGACGGACCAGCGAAGGTAGGTTTTGCCCCATATGAAGTCAAAATGTACAAGAGATTAAAGGAGATTTGTAATTTAACAGCATGGTTTGTAACGTGCGATTCAAGACAACGACGTGTCGTAAACGGGGTCATCATGACTTGTATCGCATCGATGGAAATAATGAACAAAGTGGCAGCAAAAACAAGTACAAAAACAGAGCAGAAAAGCTGATTCGAACACAGCCTGGGAGCAGCAAAAGTATGAAACTAAAGGATCAGAAGATAGAACTATGAAAATATATACAACAGTGCGTCTGACTGATCGACGTCACTGCATTACATAACGTTGTTAAACGCCCACTTGGTCGATTATTTGAACCCAAACTATAAGAGCAAAAGGTATCAGCACGATCATGACATGAGGACAGCATTTTCACGCTCCCATAGCACGAAAAATCAGTGCCTTCAAGTCTGGAGTGTGCAGGTGCATTTCCTGAAAACAACAAAAGCTGTCGTAGGTGAGCATGCAGAGGTGACGCAATTAGCGTAAGAAGTACTGGTTCAACAAGCGATCCAGTGAATTGCCTAAGCTTCTGCTGCCGGATACGAATTTGGGAACGGCAGAATTGCTTATGTAACGGTAATAAGTGAAAGTAACGAGCGAGAAGATAAATCCGTGTTGCTCCATCGTAGGTGGATCGGACACATGCGCGGAATCACCTCGCTGATTTCTGCGCGGTGGCGGCATATTGCAGCTGCACTACATCTTATCCGGGTGTGATACGCTTCCTATACCCGGTCCGCAAAGTGGGCGCCAAGGAACCTCTTAAATTCCGACATCGATTTCGCCTCGACCAACGTTTCCGGCAACTTGTTCCAACATTTAACCACTCGACGAATAGAGGATGAGCGATGCGTTTTAAATCCGGTACCACTAGTTTGTACCGGTCCGCGTGTGCTGCTTGGTGTGCGAACATGCAGCAGCGGCCTCAACATAGGGAAGTGGCCAAGGTGCAGTATCCGGTGTGGCATAATGAAATCAACTTGAAGCCGACGATATAACAGGATATAAAGTCCTGCACTCCTACATCAGTCCTCGCACGACATACCCCGTAAACTGGGGATGAACCGGGTAGCTACATGTTGAACCCGTTCCAGCTCTGCACCTCAATTGTTGTGATCGGACAATAGGCAGGTGGGCCGTACTCAAGTATCGGTCTTATCATGGAAGAGAACAGACGAGTGGCAACCTCCTCAGACCAAGTGCAGAAGCTGCGCCTAAGTGCCCAAAGTACGCGTAGTCCGTTTGCGTACAGTCTGTTCGTGCTGTCGACAGACTTCACATCACAGCGTGAGAGTACGCCTAGATCCTTAACGGAACTGGTGGGACGCAACAGGCGGCCGGCAAGGGTGTACGCACGCCCATTACCACACCTCCAATAGCTTTTAAACGAGGACTTGGCCGGGTTGACCGGTAGGTCAATTTCTGCAGACCACCGGGATAGGCGGTCGAGGTCCTGTAGAAGGACGTCACAATCGCTGGGAGAATCGATAATCCTCCAAATCTTCAGATCGTCTGCAAATAATGCGCACGGCGATCGAGGAACTTGAGATACTTCGTTGATGTAGACCAGGAACGAAATGCGCCCCAGTCCTGTGCCTTGGAGTACGCCGCTAGTGGACGGGTATCATTCCGTTAGGTGGTCATCTAACTGCACCCACCATCTTAACCCAATAAGGAAGTCACTGATCCACTGGTGCAGTGCGGCGCCAACACCCCACATCCTCAGTTTGTGGAGCAGAACCTCATGGTTCACTTTATCAAAAGCTTTACTGAAATCAATGTAGATAACATCCACTGACTTCCCCCCAGTTCAATACTTGCAACCATTTCTGCCGCGTCAATAGCAGGTGTGTGATGCACGAGCAGCCGTTCATGAAGTCGTGCTGTGCTAGCGTTAGGAGATCCTCCGACTCCAGCAGTTGGAGAAAACCCTTTATCACAATCTTCTTGAGCATCCTCGCCAAAATAGAGGTGAGACACATCGGCCGGTAATTGTCCACATTGCATGGATCACCGCTTTTTGGAATCGGCTTCAACACAGAGCATTTCCAATCGCTCGGCAATAAACCTTCGGACAGCGATTAGTTAAAGAGATCCATCATGGCAGGCGAGATGATGACCGATGAGGAGTTTAAAATTAGCTGGTGAAGTCCATCGGGTCCGGCAGGTTTCATGCCGTCAAGACTGGTAAGTAGACTGCGGACACCTTCTATACCGCAATCCAGTTCCGTAGGAGCTTCACACGTCAAGTTCGGCATACGCGCTTGCTGGAGGTCAGAGGCTGTCCGTCAGTGCCCTCTAACACAGCTAGGTCACTTGCGGGCCTCAGGTGCTGCTTCATGTAAGCAAAAACATGTTTGGGGGTCGTCTTCTCTGAGGTTGCAAGCTCCTCTTCGAACTGCCGGCGCTTTCGTGCTTGTGCGTTGTTGCATAGATTCCGCTGCCTTTTGTACGCCCCATAATCGTCCAAAGAGCCAGATACGAGGAATTTATTCCACAATACGCGTCGCCGTCGAGCCAATTGAGCATACTTTCTGTCGAAGCAATGTGGTTTCACTGGTCTAGGTTTCTGATACTTGAGAGGTAGGCAACGAGCGCACAACGATTGCACACCCTCTTTTATTACAGACCAACAAGCTTCAACAGATGAATGCTGCGGAAGCAACCAGTTCATTTCACTGGCGGCTCGACTGAGACCATCGAAGTCGGTCTTCCAGTAATTGTACGACGGCTCCGGCGGACGCGAGTAGGGCAGCAGCAGCTATAGGCTGGCTAACGCCATCGAGTGGTGGCTAGCTGCCAGAGGCTCAAGAACATGAATTTAATGTACACGTTGCTCGCAAATGGTTAGTAATAGGTCCAGGCACGATGAAGCGGAATGCGGTGTAACGCGCGTCAATTATCGGACATGTTTGCAGCCCGGTTTCAAATAGCATCTCTGCAAATTGCGCCTCGACTTCAGTGCCCGGGGAGAAGCTGAACCTCCGGCCACCGTATTCGAGGGAAATTAAGATCACGCATTAGCAGGAAACGGGGCCGACTCATGTAGATTCTGACATGTGGCAACCAATTCAGGCATCGACTTCGCGGTCTTCGATAAGACGCACTCACAAGCAGTTCACCTTGTCTCAGGCTGAGCGAGCACCATTACTGTTCACACAACCATCTTCGCTACGGTATGTGTGTATCAGTCACCTGCACAGTGAGGACCAGGTATATAACGACAAGCCGCCTCGATTTGTTTGATAGTCTGTCACACCGGAAACAGGTAGCCACTGATCTGGACTTCCTTGGTGGTGACCTCAGGATTTAACCAGGTTTCGGCCAGTCCTAGTACCTCCAGACGACGAGGCGACGAAGTAATATACGTCGTCACGTTTGTTCAAAACTACAAACATTTGTGAAGGCTACACGCAGGCCGCGGTAGGAACTGACGGACGCATACGAAGCGTCATCGACCTGTTGATCCGAGTTCGGCGGACCCGGGGAACTACCCGAAAATTTACAATGTGGAGATTGGTTTCTCTACTATCAGCCCACCGGACTTCAGTTTCTCTCTGTTCGACGGATCCAAATCGGGACAAATATGGATCTTTAGACCTTTTAGCCTACGCAGGCGGGATAGTAGCAGCCTCGGACTCGTTTCATCAACAGACGTGACTCGAAGAGGCCGGGACTTCCCCTCCTCCCTCTTTCCAAGACGAGTGATTTGCTTCACCCGCAACTCCTGTTCATTCACGTCGAGAAGCCTATCAATTAGGCTCAGCAGAAATTCTACGTCGTGGCCATAACGAGCATGAAGACTAACATCCGTTGGCTCAGGCGCGTGAAATATCATAGGTTACAACGCCGCTGATTGCTAGCAGTTGTCCTCTCCTTTTAGCTTCCCTGCATTCTCCATTGGCCTTTATCGCCTGTGCTACCGCACAGCGGTATGTTAGTGTCCGTAGGGCGCAACACAGTCACGACAGCTGAGGCTCCAGCAACGGGTGGACATCGCTCTGGAGAGCCTGCAGCCGGTGGGCTCGTTCGAACATAGGGGTGGCTGGGTTACCGCTTGTTTGGATGAACCCATGGAGCTCTTCCCCATGGAACATTTCACCTGCCTTGTAGGATCGCGCGGTTTCTCAGCTGTTAGTGGCTACACAGTGGCCTGACATTTCTTGTACAATATTCGGACAAAATAATGCTGAATTTTGCGCAGTAGTTTAAAAAGACAAACCAATACATGAAATGTAGAAATTCACATGACGCATTAAGCAGGTAACAGCATTTGCTCTATGCCCAACAATTTTGGGATACTTTCAAGCACAGGTGATCGAAGGCAAGCAATATTATAATGCCTGCAACACTTAAAGCATGTCAATAAATCGCATCGTGGCATTGCCCCTGAGTTATCGTTATTCCAGAGAGCAGATTAGAACTGGGAAAATGCGTGAACGGTCTCAAGATTTGCAGAAGCTACTTCGGTGAATGGATTAGCACCGGTGATACCAAAAGAGATGGGAGAAAGAAGGAAAATGGAGCAAATCTTCCATGGCCAAGCAACTTAGGTACTTTAAATGACAGTACCTTAAGCTTTGAAACTATGACATGCGGGCCAAAAACTGACAACGTTCTGCACCAAGCCAAAGTGGTAATAAGCCGGGTCAGACAGAGACATAGTTGAAGTATTCGTACATCTTAAAGCCGTCAGCATGTCAAGCAACAAAGGTGTAGAGTGGATAACGTAACTGGACTGGAACGACGCATGGTGAGAGATAAAAGTTAAAGAAACAAGATGGATATGACAAACTAATGCACCGAAGACGACTCCAACTAGAATTTTGCAACTTTCTTCCTCTATGTTCACGAATAAGTCTGAATGTATATTAGATGCAAAGGTCGAGTTAGTTGTTTTGGTAGAAATCAATTAGCGCTCCACCACAACAAATTAGTACAACCATTCGAATGAAAGTGCTACCAAAACAAAGTCAACCCCCAAATATGCAGCCGAGGGTTAATTCATGCAACGGCTTTAGGGATCAAAACCAACCGCTGTCCACGTCAGATAGTATATAAAGACCGGTAAGCTCGGGTAATCAACCGAACGACGTACGCAAATACGCTAAATTAGTCGAAAGCAGATAAGATTACTTAAAGTCATTAGATATAGAGCAAACACGTCTGCCTTGAGTGCGAATGAATGTAAACGATAGATTGCTAGATACGTAGAGTCATTTGTCGCCGAAATGCGTAATAACCTCATGCAAACACGGTTGGCACTGAAGGAGGAATGGAATGCAAGCTAAAGATTATTGCCCAGGATAAGAAATAGCAAATGCGAAGAGGGGTTGCAAAGAAGAGATGCTTAACGTCATGAGATCCCGAAGATGACAAGGTCGAAATCACTCCAGTTCGATGTTAGATAAGATACCAAATGTTGAACATATTTTACTGTGCACCCAAAGCCAGTCAAATTTGCATCAACACGTATACATCGAAAGTATTAAGATCGATGGAAGCGAACGTTGCCAAGCAGTGTATGTTGCAAGATCACACGAGAAGAGAGGAATCGGTTTTAGTAGAGTTCACTTACGGTGGGGAGTTCGGATAGGATAATAATTCGACTTGTTCGGAAGTGCGTGAGCACAATATCTTAAAGTGTCCGCAAACATCAGCGATAAGTTGTTTGGGGACAAAGAGCCAAGTAGAACGGCATAATCGACCAAGCGTACGCAAGGCAGAGAAAAATCGTTGGTGCCAGCCTGAGAGATGTACAGGAATTTGTTTGACGAAATGCCTGTACAATGCCCACATCTGTGACGGCTCCCAGACGTGCCAAGCTGCACTGGACAGATTAGCGTTGGCTGTCAGCCAGTTCGGGCTTTGCTTTGCACCCTCAAAGTGCAAAGCGTTCTTCCAAGATTGGCAGGGATCGCCTCCTACGCTGACCCTTGGTGGGGATAAGCTAGAAGTCGTTCAGAAATTCAACTGCCTGAGAAGTTATATCAGTGCCCTTGGGATCAAAGACAGGATCCCGAACCGCATAGCAAAAGCTCGAAGTGCTTTTGCTAGTCTTTGTCACCTATGGCGGTGGCGCGACATCACTCTCGCCCTGAAGAGTAGAGTATACAATGCAGCGGTACGTTCGACCTTACTGTACGGTTGTGAAACCTGGACCCTTTGATCAGTCGACATAAAGAGGCTAGTTAGGTTCGATCATCGGTGTCTTCGCAGTTTAGCTCACATCTGGTGAGAACACCGCATGAGCAACGAGCGTGTTCGACGCTTTGTTTATGGCACAGGAAAAGGAAATGAACCGCTCAGCATCGTCATTTCACGCGCCAGGCTCCGATGGCTCGGCCACGTGTTACGCATGCCAGCCCACCGACTCCCGCGACGGGCGTTGTTTGCTTGCCGGGGTGTGGATGGAAGAAGAGGAGGGGTGGCCAAGCGATGACTTGGTCGAGAGGAATGAAGGCCCTCACTTCGGAGATGGCCTCGGTCGGGGCTTCACGGCTCCCTGGTTGGGGTCCAAAAGACGATGAACACATTTGGCTAGATACACTTGTCTAGGAGCGTGTGTTCCTGTTCCTGTTGTGAGTTTCTTTGTCCCTCCCCATCCCTTTTAGCCTCCCCTCCAACCACGATCTCAGTTCGTAGCATAATAAAGTATTACATCACAATTTTTCTTGTTGCCTAATAGCCGGCTGCTAGCTTTCCGGAACGAGGCCCGTCCGTTGCTGGTAGCTCAGCTGGCATGCAACTGTTGTTTCTTTTTTCTTTTATGTATTGCGGCACAGCAGCTGAGGTGTTTTTACACCTCTAGCTAACGTGTGTAATGATGATGATGAGAGATGTGTAGAGTTGCCAGTCTACCTAATGAAAGTAGTGGTAGATGCGATCCATGAACACACTCCGTCGGTGAGAACCAGTTTGCGCTGTTTTGGCTCAGCCACTCTGAGTCAAGATAGAACGAGTACCATGGCAAATAGGTGCCCAAAAACTGATGGCACCCGATGCTCCTCATCGGCTTGCAAAGAATAAGCGAGAGAGAACTGAAAATGCAGCATGGTTTTCGAACGCGTCAAATATGAGACCACCAGACAAACAACCAAGGAATGCGCCAGACTCTTCACGTGACAGGGCCTCTATGTTTGGTGAGACAGCTGGGACGGATAGGTCAAGGTTGGGGTACGGTGTATTAAATAAAAGTTACGCGGCTAAACGTTTGATTGAAAAAAAGCTTGGAAAGTGCTGCAGTAAACAGAGCAAGCCGCTTTATTTATATAGAAGTATAACTGCTTGCTTAGCGCAACAACCACCTTGCACGCAACCAATTGCATGAGAGCAAGTAGCTAGGCAGATAATAAAACAGCAGAGTTGGATTCAGTCACCAGAACGTTGATCTGCTGCTCAGTAGCTTAGAAGCATAAAATAAATTGAAATGAGTTCAGAGAATCAGGCATCTAGAAGATAATTATGCAGATTCAAAAAGATCCGCTTACCACACTGGGTTAAGCATCAGAGCAAGCACGCCAATGCCATCAGAAATACCCTTGCAAACTAGATACGACAATGTGTGGAAATACAAACCGCTATGATTAACTGGGATCTGAGGCGAGATCACATTTCACTTGGGTTGGTCAACAATGACTCGTGTGTTAACGTAGATAGAATTCAGTTCCATTGACTCACATCATATAAGAGGGATAAGGCAAAGCACTGTTTCCAATGACATTGTGAACCATAAATCCAAACACAGAACGACTATTCCAAAGCAAAACATTGACCAGGGAAATAACTCAAACCAGCAGGCCTTGAAACGTGGCATAAATGAGCAGAATTAACGGCAAACGAACTGAATGCGGGAGCTTTATACCTCATCTTAGTAACCCGGAGACAACACAGGAGCACACACTAATTAACAAAAACTTTAACCAAGCATAGTAGTTGAAAAATGAACGCATCTAGGCTTATATGTGAGCCTGTACCAACCACGCGCTCGTCGGCACAAAGTCCAGGGCTGAATTGTGGAGAGGTATGGAAAAGCACAAGATTTAAAGCACAAATAAAGAAATGTAAGAATGAAGTTCGGAAACAGACTCATTTAGAATTTTGCGTGTGGATACAAACATGAAGTACGATGGCTCCACGACAGGAAAATTAAATGTAATACTTCTCGTGATGCCTAACAAATCAGGTCTACAAAAAGGTGACGATATATGAAAAAGCCGCACAAGCGAAGAGTAGGGGCTAGAATGTGTGAAGGCCACAAAAGGTGGTAGAGTACAGATGGCAAAACGTGCGAAACAGAAAACAAGCATTGAGCGAAGCGATGATAAAGGAAACAATCGTGAACCGTACATACGTGAGTAGCTCCTCATCCTGAGATTGGTGTTTTTTCCCAAAGACGTAGCCATATGCGGGGGACGCGGTGTCATGCCCATCCATATGGTATGCAAACAGGAGTAAATTTCTTAAGGCTGCAGAAAAACTGTCAGCAAACAACTGTTCCAACGCTTGATTGGGTTCATCGTGATCCGCAGAACTTTGGTTCATTGCTTTGGTAGAGGAAACGGAGGACTGGACTGCTTGGTGTGCTAATCGGCAACAATGATCGATGGAAGCCTGGCCAAAGTCTGGTAAAGACAAAAGTAGATGATGACGGTAGATTGACGAATAGGGGAAAGAATACTAATAGAATAAGAATGACGAATGTAGGTTTATCACCAAAAGCCTGAAGTTAAAAAAAAACTATTTTATGCGGGGCATGAGTGATAGGATACATTTTGTGGTGGTTGCCGTAAACAACTGCAAATGTAATAGTGTTAAACAGAGAAGCCAAAGCAGTCACTAATGAATCACGATCACATTACATCAAGGGCTGTGAAAAATCATATGAGCCAGGCGTGTTGCTGAGTTCCGGCAATGACAGTTTGTGTCGGATCATGCCGGTGTTGGGACTTGCAGCGCCAAAGTCCCAGGTGGACTGCGGTGACCCAACAAGCAATTTTGATACATCGCGAATGCTAAACGACTCTTCAAAGTGTTCCATTCAGCGTGATTGATAGTGAATCGGCTGTTCATCTTATTCAACCACTGGTTCACTCACAGGAACCTGTGCATCGAATAAGCCGGGACAGTACTCGCGTGGTTCTGATGGTGCTGGCCTCCTCTATCTCACATACTCTCACCATCCACCAGCGCTAAACGATATTCCAGTGTTCCGGGTGCTTTGAAACTGACATCCAGGCATAAGGTGTGGTAATTAGAGAACATGGTCAAAGAAAACTATGTACCAGATGAATGGATTTCTGTTAGATGACCATGGCTGGCAGGTAACCGCCGCCCAACTTTTAGCATGAATTCGCCAGATTCACCACATCCGCTGTTGTATCATAATACAACTCACTTAGATGGTCGTAAAGGTTCGCCAAAGTAAATTCGCGACTCCAGTCGAAATAAAGCAGGGAATAACGAAAAACGGTTGCATAAATGCTTCGTGAACTTAGGTAGAGGAGAGAAAAAACGCGATATTCTCTAAGAATGCAAGATATACCTCAATGAAGGCTGGAATGCTCACTCCATCGGCTCGGGTTCAATGCCAACTTTCCGTGGCTAGTGACAGTGACCCTCCCATGTCATAGTTGGTCTGCGGGCCGACATCGTCGGATGCGGCCAACCCAATGACGGTTACGCCGCTACGGAAGAGGGCTATATACTATAGAAACCTGTTATTACCTCAGGTTAGTTGCAAATGCTAGGTCTAAAAATGGAAACAGCGCAGAACGATCACTTAGTCTATAAGTAAAATATATGATTAAAGGGGAAAATAGATGTTAACATTCTATTCAGTGAAGAAATTTTTTTTCAACAATTCTCACCAGGCTAATACATATAAAAACGGGGTAAAACAATGCAACAGGCAAAGAAACCTAGGTCATGGTTAGTCGAAGAGAAATGTCTTTGCTGAATCGAAAGCTTACATCCCTATGGGCATATTCCACGAGGAAAAACTGGAGTCAAGCCAGAAGGTAGAGACTGTACACTTACTGAATTCCGAGGCCAATAATTTGTGGACGGAGCGTTGAGCTTGACTAGAATTCGATAAAATCGAAGACCCTTTGAAGTCGCTCAGAATAGTAAGTATATATTTTCTGATGTTTTCCAGGGACTTTATATCGTGAATTCCCTGGAGACATTGCGGTAACTGACGCACCGTTTCAATGGGATATTTTTCGTGTGCAACATATCGTACATCCTGGTTAGTATCAGTTCGTGGTCGAAGCAGATGTAGTATCACATATGTGTGGTCAGTGAAGATCATGTTTCCCTGAAGGAACATTAACAGGAATGATCAGATACAGAAAACCAATTAATCATATAGAAACGAAAATGGAGAACGAAATGGATTAGAGAAGATGCAATGGGGTGTGAATTACCACTGTAAACAGGACAGGTTGTAAAATGAATTCGGATTTTCGACGTGCTTAGATTATGCAATTCCCATAGAATTTGGGTGATGCAAAACTGAAATCCAAAACATTACGATATGTTAACGTACAGCGGTCTACTACGGTACACAGGATAAAGTTTCCAGCCAAGTAGGATTCTAGAGAATTCCGAGGGGAGCAACACAGCAAGAAATTGAAGTGGAGTTACTTGATCGTCTTTTAAAAGTGAGAAGCGACAATCCCAAAAGAACGCACTTATCGGCGTCTGGTAAATAGTGAGAAGACACTTCTCCCTACGCTGAAAAATGAAACAGCCTATCGCGGGATTAGGTCCGGAGTGAGTAAACTTATCCCCATGTTCGTCGGGGTGGTGATCGGGGATACAACATGAGATATGAAAAATATTTGGTGTTTGCGACAGCCACTGATGCTACTCTTCTTCTTTCCCTAGTTGTATCAGAGAACGTGGTGGGGTGTCAGGTTCCAAGCCGGCGTACATTCTGTTCAAATGTTACATAGGCCCCATGAAGATACGGCTAATAGGCGAAGCCAACCCGCTTTAAGGTTGCTTAACTATTCCATATGACCCGACCCTATTTCTTTACACCTTATGGGTTATGTAAAGCTCCAGCTCCAGCTCCATGAAATACAATGTTCCAAAGATTCCGTTCAAGTGATCTTGCATTGTGGAGTCAAAGTGGAGCTGTTTAACGTGTAAATCGACAAGCAATGCGAGAAGCTCGGTGTGCAAAGTGGAATTCAATATGGCCTACAAGTGTGCGTACACCACAGCGGTACAAAGAACAGAAGGACTCGTGACAAAAGTCAACAGAGTTTGAGACAAAGGTAAGGGAACCAACCTTATCGTACAGCTCCACGATAAGATGAAATGCGTTCACATCCACTCCAACGGTGATGTCGATAATTCGATCTGCGCCAAGTTGAACAACATTGGTTACTTTTCTGTTTTTAATATGTTTCCTTAACTAGTTGAACTATGGCTTATTTTACGACAGTTGTTACCTTCATTGAGAAACCGGAGGGCATCGTATTTTTGGCCCAATCAAACTCTGTAAAGTGAAGTCGAGCACCAGATTCCAACAAGAGAACAAATTTATCTTCGCCCCTATCGAAATGATTTCACAAAAATAAGCTGAAAATACTTGGTCAATTTCAGGAGATAAGTTTTGTTGTTAATATCGTAAACGTTATTCACCCTGGATCCAATTGCACTAGGAAGAATTCACGTGAAATGACCACAACTCACCGTTTAGCGACTTCTCCTACCATGTAGGTGGTGTCCAGGGTAGAAAATACCAGCTTCATGACTCGAACAAAAGCAGAGCAGAGATGACGGGCAGATCAGTTTCCAGACAAGTTTATTGCCAGAAAAGCAAGGCGAAAACGCGCAGACAGACAAGTTTGGCGGATACAGTGAATACTCTAAGAGTGTAAGCTTTGGCTCTAACTGACTACCTGCAGAAAGAAAACATATTTAGCGTTCACAAAGAGATCAGTAGATCAAACTCAAACAGAAGAGGAGGATCATTTGACAATAAGCATCAAGTCAACGACACAAAGATGATGAAGATCAAGGAAGTCTGGATGGGGTGCAACCAGCGGGTTTAAGTAAAGGTAAGACGTAAACGAAAAACCAGTGCTCCAGAACCCGACAGTGAAATGTTAAACTCAGTGACAGTCGTTGATCGCAAAGCACAGTGGCCTGGCGATAAAGGCGTCCGTCGGTAACCACGATATCCAGAGACCGGTTTAGGTTTGCTTTCATTGAAAAGTTACAGATTGGTGAGCGATCTTAAAAAGTATTAAAGACCATGAAAGTTCCTAGTGGCATACGGTGACTGATGCTTGCTAAATAGCCACAGTTAATCGCTAGCGGGTACATTATGTCAAGCTCAAGTAGGAGAAATGCCTTACGAAGCGTATAGTCCACAGTTAGAGAAAACATCACTTTATCATGGCGGAATGTAACACTGCAGAAGCTTTTAAAAGAAGCTTGGACAGAAATAAGCTACATCAGTTTCCGGAATAACTTTAAGATCAGTAGGTGCTGTAACTGGCGGCCCACGGTTCAGAAGTAATATCTAGTTAATCCTAATGTACTTTCTAGAGACTGTGTTGATTTACCTTTCCCCGTTTTCATAAGAACAATCACTCGGATGTCGAAGCCCTGCTTGCTTATTGGTCACGATAAGCTCGGCCTTTCCGTTGCATGTGAGAGGCCCGACATAATGGAATTTGCAGACGTGAATGAATTTTAAGTTGATGGCCTATGAAATCGAGCACAGTGATTACTCGTGCTTCCGCTGCGATAGACTATCAACTACCCTTGTTGGTTTTCGTTGTGTATACATTAAACCTTTGACCAACAGTACAATTGGTAGAGTGGGAGACTCGTGAGAGCCCACTGAAGCGACGATGGTTTAGGTGAGCAGTTGTGGTGCTCGATCTACGTCAGGCGCGGAGAGCTGCTTGCGGGTGCGGTTTACTGCAATCTTCTGATTCACTATCTGGATTGACTGCTGCATCTTCGAAGTCACATGAGTCGTTCAAATTTTTTACTCATGGATGACCCTAATAGTGTTCGAATACACTGGCCTGAAATTTAACTTATGCTCGGATATTGTGAGGTTGAAGTTAAGTTCGTGTGTTTGGTACTTGAAACTGGAACAGCGCAAGACAGGTGCAAGCCGACACGCAATACGACGCGCTTAACTCCGTCTTGGCTGAATTCTATGTTAACAATCTAGGACCAACAACTGCATGACTCGGTTCATGAAACCCCTAATAACAAGCCACCACTCAGTGTTTATGGCCAGTGTGGAGCTGCCCTTCATCGCGACAAGAATGGAAGTTACCGTGGTACAATAATTTGCGTACTCAATCAATCAACAACAGCAGTACATCAGCCACTTGAACTGTCGCTTCGCTACCATACAACCATGATGACCTAAGAAATAAAGAAAAATAAGTGGGAGAGAAGGGGGACTTACCTGAAAACCGTAATGTCCTGAGCACACATTTATGGTCAAGGCCCCCAGACTTTGTGTTAACAACATACCGTCACAAACAGCTGGCTATCGTGCAAAGATAAGGCGGCATCAGCAAGACAGCTGCCTTGCGGCTTTCATTGCTCCGCGTCATAATCAGCCATTACCCCGCAGATAACTCAGCACCAAACACACCTTAAACAGGCAATCCGATTAGGAGACGGCAGCAGACGCGCCACTGGTGTCAGTAGCGAGCTATGTCCTGTAAAGTCTCGAGCAAAGCACAAGGCGAGTCAGGTGGACTCCAGCGCGTGAGACGAGACGAACCAACGGCACGCAGTTTGGTCAGTTCAGTTCAGTTCAGTTCAGATGGGACTGGAACGATAGGAGAATCCCTTGAGTGTTCCATCTTGAGTGGATCATTGAGCCAGGAATTGACGAAGCGCTCAGTTATTGATGGATCTAAAACGGAACACCGTATCGCACCCTGGCCAACCAGCTAATGCCCACGTTTCCTGTCCTAGCAGTCCCTGCTGTGGCAGTCACATGAAGTAAGCAAAGGATAGGAAGAGAAATCGAGGGTACAGAATAAGGAAGTGCACTTAAATAAGAAAATAGTACCAAGGCGTGAAGAAAAGTAGAGAAAAGAAAACCGAGGTAAGAAGATGCGAATTAGTCAGGAAAAGGGAAAGGTTTCGTGTTGCCACCCAAGAGCGTCAAGTTGCCGCTCAAACCACTTAACCGTAGATTCCCTGTTAACACTTTCCGGAAGCATGTTCCAGCGGTCGATAACTCGGCGTGACAGCCGGATTTCCGCCCTAATCCGATCGGACCGCAGTTTGTCCAGCTTCAAGGAATGACCGCGTAGAACAGACAATCTAGCGGGACTAAATAGCCAAGATAAAGCTGGACCAACCTTCCCAGTTAAGATACGGTAGGTTAGGACTAGGTCTCCTCTAAGCCTTCGGTATTGCATTGAATGCATTCCCAAACTAAGTAGACGCTCGGGGTATGTCCGTTCCCGTAATCCCTCGACTAACCTAGTACCCACTCGTAAAACCCTCTCTAGCTCCATTTTGTCCTGGACGAGGCAGGGCGGACAAGCCTGGACGCAGTATTCCAGATGAGGCCGAACGAAAGCCGAGAACAGCCTCGTAAAGATGCCGCCCGTCAAGACTCGGAAGGAACGTCGTATTAACCACAACTTGCGGAAACCTCTGCTTGCGGCCTTCTTCCAGTTGTCGCCGGAGTGTAAAGCCGAAGAGTGTACGACTCCTAGGTCAATCTCGCTAGATAACGGGGGAGTTCGATCCCACCGACCACGTACTTCGTAGGAGGACAACCTCCTCCAATTCGAAGAACGGAGCACTTTGCTTGATTTATGGGCAGTAACCATAAAGTAGACCAGTCCCAAAGCTTATCCATTGCTCGCTGAATCGACCCAGAACCCCCAGGAACATCGACAATGTTCCACAGCTTTAGGACATCAGCAAATAGCAGCGATGGTACCTCAAGCTCCGCGGGTAGGTCATTCACATAGCTAGAGAACAGCAGCGGTCCAAGGACCGAGCCCTGCAGCACGCCACTGAGGACAGACTGCCTAAACGATAGGCCCCGGACTACCCGTACACACTGTTCTCTACCCTCCAAGAAGGCAGTAACCCAATGAAGGGCGCCGTCAGATACCCCGTAGGAGGACAGCTTTTGCGTGAGCCTCAAATGAGGTACCTTGTCAAATGCCTTCGAAAAGCACGTCCAGCGCGTGGCCGTTATCCACTGCATCCGCCCAATTTTCGCGAGCCACCAGTAGATTCGTCAGACACGAAAATCCTTCCGGAATCCGTGTTGCACATTGCTAAATAGATTAAGTCTACTCAGATGACTCTCCAATGAATATCTCACCAGTTTCTCGAAGAGTTTGACTACTACGTTCGTCAGTCTAACTGGCCTGTAATTTGCAGGCAGACCCCTGTCCCCATTTTTGAAGATGAGACAGATGACAGCTTAATTCCATTCGGAAGACAATGCACAGCTGTCAAGTGATTTCTGAAACACAATAGCGAGCGGCCCACTTAGTTCCGTAGCCAACTCATGCAACAGTTACGGGTGAATTAAATCAGGTCCAGGTTCAGCCCTTGTAACAGCCTATGAACTTCCGTCTCCGCTACAATAAATTCAGATAGTTCTGAACCCTCTAGGGTCCTGCAAACCAGCTCAACGTCTGTAAAAGAAGTTTCCCTTACAAACGCTGTCGTATATTGCCCACTAAGTACGCAGGCCTTGTCATAGTCCGTATGCGCATGAGTACCGTCATCACGCAGCAATACTGGAATTGATATGTTCGAACCGCAGCGCCTTTTGACATAAGCGAAGAATCTTTTTGGATTCTCTGAAGCTTCGTCTGCTAATCCTTCCTCGAAATTGAGCCAAGCAGCCAATAGCTGTTGTTTACACCTATTTCTAGCCTTACGGTACATGTCATAAGTATCGGTGGACGGAGCATCTCGGTAAGTCCGCCAGCATCTAGAACTCATTGTGAGCTGATGCCTGCCAGTAGGATACATCCAGGGGGCTGAGCTCGTGCCTCCACTCTCCTGGAATGAAGGGAGCAGAGACCTCTGTAAAGTGGGACTTAAATTTATCCCAGGCAACCTCGACAGTATCGTCGTCTTAGATCGCACAATGTAAACCTGAAGCCTTGGCTCTCATGGATTGATAGTCTGCGTGCATATGTTTGGGCGAGACTAAACAGTACTCTGGTAGCGCCTAGACAGATTACAACAGGTGAGCAAACAAACATGATCACTGGAACCCAGTGGAGGTCCGTAAGTAATATCACCAACAAAATCGAGTGAGTTAGCAAATACAAGGTCTAAGATAAACGGTACTTGGGCGTCCATGTACCTAGTGTGGAGGTCAAGGAACTGGTGCAAAGATACTTGGAGCGTAAGCTCAAGCAGATCAGCGCCGAATGTGCCTGACGCTGAGTCACAAGAAAGATCTGCCCAGCAAATCTCTGGGAGGTTGAAGTCGCCCATCACCAAACACTTATTTGCGGACTGGAAGTGAATGAATTCAAGTACCTCTTTGTATACGCTCCCGGGGCTTTTATAGACAATTACAACTGTAACCGGAGCCGAAGATGCGCTAATAACAGCCGACAGAGCTTCAACAGTTTTGTCTGTTGACTGAAATAAGCAAGTCTTCAAAACGTCAAGTGTACAGCTCACATAAAGAGCGACGACCCCTCCCTGTCGGCCAGCGGAGTGATCGCATCTAAATAGTGCGTAGCCAGGTAGATGTACTTCACCATCCGTGATGTCCTGAGATAGCCACGTTTCAGTGAATGCGAGTATGTCGGGATGAGACCCATCTACAAGAAGACCTAACTCGTACACCTTATTCCTTAGGCTTCGCACATTACTTAACACTATCTGAAGGTATTCGTTAGATCCAGACCTGGGTCGTGCGCTACCAGAATGGGCAGTGGTAGGGCGGAAAAAGACCGCCGGCTGACCACCCGAAAACCCACTAACCGGAGACTAATGATCCTTCCACAGGTCAAGTTCAAGTTCAGTTGGGACCGGAACGATAGGATAATCCCGTGAATGTTCCTTCTTTTGCGTATCGTTGGATCGGGAATTGACAGGTCTGCTTGAGATGTTGAAAAGCCTAAAACAAAGACCGCATCACACCCTGTCCAAGCAATTACTGCCCACATTTTCCTGCCCAGCAGTCCATGCCAGGCCGGTTTATGTGAAGTAAAAGAGTGAAGGGTAAGCTAAGAAAAGAAGAGGAGGAATGTCAGCTAAATAATGACAATACCAAGGTGAGAAGAAAATTAAAAAAGAAGGAAGGGAAAGTTGAAGATACAAGTCGGTTAGGAGAAGGGGAAGGTTTGGTACTGCCACCCGAGAGCATCTAATTGACGCTCGAAACCGTCTACCGTAGACTCCCTAACCACGTGCGCCGGAAGCGAGTTCCAACGTTCAATAACTCGACGCGACAAGCGAGTTTCCGTCCTTACCCGGTCAGAACGTTGTTTGTGCAGCTTCAACGAGTGACCTCGGAGACTAGGCAGCTTGGCGGGACTAAATAGCCAGGACAAGTCTGGACCGATCTTACCCGTTAAGATACGGTAAGTGAGAATCAAGTCTCCTCTAATTCTGCGGTAGTGCATTGAGTACATACCCAAGCTAAGCAAACGTTCCGGATACGTTTGCCCCCGTAATTCTTGCACTAACCTTGTACGCACTCGCAAAACCCTCTCCAGTTCCATTTTGTCCCTTACAAGACAAGATGGACAAGCCTGGATACAGTACTCTAAGTGAGGTCGCACAAAAACTGAGAACAGCTTTACAAAGGTACTGGCTGTTAGGACACCGAATGAGCGGCGAATAAACCACATCATACGGAACCCTCTACAAGCAGCCTTCCTCCAATTTTCCCCAGAGTGAAGCAATGAGGTATGGGCGATAGCTAAATCAACCTGCTGAATGACAACAGGGAGTTCACTTCCACCAACTACATAGCGCGTGGGGGGACTAGCACCTCCAATGCGGAGGACAGAACATTTCGCCTGATTTATGGGCATCAACCATAAAGTTGACCAATCCCAGAGCCTATCCAAAGCACTCTGAAGTGCCTCAGAGCCACCAGGGATATCCACAATATTCCAGAGCTTGAGGTCATCAGCAAACAAGGTCGTCAGTGACTTCGTTTCCTGCTGCCAAATTAACTTTTGTCCACTCGAGCCTTGCGCCACCCTATACCTGGCAGACTAAACAAGGCCCTCGGCAGGTGGCCGAGTGGTCTGTGCGACTGGTTTGCAACCATAAGGTCACCGGTTGGAATCCATGAGACTTAACTTTTCCGAGCAAGTGCAATTTCAAGTCGCAAAGGCAGGAAAGCTTACTTTTCACATAGCCCGACACGTAAACTCAGCCGATGCATGACCAGAACTTTACCGGAGTCACGTCCACCCACTCCTGGAATACTACACTTTCATATTCAGCAAGTTGCGCAAAACGGATCGCATACTGCTCGAAAATGCTCAGCAACGGTTTACAAAAATGCTAGTCACAAGAGCAAGAAGTGAGGTCATCTTAAACTTTAGCCTCTGTGGCAGCGACACACTACCCTAAACCTATGCTTGCTAGATAAAAATTATACATAAAGCTGTGCACAGTGATCTCAAGTCTAAATTTCATACATGGGTCAGAACTCAACTTTAGAAACAGGATCTTTGCCATTACCACGTTGAGAGCGAAGAGAGAACTAAGATCATGTTCCTTCTTAATCCTCTATTTGGAACAAAGTACCGTTAACGCTGCGAGAAAGCCAGCATCAGCAGCGTTTCAAGAAAGCAGTACAAAGTTTACTGTGCTCAGATGATATAAAACGCCTCTTCAACATTTGGTACTCGGAAGATCACTATTTCGAGACTGGCACCGATTCAGATGGACTGGAACGATAGGAAAATCCCTTGAGTGTTCCTTTTTGAGCAAATCGTTGAGCCAGGAAATGATAAGGTGCTAGTTCTTGATAGACCTAAAACGAAACACCCGAAACACACCCTGATCAACCAATTACTGCCCACGTTCCCTGCACTAGCAGTCCGCGCTGTGTAGGTTACGTGAAGTAAGAAAGAAGTAGAAAGTAAATGGAAGATAAAGGGGAATGAAAGTCACTAAAATGAAGGATAACACCAAAGAGTGAAGATAATGACAGCATAAGAACTAAAAGTTTGAAGATGGATATGGTCAGGAGAAGGGAAAGGTTTCGTGTTGCCACCCAACAGCGTCTAACTGACGCTCGAAACCCTTAACCGTAGGTTCACTGACTACATTTTCTGGAAGCGAGTTCCAGCGCTCGATAACTCTACGCGATAACCGAGTTTCCGCCCTGATCCCGTCAGAACGCGGGTTGTGCAGCTTCATGGGATGACCGCGAAGACAAGGCAACCTAGCCGGGCTAAATAGCCAGCTCAAGTCCGGTCCAACCTTCACTGTTAAAATGCGGTAAGTAAGGATTAGGTCTCCTCGAAGCCGTCGGTAGTGCATGGAATACATACCCAAGCTAAGTAGACGCTCGGGGTACGATTGCCCCCGTAAGCCCTCGACCAATTTGGTACCTACTCTCAAAACCCTCTCAAGCTCCATTTTGTCCCGAACAAGGCAGCGGGCAAGCCTGGACGTAGTATCTCAGATGGGGCCGAACGAAAGCTGAGAACAGCTTCATAAATATGTCGGCAGTTAAGACCCCGAAAGAACGGGGTATTAACCATAACATTCTGAAACCCCTACTAGCGGCCTTCTTCCAGTTGTCACCAGAATGCAAAGACGAGGAACGAATGACACCTAGGTCTATCTGGTTGGAGACAAGGGGGAGTTCGACCCCACCGAGTACGTAGCTCGAAGGCGGGAAAGTTGCTCCTATACGAAGGACGGAACACTTAGCTTGATTTATGGGCAGTAACCATAAAGTAGACCAGTCCCAGAGTCTGTCCAGTGCATGCTGTATGGCCTCAGAACCCCCAGGAACATTTACAACATTCCATAGCTTAAAGTCATCAGCAAACAATAGGGATGCTACCCCAAGCTCTCCAGAGAGATCGTTTACGTAGATGGAGAACAGCATCGGTCCAAGGACCGAGCCCTTTGGGACACCGCTAAGGACCGCTTGCTTAAAGGATAAGCTGCGACCCACACGTACACACTGCTCTCTTCCCTGCAAAAACGCAGATACCGATGGAGCATTAAAATGCTATGGCCTGTTCAGCCACAACTAATTAATCTAGGTTTACCGCACAAATACTTATCCGAGCATGGCCTCGTATAACAAGCCACCAGCGCAAATATCCCTCGCTGGTCTTGCATTCTGTGCACCCGTTAAGCTACAACGGGAACATGCAGCACAAGAAAAACCAGACCCAGGGTACATCCGGCATTAGCAAATAAGAGGAGTAGAAGGAACAACGGGTGGGCGTTTGGTCGTGGAAAGGAAATTACGATTAGATGAGCAATAATGACTTTGTATGATGGTAAACGTTAAAGCAAGCATGTGTTGAAATGAGCGCCCGAAGGTCGAATGATGTAGTCACGAAATACGAACCCTTCGTTGCCATGACAGCAGCGGTCGCTACGTGATTACTTGGTAATGTATTGTGAAATGGAGTATATAACTAAATTATACACTAACAAATGGAATCTATGGAAGCTGCGCTATGTTTTAAAGGAATTAAATCTTCTGAAAATGTGCGGGAGGATGTAATATGTGATGATGTTCACGTTGACTGGACGGGAAATGTTGATATACATAAAAATAAGCAATTGTTTGCTGCCATTCATGCGTGTTAGGGAAAATCAAGATAAATTATTTGTTAGCTTTTATAATGCCGGGTGTAGTGTGAGCTATAACTAGGTTAATTATTTTCACACTGTAACAGCCAGAGAAATGCAGATGAAAACTGCATATTTCGCGCGTATTTTATATAATGGGTTAACTAAACCGTAGGTTGCAACCGGACAAACGTATATTGCACTGGATTTCAACAACTGATGTCATTCATAATTAGAATTATATGGTTCATTTGTTCATTGGTAAGCAGAGAGCCAAAGGAAGTTCCTTTGTCAGCTCCGTCACTTCCCGGACATTGCGTTGGTTGCTGGGATCATTGCGGGACAAGGTTCAGCAGTTGATCGCTATGGTTGTATGTGAGCAGCAGAATCCCTGCGTACTCAGAGAGTGGGTATCCAGCCGTCGTTTGAAACATTCCTCCGTCTCCGTACCGACGACAGCTTCTAAATAAATAAATAAATAAATAGGTATATTTCTAGACCTGCTAGAGGCTGCACCCTAAAGGGTTCAGATCAATGCTTACATAAATCCGATGCTCTTGCATGGAAGTAGGTAAAATATAAGTATATGTTCATCGTCAGCAATTACAGATGCATTGGCATTGTTTGATATACAGCTACTGGGTCGCAGGCGCCCACCTTGACATGTTTCTGGTTTCTGCGGGCGATATTGAACTCCTTGTTCCTTTGTGAAAATTTCGCGGAGGTGTAGTTGTGCCTTTTCTCCTTGGAACAGAATCCAATTCGCCGAAAGTGCACTTTAAATCGATCGCACATTAATTGGCCACTCAGTTGCCCCAATTGTGCGCACATGGAAGAAATGAGTGAAGGGATTGTAAGGCATACGAAAAGTTGAAAACAATTCCGATAAATGCGGACAAAAATAGAAACAATTTTTTAAGAGAGAAATTAAAGCTGCGTGCTTTAGTAGATAAACACTAATTAACAAAAAATACAGTCCTAATTTTCTTACGCTGATATTGCTCTCCGGCGCAAAATTTTAATCTGAGTTATTCTCAGATAATAGATAAAGCATTTCTACAGTTAGAATACCGCTTAAAGTGGCACAAAATCACACTGGTCTGGACCAGCTTTAGCGCCTGAATACCTTAAACGTAAAAGCAACACAACATGTGCAGTAGTTTGCGAATTATTCGCAATTAAATGATGGTCTACGAATAAGGCCATTTTTATTTTTCGCTAAAAATGGCGTTCTGCTTTGCAAGCAGATAGCAGAAAAAAGAAAAGAAAATATAAAAAGTAGGGAAGCGGCGTATGTTCTAGATAGGCATAGCTATCCAAAAATGCTCTAATTAGCCCGTAATACCCTGCGACAACTACGGACTGCGCAGGCGGCCGAAAAGTAAACTTTGCAGGCATACATGACAAATATATGAAGATAAGGGATGATCTTGCGCGAAAACGCTAGAAATCCAGCAAGGAATATTATATCAACATGGGAATTCAGGGGAGCTTGTAATTAACTCACGGTTAGAAGGCCACAGCATACCATTTTCAGTGGATACTGAGCCACATAAACAACCAGTAAAATAGAGTTTAGCATTTTTAAAACCTCTAAGCTTTTATAAAGCTTACAACAAGCGCGCATGAGCCGGGTCTACCTGAGTAACCCAGGGGATCTTTCAGATCCTTTAACAGATTCCGGCCTACAAAATACACGCATTACTTAGCTAAACATCACAAGATTTACCTCTTAGAGCCGATTTTCTATATTCATGTGGCTTTGTCTCTAACGCCAGTGAGCTATAGGAGCCTGCCACCAATAATAAAGAAATAAGCGTGGGAAAATTTAGTGAAATTTAGCTAATTGCATTTGGGCGTGAAATCCGTTTTGGTCTACATTGGTTGGGCTTTAACAACTCTACTTCTGGTGGTTGAGCTTGCTCATACTTAAGGTATTGTTATGCCTCATGTGTAGATGCACACTATTGTGCAGCTGTTTGATGAATTTCGCTTTATTTCTCTCCATTTTTAAGTTCCGAATATATAGCCGGCGGTGTTCATCCAGTTGGCAATGTTAACTGGTACTCTAATGTCACACCGACTATTTCTTTTGTGATTTTCCTGGCAAGCGCTGTTCTAGCACCCTAAGCAAAGAGCGATAAGGTAAATCAGGAGTGGAATAGTAACAAAAACCAGTGGGAGCTGGTCGTACACCCGCCATTACGCATAGCGCATGGTAGGCTTTGGAGCCAGCTAAAAGAGAAATGACACACGGACGGCCAAGATAAGAAAAGTGGTGATGGAAAGTTTCTGGTGCTCTAGCCAGCCAGTGTGACAGGGGTCTCTCTGTCATTGGTTAGCTGTCATTGTTTAGCCAGACTGTTCCAGTCATTCACTACCTGGGTGGATAAATAAATAAATAACTAAATAAGTAGTATATTCTCGGTAAAACGAGACACACCTGTAAAGGCGTGATCCAATATGCATACAAGCATAGCTTCTGTGGAAAGTTAAAACATTTCGTTTTGATGAAAGTTATAAACGAAAAGATGTTGTCCGTATGAGTGAGCATACTGTCAGGTAATAGTCAGACCCAGGGACATTATGGTGCTGTGGCGCGCAAAAATCCGTCAAAACACAAGTTGGGGGTATTTTCGCCAGGTAGTGATCCGTGAGCACAGGAGCCTAAACAAGGCTTTTTGCAACCAATAACCATTACGAGATAGAGAAGATCTGTGCTCCAACCAAGCATTGTTCATAGCAGAATTAGTTGCACAGGTTCGATGTAGAAGGCTGAGGACTGCGTCAGTGTGAAAATGCATAGCTGTGACTTTATTTTGTGGCGAGTCACATCCGCCACGTTGCAGTGTTGTTAAGCGGACATTTGTGGCTTTCTTATAGGGAGAACGCTTGCCAGGCGAAAACCCACCACGTCCTGGAACACTGCCGTAGCTTTCGTTGAACAGTAGTGCAAGTCGGTTATGCATCGTATAGACCGATTTTGCGTTCTATTATTCGCAGTCGGTTGACAGCCAAAATTCTTCGTTGGTTGGCCGAATGGCTTAGTTCTGATACGCCAGCAGTCGTTGAAGCTGGTCAATGATGCAAGATTCGAAGAGTCGAATGATAATGATGCAGGTGAGTAAACACATTGTTAATAGAGGCCGGCTCTTATATTATATTCTTGCTCGGCTCGCAAACCATGTCCAACTATCCTCGCTGGACTTGTCATGGGGTCGGTGAGTGAAGTTGTTTCTTGTGGCTGAATATGTCCTTAATAGGTAAAAACGCCATTCCCCGCAAATTGGATTTGGGATTCCTGCAAATGTAAGTAAGTGTAACTGTTTCCGTAGCCAAGTGAAAATTCCATGGACGACCATCGGAATAGCCACGTATACGTGCGCAACGCTGTCCGTGAAATGACATCAGAATAGCTCCGGGTGACTGGCGAATAGGAATGTTTGAGGCAGTGAAGGTAATCACGCCAGAGTTGTTTGTCTTCGATTGTGGAACGGGGGATCCATGTACATATACTCTTCCAGGTGAGTAAATTGTTCTCTGAGTACGAGGCAAGCTAAACCCATTTGTTTAGACCCCGTGAAGGTAGCGCCTCCGGAATGGCGGAATGAGCTCCATTTGGACCACTGTGTGGGTTTTACATTTCCTGGAGAAAGGACCAAGCGTTTTGAGGATGGGTCGGCCAGTCCCAGTGGAAAAACCTTCTTGTTTTGGCGGATGTACCTGTGGGAATCTCGGGAAAAACGGGCAACGGACAAGAGGTGGCCAAACAGAGACAGCAAGGAATCAAAAAGCAATAACACAGACTGGTGGCGCTCACCGGTGCCTATGATACCTTCAAACTTATGTAATTTTGTTTAGTATACATAATTCGCAAGCGCGTCCTATACATTACGGCGCTGGTGTGACTCAGACCACAGCTACTACGTGGGAAGAAGGTTCTGCACGCGCAAGGTCAAAAGACCGATATAACAAAGCGTTTTAACAAAAGTTAAGCGAATGATGCGATGGTTTTAGAGAAACAGGTAAACCGATGATGATGGCAGAAGCCAGAATGCGAGAGGCATCTTAGGTGAAACTGAGGACAACTAGGTTGAGACCGAATGCGGGAGCAAGACAGGTAGAGCAACCTTCCAAGAGGAAAAGGAATTTCAAGGCATCGGCTAGGAGCGGATGAATGCTGACGGCCATACGGGGAGTAGTTCGTAAGAGTAATTACACTAAAGCGTTCATGATTCTACAGTCCAAATGCCTTCCGAATTTAGGAAAATGGTGACAGGGGGCCAAAACTGCCGTGCATTGGGTGTCGTTATGACACGTACGGTCTCAATAGTATGCCAGTGCGAGCATAAGGTAAAGAGCATAGGAATAGGAAGAGTGGTAAGTTGAGCATACTAATGGAAGTACTAGTCAAGCAACAATAAGCAATGGTCCGAGTGCCGCCAATACTCAGGAGCGAGCTCAGAGCCAATGAGATCATGCGCACGAGGATAACTTGGATGGGCGCAATGAGTGTAAGCTGTGGGAATACAAATTGGAGCGCAATAAGAGAAAAGGCCAAGGATAATAGGAAATAAAACCAGGCGGAAAGTTACAGACGGGTCAGGTGAAAGAGGATAACGGCAGGACAGTAAAGCCGGACGTCCGAGTTAAAAAGAAATGTAAACAGAAGACGAGAGAAGAAATGGTTAGGGTCGGTGTGAGAAAGGTTTACTGATAAGGAGTGAGGGAACCAACGAGGCTTTCCAGATGATGTAAGCCAGACGTCAAGTCAGCCGAACCAAGGTTTGTAACTTGGAATAACTCTAAATAAAAGTGGAAACAAGTGGCTGATCTAGCGAGACTAGATAAGTCGGCGCGTAGGAATAGCACGTAAAATTAAAGGCAGGAAAAGAGGCTGTAACAGAAGTTGTACGAGTCTAGCAGACTCACGTAGTAAGAGATCAAGAGCGTTGAGTCTGTATAGCGTATACCACTTAAGTCAGAGTAGCATATCAGCAATCAGAGAGAAGGAAGCTGATCGGTGGACTAGATCACCACACCGCCAGTTGAAGAACAATTGAGAACAGAGCGCGATAAAACATAAGTTAGCGACAGGATGAGAAGGGTTTATTCACGATGGGTAAGAGAAGTCCAATAAGCTCTCTAGGTAATGTAAAGGGATAGTAGAGTCAGAGGAGCCAAGAGAGGTGACGTCTCAGAAGTCTGAATAAATCCGGAGAGCAGGAGGCCGATCGGGTAGGACTTGATTAGTCGGCGCGTGTGGATAAGGACATGTAGTAAAGGTAAGAAAGGAGCCAGCAGTAAATGGTGAGCAAGTCAAGCAGGCTCTATATTTAGGGGAAACATCATGTTAAGACTACGGGGCGCATACCGCGTAGGTCTTAATAGCATAGTAGCAGACTGAGGGAAACAGACTAGGCAAGTGAGCCAATATCACGGCAATGCAGTAAAGCCGGACGTCCGATAAGAAAGGGATTGAAAACAGAAAGCGAGAGAAGAAAAGGTCAGGGTCGGTATGAAAAGGTTTACTGATAAGTAGTGAGGGATCCCACGAGGCTTTCCAGGTGATGTGAGCAAGACGTCGAGTCAGCCGTACCAAGGTTTGTAACGTGGAATAACTCTAAGTAAAACTGGAAACAAGTGTCTGATCAAGCGAAACTAGATTAGTCGGCGCGTAGGAATAGCGCGTAAATTTAAAGACAGGTAGAGGTCCGCAACAATAGAGAGTGAGCGAGTCAAGCGGAATCTCCGGGTAGGGGGACAAGAGCGTTGAGTCTGCATAGCGCATACCACTTAAGTCAGAGTAGTATTGGAGCATAAAAGAGAAAGAGGCAAATCAGTGGGACTAGATCACCTCAGAGCAGTAAGATCGTGCAATCCAATTAAAGAAATGAAAGTAGAGCGCGATAATAAGGGTTTGGGTCAGAATGGGAAAGGTTTATTGACGATGGGTGGGATTAGTTCACGAGGCTCTCTAGGTAACGTAAAGGGATAGTACTCGAATATTACTCACATCTGATGTG
>OX104065.1:59342107-59411029 GCA_944474145.2 Dicrocoelium dendriticum | reverse complement strand
ACACAGACTGTGAGTGCTCGGCCTCCGACGGAGGCTCTAAACTAACCGTCCATGGCTCGTCCTGCATCACCTGAGTAGGAAAAGGTCCGGGAGCAGGGGGCCAACTGAACTGATCTTGAAAGTGTTCCGTCCAACGAGCAATACGGCGCTCCTTATTGTGTATCAACGCACTCGCGCTGGCTGTGTCTCACTTGCGCCTGCTTTTCTGGGACCAGTGGTGCGGATTAGCTGGAAGAGCTTCCGGTAATTGCCTATTGCTCCTGCATCCTCCATTGCGTGAGGCCGACTGGCCCACCAGGCTTCCTTGTCAGCACGTAGCCTCCGCTTTAGTTCACGCCTAATAGTCCGTCTGGTCACATTGTGTTGAGAGCCAGCCGGTAGGTGTCTTCTAGCTTCCAACTGGTCCACCGATCTCTCCGATATCCAGTGATTGGTGCGGTGAGGATGGATATTGCCGCAAGCAGTTGCTACTGCGTCATGCATGGCGGCCGAGCTCCTATTCTACTGAAGCTCAGTGTCATTAGGACAACACAGCGAACGTTCCGTATGCAGTGCTTCTTGATAGGCTTGCCTGACTGAAGATTGATACATTTTCCGTTGCCAATCGTAGGGGACACTTGGTGCGCCTCTCGGTAAAGTTCATGGAGAAGCGACAGCGTACCAATGCATGATTAGAGTCGACACAGGTACTCCAGTACGAGTGGCAATCCAAGATGGAATCACGCCATCTGTAACTTATGGCTATGTGGTCAATTTGGGTCCATCGCTGGCCAGCTACAGGTGGACGCCAAGTGGCACTTCGGCGTCCACTGTGTCTAAAAGCAGTGCTACAAAGAAACAACTGGTGCTCCGCACACAGTTGCAGCAGACGCTCACCGTTGTCAGTCCGTTCAAAGTTAAGCCCACATTTACCACCCAGCTGAGGTTCTGAAGAGCTCAGACGCTTTACTTGTGCTTTCATATCCTCTGAAAGTGCCATAATATCTGAACTAGTAGCACTGCATAATAGCGCGTGCAGTTCGTGATAGAATGAGTCCCTGATATTTTTTGAACTGCGGTTGATGGGAGCATAAGCGGAAATCACAAACAAACAGCGTTTTGTACTACTTCGTGAATCAACCTTAGCGGCTGTTCACCGGAATCCAATCAAGCAACGATGACTCAGTCTTCGAGCTTAGAATACCTACACTAGCTTGACCCGTGAGTGCTGCATCCACGTCTCCGGATGCCTGCGACCAATAACGAGTGCATAAGCCGGGTGTAGTTAATTCAACAACCCCGTTAGGATCATTGATCCTAGTTTCGGACACACAGCACACATCAATACCCAGTGTGTCCAAGGTGTGTGCGAGTGCAGCCTGTTGACCTGTTTGTCTTAGTGTGCGGACATTGAATGTCGCCATGGAAACGGGATAGCATGGTCTTATGAGGACCTTTTGCCGATAGGCGTCCGATAGGTGCTGTGGGATGGCGGCTGCAGATGGTTCTACTCCAGTGGCATTTCGGTTGCTGCCAATTATGCTGGGAATTGTAGAAGGAAGGTTGGTAATGGGGGTCGGGATGGGAGTAAGAGAAAAAGGTGGAAAAGAGAGAAGGGAGGCACCAACAGTAACATGTCTTCATTTATCCACCCTGCTGTGTGCAGCAGATTAGGCGATCCTTGATAAACTGCGCGACGGCCGATGCAGGATGAAGTTTATGTTTGAAGAAGATGTCATGGTTGTATTTTGGCTGAGGTACTGCCAGAGCGCCCAGACCTAGACAGGAGGACGATTAGGGCCATAACACGAAGCCTTTGGCTCAAAAGCCTGTCCGCAAGGCAGCGAGGATGTGGCAATTATTTAGTTCTACAAAAATGGATGCCATCCCATTTCAAACCACCAACCTGGGGAACCAGGAGACTGAGTTTCTCTGACCTCTCACCATTGACCAACCTGGTAGGAGTAGCTCTCAAGGTGCCTGGAGGCATCGCCCGGTATAGCTCAATGGGTCAATGAGGTACGCAAATCGTCGCACCACGTTAAGGTCCAGTCTGATTGCGACGGAATGCGGCAGCCATAGTGGAATCAGTCTGATCCCCATCGCCTCCAAATTACTCGCCTCTGTCATCCTTCACAGACTGACTGGCACTCGTGAAAGCCATATTCGTGAAGAGCAAGCCGGGTTTCGTCGAGATCGTGGCTGCATTGACCACATCTTCACCTTTCGTCAGTTGTTGGAGCACCATCACACATATTGGCGGCGCACCGTAGTCATGTTCCTCGACATCAAAGGTGCCTTCGATTCGTTTGATCGATGTGCCCTTTGGAACTATCTACTCAGGAAGGGTGTGCCCTCACGTGCAGAGTGAGGGCTTACGGGAAGCTGTCGCCGCTCTTCAATATCTCCAGTGGTGTGAGACAAGGATGCCCGCTATCACCCTTCCTCTTCAACTTCGCTATTAACGACGTACTAGAAATCGCCTTCACAGCACACAACTTAGAAGGTGTGGAGCTACTCCCAAGAGAACGACTTCTTGACTTGGTGTATGCAGACGACATTGCCCTCATCTGTAACAGCTTCCAGACGTGCCAATCTGCACTGGACAGATTAGAACTGGCTGCCCGTCACTTCGGGCTTTGCTTTGCACGATCGAAGTGCAAAGCTTTCCTCCAAGATTAGCAGGGATCGCCTCCTATGCTGACCCTTGGTGAGTATCAGCTAGAAGTCGTTCAAAAATTCAACTACCTGGGAAGTTGTATCAGCGCGCGTGGAATTGAATATGAGATCACGAACCGTACAGCAAAAGCTCGAGGCGCTTTTTCTAACCTTCGTCGCTTATGGTGGCTGCGCGACATAACTGTCATTCTGAAAGGTAGAATGTACAGTGCAGCGGTACGTTCGACCTTATTTTACAGTTGTGAAACCTGTCCCATTAGATCAACCGACATAAAGAGGCTAGTTACGTTCGACCACTGGTGGCTTCGCAGTTTCGCTTACATCTGGTGGGAGCACCGCGTGAGCAACGAGCGTGTTCGACGCCTTGTTTACGGCACATGAAAAGGAAATAAACCGCTCAGCACCGTCATTTCACGCTCGAACCGTATAGCAAAAGCTCGAGTTGCTGTTGCCAATCTCCGCCACCTGCGGCGCAGACGCAGCATTACTCTCGCCCCGAAGGCCAGAGTTCTTAACGCAGCCGTCCGTTCAGCTCTCCTATATCTTTGTGAAACCTGGCTCATCAGGTCGGCAGACCTAAAGGGGTCATCATATTCGATCGTCGCTGCCTTCGCAGCTTAGCTCATGTCTGGTGGGAGCACCGCGTGAGCAATGAGCATGTTCTGCGTCGCGTGTTTGGTGTGGTAAGAGCGAGTGAACCGCTTAGCATCATTAGATCACGCACCAGGCTCCGACGTCTGGGCCAGGTGTTGCGCATGCCTGCGCACCGACTTCCGCGACGTGCATTGTTTGCGCGTTGTGGGTGCGGTTGGAAGTGGAGGAGGGGAGGCCAAGTGATGACTTGGTCGAGAGAGATGAAAACCCTCACTTCGAAGTTGGCGTCGGTTTGTGCATCCCGACTGCCTGGCTGGATTCCTGAGGACGGCGAACACTTTAGGTTGAACACACTTGCTGATATTGCTAGGAGCTGTCCCCAGTGGCCTTGTGTTGTGAGTTCCTTTGTCCATCGCCCTGCTGCTTAGCCTCCCCTCCAATCACGATCGCATTCGTAAGGCATAACATAACTTTTTGCGGCACGATAGCCAGCTGTTAGCTTTCCGGAACGATGTCCTTCCGTTACTGGGGACTCAACCGGCGTGCTACTGTTTTTCTTCTTATCGTTTGTATTGCGGCACAATAGCTGAGGTGTTTTCCACCTGCAGCTAACGTGTATAATGATGATGATGTCATTTCACGCACCAGGCTCCGATGGCTCGGTCACGTGTTGCGCATGCCAGTCCACTGACTTCCGTGACGTGCGTTTGCTGACCGCCGGTGTGGTTGGAAGAAGAGGAGGGGTGGCCAACCGATGACTTGGTCGAGAGGAATGAAGGCCCTCACTTCGGAGCGGGCCTCGGTTGGAGCTTCACGGCTCTCTGGTTGGTGTCCGAAAAACGATGAACACGTTTGCCTAGATGCACTTGCTGACATGGCAAGGAGCCGACCTCAGTGGCGTTCCTGCTGTGAGTTTCTTTTACCTCCCCATTTAGCCTCTCCCTCCAACAGCGATCTCATTTCGTAGCGTAATATAATTTTACATAATCTTGTTGCCTAGTAGCCGGCTGGTAGCTTACCGGAACGATGCCCATCCTTTGCTGGTGGCTCAGGTGGCATGCAACTGTTGGATTTATTTTCGTTTATGTTTTGCGGCACAATAGCTGAGGTGCTTTTCACCTCTAGCTACCGTGTATAATCATGATGATGAGCACTAAGTCTGCTTCTTTCATACCTCTCTGAAAATTGGCCTAAACTCAGGAACTCTGGCTTGCATTGGGGACACTTCCGTTCCATTTATTTCGTTCACCCTCCTGAACGTCCGAGCGGCCGCTTTTGCGATTTCCTTCAGATTTGTTATCCTTGAACGTCTGTTGAGCAGCCGACTAAAGGGCGTGGGATCTGTCTACAATTTGCTTCCGCTAATTGGCATATACCCATTCACCGATTTGCTTCATCCGTAGAAATTAACAAGGACGCATCGATCTCATTCGTTAAATTGTTTGTGTTGAGACATCTCCTGGTTATTAAAATTCTAAGGGGTAACATGAAAATACGGAAGTTGCAGCTACTCCTGACGATTATCACTTCAGGACAATCATGCTGCCACTAAGACCGATGCCCTTTCAATGCTTGGATCTCTGCTCACTCTCTGCAGCTGTTCAACCGCCACAAAGATATCCCTGCAGAATCAGATAACGATGAATAATGCCACTCTGCTAACCGCCTGTTCAAACAAAACCTACTCAAGGATCGCTAGGCTTGGTGGTCTTACCGTACTTTCGAGATTTATTTCGCTGACCTCTAAGGTAACAATTGCAAGGTCTTCCACCTCATTCGGTCCACTGGCCTCAGGATGCCTGATGTCAATGAGCATTTCTGCGAATCTTTGAGCACCAAACAGTAGAGGTGTTTGGACCTCTGGGACCTCTGGTCTCTACCCTCCATCTGTGCAGTGCGCCTCCTTGCCTACCCTGGATCTACCGAGCGGAACGGAGGTTCGACGCTTAAAGCGATACAAAACTCAGACGTCCTTCCTCCTGAGCTGTTCAGGTACTTCCGCGTGGCAAGTATTAGTCAACTGATCTCCTTGTTCGCAAAAATCTGGCATGAAGATAAAGTTCCTTCCTCTTGGGGCGAATCATTTATGGTACCGATTTCCAAAAAAGGCGCTCGCACTTCATATGTCAATCATCGATGGATTAGTCCCGTTTTGGTTGCCTTTAAGCTATTTGCATCCATTCTGCATCGCAGACTATCCCCAGTACGTGGATCGTACTATCGCGTTTGCGTCCCGGCTGTGGATGCGTGGATCGAATTTTCACGCTCCGCCAACTCCTCGAGCACCGTCATCTTTACCACAGGCTCACCATCGTTGTACTCCCAGACATATGGGCTCCATTCATCTCTGTTGATCGACCTGTTTTGTGGCTTTTCTTACTGAAAAACGGGGATTCCAGAGAAGTATACCAACATTCTACGCGCACTTTACCTTCATATCTATGAAGAGTGAGTGTCTACGGCAAGTTTTCCTCTTCTTTTTCTGCCAATAACGATTTGTGACGTTTTCCCTATGTCCCCATTCCTCTTCAATTTCACACTCGTTGTCCCGTCCAGAGCTAGAGTCCCTAACCCTTACGCTTGTTTCATATTGCACCAGATATGGTTGAATCCATATTAATTTACTTGCTCAGTTCTATTCATCCTCCGCATATTCCCTGTTTTTTGCGCGTTTTTTACTTTATTTTTTTCTGTTATTCGGTTGATATTCACACACAAACCTTTTTTATCGTGAACCTCAAAGGCGGTGACTAAGTTTCCCCCTTTCTGCCCATCTTCCTTCGCGTAGTTTGTGTGCCTGTGGCCTTAGGCATGAACTTACGTAGCTGTGACTATTGGAAACTCAGGTTCCCGTATCGCGCAGTCTTTCACGACTTAAACAAAAGTTACCTAGCATTAGAGGGCTATGGTGAAGCACTCGTTTTGTAAATGGAGTGTGATGCGGAGTGTGATCAACCCTAATCCCTGACACATGGCGGCTCATTAAGCGCAAACAGGCATTTGCATTCTCCAGCTACCGTCTTCGTCGTCGATTTCAGTACGGCCACATACAACGTCCTTAACATTTGTGAAGAAAAGACGCTTCCGCGACAGTACTCGATGGTCATCGGAAGACTGCATTCGTGCCGAATAAAGAGGTGATCACGGGCTTAAACGAATTCTGGAGGGACGGGCTCTCTCAATCCTCAGTACCTGATAATCGAGCACCACACAATTATGCCACTATTAACTGGGATCTCGTAAAACCCATAACCATTGAGGTAACCGACTTCTGCACCCGCGGCAGACCGCGTCATATCGAAGGACGTCAGTCGAATGGATCTAAGATAAACGTCCTTTTTAACATGATTATTTGCCTGTTCCCCTTCTCCAACTCATATGAGCGTGGCCCCTGTAACGTTTATTCCAAAAACTCCTGATCTTTCCTAATTTCCGTAAGCAATCTACACGCGTCTTCTTCATCGAATTTTATTCGTTCCCAGCATTTCAGTTCGGTGTTCTTCGTAAAGATGACTGCTTTGAAGACTGCCCTTTGAAGGCTGCCCTAAAATATCCACACTTGCACGGTATCCCTTTATCCATTGCTTCCCTTGACATTTCAAAAACCTATAATTCTATCTCACACGCTTCGCTGCTTCGTGCAGCCTCATCTTTCGGTGCCGTCTTTTTTCTTCTACATTACCTGAAGTCTTATTACACCTTCAGAATCTCAGTCATCGACAGTCTGAGGGTTCACTCAGGACGTGGAGTCCGTTAGGATGATTCACTTTCTCCCCTGTTTTTCATCATGGCTCTTGAAGAAGCATAACACATACCGTCTGACACAGTGGATTTCCCCAGCAGGTCCAATCAACCATATCGTTTACGCAGATGATACCGTACTATTTGCTCGCGACAGAGAATCCCTGATCAAACGCCTAGGTCGATTTAGTGTTGTCGATTTAGGTTGTCAATAAGCCGCACAAAATCGGTGGTACTGGATATGATCATCAACAGCGAAAGAAAAATGTTTTCTTATCTTGCACACCGCGCCGTTTTCCTGTGGTGCCATCCAGATCTCCTGGGTCCAGCCATCCGAGGAATCTCGGCTACCTGATTTGTTATTTGCTTGGAAGAGTAACCGCCCGTCGAACTCGCTAGATCCACTCAGCGCACATCTACGAATAACATCTCAATCGACTTTCTAGCCCTATCAGCACATGGACATCTTGCGCATCTATCTTTTACTGCGTCATACACATTGCCTCTCGTTAGCGGTAGTGCACCGGCAGATCCTCATATCGATAGATAGGCTGGTCCGGGCAAGTATACGAAAATGGCTACTACTCCCCAAAGACAACAGCGTCGCTTTCTTTCAGGCATCAGTTAAGAATTAAGGTCTAGGGGTTCCGTATCTTTCTAGTATGATCCCATTGCTTCTGAAGGACCGCATAAAACGCCATACTTCAATCTCCCACCCAAGTACTAACTGCACGACATGGGAACCTTCAGCGGCTCCTATCCAACGCCTCTCCATAAAACCCGTGACCATTGGGAATCAAGTCGTTTTTGTCAAAAGTGACGCGAAGGAAGCATGGAAGAACTCACTGCTACCATCCCTGGACGAGTTCTTGCCTCGGGGGGGGGGGGGTAATTACGACGCCAGCGTCTCACAACTCGATACGAGATTCCGAGAAATTTCCCCAGACTCTAAATCAAGGCAATCCAACCGAGCGGGGGTGCTGTCGACAAAATCTCGATGCTTCAGAAGACGACCATCCCAAAACCCCACTGATCTTCACTGCCGGGGCGCTTGCGGACAAACTGGAACACTCCCACGTTTTGCAGTCCTGCGCAATAACCCACGATGCTCGCTGTAAAATGCACAACGATATCTTGAAGCAACCAACCAACACCTTTCGTCTCAAAGGAGCCCAAATTATCCCGGAGCCACGCACCGCAGTGGCATCAAAGTATATCATACCGGGTCAAATCACCATCAAAAACTCTTGACACACGTAGTGGACGTGGCAATATGCGACACCTACAGAATGATCCGTAGCTATCAATTAAAAATTGACAATTACGGTGTAGGTCCTCATGCGGAAGCCATAGCCCGCTTTGTGCGCTCTGGGTTTCTATGACTTGAAATATCATGCATCATCCGATAATCATCAACAACCGGGAACATATATTCCGAGCCTCCGTCAAGCACGTTTTAACACTGGGGTTCACCTAACTCGACGTATCCCATTTGTGTGTGTTGCCTATGAGAGGATCCCTTTAAGTGTACGATACCTACACGCGGGGTGCAGTGTCACAAAATAAATCACGCTAACAACGTACACTCACACGTTCGCAAGTGCTTACTGTTTCATTATTACGCCAGGACGTTAGTCCAATCTCGGCGAACTTATGTAATGTCCAAGCGTTGGGCCTTGCACGAATTTCCTGAAACTATATGTTCATGGACCGCGATTTCTACTGTAATAAACTTTATCCAATTCAGTTACTGGGACCGCAACTGATGAAGCAGATAGGCGGCGACCCAGTGGTCCCCTGCTAATCTATGGGCTTTCGCGTATTTGCTGTTAGTGGGGCAGAACCGATACAGCTGTTGGATTATCGGAACATTGTAGGCTATCATGACGCCATCAAAGCCATTCTAGCTTCACTGGCCTATTACTGCAGTTTGTGAGAAAGGAAAGAGAATTAAGACGACTAGACGATGTTCAGGCCTCATTGTGCTCACGCAAGTGCGACAGAACTGTGCAAGCAGTGAATCGAAAAACACTGACTTTATTTAGTTGTGTTGTTAAACGGACCTCTGTGGCTTTTGATAGAGAGAACGCATGTCATGCAAGAACCCACTAGCTTTTGGAATACTGCCGTCGAACCATATACTGGAACGGAACAAACCCGAACCACCCAGTTGACACCAGACGAAGGCTGTTTAGTAAGCCAGCCAATCGCTTCGTTGTGCAATGACTTTTGTGTTTATCCGGTATTCAGTCGGCTTAAATTCAAAGCCCTTTGTATTTCCTTACCCTTGACCCCCCATGTCATTCTTTCGGCACCATGATTGTCAGGCTTTCCGAGGGAAACAGAAGTTGGGTTTAGTCTTGGCGAATCTCCATTATGTTGAGACCACGTTTACAGACGTCATTGTTTTCTGTTTGGTAGGAGACTTCAACGCTCGTGTCGGTCGTCTGCTGCCAGGTGAGCGCCACCTCAGGGGACCGCATGGATATGATGATGTTCGCTCAGACAACGTAGAGAGACTGCTCAGTCTGTATGCTGATCATCAACTAATCCTCTTCAGCACCAGCTTTCCTCATCCTGGACGCCAGTACGCAACTAGGTGCCCCCCATCATCAACCCAGCGCTAGTCACAGATTGACCACATAGCTATAAGTCGCAGGTGGCGCGGCAGCGTACGCGACTGCCGATCATTTTGGTCAACATGCGTCGATACCGATCATGCACTGGTATGTGCGACCGTTTGCATGCGTTTTGGTGGTTCGTCTAGGTCTAAACACACCCGACTAAACACCTACAAGTTGATGGAATCCATGGTGAAGAAGAGTATCAACAAAGGCTTCGTGAAAATCTCGCTCTCTCTCACACTCTGGATGTTGATCAACACTGGTCAAGTCTGCAACAAGCCATGCTGTCGGCCGGTTTGTCCAGCTGCGGCCTCGCTCGCTCCACTCCCAAAAGTTGGATCTCGGGAAGATCCTCGGAATTGTTGGATCGTCGACGGGCGGTGCCTGCTGGCGCAGAGTACAACGAACACCACCGGTCTAGTACGCAACAGCTGAAAGCAAGCCTTCGCTCTGATCGTAAATCTTGGTGGTCAAAACAAGCTGATGAGATGGAAGCCGCTGCATCAGCTGGCAACTTCCGCCGTCTATTTTACATCATCCGGGCCACCGGTTGCAATTTCCACGCCATCATCCAGACGATTTGCGAATCAGACGGAGCGAAGATCACCAACCTTCACAGGTGATTGGGTCGCTGGGCAAGGCATTTCGCTCTTCAATTCAACCACCTAACATAGCCCCTTGTGACACCTCCAGCCCCAATGGATGATGCTTGGCCTGTGTCCACAGCCCCCCCCCCCCAAATGATGCAGAGATCCGAAATGCAATCCAATCTTTGAAACGCTACAAAGGATCCGGGTCCCGAAGCCTACCACCGGCTCTTATCAAAGATGACGAGGGTGTACTTGTCAGCGAAATCCTATCGCTGTTCACGAAAGTTTGGACTGAGGTGGAAGTTCCGAACTCATGGGGAGAATCGGTCATTGTTCCGATTCACAAGAAGGGCTCCCGCGACGATTGCTGCAACTACCGCGGAATCCCGTTACTCTCTGTCGCATCCAAAATCTTCGTGTCGGTCCTACTTCGCAGGCTTTCAACGACTAGAGAGGAGTTTTCCCGAGAAGAACAAGCCGGATTTCGTCCAGGTCGCGGATGCATCGACCAAATCTTCACGCTTCGCCAACTTCTCGAACTTCTCCATATCCACCGGCGGCCAACAATCGTAGTGTACTTGGACATCCGAGCGGCATTTGATTCAGTAGATAGATCTGCGTTGTGGAACTGTTTACTGTAGAAAGGTGTGCCCGACAAGTTTGTAACCATCCTGAAAGAACTTTACAGTCACACGTCGGGCAAAGTCAGAGCTTACGGCACGCTCTTCTTCATTTGCTGTGACCAGCGATGTTCGCCAAGGTTGCCCTATTTCACCTTTCCTCTTCAATTGTGCCATCGAAGATGTTGTCCAAAGAGCACTGGAAGGTGTCCAGAACTGCGGTGTTGAGCTCCTCTCTGGAGACAGAGTCACGGACTTGGACTACGCCGATGATATTGCCTTGCTGAGGGACGACCCACAAACCGTCCAGAGCGCTTTGGACCGCTTAGCGATGGAGGCGTCTAAGTACGGCTTATGCTTCACTCCAGGAAAATGTAAAACGCTGCTCCAGGACTGGCAGTTGCCTGAACGCACGCTCACCATTGCTGGACATGTTCTGGAGCAAGTCCCTTGCTTTACTTATCTAGGGAGTTGCATCACGGCTGGTGGCGGTGTTGGAGATGAAGTCTCACAACGGATTGCAAAGCCCATCCTACATTCATCAAACTGAGACACCTATGGCGTCGTCTTGATGTCAGTCTCAAGCTCAAAGATAGGGTGTACAATGCTTCCGTCCGTGCAGTACTCTTTACGACTGTGAGACTTGACCTATTCACTCGGAAGACATGAAGCGGCTGTCAGTCTTCGGCAATCGTTGTCTACGAAGGATTGCTCAGGTATGGTGGCAACACTACGTAAGCAACGCAGAGGTGCGAGACCGCGTGCTTGGAGCGAATAGTGTCAGTCTTCGGGACGTTATTCTCCGACATCGCACGCGTTGGCTCGGGCATGTTTTCCGCATGCCAGCCCATCGCCTTCCACGTCAAGCGGTATTTGCACTCCCAGGGAACGATTGGAAAAAGTGCCGCGGTGGGCTGTCAATGACGTGGAGAAGTAGCATGAAGAAGGCAACCTCAAGTTTGGTAGCAGTCGGACCAGTCCGTCTTCCAGGTTGGGGACCACGAGATGCTGAATCGCAGTGGTTGGAAACATTGGACGTCATGGCCCGCAACAGACATCAGTGGCGTCAATGTTGTTCTGCCATTATATCCTCCCTTTAATACACACAAAACCTCACAAAACGAAAAATGCAAAATGGCGTGTGTAAAACCAAAAAAATGGTTTTCCATTTTCTAAAAATCGCAGTTCGTGTTTCTATCATTTCCACTTATTTCTTCTGCCATGGTTCTGATGGCACAATGTCTGTTAACAGAGTGAATATATATATATATATATATATATATATATATATATATATATATATATATATATATATATATATATATATATACGTTTACATCGATACTAGTGGATGTGGTTTGTGAGTGGTGGTCCTTTGCTTGCAATCGTACTTGAAATTTTCAGGTTAGCGTATGCTTTACAAAGACTGTCCTATATTGCTGCGCATTTTTTTGAATACACGTTTGTCCGCTCGTTTACTCGATGCGAAGCGTTAACTTGCGCATCCTCATATTATGAATGCCACTTCTGATGGTGGATTGGTTCCATTCGACTGTAGTTACTGTCACCCCTATATTGCACAGTTTCGAATGTGACTTATACAATTGCCAACTTGTCAGGGCATTCGGAGCCCCGTAGCAAAGGTCGATTTCTAGGAATTTCCATAGTTTCTCTGGCGCTACGTCTATTCCGTAGACTGCTGCCTATAATACGACTATTAACACATCTCATTTTACAATTGATTCCAGTCTGTGTAACTCGATGACTTCAACGCAGATATTCGCCGCTAGACCGATTAACACAATTGCTATTGTACATGTTGCTTGTGATGGTAACTGCATGAATATTCGCCTAGCAAGGGCATGCCGTTGGTATTTTTTGCAAACGACATTCTTTAATGTATGAGTGACAAATTCTTGTGTAAACTTGTGTTGGTCTTGCAGTTAATCTCACATTTATATCCATACGCTGCCACACGAGAATTTTACAATGCTGGTGCAGCAGTGTGTTTTAAGCAGTGGTGCTCCGATTCTGTTAACCATTATCGTTCGCTTTAATTCGCTTTAACCTAACCTTGTTGTCATTGAACTCATTTTTTCTACTCCCTATTATAACGCATCCCGCCGCTGATGCAATCTTTGACTTATCAGCTTCTTCTACTTCTGACTTAACTCTCAAATCTGCGAAATGCTCGTTTCGTTTAGCCGTCTGCATTTCGCACCCGTCGATCCACCAACACAAGTGTCTCACCTAAATGCATTCATCCACCCGTTGTTTCTTTCCCACAGTTCGCCGACACACCAAGCGAAGCAACCTTTACGCATTCATTGTTGCACCAGGAACACTGCACGCCTTCTTCGTCAGCGCACCAGCATTCACACCACTCTAGTTCAGTAGAAGCTCTACCCGTGTCATCTGTCGGCTCTTTTTCTTCTAACAGACCACATCACTCGTTAACTGTGGATAATAGGCGGGTTTCATTCAGCATTCCGGGTCAAACGGAATTGTCCGGTATAGGAACCTCCTCACAGTCTCGCGAATCGGATAACTCAGTTTACTTGTCTGGCATCTCTCGTTCGGAATCTGTCCCTGGTCCATCTACTTCACATACTAAAACCAGGAAAGCGACTAGCAACACATCTAGCCTGCACGTTCTTACTAGTCCACCTCCAACCGAACATCGTGAAAAAAGGACTGTTTCCAAGAAGCATCGACCGAACAGGTTAGTCTTCGGCCTTATACACTTTCGCTTTGCCCCAGATAGTTATTCCTCAGTAACACTAACACCGTTCTTTGTTAACCTATCCATTGACTATGCACATCATCTTCAGCTGATTAATTCCTCCTTGTATTCACCTTAATAGTTCACCATTGCAGAGCTTCTTGGCATAGTGATTGTATTTTGAGCTCCTCTGTTTTCACTCGACATACAGCTACGAAAGCTTGAACACTGCACTCACCTGACACACTATTCGCGAGCCGACCTCCATTAATGGTCTTCGGTATTGCTCGCTCCGCGACCGTTTACTTCCTTATTTGGACTCATCGTTTATCCAAAAGTGGAGCTCGTAACATTACTGGCTTACGGCTGATGCCTTGATCCTTCAGCAACGTTTAGCGCATCTTCCAAAGCAGTACATCATCCATTTGAACTGATGCTTCCCTGCCATACAACCACAACGACCTATGAAAATAATAATAAGAATAAGAGGGAGAGAAAGGGGATTTGCCGGAAAATCTTAATGTCTGAAGCAAAAATTTAGGGTCAAGTCGTCTACACCTTGTCACCAACATACCACCACAAATAGCTGGCCATCGTGTAAAAGTAAAGCGGCATCCACGATAAAACGTCCTTGCAGCTTTCGCTGCCTCGCGTCGTAAACAGCCATTACCCCGCAGATAAAACAGCACCAACCACACCTTAAACAGGCATTCCGATTAGGAGACAGCAACAGACACGCCACGGGTATCGGTTACGAGCCATGTCGTGTAGAGTCTCGAGCCAAGCACAAAGCGAGCCACATGGACTTCAGCCCGGAGGGCGAGGATCAACGGCACCAAGTTTGGTCGTCAGTGACTTCATTTCCCGCCACCAAGTCGACTTTTGTCCACCTCGAGTTTTGCCGCACCCTACATCTGGCAGATAAAACAACGATCTCCTCGGTAAGCGGTGGCCGGGCATACGTACTACGTGCCTAGGCAAATGCAACTTCTTAAGTACTATCTGTTATTCTTAGGAACTAGTATGATTATCGCTGCCTAGTACTCGTTAACGCACATCATCGTTGCGGACACGCTGGTGCCAACCGACACCAGTGATGCTCCGCAGACAACGATGATCAAAGACTTGAAGGCGCCGCACTTCCTCAGATCGGAGAGGCCAAGCCTCACTCCCATAGAGTAGGACGGCCCTCACTGTGGCCTTGTAAACGCGGTCTTTCAGACCGAGTTAAACACCTTTCTGGCGTCATAGATGTCGCAGATTCACGAAAGCAGTTTTAACGTTTGCAATACATGAATTGACTTCAGATGCTATGCTCCCATCGTTGAAGATACAGCTGCCAATGTAAGCGAAGTGACCAACTACCTCTAGTTCCTCATCATCAAGGGACTGGTGGTCCTGCAACAACATTACACTTTGTAGGTATGAAGCGCATACTAAATGTTGGGACCACACTAGAGAAGTTAAGTAAGATGCGTTGTGGGCGACTTTGTTGGAATCAACCCTCTTCGGCCTCTTTAGGTGCTTCCAACTGTTCTTGGAAATGATCGTTATATCTGAGGCCGTATCGAACTGCAGCCTGATTGGGATTCCGTTAATGAGCACAGTGATAAGTCGGCGGTGTGTTCTAGGATCGCTGTGAAAAGTGGCAATCACCGATAATAGTTTTGCGTCAGGATTCCTGAAGTTCTTCCTTCGGTAGCACTGCTTCACCTTTATTGGTTGGAACTGATGGCAAAAGTCTTCCTTGTGGCCGCGTTTATGGTACTTCTCACAAATGTGACGCTTTAATGAACAGTATCGTGCGAAATGCCATTCACCACATGACCAACAAGGTGTAGGCGGCTTGTTCGGCGCTTTGTTGGACGGCTTGTTCGAGCCAGCCTTTCTTGCTTTTTGCACAGCAATGATGGGGTGACTCTGCTCAATCGTAGCGGTGCCGTGTTTCAAAGTAATCAACCATTTGTATTCGCCTACAAGAGACTTCAATATCATATCTGGATCTGGATCCAACTTAGCAAATAGCCGAGTGCGGATTTCCGCGTCGCGAGGATACTGTAAAGCACTGCCAAATATGAGACACTTAAACTGGTCATCCATCAAACAGCGTAACTTGAAACGTTCATTTTCACGGCTAACCATGTCTGCTACTGCCCCATAATCGTCCGTATCACGCTTAACAATTTTTAGACATTGGTAGCGAATGCTAAACGTAGACGTTGAATCACCAAGAATTTCTTTGAGTGTTGCCACTGCTTCGTTGTTAGTGATGTCCTTCGGCTCTTTGGGTAGGATGTGGTCAACGAATCTTGAATGTTCATTAGTACCGAGCTTGCGGAACAAAAGACGCACTTTCCATAATTCATCTTGACGGCTGAAATGCGTCCGGAACATGTCCTCCCAGCGTTTGAACAACGCCTCGAAAGTGCATTCGGAATCAGCATCATAATAAAATTCATTGATTGAATTTGTAAGAAGATCGTGTGAAACGGTCTGCGTGTCCCGTGTAGCTGCTCCGTCTGACTGTACGTTCAAGCACTGCGTCAAACTTTCAAACAGTTTCATTTGTGCTTCCATCTGGGATTGTGGCTGACAAAGTAACTTTTGAAAATGTTCGGCGGAAAAGTTTGTGACATTTTCGTGCTTGTCCGTCGCCATTGTTAGATCTTCACATTTTCACATTATTCCGAATCAAACACTCAAAAATTTCTCCGTAAAAATTCTAGCTCAGCCGAAGAAAAATCAAAAGTACACTGACCTTGACCACGAAATACCTGTTAACAGCAACGCCGTTAAAGGTAGCCAAAACCGCCGCCAAAACGCTGTACAAATAGGCCAGACCTACGCCAAATATATACGGGGCTCAATGATCTTCGGCCTCTAAAAAAACGAAGGTCAACTGGTAAAATTAGCAGCCCCCTGCCGAAATCCGCATGCTGGCGATCACGTGTAAGAATAAAAGGTTCCGGAATATTCGAACTCAATGCACGGTCGAAGATAATTGAATAATTGCTAAAATAATGGGTTTTCTTTTATGTTTTTACGTTTTCCTGGATTGAGTGCTCAGCCTCAACATCGTTAAACAGCTAGACCATATCGTTCGCATAATCAAGATCAATTAACCTTTCACCAGACAGCATCTTGGGTCTCCGTAGGGAAACACTGCATGATGGAGTTTACGACGAAATTGAACAAAAACGCGGAAATCGGACAACCATGATGAACACCACTAGTTGTTGGAAAGGTTTCCAATAATTCAGCGTAGACCTTAACACGGCCTGTCATGTTCAAGTATTGAGCACGTAAAATGCTCACTTGTTTCATCGAAACATCTTTCCGCACAAGTATTTCGAGCTGAATACATCAATCGACTGAGTCGAACGCACTATTGAAGGCGAGGAACACAACTATGGTCGGTCTGCGATACGTGTGACACTGCTCTAGCACCAGCCGTAGAGCGAATATATGGTCTATACAGCCCCGTCCCGGGCGGAAACCTGCTTGCTCTTCCCTAATCCAAGATCCCCGCTCCACAGTGAGGCGACGAACCAGAACTGAGACTCGTACTTCTGTCACCATCAGCGTTAGGCAAATACCCCTATGGTTACAACTCGGTACGATTGTCCTTCTCGGATATTGTCACCATAATCGATTCACTCCAGTTAGCTGCGATGGCCTCTGCTTTTCAGACCTGTTCGAACAGAGACGTCAGTGCTTTGCAGAACTCACCACCATTCTTAAATAGTGCGAGTACAAGGGAATCCGGGCCAACTGCCCGAAGTGAGTAAGGGCTGTGATAGCGTTTCGGGCCGGAGCATCCGATGGAGACTCTAAAGTAACCGGCTATAGCTCAACCTGCACCACCTGAGTGGGGAGGAGTCCGGGAGCAGGTATTCGGCTGAACTGATCTCGAAAGTGCTCCACCCAACGAGGGGACACACGTTGTCTCTGATTGTTTCCTTGACGCCTGGTTTCCTGGGACCAATGGTGCGGATCGGTTGTAAGAGTTGCGGTACTTACCTACTGCTGCTGCTTCCTCGATTTCTTGAGCCCGAGTGGTCCACTGGAGTTCCTCGTTAGCGCACAGGCTCCGCTTTAGTTCGCGCCGAATAGGCTGTCTGATGACATTGTGCTCAGGGCCAGCCGGGAGTTTTCTTCTGGATTCCAACTGGTTCACCGAATTCTCGGATATCTAGGGAATGATGCGGTGACGATTGATATTGCCGCAAGCAGATGCTCCTACGTCGTACATGGTGACCGAACTCCTATTCCACTTAAACTCAGTATCATCGGGACTAGAGGACGAAAGTTCGGTACCCAGTGCGCCTTGATAGGCTTGTCTAAAGGAAGACTGAGATAACTTCTCATTTGCCAATCGGGGGAGACGATTTGTACTCCTCTCGGTGAAGTTCATGGAAAAACAACAGCGTACCAAGGCAAGATCAGAGTTGACGCAAGTATTCCAGAACTCGCGACAGTCAAGGATGGAACGGCGCCACTTGTAACTTATGGCAATGGGGTCTATCTGAGTCCGTCGCTGGCCATCTACTTGCGGACGCCAAGTGACAGTTCAGCGCCCACTGTATCTAAAAGCAGTGCTACTATGAAACAGCTGTTGCTCCGCATAAAGTTGCGAAAGCCCGCTCGTCGTTGTCCGTCCGTTCGGAGTTACATGCATAATTACCACTTAGGTAAGCTTCTGAAGAGCCAAGACGACTTAATTGCGCAATCATTTCCCGTGTATGTCCTTTGATATCTGAAGTGGTAGCACGGTGTAATAGTACGTTCAGTTCATTATAGGTGTTCTTAGCAGCTTCAGAACTGCAGTTGGTGGGTGCACAAGCGGAAACCACAAACCGTATTTTACTACACCTTAGCTGCTTACGTCAAACGGGCTTAGCACACACGGCTGCTCACGGAATTTCATTCAACCAACCCTGACTCAGCCTTAGAGCTGAGAACGATGCCCACCGCTGCTTGACCAGTGGCTGCCGCATCAGCATCTCCGGATGCATGTAACCAATAGCGAGAGGACAACAAGCCCGGCGCACTTAATTCAACAACCCTATGAGGGTCATTGATCCTTGTGTAGGGTACACAATACGCATCAAACTCAGTGTGTCCAACATGCGTGCGAGTGCAGCCTGTTGACCTATTTGTGTTAGAGTACGAACTTCTTACGCCGCCATGGAAACAGGACAGTGTGGCCTTATGAGGAACTGTTACCGTTAGACGCCCAGTAGGTGGTGCGGGAAGATAGCTTCAGATGGTCTGACTCCAGTGCCATTATTGCTGCTGTCAATTAAGTCGGGAAATGTGGAAGACAGGTTAGTGATTGGGGTTGGCAAGGAGTAAGAGAAGCAAGTGGAAATGAAAGAAGGGAGGCGCCAGCAATAGCATATTTTCACTTATCCGCCCTGCTGTGTGCAGCAGAAAAAGGGAACTTCGATAAACTGCGTGACGGCCAATGCAGAATGTGATTGAGGTTTGAAGAAATAATCATGGTTGTACGTGGGCGAGATACTGCCAGGAGGCCCAAACCTAGCCAGGACGATTAGGGTCCTTAACCAAAGCCTTTGATTCAAAAGCGTGTGTGCAAGGTAGTGGGGTGATTGTAACGGTTTAGTCTGACAGAAATGGACTCCATCCCATTTCAAATCCCCACGCTGGAGGACCAGGTGACTGAGTTTGTCTGACTTTTAACCATTGATCTATCTGGTAGGAGTTGCTCTTTAGGGGTCCCGAGAGTCAAACGAGTACGCGAGAACCCACATTATCTTATGGTCCCTTCTGGTTACGGGACGGTGCTTAGGGATTCAACTTGTGGCTTTCAGTTACGCGTTGTGTGTTTGGATTGCGATTCTCGCTCCACGACCGGTTCCGTCCTAGTTTGGACTCATCAGCCTTTCATTGTATCGTTTTCACCTGCGGTTTCACACCTCTGGGTATTGCATTTCGGTTAATTAAACTACGGTTAAACCAGTTGCCTTAAATCGCTGCACTAAAATGGGCCAATGATAACCTGATAACACTGGTCTACACCGTTTGACAGACACTGACCTTGAAATGTTTTTATATTCGTTTTTCTTATCCACTCCCGAATTCATGTCTCACGTAACGATTGCGATGTCCATGATTTGGATCATTCCATTTAGGGCTGACATCTTTGGTCGACCAGCTGAAATCATTGGTGGTGTAGACTGAAGCAGTTGTTAGCTAGCTTTCCTTTGGCCATTGTTTGTTAATTCATATTGACATTGGAAATCGAATGACATGCGTCCATTCGCTGAGCTACATGCTAGAAAGGCAACATAACATCTTCTGGGAGTAACTCCTGTATTGTGCATGCTTGCGATCCAGTGGTTCTGGATCACCGATGGTACGTCGTAGTTTCCATGATTGTGGATCGCGGTGATCAAGCGGTTCAGACCTCCAGTGGCTTGCGATCCACGGGGGGTTAGTTCGACCTCGTCCTATACCTAGCACTCCTATTTGTCGAGTGACAGCGAAGCGTCCATACGATGCGCCAATGTACCACTGATTCGATTGCTTTTACCTTCTTCGCGTCTGTTAAACTCAGTAGTAGTAACATTTTACTGGCTAACCTGCGATGAATCTCTTTGAAAACCGATGGAACTAGATGATGTGGAGATATTCCTGACCTACATATTGTCTTGCGTGCAGATTATACTCTCTGCTTACTCATTCCAAAAAGATTTTACCAGTGGTTCATCGTTTTTTTGACTCAACAATCCCATCCACAAAACAGTGTTTTGCACATCCATTTCGGCTGCAGTGTCCCATTGGAGTATGTATTTTGCTAACCACACACAACACCTACTCATTCGAGTATCTGTGCATGTATTTTGTGATCGTCGCTAATTGTTCGCCTTAATCTACAGCTAAGTTTCTTCGGGTTCGCGCTTCCCTAAACTAGCCGGTAGCAAGTAAGTGGCTAACGGATATGCTACCCCATCGTCGGAACCAACTCATTATCCTTAGGTGTTGCCTGCAACCCTGAACTCCATGACCGGTTTCGTATTCGTTCGCACTTATCAGGCAATGATAGCAGTACTAAGACTAGAATCTGGGACATCACATTACCGAGTGACAACACACACCCTAGCGCTCTAATGCGCAAATCAAACAACGCACGACGAACTTGAAAGTTATCCTGAGATGTAGTTATCTAACATAATTGGTAGGAATGGGACTAACCTCACTCACCAAACACCGTCACATACCGAACAAATTTTAGTGCAAAATGCAACATAAACGAATCGAATGATCTACCGACATGGCAATTCAAATGGCTACCAAGTTTACGCAAGCAAACTTAGTTTTCACCAAATAACATCAACAGTACCGTAGTATCCTAGGCGGTTGTTCGATCAGTCGAATCGATGGCACTATCGGAAACAAAACCATTTTTATTTGCACTTTCATGGACCACTATCGCTCTAGTTTTCCAGAGATTCGGATAGTTGTTGACAATGTTTTGCGTGATACCCAATCTTTCAGTCAGGACGGGTGAAACGGCGAGTATTATTTTTGATTTAATGCATGAAGGTGACAGAGACAGCCGAGTGCATTCCCACTTTGTACCAATCTAGCTGATCTTTTAACCTGCCACTGTTGTTACTTGTGACTAACTTTTGAGGATATGTCTACCGCCGTGTCCCCAACATACGGCGACTGACTTGTTCTGGCTCTTAATCATTGTCGCGTTGCAAGTGTGTATACGGAAGAATGCACGCTCCACCTCGGCACACGTGTCGTACTTGCGTATTGACCCCATTCTAACCATTCGATTCATCATCACTAACTGTAGTACATGAGAGCGTTGCACTGACACTCTACTGTCACACTGCCATACTTGCTTTACTGATTGAGAATAATAAGAAGAGCGTTGCTTAAGTTGTACCCGCCCCCAACAAGCTTTTAGGGTCAATGCACCTAGACCTTGTTAACACCAATCGTCAGTATGGCGGCGTCCTAGCTGCATTCACCATCGCACATCATTATTGACCCTCCCTCTCACTTATTGACCCTCTTAACTCCCTCTACACAACTATGCTCAATGTCACACAAACCTTAAGCATGTAATCCGGTTAAGAAAAAGTCGTAGACTCGGTTATTCATATGTTTGGGCTTGCAAACTTCCACTCGTGTCCGGGTCCCCTTTGCTACTTTGGTTTGGGCATGCTGACACTATTCTAACTCTCATACCGACCCATCTGTGGTTGTATGGCAGCAAAGCATCAGTGCGCATATTCTGGGCTCCATGGATCCCAACCTGGATGACGGCAGCACTCCGGATAACTGCTAGCTAGATGCTTTCCCTGCACTCTCGAACCTCCTACCTTAGGCAAGCAAACCATACTCTTTTCGGTCAAGAATGGGGGTATAGGTTGTGCCAGTCCGAAATGATTCCACTTAGTCAGCCTTGCTTGTTGCTCTAGGGGGATGCCCTGGCCATCACAACCTTGTAGGCGCTTATTCACACCGTTGTTGCGGACACACTGGGTCCATTCAACACAAACAATGCGCCACTTCTATGTTTTGCGATGCGGGAACTAAACTCAATACTCACGCATCGGTCGATTCTGATGCAGCTGCTAAGGCAGGTGGTGGATTGATCGCATGTCTACGATTCTTTGTCTTCAAGACCCAGGGTGCTGTAACACCACTTTACGCTTTGAGAGTGCGATGTACATACCATAGAACGGTGATACACCTGAGTATTTGTCCATGGCGAACTGTGCTGTCTGATGCTTTTCGGACGAGGAAGCAGCGCCGCCGCATAATCCACATTACCCGCATTATTGCCATATAGGAACTAAACACTTGCATAGTGATAATCCTCGATGGAATCATCACAATCGATTTCAACACCGATAAGGAAAGTGCATACTCCTGATGGAAAGGCCTCCGTTAACTCCCTACCGTTTCAAGCAGACGGATAATTGCTTTGCAAACGACATCATCATCCGTAACTAGTGTGGACACCGGAGAATCCCGATCGGACGAACGGAGATAATTAGGTTCTACTTTTGCGTCTAATTTGCTTTTCAAATGGAGCCTCCCAACTAGCCAACCACGGTTTCACCTGTTCTACCTGAATTCATACTGTTGTATTTGAAATGCGATCTTTTCAAGCTATTTTTGAAGTAGGTGAAGGGAAACTGTAGCATTGAGTTAGGTGCGGGTTTGCGCAAAGGTATCATTAGAGGGGGCTTCTCTAGTCATGGCTTGAGGCAACTTCTTAGTCACAATCTAACTGAGGGGATCGTTTGTTTCAGTCCGGTAAAGTTCGAAGTAAATCGACCGCGTACCAGCACATGATCAGGACCGATACCTATCCACCAAACTGGGTCGCGGCTAAATATTGAACTATACCTCTTGGAACTTAGGTCTATACACTTGGTTCGATTATCGTTTGAGGATCGACTTCCACTTTAATCGACACTGCACACATCAATCTCTAGGCTATCCACAGTGTTGTGAAAGCTAAGCCTATTCACATCCTATGATAAGATACAAGAGTTGAACGCGCCATCAGTGGACTCAGGCGATTTGGCTTGATGTGTAACCGTGAATGGTAAGGGACCATGAAACACTGATGCTTATCAGAATGAAAATGGCAAAATTTCAATGATATGACATCCGCCACCACTTTCACTGAGACTTATGGAAGGTAATGTTGATCGAGCAAGACGGAAGAGAAGGCGGACGGAATCTATTGCCTCTATTTTCGCCTTTCTATTTTAACTAGTATATTATCGCCAACGCGAGACACGCCTGAATAGGCATGATCATGGTTATACCAACCTGAATGATCGCCAATGTACTTAGTGTTGCAAGGTTAGCCGTATCATAATGGATCTATGTGATATATATATATATATATATATATATATATATATATATATATATATATATATATATATGTCCGTGCAAATGTTTGCAACTGTGTTGCTTGAAATTGTAACTATGATGTCGCAGTTATGATTGTCTTTGGTTGGGTCGTCTGCTTGAGAAGGAGTGAAAGGGAATCCTCGAACTGGATGACTGGCGTCCGTGGAGTGAGTAGGAGCGTGTGAAAAGGCGTGGCAATAAATTTCTTAGTGCTAGTCACTTCTGTCACGTCACATTGTTGTTACACAGACTTTTGTGGCTTTTTTATAGGAAGAACGCTTTTCACGTGCTGAAACTGCCGCCGAACCATTCGGCTTAACGAGATTAACCCGGCCGATGGTGGCCGAGTGGTTTGCACGCCTGGCTTGAAATCCTTAGTTCACCGGTTCGAATCCGCGTAGAGGCCGACCTCCTCGCGGTATACTCAGCCCACGCGCGACTGGTAGTGGTCGCGCGGTAGCCAAACGCCGTTTCGATTTACAGCTGACACATTATTATTTATTACCCATCTGGCTGGCACCATGCAGAGGTTGTTCGGAAAGTCATTTGAAACCACAAGATGGTCGTTTCCGCATGAGGTTGGTGTTTGTTTAACTGTCCATAATTTTATGCTGGCAGTACTACCACTAGTGCGCCAAAGCTTTAGCAGAACAACGATTATTACGCTCAGGTGGCTTTGACTCGAACCTTAGCCGCAAGGTTGCTAGAACACAGTAATTGTCCTCCATCTAGGTAACTTTACTGAGACAATTGCCACCCTAATCCCAACACGAAATTTTGAGGACCAAGGTGGGGAAATTACCTGCTTAACCATTATCTGCTGTAGCAGGAGCAGCTCTTAAGGCAATCGAGTACACTATCCACTGTATGGTAAATCCGGGAAATGTCTACTGATTTTCATTGACGCACCGTAAATTGCCGCACATTGCGCGCCCTGAGAAAACCCGAGGAATTCTAACGGCAGTCCGGAGATCCAATCGGATCTCACACGATGCACCTACGCACACAATCGCGGCGTCTGCGTACCCCAAATTGCACGGCGCTGCACGCGATGAGGCGCAGGCTACGGATAATTGAACGATCGATACATTCTGGCCGGTGTTTGGGGACAGAATGTTTCGAGGACCAAGATAAGCGGTGGCATACTTGTCATTCATTAGTTGGTCGCTGTCTCACCAGTGGAATACGCGTTTCCACTCCCGTCGGTAAGTTGTTTTATATTTCTCAACCCTTACTTTTTCTGGCATCGTCATGCAATGAATTGCTCCAGACTTGCGTACTGCCACAGTTGGAAGCGGACGGTGTTCGCAGTACCAAATGCTTACAGCTTGATGGTGCACCAGCACATTATGCTCAATCAGTGCGAGGAATCCGGCCAACGTTGGATCGGTCCTGAAGGCCCCATCGAGTGGCCCGCACGGTCACCCGATTTAAACCTGCCCGATTTTTTCTATGGGGATATATGAAACGAAGGGTTTACAGAAACAAGCCCATTCGCTTCGAACAATTGCGGTAGAATATTGTGAATGAATGCCACGCCATCACCACCTTGACGTTGTAGAAAGTGCTTGCCAACTGCATCAAGCCACTTCTGTACTGTAGCCAATGCAGATGGACACTTTCAACATCTTCCATGATAGGAAGTCGAATGCTGGTAGATGCATGCATTTCGTATTGTCTCCTCAGTACCGGCATGCAACTTTATCCTTAACTATGGGTGTGACCGAATAAGCAAGAGCTGCAAAATGAATGACAGAACTTTCACCCCTACGTCCATGGTAGCCTTAAGCTGACAAATAACTGCTTTTGAACACAAAGGGCCGGCTTATCGAACGGCCTCGGTGAAACGGGGGAAGCGGGGATTAGGGTGACGTAACACAAGTGTGAACGGTGATCCAAGCTACATCCCGTGACGCGTTGTCGGTAGGTCTACCTATCGTGGAAGCTGGCGGCATGCGCAAGCACGGAGGAACTTCAGCGGGACAGGGATATTGGTCAATTTCACTTTGAACCCACCTTGGCACGCGTTACTTTATTCGGCAAGTCAAAGACCGATTGGGTCTGCTTATGTAACTGTCTCCGCAGTCGCACACGAATTTGTATGTGCAGTGTGAGTTTGCCCCGATCGGTTGAACCTCCTTCATTGGAGGCAACGGCAAGTTACGGGTTCTATTGATGACTACAACCTGAGCAGCACAGTGATTTGTCTGCGTAGCAGAGATTAAACGTTTCGTGGTTTTCGATACAATAAAGTCACTCTTGAAAGGCAACTCGAAATAGTTTTTTAATGATACTGAGGAGACAATACGAAATGCATGCATCTACCAGCTTTCGTCTTCTTACCGTGCTTTTCCAATTCCTGAAGGGAACTAACTGCTTTAAAAAATTTCCATGATATCTATGTCCGTCTAACCCTGCTTCCATATATATATATATATATATATATATATATATATATATATATATATATATATATATATATCATAGCTTGCACGTGACCTGAGGACTAAATCGGTCTCCGGACGAATGCTGCCAATGATGGGTCTGGGCCAACTTAATTCCATAAGCATTGTCTGCTTCTTCAGCAGTCTGCGCCACTCCGAACGCCGTAATAATTTGGTGTACCCGATGCGTAGATTAGAGCATATATATTGACGACGTTGGTGCAAATGTTCTCCAATCCACACCGGATCCATAAGTAAGAGATTATTGGGGTCGTTTATAGACAAATTAGTTATCGGTATGGTGCTATTGCACACCGAGATTCTTGCTTATAGCAGAGGCCTCTGTTTGGGTACCATGCAGCTTACCGATCCGTGTCAATGCGCCTAGTCTATGCAACCTCGGTGATCTATGTTTTGCTCTGTCATGTCTACGTTTGTGGGTTGCTACTCAGATGACCGAGAGACTTGGTCAGGCAAGTACTTCAACAATCTGGTGAACAACGTGGCTGAGCCTATTGCGCTTACCCCAACGGTAGCTGAAACAGTTGTTCCCAAAAGTGAAACTGTTTCACACACTGAACCATTGCATCCACACTGATCCACCGCTGACGAAAACCTGACAACATACGCGTCTATTGTCGCTGCGCGCAAAGGCAAACCTTAGCCAATGGCTACGTCGGCATCCGCCTCAGAGATCGCTAAAAATGACACGAACACTACTGCGGCACAGAAAAAACCGATTATCACACCGCCAAAGAAGGCATACTCATCATTAAAATAGTAAACACTAAAAAGCAGCAGAACTTGTGAAAGATAAAATACTTCAATGTGCCTAAGTCGAAATCATGCTCAATCATGTACAAGTTATCCGGCGATCTGAAACAGTGAGAACATATATGTCATGAAATGGGAATCTTACGTAAACCGGCCAAATTGATTCGCATTGTCCGCCACGCTAACTCAGCTCTCTATGGGAAACCAAGATTTTCTCAAGTAGCAGCTGATGTGGAGACAGTTCTTTTGTCAACTCACCATTTCTGTGATTCGATGAGTTCTCTGCGTATGTTCCCTGACATCCCTTAGCGCGAGCGTCGGCAGAGGAAACAGAATTCAGGAGACTATCGCGAGCAAATCGACGAAAGATCGAATTTTGAACCGTGAGCAATGAATTTATACGGCTTTAGAAGCCATGCTTTACAAGCTTCGTTGGGTGGTCAGGCGGGATATCGAAAAAACGTTACTGCAAGTGGCAGTTAGTAATTTTACTGTAAAAGGGTTGGACTTATCGTTTTTAACACAGTATTCCTTCTTTCCGCACACCTGTTTTGGGTTGTTTAAAATCAGGTATGTCATTATCGGGTCGCCGCTAATCGATGATACCAGCAGCTAAACACTCCCAAACGTTCCAATCTTTGCTCGTATTATAGATTGCTCATTTCGATGACGTACTTAGCTGCTGAACGTTGAGGCCGCTTAAGTGCAATCAGGTCGTACTTTCACCATTGCTGACACGCCTGAATTGCATTTTCCACATGGAGGCAAACATACGCACTGACCAGTTTGTACAGAAGACATGAAACCGTTGGCCGTCTTTGATCACCGGGTCTCACGCAGGATTGCACGCATCTGGTGGGAACACAGGTTGAGCAATGCTGAAGTTCGCCAGTTGCTTTTTAGCAAGAAACCCTCTGGTACCTCACTTCAGTGTCTGTTGTAGTGGAATCGCTAACGTTGGTTAGGTCATGTACTCCGTACACTAGTTAACCGCCTTCCTCGTCGGGCATTATATGCCGTCGCTGCTCCAAGTTGGGCGAAACCACAAGGTGTTCAATCGATGACGTGACATAAAGTTATGAAGAAATTGACCGGGAGATTTGATCAAGGGGGGGCTCGTGTTAGTCTAAACCAGTGGTTAGAGACTATCGAACGTGGCGCATTGTCGGAGTCTGTGCTGCTCCTGCATTCGTTCTCTTGCGTTTAACTGTTCACACTTCAATGCGATTAGATTCATGCACCTCGTTCTGCTAATACCACATTTAAGTCTAACCGCCAATCTGGCGGTGCGAGTCGTGGCAACTGCATCCACGGCTCTTTGGTGCCGGGATCATGGTTTATCAACTGCACTGAACTGAACTGAAAAAACCGGGTAATTTTTAAGCATCCTAGGTTATTTAGGAAAGAGAAATTCTGGATAGAACTTAGCTCACTTAACAGGAAAACAAAACACTAAAAGCGTGAAAATATTCCTCTACCAAGTCTTTATTATTTTTAATGCGAAAGGCCGAGTTGAAAGTGGTGCCTTTTTTCCTACAGTGGTTCTTTGGAAGCTACTTTTCAGTCTACCGGCGTGCCCACCATAACTGTTTTAACATTACCTTACATCGAAAACTTATTGCTCAGGTGTGCCCATCGCAATGAGGCTGGACCTTACTGTGGTGCGATGATTTGTGTGCCTCAGCGATCCATTGAGCTATGCTGGGTGGTGCTTTTGCACCTTCAGAGTCACTCATACCAGATTAGTCAATGGTTAGAGGCCAGACAAACTCAGCCTCCTGGTCCTCCTGGTTGGGTGTTGGAATGAGGGTGGCACCTTATTCCTTAAAACAGACTCCTTGTAGCCCAACGCCAAACCCGCTTCCTTACGGTCAGGTTTTTGAACCAAAGGCTTTGGCTGAGAACCCTAATGGTTCTCCTGTCTAGGTCTGGGAAACCTGACAGTATCCTGCCCACGCAATACAAGACTGAGACTGTATTTAAGAGCAAGTAGAAAGGTTTCTGCACAACTCTATCGAATTACGAAAAATCAAAATTTACTTGTGAATTATCAGCAGTTGTGTCTAGTCCGTTAATCGTTTATCCGTGTTCGGTTAGAAATTTGTACTAGCGTCATTATTTCCGGACATACAATGTCTTCTTTTGGCATTGTATGTGCATCGTTTCACAAAAGCACAGGTTTTCAAAATAATCGTCGATACGGGTTTTAAAACACTTCACAGAACCGGCCTCTATTAATCCTTCAGGTAGTGTATTCCATAAGTTTACGATTCTTCGTTCGATACAAAGCTGATGTGATACTTTGTTCATGCTGGGGACCCTGAGTTTGTAACGATGTCCTCGGGTGTTACATGGTTCTCGCAGGTGAAATATTGGCCGCAGTATAGGGAAGTGGCTCAAGTGTAGTACTCGATGGGTCATAATAAGATCAATTCTTACTCGGCGATAGGATAGTGTGTAGAGTCCGAGCAATTCACAACGTTTTTCATACTGAAGCTTTCGTAGACTTGGTATCATTCTAGTTGCGATATGCTGTATTTTCTCCAGCTTTTCAGTTTCCCATTGGGTTATCGGATGGTAAGCTGGGGCACCGTATTCAAGGCTTGGTCTAATGAGCGAGGTGAATAGACGAGGGACGGTTTCTTCGCACCATGTGGAGAAACTGCGTAGTAATGCCCAGAGCATACGAAGTCCCGCACGGTACAATTTCTCTGTATTTTCTAGTGATCTTAAATCATGTCGTGAGAGAACTCCTAAGTCTCTGACAGATGTGTTGGGATGGAGCTACTGGCCGTCCAAGGTGTATGATCGAGTGGCTGGACGTCTGGTAATACTGATGAACTCCGACTTGCTTGCGTTAAGAGGGAGTTGCATTCCAGTGGACCACGTTGACAGTTGCTCTAAGTCGTGCTGGAGGCGAGCGCAGTCATGCTGGTTCTCAGTAATCCTCCAGATTTTCAAATCATCTGCAAAACAGGGCACATGGTGACTGGAGCTGCTGCGGTAGATCGTTGATATGAATAAGAAATAATACTGGCCCAAGTACAGTTCCTTGAGGCACGCCACTGGTCGATGGGAACCATTCTGTCAGATAGTCATTGACCTGTACTCTAAACTTTCGTCCCACAATAAACTCGTGTAACCACTGAAGTAACGTGCCACCGATTCCTTATGTCCTCAGTTTACCAAGGAGTACCTCGTGGTCCACTCTGTCAAACGCCTTACTAAAGTCGATGTAGACCACGTCAACATCCTTCTGTTCATTGAGAGCTCGAACCCACTGGTGGTTTGGGTACCTCAAGTTGGTGATGCAGGATCGCCTTTTCGTAAACCCGTGTTGCGCTGGTGTCAATACGTCCATCGATTCGAAGAACGGCAGCAGACACTTCTTCACAACCTTCTCGCGAACTTTGGATAATACCGAAGTCAAACAGATGGGTCTATAGTTCTCTATTTTACTCGGATCACCACCCTTGGGAAGCGGTTTAACTATCGAGCATTTCCAGTCGTTCGGGACGGATCCTTCAGAGAGCGATCTATTGAAAAGGTTTGTCACAGCTGGTGAGATGATAATCGATAGGGACTTGAGTATTAGTGGGTGAAGTCCGTCTGGTCCGGGGGGCTTTGCACCATTGAGGTTGACGAGTAGCTGATGTACTTCGACTGCATCACATTGTAGGCTGTCGAGCAAGACTTGCGCAACCTGTGCCGGTACTGGAACAGCCGCCGGTTTACTGGAAAATACAGTGAGGAAATGCGTAGCCAGGGCGTCCGCGCGCTCTGCAGAGGATAATCAACGGTGCCCTATCTGCTGCATCGATCAGGGTGGATAGGGGTTTGGGTGCTACTGCTCAGGCCTTCCCGTCTTCTTATTCCCCATCTTACGCTTTTTCACTCTTAACGTCCCCTTCCAACTTCACTTATATCCCCCCAGTTTTCAACCCCCCGATTCTTGGCCCTCCCCCTACATGCGTTGCTAAGCATTTACCTTCTAATTTCAACTCACATGTGAACGCGGAGCGTCACTCCTCTGCTGTCGACAAGCCCAGGTCCAACCAAGCGGTCCATTCCAGTTCATCGGCTTCCATTTGGACCCCTCGACCCTCCTTCAGATTGGCTTGCCTCATTGTACGCACACTGCTACCAATCGGTCAACAGGCAGCACTTGCCCGAACATTAGAGACCATCTCGATCGAAGTCTGCTGCTAATCAGAGATTCGCTTGCAAGACTCGAGCACTGTGCTCACTCTGCGCTCTCCTTCAGGTGACGCAAGCAGGCTCCAATGGCTGGGCCACGTGTTGCGCATGCCAGCCCACCGACTCCCTCGACGTGCGTTGTTTGTTCACCGGGGATGTGGGTGGAAGAAGAGAAGTGACCAAGCGATGACTTGGTCCAGGGGAATGAAGTCCCTCACTTCGAAGCTAACCTCGGTTGGAGCTTCACGGCTCCCTGGTTGGGGTCCAAAAGACGGTGAACACGTTTGGCTGGATACACTTGCTGACATGGCAAGGAGCCGGCCTCAGTGGCGTTCCTGCTGTGAGTTTCTTTGTCCCTCCCCATCCCTTTTAGCCTCCCCCCTCCATCTACGATCTCACTTCGTAGGGTAAAACATAATATTTTTTCTTCTTTTTGCCTAGTAGCTGGCTGGAAGCTTACCGGAACGATGCCTATCCGTTGCTGGTAGCTCAGCTGGCATGCAACTGTCGTATTTATTTTTCCTTCATCTTTTGTATGTATGTACTTCCTTTATGTATTGCGGTACAATAGCGGAGGTGTTTCACCACCTCTGGCTGACATGTGTAATGATGATGATGATGCTCAGGTGTGCGGCAGTTGTATTTCACGTGTACGTTCGTCCGACAACGCGATGTTTAGTTTTTATCACATTAGTCCCTACACTTAACGGTAAGTTCAGTGCTACGGCTAAACCTCGGTCAGTACAGAGCCCACAGGCATCCAGTTTTCCACGAAACATTTGCCCTCAAACACAGACCAGGATGTATCGATCGTTCACATGTGAGTAGCCTGCGCCTCGTCGCGGAGAAACATGCAGCGCCGTGGAATTTATGGTGGACAGACGCCGCGATTGTGTGCGTAGGTGCATCTTGTGTGGTCTGTTTGGCTCTCCGGCCTACCGTTAGAATTCCTCGAAATTTCTCAGGGCGCGCAACGTGCGGCAATTCACGGTGCGTCAATGAAAATCGGTAAATATTTCCCGGATCTGCCATAGATCCATGTGTCATGGGTTTCAGATACGCTTACACTACGCTGGGGTTCGGGCAAGCAACACGAACGCAGCTGGCAATCGTAGTTTTGAGCACACTGCACTGTTGCAACCGATCAGGTGGCCACCTCGCATTGGTACATACTTTTACGCGACCTTATTCTCAAGCACACTCGATGGCTCAATAAAGTTCTTTTGCTTCTGATCCGCTCCTTCCATAACTGTCAATGTTGCATGCCCTCGGTTGACCATTCACCGTGTGTGCATTATACCAGTTCCTCTAAGTCTGCTGAATTTACAAGCATCGAGCCTTGAGCGTCTGGTCCACCACCACCACACTTAGGTGAACAGTGTGATGAGAGTTTTGCGAGTTGATCTTCGCAACGCCAATATTCCTCTTTTTGAGCTTTCCTTTCATGGTACACACAGATTCGTGTGAAGCGCAGCTCCTGTTATCAATGCTATGGCCACTGCAGCTACCACCAACACCACTGCTATGCACCGAACACGTTACATCAATTGGCAACGAAGCGTCTGCAGTCAAATTGCTTAGCTCGGCGGGCAAATCAACATGTCAGTGTGCTTCATAGTAACGACTCGACATCCAACAGGATTCAATTAGGACTCATTGTTCGCAGTCGAACTAGCTACAATCAGGCTGTCATTGCGCAATCCGCGCAAATGATACCATTCTTACAAGCCCTCGTTTTAATCTGTCCTCCTTATCTCAAATCTGCATCGACTCAGCTGACTCATTCTTCTAGTTTTTGATTTCTCCGTCCAAATGTAGTTTAGTGCTCTGTACAACTCCAACCAAGCACGACCTCACTTGGCTTCCTCTATGCTTATCTGTAATCATTTGTGGTACTTCTAATTATTGAACCAACAGTTACATGTTGCATTTCTACTTACGCTCGGCCGAGGTAGCACAATCTAACTAGTCACATTTCTGACCTCAATTCATAGCTCAGCAATGCATGTGACTACACTTCATCACATGAGGAGAGATCAATGCAGGGGGTAACTCGTACATCGCAACTCCAAATAGAAGCCACGGCCGTCAAGGACTACCTGTTTTGTTGTTGCATGCTCTGTCCACGCTTTTCTGCTCACCAACATTGAATCCTTCCAATTACTCATTCTGCGTCGTTACACCTTCTAACTTAGCGGTTCTTTGAAATGCTTTATGTGATCTTTCGGGCATTTCTATTTTTGCGCCTTACCAAGCTCTATCTGCACTATTTGCATTCGATAGTTAATTACCCCTCGTTGGATCAGATACCGTTCCGCCTTAGTCCCTCTGTGTTAGTTCATACGTGGATGATGCTTCAGAGCACAACCGCGATTTTTACAAGTTTTTCGCGCATAAATTCTTTTCCATCAGTTTTACCCCTTTTACATTCGATAAGCCTAAACTTTGCTGCATGTCGTCTGCACTCTTTCTTTCACCGAAACCTTATTTCTAGTCCACAACCTTGATAATCAGCCGGTGTCACTAGGGCAGCATGCTCGGGGTCAGCATTCTAGGCATTTGTTCTCTCTCTCTCTCTCTCTCTGCCTTCTCACATCCTACGCTCGACTTTCGAAGTGTCGCACTATTAGTGCCAGGTAGCCCGCATCACTGTCCCCCAAAGGGCTACCTATCATTGAGGTACTCGGAGACCAATTTGTTGATCGGAACACTTTTACAACCTTTTCAGTTGGTCCTATGTGCTTGAGCCGCTTCATGTCCGTATGGCGCAGTTTATACCATGAGCAATCAACTTACTCCGTTCATCTGGATCCGAGTTTCGAAGTACACTGACAATTCTTACCCGCTTCCACACCACTGTTTTGCACTCTCTCGTATCCCCACTGTTTAAGGATTTCATACATCTACAACATTCTGCTCTCGGTAATCGCTTTATGGCTGCCGGTTATTCTAAACTTTACTCCACTGCACGGCAAACTACTTTCCTCGTTCCACGTTTATTCAACCCTCCTTCTTCCTTTTCGAGTCTCCAAAAACGCATTGCGAAGAAAGATATTTCTCACCGCATCAATGAGTTGCTCAAGATCGATCGCACACAATCGTATTTTGAATGTAAAGCTTTTATCGCACCCCTGTCGCTATTCAAGCCAACTAATTTTATTATTTGAACGTTTAAGCAGATCGGATCACAAGTTGCTCTTATGCGCATTTTGGAAATCCTCTCCATCGATGTTTGCTGCCTAAGCGAAACTCGTCTACAGGACTCCATCACAGCGCTGCGATTGCCCATACCATCCTCAAGTTCAGGTTACACATTCGCCTTGCGCGTAGCTGGAGACGCTACAGCTGCGGTCTCTGGTTGCGCCAGCGTGCTGAAGCAGCGTTCATTGACTGGTTCCCAGTCAACAGCTGTCTCTGTGTAGTCCGCTTAGAAATCTCAGTGTGATCGTTCGGCCATATGATCGATAGACCCTGCTTATTAGTTGTAACGGCTTACGTTCCCATGGCCTGCAACCCGGATACAGCTGAAGATGAGTTATAGCGCCAACTCACCGACATCTGAAAAAATCCCGTACGGACCTCGTGGTGCTCACCGGGGACTAAATGCACAGGTCGGTAGACTAGGGTTTCAGGAACTCCAACATGGTGATCAAAACAGCCACGGTGCTCGCAGGACAGACATTGGCGATCGCTTCCCTCAACTGCGTTCCGACCACGATTTGTTCTTTCCGAGCACCAATTTCCGGCGTCCCTGGTGCCAAAAAGCCACCTGGCAACTTCCGGCGCCTGATCAAGCGTGGACGCAGCCTAGCCGCATCGCTGTCAGTTGCCTTTGACTTGGCTGTGTAATGGATTGCGAGTCAATTTGGAGCATTCACTTCACTTCAGATCATGCGCTTGTGTGCGCTAAGGTCGTTCTGCGCTTTGGGACCACCCAGCAACGTCGCCGAAAACGGCTTGACACAAACAAGTCGCCTCAGATGTTCCCGGCGTATTTCAGAACACAGTATCCTCTAATCCGCGTCGTCTATCCTTTAACATTGATACACACTAGGCATAGATTCAGGACGCATCGTGGAAGCCCGCTTCTTTGGTCTGTGGCTTCACTAGACGAGGTGCTAGCCATTAGACCTCTGCACAGTCTCTCCGGGTGATGGAAACCCGTCGAACAATTCCCACTGAAGTTGTATACAACGCACCTAGCAGAACCACAGGTGTTGAGCTCAAACAGCTTATCAGGAAAGATCGCGAGGTCTGTTGACCACAACGCGTTGTTGAGCTGGAGCGAGCAACCGCCTCGGAAAACTCCAGTGAACTTTTCCAACTGATTCGGTCCACGGGAGGCGGAAGGCCGACACTGAATGAGTCTTTACGTGAAAATGACAGAGAACTAATTCACAGTCCTCACCAACGTCTGGTACGATGGGCAAAGCACTTTGGAGATCAGTTCAACTGGCCACCGGCGCAAGCGAGAGCCCATCTTTCGAGTTTCGCAGTGTTCCCCGGTACGTGGATGTTTCGACACCGACCGAAGTTGATGTTTCCTATGAGCTTCACCTGCTAAAGCGCCACAAGTCACCTGGCCCTGTTGAACTACCTTCGGCTCTCTTCCAACATGGATGTCCTATCCTCATCTCTGACCTGATGTTCCTCTTCCTTGGGATTTGGACTATCGAAACCATCCTTTCCGTTTGGAGATTAGCGGATGTTGTACCCGTGTACAGGAAAGCAGACCGAACCGTTTGTCCAATTATCGTGTGATCAGTATCATTTGTATTGCACGCAAACTGCTCGCTGCCCTACTCTTGCAGACGCAATGAGACTAGGCCTTAAGGTAGTGTGGCGGTTTGCTTACCACCCCGACGCATTGAGCCATACTGGGTCGTGCCCCCGGGCCCATTGAAAGCCAATCCTACCACGATGGTCAATAGTTGGAGATCAGACAAACTCAGTCTCCTGGACCTCTAGGTTGGTGATCTGAAAGTGGATGACGTCCATTTTTATAACCAAATCATTGCCACCCCGCTGCCTCGCAGATGCGATTTTGAGCCAAAGGCTTTGGTCGAGGACCCCAGTCGTCTTCATGTTTATGTCTGGGCCCCATGACAGCCCTCCCCGACTACTTCCTTCAATGTTGACCACATCATGTATTAGCCTTCACACAGTTTTCCAAGAGTCGCTTTATATGCTGCACACAGCATTGCGGATAATCGAAAACACCTATTTCTCTTACTCTCATATCCACCCCTATTACTAATCTTCCTTCTATAATTCCAAGATTATTTTGAGCAGCCACAATGTCACTGGGGTTCCACCATATACAGCTACCTTTGCGCACCACCCACTGAATGCCTACAGGCAATAACCCTTATAGGACCACGCTGTCTCGTTTCCCTGGCGGTGTTCAACGTTCACACTCTTAGACGAATAGGTCAACAAGCTTCACCCGCACGCACCTTGGACACCCTGGGTATTGACGTGTGTTGTGTTTCCGAAACTAGGTTCAATGACCCTCACGGTTGTTGAATTAACTGCGTCCGGCTTGTCGTCTCGATATTGGTTGCACGCATCCGGAGAAGCTGATGGGGAAACCACTAGTTAGGGCATCGTTCTCAGCTCCAAGGCTGAGTCATGGTTGGTTGGATTCCCGTGAGCAGCAGTTCGTGTGCAGCGCGTTTGACAACATCAGCTGGTTCTCAATCTGGGGATACTTACTCCTAAGGCGGTAAAGTGGGGTTTGCGGGGGTAAATATAAAGACGGAGGACAAATTAATAACAAAATCATCTCTATAAAAACAATCAACTAACTACCTAATCACTATTGATTAGCCGTCAGTGACTATTCATTCGTGAGTGGTCAGTGAATTAGACAATTTTCCGTTATAAATTTTATTACTTAAGATACGAATACAAGCCTGCAAAGCAGCACAGCTAGATGGCGCCTCTGTCGACTCGCTCGTCGATCATTGTTCTTGTGTGTCAAGCAGCCGTTTGCCGGGTCGAATTACAGAGTTGAGTGAACACTAAGATAAGTCAGCCGACCATGCAAACTTGCCGACGAATGTTCACAAGGTAGGAGGGACAGAACAGGTGATTAGCGTTCAGGACCTATCGATACAACGCAGTGGTGGGGATCTGTCATCCAGGGCAAACTTGGAAGTGCTGATCGAAACAAATGGAAAGCCACTCACGTCTGTTCATGTTTGATCAGGAATTACACACAAAAGAGTCATAAGATACCTTGAATCGGAATAACAGCAAATGTTACCAAGTGCACAAAAATATTGGGTTTGGGGTCACACAATCAGGACAGGTAGGGCAGATTGTAGGCCTGTGCTTATTATGTGTTGGGTTGATCACAAACATCTACAGTTGTTTTTGACGAGAAGCAAGAGAAGGTAGGTGAATTAATTCTGTGGTTTTAAATATCGATAATAATGCTTTTTTGCAAATGTTTACAACTATGTCATTTACGTTACGGTCACCTGCATTAACCCAGCTGTCCTCTTGAATAAAGCAGCTCTACAAAGAAGCGTTTCTGCATCGGGGATTTACCAATTTTGTCGCTAAAATGTTGAGTAGCTCTTATGTGTTTTGCTCAGCAAACTACTCACGGTAGAGTATGAAGCCCAGCAAATTAAAAGATCACCTTGAACGGAGTCGTTCTCAGTTCGTAGGAAATGATATAACGTTCATCCAACTTAACGAAGTTGCATTGAGCGTTCGCGCATAAATACATCTGGCTACATTTTTCAGTACAGTGAAGCTGGTGTTGGAGCTTCGTACCGTAATGCTCTTCGAATAACCGAAAACAAAAACCTCATACTATAGGAGAGGGTCTCGTAAAACATTGCAGTGGTCGAAGTTGCTAGGTATCTGTATAGACGGAACACCATTCCAAACATATTAGTCTGATAAGTTGCTGATTTTAGCCACTGCATTATACACCATTAGCACTAAAAACTCCATCTGATTTGATGGCCACAGTTACACAGGTAGTGAAAATTGCAAATCTCATTCGCGGTAGCGCGACAGTTTCAAAGAGTTGTGCAATGAATTTAGAGGTAAATTCGAGGTGCTGTTATTCAACACAGAACTGCGTTACTTATCATGGGGCAAGGTGTTGGACCGAGTGTTCAAGCTTCGGGAAGAAATTGCTGTGTTTCTGGCAAGGAAAGAATTGCACAATGATAAGAAGAACGGGCTACATGCCATAATGACAGATAATGTATTTGTTTCCAAACTTCCATGTCCTGCGAATTTCTTCAAAGAAATAAATACGCCTAACGTCAGCTTGCAAGCAAATATGACAAATCTTTTAACGGCTCAGGATAGGATTGTCAGTTTTTTTCCTCAAATTGCAACTTTACCAACACTGAGCTGGTATTGACGACGTTTCGGTGTTCCCAAAACTAACAATGGTGCTCGCTAGAAGAAATGAACAATGCAGGTTCACGGATCAAACAAGGCTCCACTTGTCAACAGCGGTACATTCTATCAGAAACTATTTTTATGATTTGGAAAATCCCTAAGTAAATGCTTGCATGCTAAGACGCTTCTCAGTGGATGAAGAAACATTTCACTTGTTGAAATTGAAGCCAAAGCACAATTCCCTGGACTTCGCGATGACAACACACTGGAAATCAATTCCCAAAGCACACAACCAACAACATTTTAAGCAAAGATTGGTGACGAGTATCCGTTGTTATCGGAAAAAGCCTTAAGAATACTGATCCAATTCGCCACAGTTTATAGGTGGATTTTTAACAATGGTGTCAGTGAAAGCAAAAACAAGGAACTGAATTAACTTAAGGCACGACTTACGATATGCATTAGCCGACACTCGCACCAAATATAACAGCAATACCAACTGTTTGTTTGACCTAATTTTTATCTTATAAAAGGGGCTCAAAAATAGATGTTCTCTTTATTTGAATAATCGGAATTAATTGAAAATGGCATTCATTTTCCTTAATTCAGAGCAGAAGATGCAATATTTAATAGGTAATTTGCTGTTTAAACTAAACTGTTTTATGGTCTAATTCTTTATAGTTAAACCGCTTTGTGCGTATGAGCCTCATAAAAGTTGCGAATCACTGTGCTGTACGCTGTTTGTTTGTCCCCGCCACCTATTGCAGTTTTGATGCTGCAAAGGACATCTACTACGAACTGAACACGCTGCTTCACAGTGTTGCCAGTGCAGATATCGTTGTTGCTGTTGCAGGGGAAATGAATGCCCATATAGGTCGCTCGGGTTTTTCAGTAGCTCGGGTAGGTTGTACTAATGGATTTAACTCCGATCGGACGGACAACGGCGAGCGTCTGTTGCAACTGCGCACAGAGTACCGACAGTTTCTTAGTGGCACTGCTTTTAGGTACAGTGGGCGCTGAACTGTCACTTAGCGTCCTCCTGTAGCTGCACGGCGCTGGACCCAGCTTGGTCACGTTGCCATAAGTTACAGGTGTTTCGTTTCCACTCTGGATTACCGCTCGTTCTGGAATACTTTCAGCGAGTCTGATCATGGTTTGGCACGCTGTTATTCCATGAACTTTACCGCGAAACATGTTGAGCGTCTCTCTCGACTGGCAACTGAGAAGTTATCTCAGTCCTCCTTTCGACAAGCCTACCAGGATGCCTTGCATACCAAAATTTCGGTCTCGCCCTAATGACACTTAGCTCCAGTGGAATAGCATCTCGGCCGCTATATACGACGTAGGAACATCTGCTTGCGGCAATATCAATCGTCATCGCATCATTCGCTGGATATCCGAGAATTCGGTGAACCTGTTGGAATCCAGAAGAAAACTCCCGGGTGGACATTGGCACAATATGACCAGATGGACTATTAGGTGCGAATTAAAGCGGAGCCTGTGCGCTGACGAGGAACTCCAGTGGACCACTCGGACTCAAGAAATCGAGGAAGCAGTAGCCGCAGGTAAGTACCGCAACTCTTCCAACCGATCCGCACCATTGGTCCCAGGAAACCAGGCGTCAAGGAAACAATCAGAGACAACGCGTGTCCCCTCGTTGGGTGGAGCACTTTCGAGATCAGTTCAGCCGAACACCTGCTCCCGGACTCCTCCCCACTCAGGTGGTGCAGGTTGAGCTATGGCCGGTTACTTTAGAGTCTCCATCGGACGCTGTGACCCGAAATGCGATCACAGCCCTTACTCACTTCGGGCAGCTGGCCCGGATTCCCTTGTACTCGCACTATTTAAGAATGGTGGTGAGTTCTGCAAAGCACTGAAGTCTCTGTTCGAACAGGTCTGGAAAGCAGAGGCCATTCAGCTAACTGGAGTGAATCGATTATGGGGACAATACCCGAGAAGGACAATCGTACCGAGTTGTAACCATAGGGGTATTTGCCTAACGCTGATGATGACAGAAGTACGAGTCTCAGTTCTCGTTCGTCGCTTCACTGTGAGGTGGGGATCTTGGATTAGGGAAGAGCAAGCAGGTTTCCGCCCGGGACGGGGATGTATAGACCATATATTCGGTCTGACTGGTGCTAGAGCAGTGTCACACGTATCGCAGACCGACCATAGTTGTGTTCCTCGCCTTCAATAGTGCGTTCGACCCAGTCAATCTATGCTTAAGCAGAAAGGTGTTCCCATGATATATGTGAACGTCTTGCATGCTCTGTACGCGAACATGACAGGCCGCGTCAGGGTCTACGTGACCTGTCCGATAGCTTTCCGATAACAAATGGCCTTCGTCAAGGTTGATTTGTTACCCCATTTTCGTTCACTTCATCGTGTAATCCATCATGGAGTGTTCCCTTGCAGTTTCTCACGATGCAGGCTTTGAGGTGCTGCCTGGTGACAGGCTAGTTGATCATGATTATGCGGACGATATTGTCCTGCTGTTTAATGATGTTGGGGTGGCGCAGTCAACCCTGAATAGCCTCTCAAGAGTTATCCCTTTGTTTGGTATGCGCTTCACACCTTCAAATTGCAGTGTATCTACAGGACCACCAGCCACTTAATGATCCCTTGACCCTAGATGACGAGCAACTCGAGGTAGTTGCTCAATTCATTTACCTTAGCACTTGTATCCGTTTAGATTGGCGCTTAAGCACTCAAGTCAGTATACCCGTTGCAAACGTTAAAACCGCTTTCGTGAATCTGCACAATCTGTGGCGACAGAAAATTGTTTAAGTCGGTCCGAAAAGCCGTGTTTACGAGGCCAAAATAAGGACCGTCCTATTTCGTTGGAGTGAGGTTTGGCCTCTCCAGTTGGAGGATGTATGTACTGTATTAAACACTGGCCCAATCAACATTTTGCAGAGTGCCACAACACATGAGTAACCACAACAAAAAAGAGTGGGTAAGAGGAACGGAAGCAAAGTTCCATGTGTTGTGTGGGCATTGAGCTTCCTGGTTGCCCAGGCCGAGGAACAGGGTTGACATCGCAATGAGGCTGGACCTTACCGTGGTGCGATGGTTTGCGTGCCTCAGAGATCCATTGAGCTATGCTGGGTGGTGCTTTTTTTTGCACCTTTAGAGCCACTCATACCAGATTGGTCAATGGTTAGAGGCGAGACAAACTCAGCCTCCTGGTCCTCCAGGTTGGGGGTTGGAATGGGGGTGGCTCCTCATTTCATAAAACGGGCTCTGTAGTCCAGTGCCAAAACCCGCTGCCTTGCGGTAAGGTTTTTGAACCAAAGGCTTTGGTTGAGAACCCTAATCGTTCTCCTGTCTAGGCCTGGGCAACCTGACAGTATTCTGCCCACGCAATACAATGAACCTTTCCTACAACAATTTCTTGATGCTCTGGCCGTCGCAGAGGATAATAAACGGCGCCCTATCTGCTGCATCGAGCAGGGTGGATAGGGGTTTGGATGCTACTGCTCAGGCCTTCCCCGTCTTCTTATACCCCTTCTTGCGCTTCTGCATCCTTATTGTCCCGCTCCAACTTTACTTATATCCCCCCCCCCTTTTCAATCCCCCAATTCTTGGCCCTCCCCCAGCTTACTTCAATAGTCGCTTGTCTTCTAATTTCAAATCACACACAATCGCAGGGCCTCGCTCCAATCCAGTCGATAAGTCCATGTTCAACCAAGCGGACAACGTCAGTTCATCCGTTTCCCTTTGGAGTCCTCGTGTCTCGCTAAGATTGGCATGCCTCAACGTGCGCACTTTGCTGCAGATTGGCCAACAGGCAGCACTTGCCCGCACACTAGAGACCCTATCGATCGATATTTGCTGTTTATCAGAAACCCGCCTGCAAGATTCGAGCTCCGTGCTTACCCTGAGATCCCCCACATGCGACACTGGCGGCACATTCTCATTGCGCCTATCTGGCGATGATGCAGCTTCAAATGCCGGTCAAGCCGGCGTCGGCATTGTTTTGAGTCCCCGGGCTGAAGCTGCCCTGCTTGATTGGATCCCAGTAAACAGTAGGATGTGCGCCGTTAGATTAGCTGGCTCGTTCCGTGCTTCGAAGTCGCGCGGGGACAAACGGTGCCTGTTTGTCATTGCGGCCTACGCCCCTACAAACTGTAGCACTGATTCGGTAAAAGATGATTTCTACCAGCAACTTCACGAGCTCCTTCGTTACAGAAGAAGCACGGATACTGTGGTGCTGGCTGGCGATTTAAACGCCGAAGTCGGAAAATTGTCCTCTGATGAGCTTCATCTGGGCGGCCAACATGGTGTAGGCTCCCGTAATGATAATGGTGAGCGATTGCTCCAGCTGTGTGAAGATGCTCGCCTGTTTCTCGCGAGCACTAATTTTCGACACAGCATCCGCAGAAGTGTGACTTGGCGGCCACCAGCCTCGGGCCAGTCATGGACGCAAATCGATCATATCGCGATCAGTTACCGCTGGAGAGGCTGTGTCCAAAACTGTCGCTCGATTTGGAGCACGAGCGTGGACTCTGACCACGCACTTGTCTGTGCCGACCTCCTAGTGCGTTTCGGTGGACGTCCGCGACGTCGATGTGAACGGATTGACACCAGCCAGCTGGCGAAGCCAGATGTTCTGAATGTGTACCAAGATGCGCTGACATCTGGGCTGAGTAAGCGCCCACTAAACACCGTTGAAGATCACTGGTCGCACACTCGTCAAGCGTTGCTATTAGCAGGCATGTCTTCATGTGGCAAAACAAATTGCAAAACCGGACATTGGGTCTCTACACAGTCTCTGGAACTTATGGATGCTCGCCGACGTATTCCGGCTGGAAGCGAATACAATGAAGCTCGCAAAAATCTCAGGGCGAAACTACGTGCTAGCCTAAAGAAGGACCGCGAAACCTGGTGGTCTCATCGTGCATCTGAGATGGAAACAGCCGCCGCCATTGGTAATCATCGTAAGTTATACCGTCTGATACGGGCAACAGGCAGCAGGAGACCTGGTGTTAGCGAGACCATACGCGACGAGAGTGGGCAGATGATCCACAGCCTGTCAAAACGCTTGGAGCGTTGGGCTGAACACTTTGCTATGCAATTTAACCAACCTGAGTTATCACTTTCTTCGGGCATTGAGCGCCCTTCTCCTTGGGCCGTCTCCTTGGATCCGCCCTCACGCGCAGAAGTCGAACGTGAGATCAGGCTGTTGAAATTGCATAAGGCCGCAGGAGCAGATACTATTCCTCCAGCCCTCTTCAAGTTCGGTGGACCTGCTCTAATAGGTGATCTACACGAGTTGCTAGTAAAACTTTGGGAGCAGGAGACAGTCCCGACAGACTGGAACCGCTCCGTCATTGTCCCAATTTTCAAGGGAGGCTCCCGTTTGGTATGTGGCAATCATAGAGGGATCAGTCTGATTTCGATTGCCTCTAAATTGCTTGCCTCTCATTCTCCACAGACTGACTGGCACTCGTGAAAGCCAAATTCGTGAAGAGCAAGCCGGATTTCGTCGAGGTCGGGGCTGCATCGACCACATCTTCACATTGCGTCAAGTGTTGGAGCACCGCCATGTTTATTGGCGACCCACCGTTGTCGTGTTTCTTGACATAAAAGGTGCCTTCGACTCAGTCGATCGATGTGCCCTTTGGGACTGTCTGTTGAGGAAAGGTGTGCCTGATAAATATGTAAACATTATCAAAGCGCTGTATGCACATAGTTCGGGCAGGGTGAGGGTTTATGGCAAACTCTCGCCACCCTTCAGTATCACCAGCGGTGTGAGACAAGGATGCCCGCTGTCACCTTTCCTCTTCAACTTCGCTATTGATGAAGTCATGGAAACAGCGTTCGCTGGACACGACCTAGAAGGTGTGGAGCTACTCCCTGGTGAGCGACTTCTTGACTTGGAGTATGCAGACGATATTGCCCTAATCTGTGACGGCTCCCAAACATGCCAAAGAGCACTGAACCGATTAGCACTGGCTGTCAGTCGTTTTGGGCTATGCTTTGCTCCATCGAAATGCAAAGTACTTCTCCAAGATTGGCAGGGACCCAATCCTGCGCTAACGCTTGGTGGTGATCTGCTAGAAGTCGTTCAGGAATTCAAGTACCTGGGCAGCTATATTAGCACCCGTGGGATTGAAGATGAGGTTACGAACCGTATAGCAAAAGCTCGAGGTGCTTTTGCCAATCTCCGCCACCTGTGGCGCAGACGCGACATTACTCTCGCCCTCAAGGGCAGAGTTTACAACGCAGCCGTCCGTTCAACTCTCCTATATGGCTGTGAAACCTGGCCCATCAGGTCGACAGACATGAAGAGACTCGTCCACGTTCGATCATCGCTGCCTTCGCAGCTTAGCTCATGTCTGGTGGGAACACCGCGTGAGCAATGAGCGTGTTCGACGTCGCGTATTTGGTACAGGAAGAGCGAGTGAACCGCTCAGCACGATTATATCACGCACCAGGCTCCGATGGCTGGGCCACGTCTTGCGCATGCCAGCACACCGACTCCCACGACGTGCATTGTTTGCGCGTTGTGGGTGCGGTTGGAAGAGGAGGAGGGGAGGCCAAGTGATGACTTGGTCGCGAGAAATGAAAACCCTCACTTCGAAGTTGGCGTCGGTTGGTGCATCCCGACTGCCTGGCTGGGGTCCTAAGGACGGTGAACACGTTTGGCTGGACACACTTGCTGATATGGCTAGGAGCCGGCCCCAATGGCGTTTGTGTTGTGAGTTCCTTTGTCCATCCCCCTCCTGTTTAGCATCCCCCTCCAATCACGATCTCAATCGTTAGGCATAATATGACTTTCTTTTACGGCAGCCAGCTGTTAGCTCTCCGGAACGATGTCCATCCGTTACTGGGGACTCAGCGGGCGTGCCACTGTTTGTTTGTTTGTTTTTTCTTTTCTTGCCTTTTGTATTGCGGCACAATAGCTGAGGTGTTTTCCACCTCCAGCTAACGTGTAATGATGATGATGATGATGTTGACATAAGGGACCCCACCCCGAGCCTTCGGTCTTAAAGACCTGACCCGCAAGGCAGCAGAGTGATTCACGAAGACCGTGGACAGCCAACCGGCTCATTCGTTTTCTTTGTGTTCGGGAGCAGTCCACAGAGAAGCCAGTGGCCAGCAAAGTTGTTAATCCGCTCTCCGTTAGGTACTCACCCCCAGTTACAGGAGTGAGTGGTCAGTGACCCTATAGCCGGTCACATTGGCTTTGACACAGTGCCGTACGAGCACTTGTGGTATTTAATGGAGAACCAGGTAACCAGCCCAGAACTCCCCGCGCACTGAGAAGCTGCCGCTGGTTGTCCGCGACTGCTTATTTGTCTCGCCTGCAAAGCATACGAGGCTTATTCAGATTTACCTCCACAAGGAAGGCATTCCCCGATCCGCAACCTGGGGACGCGCCCGATAGCATACAGCTCCGCCACAGGTCTGAAGAAGTGCAGTGCCTTCAAGTCTTTGGTCATGATTGTCTGCGAAGCATTGCTGTTGTCGGGAGGCACCAGCGCGTCCGCAACGATGATGTTCGTAGACGAGTGATAGGCGGTGATTATCAGGCTAGTTTCTTAGAGCAGCATCTATCACTGAGTAAGTTGCCTTGGCTTGGGCACATCCTACGTTTGCTTGGTCACCGCTTACCGTGAAGGGCCTTGCTTTGTTTGCCAAATGTAGATTGGGACAAGGCTCGGGGTGGAGGAAGGTTGATTTGGCAACGGGAAATGACTTCACTGACTACCAACCTCGGTGCAATTGGTCCGTCTCGTCTCCCAGGCGGGAGTCCTTGTTCCCCGGCTAATACTTGGCTCGAGACATTACAGAACATGGCTCGCAGTCTGCACTATTGATGAGTCTGTTGTCTTGTAGTCGAACAGTCTGTCTAAATTGTGTTTGTTGATTAGTCATCTGGGGGATACTGGCTGATTAGGACGTGGGGTGTTGGAAACCGCAAGGAAGTTATGTCGTAGATGCCTGCTCTGCGCGATATGACCAGCTCTTTTAGAGGTATGTTGCTAACACAAGGTGTATACCCGTGGCGGAGCTGTTCGCTATCGGGCGCGTCCCCAGGTTTGCGGATCGGGGAATGCCTTCTTTGTGGAGGTAAATCTGAATAAGCCTCGTATGCTTTGCAGGCGAGACAAATAAGCAGTCGCGGACAACCAGCGGCAGCTTCTCAGTGCGCGGGGAGTTCTGGGCTGGTTACCTGGTTCTCCATTAAATACCACAAGTGCTCGTACGGCACTGTGTCAAAGCCAATGTGACCGGCTATAGGGTCACTGACCACTCACTCCTGTAACTGGGGGTGAGTACCTAACGGAGAGCGGATTAACAACTTTGCTGGCCACTGGCTTCTCTGTGGACTGCTCCCGAACACAAAGAAAACGAATGAGCCGGTTGGCTGTCCACGGTCTTCGTGAATCACTCTGCTGCCTTGCGGGTCAGGTCTTTAAGACCGAAGGCCCGGGGTGGGGTCCCTTATGTCAACCCTGTTCCTCGGCCTGGGCAACCAGGAAGCTCAATGCCCACACAACACATGGAACTTTGCTTCCGTTCCTCTTACCCACTCTTTTTTGTTATGGTTACTCATGTGTTGTGGCACTCTGCCAAATATTTATTGGGCAAGTGGTTAATACAATACGTTCTATGCGCTTTGACGGCATATTCACTTTATTTCGCGCGCTTTCTCATTCATTTTCTTTGTTAGTCGGTTGTTATCCCTTGATTTACACTTACACTTGTCTAACGTCACCCTAACAATCAATCAGTATTCATACCTTCTTTGATTTCCTCAGTTCTGTCATTCTGTCGAACGCTTACTGTCCAGGTTGCATATTTATCTTCTTTCATATTCTTTCATATTCATATGATGCCTAATGCTGAGATTGATGTTGCATTCATGATGCTTCTTCTCCGCAGTTGGGTCAAACCAACTTACCCTTAAACTGGATCTTTTTAGTTTGGATAGATGTCATTCCACTTTATTTGGTTTGTTCAAGTCTGTTATTCTGCTGCATATTCTTTGTCAATTTTGCGTGTTTGCTTTCCCTCAAATGCCTTGTTGGCTGTTTGATGTCCCCGGTGTGGCTGCGCTTCATGTGGATCTTGACAAGGTGCTTACCTGCTTAACACCCTCCACCTTGACTACTGGCTCCAGGATACTGCGAACCGTTGCTGGGGGGACGGGATGCACGGTCCTCGTGGTCTTTCTGGGCTCCTCAAAGAGTGGTTCCATCCAGTGTGGAGCAGACGACGGCCCAGCCACCGCCTTGTGTACGTTTGGTACGTAGGGGTGGGCGTCCTCGCGGTATACTCAGCCCGCGCGCGACTGGTGGTGGTCGCGCGGCAGCAAAGCGCCGTTACGGCGTACAGCTGACACATTGTTATTATTATTATTATTATCATTATTACGTTTGGTACCCATGATTCCCTACATAGATAGACAGGAATGCAGCTGATATGCATGTTGAAGGGGTGTGAGCCGGCTCCATTGGTGGAACATGGCTCGCACGCACATGTTTCCCGATCTTATTCCTTCGGATTTACACAGGCTATAGGGCGGGTGGTGCAACTTAAGCCATCCATAGTCCCTCTGAAGTCACAAGCGTCCTGTGACAGTCCAATGTTAGCCGCTGAGACAAGTGAATTCCACCATGTATATGTTGGCGCGATCTGACCACTAAGGCCGTTGCCGAGGTTCAGGAGAAAGCCGTCGTGCATGCAGAGAAGAAGCGGCAATTGCGAAAGCGATAGCCGCCGATGGGTTGTACTCCACTGACATCGAGCGCATGGTGCTGTAGCACATGCGGTCGCGAGTGCCTGAGTCAGGCAGGCCTAGTGAACTATGAGTGAGGCCACTCGGGGCTACCACAGAATCGAGACGAGTCCTGCTGTGAACGTAAGCAGAACGGGCGCAGCGTTAGTAGGTACGCTGCATTTGATTTACTAACCGCGTGTTTGCGTGCTGAGTCTCTTTATTCCAGGTGGTGGATTTGCTATGTTGTCCTAATGATTTTTTATCCCATCTTTATGCCTACCTGAACTATCTTCTATAAACTTGCACACGTCGCTTAAGCTAATTGTAGTTAACTTCGATAACATTTTCGCGTTTGTAACATTTTCTTAGAATATATTTTCTGACGTCTTGAACTTATCGCGGACTTATTGGCAACCATTTTATTTCACATAATCATTTATTGATGAGTTGCGTCACCGTATCTGTATGCATTATTCGATTTATTTTGTTTCATATCGTCGTTTCGAGTGATTGGCTTTTGGTTGCTATCCCTAGTGTGGTTGCGCTGGATGTGCATGTTGAGAAGGTGCCTACATGTCTATTACCCACTACCTCGTCCATACTGGCTCCAGGAGACAGTTGGTCGTTGCTTGATGGGACGCGTCCACGGTCTTTGTGGTTCCATGCACTCAGCGTGGAGCGGACTACGGTCCAGCCACCGCCTTGTGTGCGCTTAATTCCCAAATACAGCGTGCTTGTGTTTGCCTGTGAAGGAGTGTGGGCCGGCTCCATTGATGAAACGTGGCTCCCATCCACATGCCTCCCGGTCTTATTCCTTCGGGTTTACACTGGATATGGGGTGTGTGGATGGAGCTGTGGGTGGTGCAGCGCAAGCCATCCATGGTCCCTTTGTAGTCGCAGACGTCCTGTGGCTGGCCACAGTGACAGGCAAATCCGAAACCAGATGCCGCCAACCATATATCTAACATAGTCCAGTCGCCCTATTCCTCATTCATTGCAAATAAGATGATTTGCAAAACGCTTAATTTAAAGTGAAGATTATATATATATATATATATATATATATATATATATATATACCATTTTCCCTTTTAAGTAGGCGTTTCGCAAATCAGCTTGTTTGCAATGAATGAGGAGTAGTGCGATTGGGCGATGTTCAGGCTGCATTGCAGTCACGCTAATGCAACCCGAATCGTGTCAACAGCGGGCGCTACTGCATGCCCTTCTCCTGATCATGGTTGTCTTTCACCTCGATTAAAAGCAGTGACCCAGTTTTCCCCTGTATCCCTACCGCCCTTTGCGTTTTGTGTGTTGGCTGCACATCTATTCGAACAGTGTTGGCTGTTATGACTGCACCAATCCTTGCCTAGCTTTATTGACCTCGTTCTGCACGAAACGACCAAAGTGTGCAACAAACAACGAGGGGACCAATTCATCTTTCTTGGCGATTGCATTAGCATTGAGGATTGTATGATTGCTGAGATTCGCTTACGTATGGGGAAAGCCGGAACTGCCTTCGCGAATCTACATCCACTGTAGCACCTGTATGGGTGTTCTGTTGCTCTTAAAAGTTGTATTTGCTGGATTCATTGCGGTTGTTCCTCTACTTTATGCTGAGTAACTAAGTCACTTCCGTGTCTTTGTTCGGTTCGGGGCGTATCGACTGTCCGTAGTGATGAGGTAGTCAGCTGAATGCTAAGTGGCACCGATCAGATCAGTCCGTTTGTCAAACAAGTAACATTGGGTAGATCTCCTTGGCTATAGCAGATGTCTCACTAATAGGTTGTCAAGACGGGCTCAGTTCTGTATGCCAATGGTGTATGCTATACTATTCGAGGGTTGTAGCCGCTGACCGACCAGAATGATAAGGTTGCTTACTACCAAACTTAGCTCTGTTAGCCTGCTTAACCCTCCAGACTAAGGTTAGTGACATCCACTGTCTACTTGGTATGAGACCTTACCACATGTGGCTCGCGAACGGCATCGATGGCACGTTTGACTTCAGTCGCACTTCTTTTTCAAGTCTCTTGCGCGAAACTATCTGGATGAGGCTGATAATAACGCGCAGCAGTGAGCATCACAATCATCCTCTCTGGCCACTGATGTTTCTCTTGTTTGCCTACTGTTTCTACCGTGTGGCATTGACTAGGTGTGGGCTCTTTGCTCCTGAATATATAATTAAAACAGTAATATTCGTGTTTTCTTCGTTCCTTTACCTTAGCTTTATGCTCTCAGCCTTCATGCTCTTATCTATCAATATCTAAAGAAAGCCGATGTTAGTGAACAATTTCTTTGTTGTGTCGCGTTGATCCTTGCCTGTTTTTTCCGAACATATTCTCACCACTCTTTATGCACAACATCAGATTTCTTTACGCTTTTTTTGCTGTGGTTAACAGTTTGTAAAGTTGCTTGTACCGACAAGTGATTCTACCCAACACACTTCTCCCTAATGACTGCAGATGGTACGTGGTTAAATCACTAATTTGGACACATTAACTTGCCAGTGTCTTCAAACTTCGCTTCTGGATGCCGACTTCATCCGCAACAGCACTACATGGTCACCGAATTCACATTCCTGTGACTAATAATTTGTACGAACGCATTCTGCTTCATGCTTTCTTTTACCTAATGTACTTCATTCCATCATATTGAGCAAGACACACTGCGTTGTTATTTGGAACCACAGCGCCTCGGTTGTCGGCCTATGTGTGCTGATTCGTAACCTCCCTATGGCGATGTCTATTTAATCCACTTACTTCTGCTTGCGCCAGCCTTTTTATCGCTTTTATTCTGCCTTGCTACCCGGATCTCACCGGTTCGAGTCTGCGTAAAAGACCGGGCGTCTTTCATGCGACTCGTGTTGGTTACATGTCAGTGAAGCGTCGGTACGGCGTACTGCTGCTGTCCTACCACACTGTCGCTCAATTAAAAACGGTTTTCTGTTATTTCATCCGATTGACATCTATATTTTATTTTCCTCTTTCAGCCCACAGGAGTCTTTCGTGAATTACAACGTAGCTAGCGACTTTGGAGCCCTGTCGGAAATCCTTACTAGTTCGGGACCCGGAACTTCGGTGGCCAAGAAAAGGTACTTCTCTCAATTGCTGTCCACCAGGGTGTACTGTATTCCGTGGTCCACATCCTTTTACACACAATTTCCCTCATCGTCAATTCTATCTAGCTCGGCTCGTTTTTTGTCTCTCATGTGCTTTTGATTGGTTACTTATTATTCACTCCCAGTCTCATGATATCCATTTATTTTGTACACACCATGAGGTACCACGCCTAATTCTTTTATAACCACCAGCAACTGACCTGCATATTCACAGATCTGTATGAACTTATGTACACATGCGCGTCTTTTTTGTTGACATAATTCTCGATCCTCTACTTTCTTCTGGACTGTCAAGTCGATTTTTGCAGCGTATGAACGTTTATATGGACTCCTCGGCTCTAAGCCACCCTTCAACTGGATAAATGGCTTAGGGATGTCCTACATCTACAAGGTTTTCATCGTTTCTCTCTCTCATTCCAACCACGCTTCCTTTCTTCCCCAACTCATCTCTCGGACGTTTGGTCCCGTATTACACGTGTTCTTTGGGTTCGGCCAAAAGGTAGCACCCGTTCTGAAGTTGCACTCGCCCACAGTTCACTTGTTTTGCTTCTCTGAACAACCGCAGCGTCCTAAAACATCCTCGTCTAACTAATCGACCGGTGTACAAATGGATTACGCGCTTGTCTTGTAGGTCACCTGTTCGAATCCGCAAGTGCGAGCGGCCTTACGGTATACCCTGTCTCCGCTCAACTTTTGGTGGTCGCGTGGCAGCGCAGCGTCGGCACGGTGTACCTGCGTATTGCATATGTCCTACTTTCCTTTCCTTTAACCTAGTCCGGTTCCAGCAATGAGCTCGCTCATTTCACTCTCCTATTGGCTCTCAGTCCCTTACTTCTTGTACCCCTTATGTTTGAGTTATCCACAACTGGTTTGCGGAAGTTACTGTTCCAAACTGGCTCCAGGGGAATAACCTTCTCTCTGCCATTCGACTTTGGAGCTATCTCGGAGTCAGTAAGCGTTGGGGTCAGCGTTCCACTTGGCGGCAGCACATGAAATCGCTGGCGTCGTGTCTAGCCGGTGTTGGACCCGTACATCTTCTATTATGGGGACCCAAAGCTGAGGAGTGCCAATGGACTTAACACTCTTGAATACATGGCCGCAACCGAAATCAGCGGAAAAATTGTGTACGGAATTGTGCTGATTCACATCTTTACTAGTTCAAACATTGTAAATGACAAAAAGAGAAAAATCAGCATGTGAAAAACAGACCAAAAATGTTTTGTTCTACTTTGTGTCAAAGTGGTCCTTTCTTCCTGCGTCATGGTAGTTGGTGTTGCTCATCTTCAACTACTATGCCACGATGATTATGACGCGATGACTACCTTTTATCCGCTAATATCCATGGTTTTTTGTTGGCTCTATGTCTAGTTGATAGACTGTTGCGATTTCATACATACGTACTTCTGCACTTATCGGAGTTAAACACTAAGATGATCATTGAATGACGTTAAAAAATGCATGAAGTAGCTTACCAATGGCCTAGGTGGGGCTGTTTCTAGACATCTTCCTGTATGAGGTCCTCAAGACGGACTACATCAGCGGTGAGATACTTTGTCGGAACTGAAAAATCACAAAGTAAGTGATGCTCCTGCATTTGTTCTCTCATTTATTCTTCGTAACTTTTCCACCTATCGCTTTCATTCATTTATCTGTTCATTCCTTTTAAACTTTACTGCTATTATTATTATTTAATTGTATTTCAATGCCTCTCGACACATCACTTCAATGCACTGATCTGTTGATAGTCTAGATTGCTATCCTTACTTAATATCGCATGAAATAACCCTGGCTTTTTTACACCATTTAGCTCAGGTCTACTGTCTATGAGTACTGCTTCCGCTCTTGCATTGTACTGTCCCTATTTGTTCCTGACCGGAAACCCGAGTTGTAAAATTGAGCTTTACCGTTCTCTTCTACTGTACCCTCCGCCTGTGTCCGTTTAGCTAATCTGTCCTGCATCCTATATCCGGTCATCGGGTATTGGGCCGTCGCAACGAAACTGGGTCTTGACGTGGCACGACGGTTTGTTTACCACCTGGAGCATATCATAACTAAATCCGACATCATCCCTGTATCGTTTATCGTTATAGACTCTTACTTTGCTTCGTCGGCTAACTGCTCTATGCATATATTTTTCACCCACGTTCTCTGGCCTTTGTATCCGCTATCGTTACTAGCTTCTAAACTTATTCTACAACCTTTTTGTCCTTGTCTGACCATTTTTATTTTCTCTTAACTCACATATGGGCAAAACGTACTTCTTAACTACAGCTGTGTGCTTCAATCATCGCACATACCAATGCATTAAAATGTCTTGCTCGTAAGCTTGTATAAGGTGTAACAAACTACGATCAGTCCCTCTCCTAGCTTAACTGTGGCGTCCATTTTCACTAAACAGCTGATAACGTTGCCATTGGCTTGCTGGCACGATCGATCGGTCGTCTGCTATGCTGCGATTGGGTGTGGACGGCACAAGGTCGATAGACCACGGCTTGCGATTTGCACGCCAACCCTCTCATCACCTCCCTCGCTTGTGACCGAACACATGAGCGCTCGTTCGACAACCGCATTATTTTTCTACTGACTATGCTTTTATTTATCTTACCTTCGGTTTGTGATTATTCTGAATGTGGTCATTTCCGACCTTTATTCACCCTACATCTGTATTCGTCACTTGCGTTCATCCAAGGCTATTCAATCACCTATCACTCCAAATTTATAGGGCTATTGATTGCCATACATTCGCGTGTTTTTCTACCTATGTGTTTCTTCTGAAACTTATTTGTGGATTTCTTACTTATGAGGACTATCGTTGATCCATTTTACAGGTACGGCACACCAGTCATTCTGTTTGCATGGTCTTTGTGTCTCCGATTCTTTATATGTGTATACTGATTTTCATGGTTTGACTTTCGGTTGTTAGTGTTTGCGCCTACGTCGTTTCCATTTCCGATACCGACTTGCAGCGATACACCGACTCGTCATTGTGGTCCCCTCACCCTTCGTCTGTGTTGTATCGATGAGCGGGAATGCGCAAAATGCCTCAGCTGCATTTGCCTATTGTAAGCGACAAATCACTTGGAAGCCTTGAACCTAGGAGTTTCCGCCGGAATCGAAACGACAAAGTCAGCAGTGGATAACGCACTTTTCGTTTGATTTCAGTCACATGCACTTTGTGGTGTCGATCAGCTGTTTTCACCATCTGGACTCTCCTAGGGACCAGTGGCCAGCATGGGTGTTATGTCTTCCATTTGTTAATTGAACTGTTTTCTGCACCTCCCTACACTTTGGACTTTCTTTAAGCATTTTCGGGGGTGAGGGCAATAATCAAGTTTTATAGTGCCGGGTCATTTGGTTACAGCAGTCCGCAGCAACGATGTGCCGCCGTACTGTTGGTGCCTTTTTAACGGAAAGTTCTGGTATTCAGAGGCCTTGCTTTGCACCATCAGCGCTAACTAGTGCGGAAGCTCATCGCCGGTTGAAGTTTTGACTTCAGCGGCGCGTGTGCGTTCAGGTTCCCGATCTCTCGATGTTGGAATGCATGCCCTGGACATTCTTGTTTTTTTAACCTTTTTGGTGTTTATTTCTTTTATCTTATCTGTTACGTATTGCTTGTTATCTGGTCCTTTGCTCCTTTTCCTTTCCCTCTTTTTTCTCCTCAACGTTTGTCGCAGAGCGTGTCAGGGTCACTGGTTATCGTTCCCTTATGATGCTAATGCAGATTTCACGCTTGTACGTTTAGTGTTATCTCATTGCTAACGGTTGGGAGTTCCGCAATGGATTACATTGACATAAATGTGGTTTGTCGTTTGGTATCGCACGTATGTTTTGTTTGCTTCGTGATCTTAGGTTACGCGTTCATTTTCATCCTCAAGATTGAATATCCTATGTCTGATCTCCAAAATCCTTCGTAACTCGTAGTTAGGAGTTTCCTCGATAACGAGTTGGCAGCACTAATCAACCCATCACGTTCCCATTACTCGATTCGTCTTTGCGTTCAGTCAGTTTTTTAATACTTTTGTCTCCCTCCTATCACTTCAGTATCACAAGTTTGTCCGGAACTTCTTGTTTCTTATACTTCTTGTCCCACCTTGTATTTGAATATAGGCGTCGAGATCGCCAGAATCCGTTATCGCGCTCACCCGGGATTTCCTGTTTGTGTCTAACGGACAAGGAGTCATTCTTGTGTCCTGCTCCATTTAGCATTGATCTTACACTCCGTTCAGCCCACATCGCCCCAGTCGTCTCGGACAGTGGCACTACTTTTGCAGGAAGCATGCTCTCCGGTGGCGTCGGGTCGAACAGCTCAAAAACGCAATCCCAGGCTTGTACAGTTTCAAGCACTCATCATGACCTTCGGCCAAGACATCACAATGTTCCTTGTGTACCGACGCCTTGTTCACTCCCTTGCGGCGTTCGTCAAACTCCTTCCGTTACCGCTGAACTACCCCACCCGGCACAAAGTGAACTGATGCCGCAGCGCCACGTGTTCACCGCTCCCGGCGACGTACCCTGTGCACGGGTCCCCAGTGAACACGTATCGACAGCGGCCCTCCATCACAGCCAGCAACCTTGCACTTCGACAGATCGCAAGCGGTGCACTGGCCATTCCGCTCATCCACTCGCTTCCTGCTCCCTCAATCCTTCTGTTCCGATCACACTGGCAGATCCGTTTTCGTATGTGCCGCCCAATTCCGTTGATCTCTCTTACTTGCCAACCCCGGAGAATGGTGAGTACACTTTGACACTGAATTCCTCTGCGTTAAATTACTCAGACGAGCTTTTCTGAATTGTCCCGCCTCCATCCCTTTCGCTAGCAACGCCGGTTTACTATCATAGGTACTTTGTGCAGGATGTGAGACAGGTTAATCGTGTTGTCCTGTTACAACACTTCAATTGCACAAAGGCGTTAATATCCACGAAAACGTAACCGCGTGGATGACTCTTTCAGCATCAATTCAGGTAACAGCGTACATCTCTCGATCGTCGTGCTTCATTGCTATCTTGGGTGTGCTGTTTTTGTTGTTGTTATTCGCGTTGTCATGGTCCCAGGGCGTCGACATACCACGAATTGTCGCCACGTCCACCGCTGCGTCATTGGCGGAAGTTGGTCTCCACTGCGACCGGTTGCCTTATCGATCTGCCTACTAAAGTAGTGCAGCTTACTCTTTAGCTTATCGTACAGTTTTTGCCAGTGGAACCATGGCAAAAATGGAAGCCAAAAGGACAAACCAATTTCTTCTTGTGTTTTATACATGCCCCTTTTTTTCCTCTTTATACTGGACATTGAGTAATAGTTGGAACGGCTTAACAACACTATTTCGAGCCATAAAATCCAACGTTTCCAACCACTGGGAGTCTGAGTCCCGTGGTTCCCAGCCTGGAAGGCGGATCAAACCAGCTGATACTAAGCTGTTTCCTTCTTCATGCTCCTACTCCATATTATGGGTTGTCCACCTCGATGCTTGTTGCAATCACCTCTAGGATGTTCAAATAACGCTCGATGAGGAAGACGATAGGCTGGCATGTGCAATGCGTGGCTGTCTCAACATATACGGCGTCAAATAATAACACTTTGGTGGCAGGGTCTTTTTACTCTAAGCACTCGGTCACGGCCTTAATAATAATAATAATAGTAATAATAATAGCTATATGATTCATCATAGGAGAAGCTTCGTTCATATTTGCACTGATCATACATACAGGTAATACCATTCTCTTGCTTAAGTAATTTGTACTTGTAGCGGATAACAATTTTAAAATACTCTATAATCCTCGTCGGCGCGAGGCACAGCCTAGCTGGATGGTACGGTTCTTGATATACAGCGGAATCGCAAGGAGCAGATGTTTTATTTTCCGATTTTTCCAAAGTAGTTCACAAACTATTTTTGACGGACATGGCTAATTGATCGGTTGAACCTTTCGGGAAGATTGTGAGGTTGTCAAAAATAAAAAGTGTTGACAAATCCAAATGCATAAGTGAAACAGTACGGCCATCCATGAAATCATGGTGTTTCCGCGACACACGAGCAATCCTTCGCAGACAGCGGTTGTCGAAAACCGACGATCGTTTCATGTCTTCCTTACGAACAGGACAGATTTCACAACTGTGCAACAAGACTGTACGGACTGCGACATTGTAACCCTATTTTTTAGCTTTAGATTAACATCACGTCGATGCCGTAAGTGTCTCAGTTTGATGAATGCAAGACCAGCCTTTATTGTCCGTTATGAAGCCTCATATCCAGCAATGCCACCAGCCATGAGGCAACTCGACAGATAGGTGAAGTAAGCGACTTGTTCCAGAATGTCATTACAAATGGTGGTCGCGGGCCCAGATGCCTGGAAGTCCTGGAGCAATGTTTTACATTTAGCTGGGATAAAGTACTGGCCGTACTTGGATACCTCCATCGCTATGCGGCTCAAAGAGCTCTGGACGCTTAGTGGGCCATCACCCAGCAAGGTGATATCATATGCGTAATCCAAGTTCTCGACGCTGTAGCCAGAGAGAAATACGACTTTTAGCGATTGTTGGATAAAGCCTTCGACAGTGAAAGGCGAGCAGAAAGGTGAAAGCGGATGACCAGACGAACCCCGCTGTTGACAGCTGACGAAGAGGAGAGACTGCCGTAAGCCCTGACGTTACTCGACTTGTGACTGTACAGTTCCCCAGAATGACTATCGACTTATCGGACACATTTCCTTCGTAAACAGTTTCACAACGTGCATCTATCTGCTGAATCGAGTGCCGCTTGTATGTTCAAGAACGGTACCATTGTTGGCCGTCAGTGGGCGTAACCGAGTTCAACAGGTAGACGGAGCGTGAGAATTTGGTCGATGCACTCTTGGCCTAGACGAAAACTGGGTTGTTTCTCTCTGGAAAAGCTATCTAGCCGCTGAAAGCCTGAGAAGTAAGACGAACATAGAAATCTTTGGCGCAAGAGAGATTAGCGAAATTCCGCGGTAATTGGCAAAACTATCTCAGAGGCCATTCTTGTGGATCGGGACAGGGATTGGTACGCCCCATGATTTGGAGAACTTCTTATCAACCCAAACCTTTGTGAACAGCGACAGGACTTTGTCGACAATTCCATTCCCGCCATTTTTGTACAGGTTCAGGTTGTGACACTTAACTCTTCGTATATTTCTCATTTTGCCAACCGTTGCTATATGCCCAGTGCTTAGTTCTAAGTCTCTTTAGGACAACGCCGGTTTGGGATTCTTGTTCAGCCTGCCTAGCTTAGGGTTATCTGTCAGTATTCCAATTCACTTACGATATGGTCAGCCTTTTCGGCCTCGTTCAATTTCAAACGGTTACCTCACCTTTTGCATGGATATGCGAAAGCAGGTTATTACTGCCGTCTCTCGAATCCGGATGTTCTACCTGCGATACTCCCTATCCCAAATGCTACCAACCTTCACTTCCTTAGCCCCCAGCAGAAATGACATCAGCTAAATTCATCTCACCATCGTTCCCAGTACTCTTCTGCCACCTTCCGCTCCTCATTTTGTCACGCTAATTGGTTTCTTTGGTGGCGTTTAACTTATGCTCCCCACAGCAGAAAACAGCCTGGAGTCCCTCGTTACTGACGCTTGATGCGTCTCCGAAGCTTGAGACCACGACTTATAGGGTTGTCCAAGTAGCTGAGTCTTGCTCACCTCACCCCCGTTATTTCTTGCACGAGTCCGGTGATGCTAGTTCCCCGACCACATATGAACATGGGAAGGTAATGCTATCAACTACACGGTTGAATTCTTTCCAGTTGATTAGATTCGTGCACGGGTTCCAATCACCACCTTCCTCACTTACACCTTCATGTATGCTTCCACCTGGTTTCTCCTTGCCACATCGCCCCGCTGTTTGTTGTTCTTAACGCGGCCATACAGTTATCCGTGGACAGTGACTTGAATGATCGCACACTTCGGTGGGTAATTACGCTTTCATAATGCGACGTTTTTGGTATACTGCCAGTCATTTGTTTCCCCTGACTCCTGACAACACGGCGCTAAAGATTAATGAGTATTTCGTCTATCTTGGTTGCTACATTAACATAGACCAGCGCGTGACTACCCAATTTTACTCACTTATAACGGATGTTAAGGCTGTTCTATTAATACGAAACTGGATATGCACTTAAAGGGCCTTTCTCCTGCTCCTGTAGGTTGCACACACAGGAGCACAATGAGATTCCTTCTCCTTTACAAAATGAATCACGTACGTCTCCGTTCGAATATGTGCCTTGAGCTTTTTGAACATTGTTGCCTTACTGGCACTGCTAGTGTCAGGTGTCTCCATCGTATCCGAAACGACCAGGTGTGTATGTGAGTACATAGTCATATTAGTCGGGTTAGTTCTTCGGATCCATACAGGAGACTGGATAAGTCGTGTTGATTGTACGATCGGAACGCGTTTATCCGCACATCACATTGTGTTTACTAGATTTTTACCGCTATTGAGCTACCGAAGGAAGGGGTTAATCTGGTAGCTAGAAATGAAGTCACTGTCCCCTAAACTGAATGATATTGGTCGCGGATTCAAGGCCTGATATCTTCACCTGATGAGATGAAATGACATCGAAACGCGTCGTGGTTGTGCAGTGTTTTCGGGCGGGTACCACGCAATTTCCATCTGCTTTGGCTGCGGTCCTATTGATCGCAGTGACCAAGGTTCACTTCAGTGTGAATCGCGGTCCACATTGCGATTTCGCGTCGCAATCCAATCACACAACGTGTAATCCAAAATTGCCCCTGCAATTAGTATATGCGAGGACTTTAAAGTTGGACCACATCGATTAATTTGTTGTTGATCCAAGACGCATAATCTCATTGTTCGATGGCAGTCGCATAAACTGGCAAGGAACTTCACGGTGAAACATGTTTTATCACTGGCACCGGATTAGTTCGCTTGATCTACAACCTCTTTTCTCTAGCCTTTCGCTAGGCGACACTGTTAACAATCCACCTAAGTCTATCTCAAATAACAGCGCCTAACTCAGTTCCATACTGAAATTTTGCGGCGAACAGTCTGCATTGGCAAGCCGCACAACGGATACACTGCATCAACTGTTTGTAGATATATCATTCATGTGATATAACATGATACATATAGCATCTTCCAAGCGGCAACTCTGTATAAACGCTAAAGGAAAAGTAAACATGACATCAGCTGTACGCCGTCGCTTCACTACCTCGCGACCGCCGCCAGTCGTATGTAGGCTAAGGATACTGCAATGCTAACGATGGCTACTACTCCAAAAGCCACATGAAGGCGGCTAGTAACCAAGCTACTCAATGCTACGCACACCCGAACCTTATTACTGAGCACACACCTGGAACTACTGCTCACACGGCAGTAGGACGATTCGATCAAAAAGATCAACCTGTTAGGTAACGATCTGGGCGGGCTTCTCGCGGACACAACGCAAATGCTGTCGGGTTCTTATATTGTTTTATCTGGTTTGCATGATTGGCACGTATCTGTGTTGTTGGGGCCTTCAGAAAATATCTGCATCTAGTGGCCTTTTATAAGACAGAACAATTACTGAACTTAGAGTGCAATCTGTTAAGGACACCATGCCCCCTCGTTTGTGGCTTGCAGCCGATTGTGACCATTCTTTGTCAGTTCGGTTTACGAATGGCGCCATTTTCCTTTCATCACTGCTCCGCGAGCCGAGTTTGATTGGTCACATTCTACTCGGCTTCAGTTACCATATGATTTATGCTGCAGATCTTCACAGCCACCCGCGCTCTATCATCTCACTCATCAACCTCAGCGCTCCACACCGGATGTTTCTCGTGCATTTCATAACATCTACATTTAAAAACTAATGTGGACCCGTGCGGCTTTTGTTCCTTCGCCATTTCGACTCTTTCAGTCCTTGACAGAACAGTGCTGGACGACCTGATGTATGTGAACTGGACCCAATCAGTTTGTGTATGTTGTTGGTTGACTCCTTCAAATCGCACTCACCTCTCACTTAATCGGTGAGAGTCCTCTGCACTCCACGCTGCTCTTGATATTTTGTATGGAGCGCCGCTTTGCAGTCTACGCTCATGAGCATTCAGTGTCGGTTGGTGTTGACCGACTATCGACAAAATGCACAAAAAATTGACATACGGAAAAAGCCACTGTCGGCGCAACAGTGTTCATTTATGCTGAAGAACTACAATGAATTTACGGCAGAGCCGTGACAATCAACTCAAGTTAAGCCGAAATGGTCAGGTCACCATTATTGTGCACACGAGATAACCCACAGAGTCTGCATGCCGATTTGAATGTTGTGAATACTCGTAATCACATTTTCACGAACTAAGTATATGTCTGACGTTCAGTTGCTTTCGATCAGTTACAATGGTGTGGTCCACCTGTCTGTCAGGAAAATGCACACAACGATTTGAACAGCAATTAACACATTCTTTCAAAATGGCTTTGATGGAACGGTGAAGAGACAGAGAGGACCCTAGAGTTTAGACTTCATTTCTCAACGCCCAATGCAGCGTTTGTTCGCGAAGAAAGCTGACAAATTACTCACATTTGTGTAATACCCGGTTCGGTTGAGTTTATACCGGCTTGAGGTTGTCGAGCTCACAGTGAACAGTGTTTTTGTTTACTTAATTCTCGGGCATATAGCCAATCTAAATGCAAATGTATTTACTCCGTTTAGATCAGTGCAGAGAAAACTTCAGTCATTTTTTAATAAAGTGAGTGCATCGCCTTGAGTGTGTGATCATTTGATGGTCGCTTAGGACTAGACTGGTGGTGGTCACGCGGCAGCGAAGCGCCGTTATGGCGTACAACTGACACATTATTAAGACTAGACTGAGCCTTTACGCGGTGCGAATCTTTGCTTGCCTCAATGATCCATTGAGGTGCGTTACATGGTGCTTCTTGCGTCTGCAGAGTCGCTTAAACCAGATTGGTCAATGGTTAGAGGCCAGACTAACACAGTCTCCTGGCTCTCCAAGATGGCATTGGAGTGAAAGTGGCTTCTTAATCCCTCAAACGTATTCTTGGTAGCCCAGTGCTGAAATCACGTTATCTTATCTCAAGGTTTTTGAAGCAAAGGCTTTAGTTAGAAAGCCTCATCGTTTTTTGTATGCCTGAGCAAGCTGACAGTAATCTGCCCACGCAGTACAATACCTTATCGCCGTACCTACTGCATCGAGCAAGATGAATACGAGTGAAGATGCAACCACCCAGGTTGCGTTAAGCTCTCTGAAGTGGCGCAGGTGCGTGTCTATCATTGCTGCTTACGCTGACACTTTTGAAAGATGACTTCTGTTGTCGAACGAGCGATCCACTTCCTCATAGCAGAGGTACGAACAACTTATTACCGACTGGGGCTCTGGACGCTTAAATTAGAAAATTGACCGCCGTATATAAGCGGGAAACACGATGTAGGCTGCCGTAACAAAACGTTGAGCGATCGCTATATCTGTGTGACCAACCATGGTCACATTGCGATGAGCTGCCGTTGGGGTAGGACTCAAAACTGTTGCTTCATTTGGAATTTAGGCGTTGACTCCGGCCATGCGCTGATCTTGGGGTGTATTCCGGTGGACGCGAGCGACTACCCTGTGATCTCATAGGTACCTGTTAACTGTCGAAGACGGATTATCTGATTACATGCCCATGTACGCTGGTATTCGGAACGAGTAAGCCATCACTGAACACAGTTGACGGTCACTGGTCTTCCCTTTTTATTTCAAACCCGATTGCTAGCATTGGCACCAGGTCTCTACGCAGTCTCTGGAACTTCTAGATGCTCACCGTTACGCTCCGGCTGTGAACCAACACCGCGAGTCTTGCATTGGTCTGGGGGCAAAATTCTATGCTATCCTATCTTAGATCTGATGCATTGGTTATGCAAACACTACCGCACAGACTTGTGCATAGCGCTGCACACTTCGGCATATACTTTGCATTTGCAAGGTGCAGAGTACTGCTGCGGGACTAGACTGACACACCTCCGGAACATCCACTGAAAGTGGTGGGTCGGTTCACTTACCTTGGTAGTTGTGTCACCGCTGGTGGTCACATCACTGAAGAGATTACTTCGCGTATCAGCAAGGCCCGTGCGGCTTTCTAGAGGCTCAACCATATATGGAGACGGCGGGATATCAGAGTGTCAGTGTAAAGTAGGCTGTATAACGTTGCGCTAAGGTCTGTACCACTCCCTGGATCAGAGGCCTGACCAGTTCGCAGTGGATACATCAAACGCTTGGCTGTGTTTAACCACCGGTACTTGCGGAGTATTGCTCACGTTTGGTGGGAATACCAGATAAACAATACTGAGGTCCGCCAGTTGGATTTTGGCAAGAAGCCTTCTGTCGCCTCTCTAGAGTGTTTGATACATCTTAATCGATTGCGTTGGCTAGGTCATGTTCTCCAATTGCCCATTGATCAGTTTTCTCTACGTGCATTATACGCGGTGGCCGCACTGAGTTGGGCGAAACCCTGAGGTGGCTAGTCCATAGCATAAACTGACTGAGAGATTTGGTCAGGCTGTTGCGTGCCGTCTTCTTGCTTGGGGGCCTCGTGACCGTCAACACCAATGGTTGAAGACCGTGTCAGATATGGCGCAGGCACGAAGTCAGTTGCGTTCCAGCATTCGGTTTCTTTCATCTAACTGTTACTTTTCGTTTCATTCTGATTCGTCTAATGCATTTCCTTCTTGCTTTCCTTTTCTCTACATTCTATCTGCATCCAACCCCACCATCCTACGGGTGTTATTTATTGTTATTCTTGCGATGTGAGTCGTGGTAACCAGATCCATCGCACTTCGGTGCTCTGATCATAGTTGATCAACTCAACTGAACTGATTGACCACGAGTGTTCGTTCCAGGGTGCCTCGTCGCGTTCAGTCACATCTGGTGCCTTCGTTTTGATATCGCGAACGTTCAAGGAATACTGATGATCTTGCTTGCAGTAGTAACTCGTACATTTCTCATATAACCGGGAAACCGTATTCACGAAGGAGCTGATCATATTTAAAGCAACAGCATGCGCAAATGTCGTGAATTTGAATTGATATAAAGATGCCACTGAAACGGTTTTACACAGATCTTTCGCGACATCAGTTTTTATCTTTCTTGGGATTCATATGCGCACTGGTTGTAACCATTCTGTAAGTGTGGGAATTAGAAACCAAACAGGTAAAACAATAAAAATATAAACACAGATCAAAACTGTCAGTACAAAATAACAATTTTGAATTAGTTCCTATTGGGATTTAAACGAGAGGACGAAAGATAACACCGAAACCCCATGACTATAAATGTCAAGGTTTTAGCTAGAATGGTCTAGTGGATTTAGGAAATATGCCCAAATATGCATGTGGTGTAAAGCACAGTGGGCTAGCTTGACCTTCCCAATACGCACTTAAAAATGGGAATCTTAGTGATAAGGTTGCCAAGAGCCCAGATAAGGGAAGTAATGGCCTAAGGCACGTTAAAAGTATTCCGCAATCTTTTTCATGGTGTTTACTTCGAAGTACACGCAGGCCTGACTTTCGTTATGCGAAATCAACGACTTGTTTTCCTGGTTTTTGGATTGGTTAACCTGATGCATATGCCTAAAGGAAACGTAAACATTGGGGCTGTCTATCATTGCGACAACTCACAGCTGGGTCACGAAAACGGAGACCTTTTGCTCAGTGGTTTCAATTGCAATTCACAAGTCCGCATCCAGCAGGATTCGACGGATGCGCGCTACTAGCAAGTCCCACTTAAGCAGGATTCCCTCAATTGAACGAAAGTACTGTAAGCGACAAAATCGCCTGGAGTGCTCGAGTGATACGTAAAAATTCCCGGTCTAAACAAGAGAAGAAGCCGAGACGTCAATTACGCTCCTATTCATTGTTTGGACCAACTGTCATCTGTGTTCGCCATTTTTGATTTGCTCTACCTTGTGATGCCGTCTCGAGCTACTTGTGGTTCGTGTCCGAAAGTTGCTGCACATAAGGCTCATCACTTCGATGCTTAGTCTGCGCTGTTTTGTTCCATATTTCATGCATTGGCTTGTCCGTGGACGTATTTCGAAAATCCCTCGACATCCGACATCGCTTTTTCCAAGATATGTGATAAATGTCACTGTACAAGACATCAGAATACACAGCGACCGCCAGCATCTACGGGAAAACCTCTCTTCCAGGCAGAAACAAACCGCTCACTACATGAAGTCAAACGCCGTCGTATAAGTACCTCTGTCACCTAGCCTCCCGTTGTCACTACGCGATCTGCACCATCACCAGCGTCTTCGACCACGGCCGAGCCTCAGGTTCAATGTTCCCCACCGATTGAAGACTCAGACTCGGAACCTACGAAATGCTGCTTCACTGATCGGTCCGTGAATTTCGTAAGAACTTACGTTCCCATAAAAAGCTAAGCCAATTTTGTAACGATTCACTTGGCCTGAAGAAGAAGCTCTTGTGTCAAGGGCGAAACGTTACCACAATAAAACCCTAGCAAAACCGATTTGTATTCAAACCTTCTGAAATCAAGGTGTGACTGACTTACAAACTGTAAATTTTCGCATGATTAAAAAGGGTGTACGAACCCGTATCAACCGGTTGCTTAACCTCCAGGCACTTCCCGCGATTCCTCCCAGGACGTTTGTGTGGCATTCGCCCACGTATGCAGCCTAATGAACAAACCTGACGAACTGTGCCGCTTCGCTGTCTCGGAGCGGCCGGACGTTTTAGGACTTGCAGAGACTTGGCTGATCTCCGACGTCATACCCCAAGAAGTCGCGTTGTCAGGATACTCTTGTTTCCGATGCGACCGAAAATCAAAAGCTCACGGTGACGTTCTGTTGTACACAGAATCGTCACTATCTGGCAAACTTATCAGCACCTATCAGCGCGAAGATAACTTTTGCGAGTAATTGTGGTGCACAATCCGCCTCAGACACGCAAAACGAATAGTGGGTGTTATCTACCGTGGCCCATTAAACCGTTGTTGCGATTGGCTACCACATGTACAGAAGCACATGAGCCGCCCTCAGTTCTTATTGATAGGGGATCTAAATTTACCTAAGATATTCTGGCCAGACGTTCGGCTTCTTCCCGGTCATGGCAGCTTTGAGGCTCGATTCGATAAAATGACTATTGAAATCGGGGCAACGCGCGTAACTCCGCACTCGGCATCTTGTCTGGACTTAATGTTGACGAGCTGCGAGCAGAAGCTGAACGAGATCAGAGTCCTCGAACCTCTGGCGAACATTGACCACTGCTCCAATGTGGCAAGCATAGAACTGTCGTTATCCTATTACAACCAACGGAAGCCGACATTCAACTATTGGAAGACGGACTTCAACGTGCTCGTCCAAGCCGCAAATCAAACTGATTGGACGCTACCACAGGATGCGTCGCTTGAGACCTGTTGGGCATTAATGAAAGGAAAGCTTAACTCGTTGTGTACTTGGTTCGTTCCTTTGAAGTATTCAAAAGTCGGACCTGTCAAACCGCATTGATTTGATACGAAATATAGACAGTTAGCGCGACAGCGTCGCAAATTTTTTGGATAGATACATCAGCTCGGGTTGTGATGAAAATTACACGATGTACAACAAACAGCGCAACTTATGTAGCGCCGCAAAGCTCAAGAAACGCCGGCAGTTCCACGAGAAACTAGCATCCTTGGTCACAACTGCACCCAAAAGAATATTTGCCTACTTGAAACCTTAACTGAAACCTGGGAGCGACCTACCCTGTCTTAGAGAGTTTGGACGGACAGGCGCTCATTTCAAGCGCGGGGGGCGCGTGGACGCCTTGTCTACGCACTTTCCATTTAACCGGCGGCTGTTCCAATACCGGCACAGGTTTCGCCAGTCTTGCTTGACAGCCTACAATGTGATGTAGTCGAAGGGTATCAGCTACTCGTCAACTTCGATGTTGCAAAGCCACCTGGACAAGACTTACTTCATCCACTAATACTCAAGTTCTTATCGAATGTCATCTCACCAGCTGTGACAAACCTATTCAATAAATCACTCTGAAGGATCTGTCCCCAACAACTGGAAATACTCGGTAGTGAGACCGCTTCCCAAGGGCGGTAATTCAACTAAATTAGAGAACTATAGACCCATCTGTTTGACTTCGATATTATCCAAAGTTTTCGAGAAGGTTGTGAAAAGGTGTCTGCTGCCGTTCTTCGAATCGATGGACATATTGACGCCAGCGCAACACGGCTTTACGAAAGGGCGATCCTGCATCACCAACTTGATGTACGCAAACCACTAGTGGGTACGAGCTCTCAACGAAAGGAAGGATGTTGATGTGGTGTATATCGACTTTAGTAAGACGTTTGACGGAGTGAACCACGAGGTACTCCTTGGTAAACTGAGGACATACGGAATCGGTGGCACGTTACTTCAGTGGTTACACGAGTTTATTGTGGGACGAAAGTTTAGAGTACAGGTCAGTGACTACCTGACAGACTGGTTCCCATCGACTAGTGGCGTACCTCAAGGAACTGTACTTGGGCCAGTATTATTTCTTATTCATATCAACAATCTTCCGCAGCAGCTCCAGTTACCAACTGCCCGGTTTTTAGATGAGTTGAAAATCTGGAGCACCATTTAGAACCAGGACAATTGCACTCGTCTCTAGCATAGCTTAGATCGACTGTCAACCTGGACTACTGAAATGCAACTCCCGCTTAACACAAGCAAGTCGGAGTTCAACAGTATCACCAGACGTCCAGCCACTCGATCATACACCTCGGACGGCCAGTTGCTCTGCCCTAACACATCTGTCAGGGACTTAGGAGTGCTCTCGCGACATGATATGGGATCACTAGAAAATACAGAGAAACTGCACCTTGCGGGACTTCGTATGCTCTGGGCATTAAGACGCAGTTTCTCCACATGATCCGAAGAAACCGTCCCTCGCCTATTCACCTCGCTCATTCGACCGATCCTTGAATACGACGCCCCAGCTTGCCATCCGATAACTCAGTGGGAAACTGAAAAGCTGGAGAAAATATAGCACATCGCAACTAGAATGATACCCAGTCTACGAAAGCTTCCGTATGAAAAACGTTGTGAATTGCTCGGACTCTACACACTATCCTACCGTCGAGTAAGAATTGACCTTATTATGACCCATAGAGTACTACACTTGAGCCACTTCCCTATACTGCGGCCAATATTTCACCTGCGGGAACCCTGTAACATCCGAGGACACCGTTACAAACTCAGGGTCCCCAGCATGAACAAGGTATCCCATCAGCTTTGTATCGAACAAAGAATCGTACACCTATGGAATACACTACTAGAAGGACTAATAGAGGCCGATTCTGTGAAGTGTTTTAAAACGCATATCGACCAGTATTTCGGAAACATGTGCTTTTGTGGAACGGTGCATATGCAATGCCAAAATATATCCTATACCAGGAAATAATGACACCTATACGAATTCCTGACCGAACAAGAACAAACGGGTAACTGACCAAACACTACTGCTGACGATCCGCAGTTAAATACTTTTGATTTTTCGTAATTCTATAGAGTTGTACAGAAACCTTTCTGCTTGCTCTTAAATACAGTATCGGTATTTTGCCCCGTTTTTGGTCGATTAACGTTTTGAAAATAAAGAAAAATATCAAAAACCTCCGAAAAACCTTTTTCTTATATTCCAAAACCAAAAAATCTGAACACGCAGATCATTCTTTCGTTCTTTCTGGCGTTTTCTGTGCCAGATGCAGACCCAGTGCACCCTCATTATACAGCAACGGGTCGAGGACCTCACCGAAAACCGTGCGTAGTCCGGGACAACACTCAACCATGAAGCGCAACCACCGCATTTCGCACGCCACATTC
>OX104065.1:59165310-59341618 GCA_944474145.2 Dicrocoelium dendriticum | reverse complement strand
CATCACTGTTGACGCTAGCCTCTTACAAACAAAGCTGAGGCAATCACCTGAAACTGATGACGCAACACTCCCGTCTGAATAGTAGAAAGTGTTTTTATTCACTTAGAATCGGTTCGCACTGGAATTCATTACCAGGCTATATGGTGAACGCACCAGACATGACGACATTCGAATGATGATTAGACTTTCTTCTTAGCGATAAACGCTACGCGACAGTTTGCTAAAGTGCATTGATTTAACCCCTGGTGCTTTACGTTCCACGTTGGAACATTTTGACATTAATTTTCTTTTGCATATCCGTTATGCTTTTTCTCCATTCATACACTATTGAACTATTGAACTATTGAAATCTGTTATACAAAAAGGCAAGATTAGCTCAATTCTCCGTAAAGAAGGAACGCGGCAAGCACAACAACCGGATCTTTTCTATTGTGATATCCTACTGATTAAAGAAGTATAGTTCGTTTGCTATATCGAGCAAGTATGGTAAACCATTTCCTCCATCTAGGTTGGCGTGCGCTTGATGTTACCATATGCTATTGCCTGCTTTTTTAAAGTACCTTGAATTGTGTAAATTCTCGCATCGCGTAGCCCATTCATATCACACTCTGCAAACAGTCGTTATGTTGGATGGGGTAATTCTCTCCTACACTGTAATAAGACGTTCGCAGGAAGTAACTTTATTGATAACTGCAAATTGCTTTTCAGTTATTTATTTGCAAATGCAAACGCGTGGCTTAGCAGACACAGCGACCACGGATAGTGTGGAAGTGCTTAAAGTACTGGCATCGTGTTGTTCCTTATCTCTCGTACATTTTAAATCCACTGTTTAGCAAACTTACAATGTGGAACATGTTACTTAATATCAGCACAAATATCTTATGATCGGTCGGCTTTTCTAGCTAAAGTAATAGAAACAAAAAATTAATAACTAATTTGTTTGAACAGCACGATAAAAATACGAAAACTGGTAGATGCATGCATTTCGTATGGTTCCCTCGGAACCATAAACAATAAACGCTATGCAAGTATATTGTCAACTGTGCGTGTGAGCAAATTAGCATGAAGTGCAAAATAAAGGACGGAAGTTCAACCCCTATGGCCACTGAAGTTTTAAGCCGATTCTAGTAATGACAAATGCGTAGCCGTATTAAGTGGCTCGCTGGCTAGGGAAGATACTTTTGCCCGTGCGATAAGTGTCCAATCCAGTAGTCTTAAAGCTTCTTTTTAACTTATCGATGAGTAAGGTGACATCAACCTCTCCGATAAGCTAATGTGTTCCTTGGAGGTGGAATCTCTATTCACCAACATCCCATTATTTATTTAATTATTATAACAAAATTTTGATTACATATGTGAGCCAGCTGAGCCATATAGTTATTCGTTACCAGTTTCAATCGAGTTTCTAAAGAACTCCTTACCTCGGTGTACTACCAATGTTGGCTTCCACCTTCAGTACACCCCACATCATCAACTCCAGGGGGTGGCTATGGGTAGCCCAATAAGCCCTGTACTTGCCGCTTGCTACATGCTGATGATAGAAAGAGGTATATCCGCAGGAATAGCCCAGTCACCATACCATAAGCGTAATGTGGATGACATATTGGCTTTTTGTTCATTGGAGCAGCAGGTTGTCCAGTTTGTGCAGCAAATCAGCTGTGCACATCCCAAAGTGCAGGTCGCTGCGAAGTGGAAGAGAAGTATTGTCTGCCATACTTAAATATCCTCATCAGTCGCAGGGATGCCGGGCTCATTGAATGCTCTATATACAGAAAAGCAACCTGGTCCGTCCAATACCTGAACTTCACCAGCTTCACACCAGTGCGGTACAAGCGGGCCCTTGTAAAAACTTCAGTTAGTCGTGCTAGCCGAATTTGCTCGGCTGATTGTCCAGGCAACGTGCTAGAGTTAATTACAGCAACACTTGTTACAAATGGTTATCCATGTAGATTTATAGAGAAACACAGCCAACAGAGAGGCCCAAGGGTCTTGGTACATACTACCGCCAAGAAAAAGATACATATCGAATTGCCTTTCAAGGCTGACTTTACTGTATTGAAAACCAGGCAACGTTTAAACGTTACTATGCAGCGAGGTTACTGTGTTGCTCTGGTTATGGTCATCAATAGAACTTGTACTTTGCCGGAGCCTCCAGTGAAGGAAGCTCAACCGACAGGGTCCAACTCACAATGCTTATACAAATTCGTGTGCGAATGCGGAGACAGTTACATTGGTAGAACCAATCGGTCTTTGACTTCCAGAATAAAGGAAGACGTGCTTAGATGGGTTCAAGGTAAAATGGACCAGCAGCCCTATCCTACTGAGGTTCCGAGCTTGAGTAAGCCGCCAGCTTCCTTAATAGGTAAACACCTACTGACTACGCGTCACCGGATAGAGCCTGGCTCAGAGTTCACACTTGTATTACGTCACCCTAATCCCCGCTTCCTCATTTTTGCCGAGGCCGCTGCGACAAGCCGGATAAAGCCAGGCCAGTGTGTACAAAAACAATTATGTATCAGCTTACGACTGCTGCGGACATAGGGGTGGAACTACCGTCATTCATTTTGCACCTCATACTAATTCGGTCACGCGCATATTTAAATATATAGTTGCACACCGGTTACCGTTAATGGTACTGAGAAGGCACTAAGAAATGCATGCATCTACCGGTTTTCGTCTTCTTTTCAAGTTTATGAATGTACCTTACTGCTTTAAAATTTTTATTCTCTTCACTACGGAACACGCATTTTAGGCATGAACACAATTGTACAATTTGTACATTATACCTTAATTCGAAAGACGAAGAGTGGAGTAATACGGATATAGTCCTAGTGTAGGCCCACCTGGCCCAAAGATTGCCTAAAGTTTATCCTCACAGAGTGCGACCTGCAATAATAAGACCTGGATAGGACATTGAAATGCAGTACGTTGTTAAAGAACTGATCCCATGAGTTTGCGCACAGTGCGGGTCACGTTGTTGAAGCCTGCGGAAAGAGCTATGGAAAGGTTTTAGGAATAGCGACATGTAACTGAGCAAACATGAAGACTTTATCGTCTGAGAGCAGGTATATACACAGTAATTGTGATATGTGGTATCGAGCAGCTTGCCAAGGCGTGGTTAGTGCAGTGACTTCATTGAGTGGCGGTCACCTCCGGCTGGTCGCAGTGTTGTTAACCAGACGTTTGTGGCCTTTTGTGGCGTGAGCACTTGCCAGGCGAGAACCCACCATGTCCTTCAACGTTGCGGGCGTGTAGTATGACATTGACACGGTTGCCTCTGATAGATTGTCCTCCAGCTTATTCGCAGTCGGGTTTTGCTAACCAGTTTTCGTTACCTGTGTGGTCGGCTTCTTTGAAGCCGAACGCGATTGATTATAGCTGGTGAAGCGGGACGACTCAGGTGACTTGTATTCTGCTGATAAGCTTTCAGAATTGCTCTAAATCGTCAGGATTGCGAAGGGCGGACGATTTAAACGTCCTGTGTTTATTTCGTGACCAGGCGAGTGCCGCAGTTATGTCTCCTAGGGCTTTCTTGTAGCTAATGATATCCTTTAGAAAAAAGAAAAATAGGAGGTGACGAGCAAACTGCCAAGGAAATTAAACAGGACTATTTTAACATATGAAGAAACATTTTTTTAACCTTTTGGCGGTTAAACAAATGGTTGGACCGAACTAGGTTGTATAGCCATTCTGTTGTTTTATGTGCAAGTACGAGACCCATTATAGTTATACGCGGGAGACAATTACTGTGCAAAATGATCTAGAACCAGCATCAGTTGCCTTGTATGGAAGTCGGGAGTATCAAGCGCTGTCAACCGGTGAATGAGTTGTCTGAAACAAAACGGTACAGAAAGTTGTTGAATATGTGATTAGGATGTTGAGCGATCCGTCTCAATTGGTGGAGCTCGTCGTCCAGACATCTAATAGGCCAGTGAAGTTGTTATGCCAAGCCACAGACCCATAAGAACACTGTAACAAGTTCATTGACCGGATGCTTGAGAAATAGCTGGGAGCAGGTGCGCGACGGGTGTCGGAGAAGTTGCGACGAGCAGAGAAGTGACCATATACTACAGCTGTAACGAGGATACCGTTGTAAAGCCTGCTCTGAAAGGGACCAGTTGTAGTGGATGCATATGGTCTGCAGCGCAAAGGATACTAAATTTTCCACTCCAATTGGTCTTCTACGGTGAAGCATACATGTCAGGTAGATGGCAGAAAAGAGCAATGCTGAAAGCCGGATGGATTGCGAGGCAAGAACCGATTACTATCGCGAAATGAGGCCTGGAGTAATTGGCATAACTTGTTAAAAACAGGAGAGCAAAGTGTCGTGATTAATGCCCCGTCGCTACAGAAAAATGTTTTGCAATAAAAGCTTTGTGATGGACGTGGGGTATTGAAATGCGATGGGTAACAGCGTAAATAAATACTAGGTATTTAACTCTGAGCTTGACTTCGACGGTGCGTAATACTCGTCCAACAGACGGCAGAGAAGATAGGGTGTAAAGCGGAATATTAGTGAAATAGAGCTGTTCTAATGTCCTTTTACTGTTGAAAACGGTCGCGTGAATAGTAAGGATCACATACTACAGCTGTAGTGAGAATAGGGTTGCAGAGCCGGCTCTGAAAGAAACCATGCGTAGCAGAATGAGATGAGCAGCAGCGGCTAAGGATGCTAAATATTCCACTTCAATTTGGACTTCCAACGTGAAATCTACACGCTAAATATATAGCAAAGAAGAGAGTGGAATGAGCATGATTATTTTTGAGACAGAAGGCTTCCGCGTTCCTAAGATGCGACCCGGTCGTATGGCTGTTCCATGCTAAGAACGGTAGCGAGATTAAAATGAATTACATACTACAGCTCCAGCGAGGAAGCAAGTTTAGTGCCAGCTCTACAAGAGACCAAGGGTGGAGAAATAATTTGGGCAGCATCGTCCAAAACTGCTAAGTGTTTCACTGCAAAGTGGACTTTGACAGTGAGGCATACACGTCAAATGGACGGCAGAGAATAGTGCGGGTGGGAGGCGGATTAGTTGTGAAAAAGGACCCCGCACGCCATCGTAATATATGGTATAGACTAATACGCGTTTATTATTAAGACCAGGGGAAGAATGGGGTTAGCAGGCAGGTAAATCTGAAAGCAAGGAAGAGTCATGTAAAAACAGGAATAATTGCGGAGCAGAAAACGCTACCACACGAGCGTGAATGCGTCGACTGACTATCGAGTAATAAAGCATAGTAATACTATAAATCCATTCGGTGCCCAAAAAGACTGCGAATAAAGTAGCATATTGATCGTTGCATAGTGTGTTTACTACAAAGTCCTGTGAAGGTCATTTTTACCGCTTTTCCCACGCCTTTACGCAAATCAATAAAGTGCCGAACTGGCGATAAACAAGGTTCTCCTACCGTTGCCTTGTTTCCTGAGATTTACAGACACATCGGTTGGCACTTCATGAGCCATTAGGTGCCTCCAGCATGTCCATAGTCAAAGAAGCTGGCCCTTAATTTTATTGGCACACGGTTTGCTCATGTTGAAATGGATTGAAGATTACGCCATGATCACCACAACAGCTTACCGGCAGTTTATCTACGCGCCAAAAGGGACAGTTGTCGCTCTCTAGGGACCCCGTCTAACCACAATTACAGTTTCACATACTATATAATTGGATGAATGAACGTCTCACGCGTTCTCTAGAGAAAGCTTCAAAACATTAGAAAGTCAACGGCATCAACCATAACAGCTCTCCAATCCCAATACGATTCCCCATCGCCATGCTCAGAAGGATTCCATATATTTACATCAAATTGCACACCCGCATCTTTTAGCCAGAAACAATTGTACCAGGCTATTACCCTCAATATGTGCGCCTAGGTCCGCTTAGAGGAACCATGCACAATACCGGCTTTTTCCAACACATTCACCTACCTGATTTTTCCACGCACTAGCGCCAGTCCTGCTTTTGATACCATGCCTATTCCACAAACCTCCATCTGCAAAACTTGAGAAAACGTTCATCCTTAATTTACTTCAAAAATTCACCTAAACCATTCTCATACGTTTATAACTATTTTGTCCAGCTGATCATACATTCACACAGTGCCTCACCTCGAGAATAATCCACTTATTAATTAACCTAATTGACTTATTTAGTTAATTACGGAGATGGTTCGTATATAATTGTATGATAACTTTTCAATGAAATACTGACCGGTATATTACTTGCAGGCGAACATGTTATGCTTGAGATATCAGTTTTATTTTATACTTTTCACTTATAATTCCGAAGCAATAACCTAATAACAGGGTGATACTGGAGATTTGTGAACTTGAAGCGGTTGTCTGGATAAGCAAAGTGTTTTTAGCTGAGGGCGACTCACAACCGCCACATCAAAGTGTCGTTAGGCAGACATTGGTGGCTTTTTATAGGATGAAGGTTTGCCAGGCGTATACCCACCACGCCCTGAACACTGCCCACCAACTATTTGCTGGTACAGGGTAAACACGAACCACCTATCTGGTACCACGTGGAGGTTGCACGGCTAGCCAGCTCATTGCATAGTTACTACTTGGTCACGCGTGTGCTCTTTGCAGCTTCTCCTGGCTTGTCCCGCAATTGCTCTCTTTTCGGAGATCCTATAATATCCGTCGAATAGTTCCGTGGTTCTTGCAGTGGCCTCACCATTCACCTGCTCGGATGTCAGACGAAGTGAACCAACAAGGACTTAATTGCGTCGCCCATTTAACCAGTGATGTTGTCACATAAGCAAGGTAAAATTACAAAAATAACATTTCCGCTGCTCAACTCGGCACCCAAACACACTCACCAAATCTTTGACGCAACTGCAGCGACATTGCCGGACTTCGTAATCCATGATCCTGCGCGGTCGAAACGACAGAGTATGCTTCCTGTGCATCTCTGGTTTCTTAGGGAGGACACATCAAAATTTTGCACCGATCGAGCGATCGCATTCTCACACATTTTAACTGTCGTCTAAAGCAGAGGCTCTACAGCGATCGTAGCTACGAAAACCATGATCGTAAATTTTTAGGCGTGCTTTGCACCGTCGTGAATATACCGTTACATAATATGTATTTATTTCTCCATTGTATTCTAAACGCTGAGGACCTCAATCATTTCCTCAGATGCGAAACTTACCAAGATTCACAAGGATACTTAAAATGTGTCCGAGAAACCTTTCTAGGTGGTTGGTTGACAGATTTCAGCACTTCTGCAGCGTTTGTTTCGCCATCCTGGGCCCAACGGACGGTTTCCATAATAAAGTGGTTGACTTCTATCCCTCGGAACCTGACAGTAGCCGGCCTAAGGACAACTATCTACTGGTCTGTTGCGATTAGCATCCACAGGGTATGGATCTCCTGTCTTACGAGCAAATACAACCCTTCATTACTATGAAGTTGATGAGAAGATTTATTGTTTACTCAATCCACTTGGCTCAGGTCCGTATCCCAACTCCACCACGGCAACAACCTTTAATAAATCTAACGCAAGGTCTGTTTTTCGGCTGTTTTAATCGCATTAGTGTTTGTCCCTGCTAGCCATCGCAGCTGCGCGGAAAACTTGTTCTCTAACCGTTTTTACGGATTATGAACAGCAACTTCAGAAAGACAATACTTATTGCTACCTTGTACTTGACATTTCACTAGTGCTTGTAATCTTAAATTAATAAATAAATAAAAACTTACTCCGTGAAACCCTCGAGGCACACCACCTGGGACATGCTTAAAATGCTACAAGCAATTATTCGTAACCAGCTAGCTGTGTTGTAAGCAGTAGTAGGATAGCTAAAGTGTATGGATGCTGCAAAAGAGCGGAAGTAATTTGTTTGATGTGACCACAGTCTGCGTCCACGCGTAGTTAAAGTATAGATATAAACTAAATGTCTTAAAGTATAAGTGCCTCAATGCTTGTTACCATGACTATCCTTTTTGGTCTGCTCTCGGCCTGTTTCACAGTTTCCCTTTTCTCGGAGGTCGTGAAAATATTCGAGATCCGGGATCGAACTGAGAAACTGCCCCCGTCTAAGATGGGACGAAATAACCAACAAGGACTTACCTGGACCGTGGCTTCACTACAAAAGCAACCATCTGCACCCAACACCTTAACCACCGGTGTCCAGTGAGAGTAGCTGGACACGAATTCTTCACACCACAGCAAATATACATAGTCAGAGAAGGTGAGACCCTATACACTGGAAGTCTACTTATCTTCAAAATCATACTTCCTCCTCGACTGACCTAACGTCCAGGTTGGACTTTACTGTGCCACTTGTCTAGCCACCACAGGATTCACTCAACTGCGAATAACTGCATGAATAAATGCTCTATAAGGAGCTTTGCTAGCTGTACGTGACCGTTCATAGCAATTGACGACAGCGTTCCAGGAAGTGGTGGGTTTTCGCCTGGCAAGCGTTCTCCCTATAAAAAGCCACTAAAGTCCGTTTAGCAACACTGTGACGTGGCGGACGTGACTCGTCACTGAATAGTCACTGCCCACTGTTACACGCTAGAATACCGACTAGTCATTATTCAATATTTTACTGTCACGTACAACAAAGATACTCTCTGCATTAATCTACTGTCCCCACTCCACTTACCGTGCCTTTTTATTTACTTTACGGACACTTGAAATAATTATATTGGCACTCCACTGATGACTTTGCTCCTCATGAGTGCTTCGATATTTTTTGCAAATTGTACAACTTTTGACCACAGCAAATTACGTGCCTCGTAACGTATCTGTTGCACCACATGATTGCTTGTAAATTTTGATCATACCTGAGGTGGTATGGCTCGATGAATTCGAGAATAACATATTTATTTAGTTATTTACTAACTGAGGTGGCAATGGAATGTGCATATAGGGAATTACATTGCGATGTAACCGTTAGTGATAGTAAACTGTAACCCCAATCGGCTTGCCAGTGTGTAGTCTTGGGAGGTGAATTTATTCAGTGGCGAGCCACATCCGTCACATCGCGGTGTCTTTAGACGGACAGTTGTGGCTTTTCATAGGGTATACGCTGGCTAGGTAAAAACGTACTACGGCATGGAGCCCTGCGGTCGACCCGCTTGAACCGTAAGATTTAACTGGCCCTGCATCTTACTGACCTACTGTTCGTTCGGTTATTCCCACTCGAATAGCGCCCAGAGCTTTCATTTGCGTGAACGAATTGGTTAGTCAGAATCCGTCATTAACCGTTTAACTTTGTTGAAGTTGAGGTAGGTTCATGGAGAATTTGATGGATTGCAAATTTGAGTACCTTCCAAATTAATGGAGATTTGGATTCTTCTGTCATGGTATAATTCTCTAGGTTACCAGGGTTTGGTGTCCAGCTATCCACTCTAGGCTTGTTGGATTGTTATAGGCTTTTGACTATGCAACATTCAAACGATCGTTAGGTATCTAGAGCATGCCGTGGGTTTGTGATATCGCTCAGGCATTCCAACGCAATGAACTTTTGTCCAGAATATCCATTGCGATGGCCCGACAAGCAATGGCAACTGATTAAGGCTGACTACTGTGGCCAATTTATGTGGCTGTGACTCTTCTACTTATTATGACTAATATGAGGTTGAGTTCTTGTCTGGGGTTCGGTCAAGTGCGGGATCCCCAGGACGTTTCCGCTAAACTTTTCTGGCCTGTGAATTTCGACAATGAATATATTTGTAATCGTGTTAAATAGGTTTCTGAGCCTGAATAAATAATAGCAAGTTTCTGAAAGGAAGATCACTTCGGTACTAAAATAGGTTTGCGTACACCTACCTCTTGGATGTCGTGTAGGCTACCAGTCAGTACGTTATATATCCGAAATATACTACTGTTCCTCTCACAAAACCTGTAAATATGAAAAGCCATATATATATATATGTACACTATTGCTAGAAAGTTTGAGAAACTCTTTGTGACTTAGAAAAAGATCGATGTGTACACAATGGATCGCGCCCTTGCCTGCGTGCGTATTGACGCCAGTTCGGTTGATAACATGGATCATGGCACTTCTATTCCAAAAAGGCTCTCGAGGTTGATGTGGAATGACGTGGGTTATCCACAAATTCTGATAGCGGATTGCAGGCTGTTCCACTGGACGGCGTATTTGAGCATATGTCTGAGCTCAGTGAGGTTCTAGCCCTTACTAGCCGCGGAGTAAATATTTGGTTGCGGTGCCTGTGCTGGTCATTTTGTTTTATCTATAAGTTGTTTGGTAAGAGTACGTTTTCCGTTGAAACTTTGGTGGTGCATCAAGTTCTGCGTTTGACATCGCAGCTAGATAGGCTCCATATGAAGTTGTTTGCAACGCTTGCGATACCTTAGGGTGGAAGGGTTATTAAACGAAGGTTGATTGCTTGATCTCTGTAAGTCTTCTATAGCTTTCCAGTCCAACTCGCATGATGCCATGGGTAAAGTTGTAATATTTGGGAACAGGACGACTGAGTTTTACATAATTCCATGTTGGCATGGACTGCATGTATTTTGCGGCATACGTTAGCCACGGAAGGTTTAACCCCAGCTGGTTGGTATTAAGCTTGCTCGGAAAATTAAAGTCTGAAAAATATCTAATTCAACTACCACAAATGAACTGCGTTATGGAAGTACTTCTGTTGTTAGGTTTAAAGGACGCATCAGGGACCATGTAACCATACAGCATAATGTTCAGTTCGACGGTTGCGAATTATAAAACACACAGCATAAACGTATCAACAGAGGAAGGACCTTGGAGTAAAAGGAGTGTGCGCTGAAAATTATAAGCAATCTTGGTATCAGCAGCAAACAGCAAGAGTTTGCCATTTTTGATGAATATGCCTACAGAATTGAACTAGGGGAAAGTAGAGGGCCAGGTACAACTTCTCGGCTGGCGTTGCTGGTTATTAGACAAAGAAAACAACGATCATCACCTAAAGTGACTATTAGAAGCCGGTAGTTGAAGGTTAAAGAGATGCCAACTTAGTAGCTTAAACCTCTTCAACCACTGTTTGTGTGATACCCGGTCAAAGGCTTTTCCTAGGCACATAAACAAAATTATTAGTGCATAGCAGTTTGCTTTGGATTTGAAATGTAGTAATGCAACTGTACCTGGCAGGTCGTGTGTGAGCGTCTACAAACAAACCATTTTGGTATGTGTTAAACAGATTCAAGAAATTAGGGAACTGCTGCAGTTTTCTTGACTAATCTTTTAGACAGAATAGCGAGGGTTAGAGTATGATGAATGGGTCCGTAGTTTGTAATCTTTTGCTTGGGACCGCTTTTATTACGCGTGATGGTGCATGACGTATTTCAAGAACCACAGAAATAGTTAGGTTGTAGCGATAAGGTGAACATGTTCAACAAAAGTAATGGTAAGACTGGCCCACTCAATTTAATCACCGTTATAGGGTACCGTCGGAGTCCAAACTTTGAGAACGTTGCTTGTTTTTATTAGCTGCTGATTAGCGCTGTGAGAATTTGCGGTAATTCTTAGACAGTTGCTAGTAACTGTTTAAGGGTATACCGGTATGGAACGAGTGGCTAAAATCAGGGAGACAACATAGAAAGCTTTAAGCTCATCACGAATAGAAGGTTGGTAAAACAAACCTTTGCCATATATATCCAAGTGGTCCGTAAAATGAAGAGAGCTGGTGCTGGTTCTGTGACGGAGAATAGCGCCTAATTGCTTTGTTTTACTACCCGTGCTTAGAGCCCTTACTTCCTTGCACTTTGGGTCGCAGTACTTCTGCATATTTGATGCCAGTAGTTCATTCGTTCACTTGCAAGAGTGTTGCACAGTCTCCTGTCTTTTGAACTGTTCCCGGTCATTCTCGCCTTTTCTGCTTGTGTAAGCTATGGAACAATGGTGTTATCCAAATTAAAAACCTGGACTTGGCAAGCCCCGTGGGATGGTTTACGGGAATGACGTTGGTTTACTGAAGTTACATAAAAGAGATTAACGCGGCTACTGACTCCCCATATTATCCAGGTTAACACATAGTTATATCGATCCACCCCGATTTCCTAGGGGTTAACTAGTACACTATTTTCTGCATCCTGTCGTTACCCCATGAATGGAAATCAGATCAAGTAATGTAAATGGTGTAGACTATTGTCGTCATTTGTTGAAAATGGGCAACGTGAACGCTAAAATTGCAAAATCGAAGAAGCTTCCTTCGGTTGAAGAACTCGTAAGGAAAAGTTATTGTGGCTGCACACAATCCGCTTGCATTAGGTAGCAAGTTTCAATTTTTGATCCATCAGCTCTGTGTTGCAGGTGAGATTCAGGAGTTGGCAGCAAGCGTGACTGAGCTTTTCCAAAAGCTGGATTGCCAGGATAAGGTCGATCAGTTGACGGCGATATCTTCCACTGTACACGCCCTGGGCTTTCATTTGCTTATGTTACTGCAGGTAGGACAAACGCAGCTCAACCTGCTCCCCGCTTGTTAGTTTCTTTGAGGTCAAGAAATTTATTGAGATCCGAGGTTAGTTGGGGAACCGCCTCCGTCTGAGATGAGCCGAAATGACCAATAAAGACTCACTTGGACTACAGCCGCATACAAAAACCAACCAATTGCACGAATTCCTCACCCCAACAGGTAAAAATCAGAGAGGGAGACCCCAATTAATCTGGAAATTTTGGCTACTTGCAAAATTATTCACCCTACTCGACTAGCATCAACCTCTACGGCAGGCCCTGTCTGAGATTTCTGATCAACCAACAGAGGGGACCTTCGACTACGAATAAGCTTGAATGAATAGTTGGTAAGCGGCTTCGCCAGATGTACATGACCGCTCAAAACGGTCGACGATATTGTGTCAGGATGTGGTGGATTTCCGCTTGGCAATTGTTCTCCCCATAAAATGCCACAGAAGTCCGTTTATCAACCCTGCGACATGGCGGATAGGACTCCCACTGAGTGAGGTCACTGCGCAAAAGTACAGTCTGGCATATTGACTAGAGATATTTTTTCCCAACTTTATTGACCCGTACAAAGAAGATACACTCAGTCTTCACATACTGTTACCTCTTGACTTACTGTGCCTTTCTTGTGCGCTCTGCACACACATGAACAAGTTCATCGTCACCACACTGATGATTTTGCTCATGCTGAATACTGTTTCCGTTTATGCAACTTGTACAACTTTTGGATACAGCCAAACGTATCTTTGCGCAACAGCATTGACTTTAACTTTTGGTCATGCCTGAGTTAGCGTGTCTCGATGAATGCGGGAATCAAATAGTTGATTATTTTTTGTTGCTGACCGGTCTGAGCTCCAGCGCAACCCGATCGCGTTTTAATCAGGGTTGCCATATCTGGGTCGCATACTCTACAGGGCGTATCACCTACGCATTGAACAGTGGAGGGATGATAGAGGGATCGAACCACCCGTAACAGCCTAGGTTGTCTTGGATTACCACCCCAACGTCTCGCTCTTGGGAGGCGGTTTTCAGCATGTTGTCCCGAAGCCTATATGCGTACGTGGGCTAGTGGTTGACATGCTTTTTGCACTGGTTCGTGTGAAACGAAAGTGGCTTTAAATTTGTCCATTGGAAAACGCAGTCTAAGTCTCGTTGCAACAAATCGTGTTCCTCCTGGCGGTCTATCGCCGTAATGTCTTGCTTCCGTCGGTAAAAATCAGGAAAGTTGAATTGACCGCAGTCTCAAGGTCGTTAATAAAGAACAAGAATAACCGCGCCCCAACACCAAACCTTGTAGAACACCGCAGTCTACGTCAGTTGGATAAGGAAGTGTACAGCGTACTCGAACGTGTAGGTGTTGCTGAGTGAAGAAGTTTTTGATCCATCCAAAAACAGGGTTTTTACCCCGTAGACTTGAGCTTTTAGAGATTGATGCGGTGCTCTATGCAGTCGAATGTTTTCTAAAAACCTAGGAAGATGACATCAGTGCCAGTCCCACTCTCGGCTATCTAGGTCCATCGGCCACGGGCAAGCAGTAGGTTGGCAGTACATGACCGATGCTGACGGAATCCTTGTTGCTCCGGTCTATGACGATAGAACTTCTGAAGTAGCCCATCCCAGCCTCGGCTAAGATCAATTCCATCCCTTTAGCGAGCACCGGGAGGTGTGTCACTGGGCGATAGTTGGCTGGCTTTGAACGACTAACACGTTTGAAAATCGGGGTTATGCTACCTTGATTTCACATGCTAGGGACCTACTGTTCGTCTAGGCAACTTGAGAAATCCCTTGATAGGGGTACAGCAATCATGGTGTCTGCCATCTGCAGTGATTTCGGTGAATGTTTTCAACTTCTGAAAACAATGGGCGCGTAACGACAGCACCTTCTACAATGGCTGCTGAACTAAAGGTGACGTGTGTAAATAGTGGCAGTTACAGATGCTGGTAACAAGTCAGAAAATGAGGCATATTGTATCCATAGAACGGTGGCTGCATCTTTGGCGCTTTGAGCACTAACCTCTGCTGATATTAGTGTGGGGACACCATGTTTCACATTCCTGAGACTGGGCACATGTCTGTACAAAAGCTTTTTGTTAACACAAAAATTTTGCGCTAGACTGCTGGTGTACTAATTTGCCCTCGCGCACAAGCGTGGTACAATATTTCCGATGTGCCACATAGTTGCCCCAGTTGTCAGGACTAGGAGTGCTCAATACACCTGAAACGCAGCGTCTCTAACTGTCATGTGTTTTCGGATTCTAACCCGATTGAAGTATCGCGCCCTTGCAGAACTAAGGGGATGGTTAACCTATGTAGATTTAACCAGGTGACTGACGTTGCTGGAGAAATCCAACAAAGCACCGACAATGGCGAAGTTGTACGGAAACTCCCAGCTGGTGTCTCCCAAACGTTCTGCCAGTATATCATCGTGGTTGGTTGTTCGAAAGAAGTTCGGGTTCGTAAATTATGGTTACGTGATGACTTCGCTCCAGAGGGCTCTCCACTCTTTTTTCTTAACCATGAGCTCTTTCGTACATGAGCGCTAAATCAAGCGCAGGCGGATTATCTCCGGCTATGAACCGCTTGGATGAACTGACATGACCGAAGAGCAGAATGCTTACAATATACTTGCAGGCCGGCCTTATACGGCTCGTTAGGCGATGCCAGAACTACCAAATAATGAAAATTGAAGTCATCTGATATGGAAACATGACGGTATAGTCCTGAAAGGACTCGTCCTACGGATAACGTCAGGTGCGATTCCATGTCTGGGGTGGATAATGGGGAGGATAAACAACGGCCAAAAGGCAGGTGGCGTGGTATCTCAGCCGTGGACTGCACTAGAGTGAGTCAATCATCAACGTTTCCAGGCCGGACACCAGTTCGCACTGTAGCTTGTTGCGGTAGTATAATATTACCCATCTACCTTTGTCAGAACGATCCTCTCGGAGAAGGAGCATAACATTTAGCTCCACTTCAGCATCGGTACTTGTTGTGGGCAACCATGTTTCCTTACTGCATACGAAGTTCCAGGCTTTTGACGCTCAACGCAGCTACAGGTCGGCGCGCTTGTTCAGGAGGCCTTGTGCATTGGTGTACAAGCAGGAAAGTTTCTCTGTTTTTAGCAGTAAATCGTAGGATGAGTGTTTTGGATAAAATATTGTACCAACAGGTAAAAGATCGGTAACTACTGGTTGTTTGGGTGGGGGTGACGAACTCATCTGTGTCCAAATCGCGGATCCCACCATTAACTCTTTGCTTTTTTGAATATAATTTATTAGGTGTTTTCCCACTTTCGTTGGCTAGTTGATTAACCTTATCCGAACTCTCGTCGGTAAGTGGGCTGACTAAGTGGCGCTCGTGCGTTTGCTTAGCAGATGGTGCTTTGCTCTGGAGCTCGGAAGGAAGGCTTCCGCGACCCGCATACCATCAGTCACTACTATTTTCGACATCTTGCTTGATTAAAGGACCACTTTTAAAATCCTCAGGCCACCTGCCTTTTATTTTGGTGATCGGTGCAACCTTGAGATTGATCGCGCTATAACGTTTTTCAGAAGATGGTCTCGCGAATGTACCGCCAGTGCTCTTATCGTGAATAGTCGCTTTGCGCTCAACACAGTTTCCAGCCTCGGGAGCACGGTGGACAAGGATGGTCTTGTCTAAAGCTTCCTTCTGGTTTACGTCAAACTAGTGTTTCACCTGCCTACGCCCGCTCTACGGAATATACGGGAATAGGCGGATGGAATACGACCTATTCGGGAAGCGAGCTGTCTATAACCGGGCATCTTCTGCTTCACGGGCAGAAGTAAGCACAACTCGGAGAAACAGGACCTCGAGTATCCAAAAGGATGCATTCTTGTCAATGTCATATCACCAGTTGTGGTGGATTTTCGCCTGGCAAGCGTTCTCCCTACGAAAAGCCAAACATTTCAGGTTTACAACAATTCGACGTGGTGGATGTGACGCGCCACTTCATAAAGTTACTGCACCAGCCACGCATTGGCAAGTTGACCGATACCACAGCTCACCAATTCAGTACAGGGCGATGATCCGGAGCGGTTGCGGTGCGCACGTTTTAAGGTGAGTTCTTTGAGCTGACGCTGAAGCGACGCTATCTGCAATGATAATGCGTCTATTGTCGACGGCGAGCTAGTCACGCCTGTCGTTTTGGTTGCGCCAGCGCAAAGCTGCTTCGGTGCTTTGGTTTCAATCTCTGGTTGGTGCCGTTCGATGACGCGGTCTGCTAGATCTGCAATTGCCGTGATTGGCAAGTCACTTGCTACTGCAAGGATAGCTTGAATGCTTGCAGAAAGGCGTTGCATCCACAACTCGCGGAGAATCCCTACGTCCATGTTGGACGTACCGATAAGCTGTTGCATTTCGCGCAACAAGGCTGAGGGCATCCTATCTCCGAGCTGCAGATCACTAAGTAGTTGCTGCAGACGGACCTTGTCAGAGGGCATGATTCGCTAAATTATAGCCTGTTTAAGTGTCTCGTATTTCATTACTAGAGGAGGGCAAAGAATTATGTCTCTCACCTGCGAGGATATACTATGAGGAAGGCAAGATTTTAGCTGGTTATACATTGCGAAATCAGAAGAAATATTACGAATATAAAATACGGATTCTAAATGCAAAAACCATAATAAAGGATCATTCACCCAAAAAGGAGGGGCCAATGCAACCGAATTGACCATGGCAGGCTGAACGGCGTTAACCGCGCATGGAGACGGCTTATCCTCTAGATCAACCATTGCAAAAAGCAGATTAAAGGTGCAGTGGATGTGAAAACAATATAATCACAATTAATGAATCATAAAAGCACTGGAACGAGCTCACCAGAATGAAAATGCAAAATGGCGGGCGGCGTGTTTCTGACAGGGGGTCACCAATTGTTGGGCGGAGCCTGGGATACTAGTCGGTAAGCAATGACACGTAAGACGTGTCAAATACGACAGTATAGAAGTCGGAGGCGACTGAACCCAACTTATATTGTACAGGCTACAAGAATAGGAAGCGAATCAGACGGAGCGGGAAACGTGCAGCGAGGAACTCACCAAAACGGTTTGTGACAACGGATGTGCAGTCAGTTAAACAAATGGACGTTTCGAAGGTTAAAACAACCATAAAATCCAATGTTACAGAGTACTGAATGAGCATGTTTTCCGGTGCACTACAACCCAGATCCAACAACATTAGTTTGAAATTGCATGCTACTGTGCAAACTAACGTTACATCACATTATGCTCCCCGTTATAGGTGTCCGCGTAAATGACTGCGATCACACAGTCTTTGGTATACTATTATGTAGCCTCCCTGTGGAGTCCACTGAGCGAGCAGAGTCTCTGCAGTTTTTCGGATACTGAAGGTGCTGCAAGCCGTTGACCGTCTTAGTTGCCCGGCGGAAGTTGAGCGTAGCTAGGCCCCGCTTTAACCAGGGTTGTCAAGCCTGATTAGCTGGGTCGAAGTAGGACGTACGTAGGCGTTCAGCACCCGGGAGCACATGGAGGAATCTACACTGTCGAGGACCATTCACAAGAGCCCAACTTTCTGGTTGACTCTTTTTAAATCAGACTAACTCTCTGGAACAACAACGAATAGCTAAAATGACATGATCGGTTTCTTATTCTCGGAATCAAGAATCAATTAGGCATAATATGGTTTTCTACAGACCTGGTTAGATTCGACTTTTCAAATGAACGTTCTTGACCACAGAACAATGGCTGCTGATGCTGAAAAGTCCATTATAAATATATCTCTCGGTATTCGTAGACCATATCACCAAGATCCCAACGTTAGGTTGCGGAACGTGTTACAAGTTGTTGGCATCCCGTAATTGATTATATCTACCGACCTCCCCGAGCAACCCACCATGGAACCTAACAGCTAATGTATGATATCTACACAGTCTCAAGCACTACCTACAAGTTCAGACTTAAGAGTGAATATTTCAATGAGTTACAAGTTAACTGGCTACTGCCTGGACCTTCGGTCTAAACGCGACTAGACGAAATGGTGTGCTCTATCCACTCGAATGGCTGCAGCACATATGTCAGAGGGCCCACCGGAAATGCCAATACCCTAGATTTGGTATTCACCATGAGGATCCATTCTACTTGTGCACTCTTTGACAGTCCCCTACCGCGCTGCGACCAAAACACGGCGTTTTGTAACGTGAACACTCAACGAACTAAGCAATTCCAGTACAAAGCTGCAACCTACTCATAACCTTCGCCGAATTGACTGGAATGTATTTAAGGAACTTATCTGCACTATGAATTGGGAGCCAGCATCCTGAACCAGCAACCCGACTATAGCTGTCGGTGAATTTGTCAACAACATTCCCGCCTGTACATATGCATTGGCACCTGTGGTAAGGAGACGCACATATAGGCAATGCGACAAACCTACACAACTGAACAAGGCCGAAGGCAAACTGAAGAAACTTGGAGCATCTTGTCACAGGACCAACATTCTCGTTACGCAATCATATATACAGTAAGCCAAATTAAGGTATGGGACCTGTTTCCCGGCTTATGAATGAAAACACTGCGTAAGAGATGCATGTGATTCGCTAACTGCATTAGAACAATGCGCGCAATCACGGTTGATGCCAATGCAACGAACTTGATAGGGTAACAAAGGATTTCGCATCGTGATCGAACGAATTTAACTTAACGATTCACGAACATAGGTGGGAAATCTTATGAAGTCTCTTCGTTAGCTAATTATGCTGAACGATCCACCAGGGTTTTGGCACGCGGAGCAATCGAGCATGTGGCGGGCAACAGAGCTGGTAGGTAGCTGTGCACCCTTTGCAACCGTGTCTGGTGTAAGGTGCTCAGCGCTTCTTGCTGACAGCTTATTCCCATTACGGCCACTGTACTTCCGGTAGCAAGCATTCCATCAACATAAATGTCTTAAACGCTGTAATCAGCTAGTTCCCTTATGGTAGGCTGGATTACAATGGTCAGGAAATTGGCCAACTTCTGATACGGTGCGTCTACCATTGAAACAATTGGTGGTAAGGGAATATCTTCCTTGTGGATTTTCGGTAGTCATTGAAACTAAGAAAACCGAGATGCTCGAGTGGTCTCTTTTGTTAAAGATTTGCGGGATTCCATCCCACCGTCGTTAGAGTCTTTAGTTCTCGAACGCTTGATCTCACAACCTGTTTGGTTTTATCGCTGTCTGTCACATCAAGAACGAATCGACTAGTTTGCGAGAAATTTTTGCATTTTCCAGATGTAGTCCTGTTTCTGCAGTACGACCACACCTGATCCCATAGCTTGTCTCAGTATTACAAACTTTTCGTTGATTAGATATTACGTTAAGGACTCGCAATGATACTTCGTCATGGTACGTCACTTCTTGTTGTCACTAGCACATGACTGTTTGGTAAATTCTACCCTCGTAGTTGTAAAGCAACCGCTTGTCTCCTCATTGGTCTGTGTCAACTGGCAAGATGTTCGTTCAAATGTGCGAAATGAGAATCGACTGCAATTCTATCACATGGATTTGGTGGAATAGAGAAACTGAACCGTAGGGACAAGCTCAAATTCGGGGGAGATCTACAGGAGAACAAATCACCCAAGCCATTTATAACGCGACACGCACACGCAAAACCCTAGGAGAAACCACCAACTGACGTTCCTAAGGAAAAGAGAGCACTAGCCAGCACACGCATTCAGTTGATAAATCATTGCATGATACGTATATTTACAGATTATCAGTGTAATGCTCAGATTTGTCAGCGAACTTTATGTCCGAAGTGCCCGCCGGCGTTTTGCGTACACTGCACCATTTGCGTGATGGTGTTTGCTAGCACTTTCTCCAAAGTACCAACCTGTAGTACTAGTTAATACTAGTCCGAGATGATGCGCGGAATTAAGCGCGGATATCAGAAGGCAATTGGAGTCGGACACAGCGGACTGTATTCGATGGGCTACAACAAGAAACGGACGGATGAAGCGAGGCAAGAGCGTACACGTGAGCGCAGGGACTTACAAGGCAGTTGTGTGTCGAGCCGGTTGTAAGATTAAAACAAGAAGGAGTAATGTACAACTGGTCAACAAGTAAATTGTACACGAAAGATAAGAGTTATCTTTTTGGGCGCTACAGTGCTCCCCCCTAGAAGGCTGAACATAGAAAGCATTCGAAATCGAAAAGGAATGTTGAAACCAGGTTCGTAAGGCGAAATCGTGCCGAGTAAAAATGGGCGTGCGTTCGTGTAAATAGGGGTTCGTCGGAAGTCGGAGTCCGCTGTGCCGTTTATGATTTGTTATTTATTGTATGCAGGACAGGGTGCATTTCGGCGAGCCGTTGGAGCGGGCTTGTCGGACTACAAAATACTGGCTAGCCCAGAAAAAGGCCGACAGGACAGCAACCTCCGCTGCTGCCAAACGGTGCGCTTAGGAGTGGTCTCTCCCCCCGCCGCACCCCGCCTCGCGCCAAATCGACCCTCGTCCCACGTAGAAACGACCATGTTCCCACGGAGAATCGACCCTCGTCCCGCAAAGAAGCGACATTCGTCCCGCGAAGAAGCGATCCCCGTCCCGCAAAGAAGCGATCCTCGTCCCGCAAAAGAAACGACCAGTGTTCGCGTCAGGGTCCTCGTGTGGGCCAGTCGATCGAAGGGGAGGGTTGGGGCATGTAAAGACGAGAGAATAGAAAAACACGCGCAGAAAACGCCAAAAAGAACAAACAAATGATCTGCGTGTTTTTTGCGGTTCATTGAGGAGGCCAGAGGTACCGTTTTTATTTGCAATGCACTTTTAAAGGCTTGAAATTGAAGGCGGGTTACCAAGAACAGGAGGGTTGAATAAACGTGGAACGAAGAACGTGGTTTGCGGTGCGGTAGAGTGAGGTTTAGCATGCCCGGCCGAGAACACCCCGGCCAAAGAAAGAGAGTTCGGAGAGTGAGAGATGTGAGCAGAGAGTTGTAAATCCATCATTTCATGGGTTGTGTGGGCATCCAGATTCGCGGTTGTTCAGGCTGTACTCGCCAAGTTGTAGTTGGAATACAACGAGAACAGGGCTTTAACAAACACCATTAGTTAAACAAAAGTTTAGTGGCGTTATGCAGAGGACACATTCGTACTTGTTAAACGGGATTAGAAGGACGAGTTGCTTGGTCAATTAAACTCCATTGATGGGAGGATACAGTTCACTATTGAGCTGGAATCTTGTAGCGGTACAATACCATTTCTTGACTGCCTGGTTCACAGGAATGGGGGAAAGTTAAAGACGACAATATATCGCAAATCAGTAGATACTGAAGGCATATTCCACTAAGCCTCTGACCATTCGAAAAAGGTTAACGCTGGGATAGCCTCAGCGTTGTTTTACAGAACACAAACCCTGTGCATGATGGATGAGGACAAAAAGGCTGTGAGGAAAATGGCAATGAGCGAACTATGAGAGTGGTTACCCACTGCGGCTAGTCAAATGAGAAATGCATAAAGTGCTAAACCGATAGTCAAGACCCGCAACAGAGTGGATAGGGACGGTAGGAATTCCATACGAGTAAGGCACATCAGAGGGTACTAAGCAAGGAAAATATAAGGGAGATCGAACGCTAAGTTCGGTGCTGGTACATCTGAGGGACCCCCTCCCCAAGGATAGGACGACTAAGTGTCCATAAAATTAAATGTAAGGACTGTGTATATGTGTACATCAGCCAAACATCGAGAGAATTGCGTACACGAAGTCTAGAGCACATGAGGTGCATTTCAAGACTACCGAGAAATGTGTTTGAATACCAGGCAATAGTAAGAGACTCGGCCGTGACTTTGCAGGCATTAGACAAGGGTCACCAGATGGAGTTGGATAAGGTAGTCATTAGGAAGGGTATAGGATCAACGACTCAGCGGTTGATTGCCGAAGCGGTGGAAATTGCCAAATCTGACGACTGTATGAGTAGAATGGAGGGCGTAGAACTCTCTAGTGCGTGGCGAGCGATCTTAAGCCGACCAGCCTGATGAGCATCGGTGCGTGGATCAGATTGGAAAATGCAAATCAACCCTATGGGCTTATCTGTCAATGCCATAACACACAAAGGAACACCTTGACTATTCCAACTGTGCTCGAACCACCTGAGGTGACATCAGGAACTCTGACTGTAATGACATCTTGCCTCAAGTCTCGGGTAAAGCGGTTGTCGGCCCTGTTCGCTATAAAATTCCACTCCAAGTACACACTGATTCATCTAGTCTAAGGAAGCCCTTGTGTCAAGAGCGAAACGTTGCCAAACTACTATACCAACCGATTGTTTCCAAAGCTCTCTAAACTCATGACTACTTGATCGGCTTCAATTATCTTCCAAGGATGGAGAGATGCTTAAGTAAAGATTTGGTGGCGCAACAGAATAAAATGTAAATTTTGTTCAAGATAGGATGAATCGAATGCGAATCTACGATTAAATTCCTCGGTTAAAGCCGAAGGAAATACGATAGAAGGCTTGCGCATCAATAACGCACCAATACTTGAACAGAAGGTAGTGTGTCTTGTGTATAAAATATAGTATATCTGGACACATGAGCAAAACAGAGTGGTGCGGAAAAATTAGACACCAGTGGAGCCGTATCCATTGGAACCACGGACGGTGTCAGTCAGCAAGTCACACATCACAAGCTCGGGTACGAAGATCCGTTCGCAAATAAGTTGTGCTACACGATCACCCTCCTTCACCTGAGATAGAAGAGAAGAAAAACAAACTCAAGAGCATGAAAATCATGCCATTTCAGTACGTTGAATGCGTGATTGAGGAATGGGAGCAACATGCGGCAGTGAAATCACAGTAGTACGATGAAAACCTTGGCAATACTTCAGTGTCTACACGACTCGATTCCATGGCGGGTCCAAGGAGGGCGAAACGGCCGCACGGCACATTTCCGGAGTGACATTTGGTCAACACAGCCTGTAATCTAATTTCCATGAACTAAATGAATTCAAACAAATCCCTCCACTCATGTGTTGTCAAACTGTTGTGTAGACTAAGGGCTACCGGTATGGAAATCCTGACTGCTGGCGGCCAACCAATGTCCTCTGCACGGCCAGTAACGTGCATGACAACGGAAGATGGGTCTGGCGATATGGCAACTAGAATTCAGTCCATGATTGTCAACTATCGTTCACCATGGCTGTGTTGATACTAGCGCAAGACACTTGCGAGCATGGGTTCAGTTACCCGAAGAGCACCGAGGGAGTGCGCACCACTGAGGAGTCCAAAGGGGGCGAAACGGGAGCTGGAGTTGTTCTGAATTGTTGTTCTGGATTTACCTATCTGGCTTGTGATCTAATCTAAGCTAACAGCATGTAGCCGGAGGTACAACACTTGAGCAGTTATGCCGCGCAGCAAAGTTGAGTTCAGAGAGGGGTAATCCTTCGAGAGAAAGCATTAATGTAAACTTATATATACAGTTAAGGGGATAGTAGTGGATGCGACTAGTCGGTGACTGCCATGAACCACGCCCTTCGGGCCAACCACTGAGTGGATCTCGCGTGGAACCTACATCACAAAAACAAATACAGGCAATGTAATATATAATGTAATGTAATATAATATATAATGTGTAATATATAATATGACTTTAGTCCCTCTATCACATCAGATGCTTAAGGCATGCAACATCAGTAAGCAAAGCAAAGTTCTTATTGATGCACGATGAGTAAACAGACCAAACCTTGTAAGTATCCTCTATATATCCAGTAGACCGACCAGGTCACCGTCACTCAGAACTCCTTTGCGCATCTCGCCGCTTCGGACATGTTGGTGCAACGCAACAGGAACTACGCCGTAGCACAGACGTCTTAAGGTTTAAGGCAGAAGACAGTAAGTTGGTGTGGTAGATAAAAATAACATTCACTGTGCTCCTCTCGGGTGTCTAATATTCACGTGGTTAAGTTTAGCTGAAGCAATAAATGAGATGATTTTAATAGAGAAAGCTAGTGGCTGCCAATAAAACTGCAGATGATTTGGCCCATTGTCAAATGCGCGTCATCAATGGGCAAAGGGTGGTAAGTGGCCGGTAACCAAGCAAAGCTTTAACAGAATGCGAAAAGTACACCTAGTGTGTAACGAAGACTGACTGCACCGCCCTGCAACTGTTGAGGAGTAAGACGATGCATGTGTGGTCGAAACCAAGCAATTTATCTACGAGCAAGAGCCTAAAGAACAGAGGCAGTTGTTGGACATTGGCTGGGTAATTCGCCGAAGAAGCTGGTGTAACCTAATCCAAAGTACGACCCACAAAACATCTCAAAATTAAAAAAGGATCAAACGGTGCGACGCTGCCCTAGAAACTGCCGCATAGTTGAAAGATAGTAAATATGCCACAGCACATCTCCAACGGGATTATCATGCCAAGCAAGACAGCAGGCAATAACGGAGATCGATAAATGCAACATTTTCGACATCGGTCCGGTATCTCAACAGTAGAAAAAATGGCTCGACAATGCCCAGAGAAGCTTTTCATCCATATATATATATATATATATATATATGCCCAAACAGGTGATTCAATCATTTGCGGAGGAGCACATGGTTGTTCGTAAATAGCCAGTGTACGAGAGAAACCGGACCAGTGGCATAGAAACGACTGGGGAAAGTGAGTAGTTTGAATATCGGATCAAGGTAGGCCACATGAACACAAAACAACTCAGAGATAAGAGGCCAGCTGAATTACATCTGGAAGTGCTGTGTCCAACGCGTCAAACAGCATTTCACCTTTTGAGTTCCGCGGTCATCGCTGTTCTGACTGACCTATTGACGCATGAATTCTTTGGAGCAACAGAGATGGTTAACTGGAACAGTCAGTGTTTGTTCGGAGACGCTCTCATCGTCATTAGTTCCTGAACCCTTCGAGTGCATCAGACAACCTTGCCCATTTATGAAGGTCGTTTGAGTTCGCTCTTGACCGGTGGACCGGTCACGGTGTTCGCAACATTGCTATTAGGGAGTCTTCTTGATTCCATATGATATGCTGACAGTTCAGGCAGTCTGCAGTGCGTTGATAAGTGACAGTACCGCAAGCAGAAGCGTCAGCGTCATGAATGATAGCGGAAATCCTATTTTGACGAAGCCCGATGTCTTCAGAGCAAGTAGCCAAGGGTTTGGTATGTAAGGAAATCTGGTGAGCTTATCTAACGTTCATCCAAGACAGCCCCTCCATTCTAATCGAAGAAATCGTTTGCTATGCTCCACGATAAAGGGGAATCGGCAGAGGGCTAAAGCAATTATCGAAATCCATCTCATTTCAAAATGAGAGACAGGTAAGGATGGCGTCTAACGGTTTCAAGCATGGCCCATTCCGGATACATGGCTTGCCATCTACCGGGAAACGAAGTGGCACACAACTGTCTGAAGGTAGTGCTACCAAAGAGCAGGTGATGAATGGTTCTATGTTTTTCCCGAGTTCAGAAGTGACCACGAGGACCGCACTTAACAAATGCACTGCAAAGCTCAGATGATCTGCTTGGGTATTCGCAGTATCAAGACTGCAAGCAGTTGGAAAACAAGCGACGAGAATGAATAAACAGCATTCTGTGCCGTTTCGTGTGCTAATCTTAGACGACACTGACAAACGGACCGCACATGGATGGCTGTTTGCGGAGACCCAATCAACCAAAAGGGACCAAGCGCTAAAGGTGGAAAATATGCAGACCCCAAAGTGACTTGATGTTGGCACATTAGCATCTTGCATGTGAGCAATGAACACTGAAGGGATGAGGTCGGCTCCGTTAGGTAGCTACGTGAGGGTCATTTATTCTAGTTTCGGACGACACTGTACGTGAACACAAAGAGCTCCCAGTACACACAAAGGTGGAAGCTGGTAGATGGTCTGTATTGAATTGTGAATATTGAACGACACCAAAAATAGAGTAGCAAAGCCTGCTAGGGGATTAATATCATCGAGGCTGCTGGGTATGGTGGTGGTTGGGCGGACTTTGATGGTCTTGCAGTTGTAGTAAAAACGTAGTGAACTTTCAAAAGACGGTTAACAGTGCGGATCCGCAGAATAGTAAAAGAAATAAACGAAAAAGTAGAAGGAACATCTAAAACAGCATAATTTGTTCGCACGCCCGTGATACGGAGGGAAGAGAAGGAGGGGAGGCCAAGCAAAGACTTGGTCAAGATGAATGAACACCATAATCAATCGGCTCTTTCTACACCAAAAAAGAAAAAAATTTATTGCATAACCAGAGTCTATGGATGCTGAAGTACAGCCAAAGTGATGCGTCTGCAAGGTTGTGCAGGAGCCACGTTGAGGGGTATTAGAAAGGTTCAGGGAATTAACAATTTCCAGCAACATTTTCTTGACTAAACAAAATGGTGCTAGTGGAAGTGTGATGAATCGGTCGGTAAATGGCAACTATATAGTTCGGGAGCTTTTTTATGGCACAGAATGATGAGTGAGGTTTTCAGGAACATAACTAGTTTGTAGTGATAAACACATATTTAATGAAAGTAATGGTAAGTCTGAGCCTCCCATTTAACTATCAGTTGAAGAAATGACGTCGGAGTCTAACCTGAGAGAAGGTTTGGCCTTCATTAGTTGCTGAATAGGGCTGAGAAGTTTGGACACTGCTCCGTCCAAAACAGTAACCTGATTGATGTTCTACACGCGATATTTCACATCGAAAAATACAGCAGCCGCATTCGATACGCGAATGCGCAGTTCGTTCCACAGTTCCAGGTCGGTTAATAGTACGCTCCAAAAAAGGCGAAATTTCGATGCTGTCTCCAACATGTCACCTGGAGTAGGGACAGGACTACGGATTCGAGTTCGGAGAAGGCTAAAAAGTACAAACAGTCTTTCTTGTGTTGATGGTGAGCCCGAACTGGACCGCTGTCGAAGCGAGAACCGAAGTCATGTGTTCCAACTCATCCAGGCGGTGTGCAAAAAACGCACGGTCGTCGGCCCCGTCGCAACGGGAGTGCAAATTAACGTGGTGCGACCGTTTGCGTACCTCTGTGACCGACTGAGCTATACTGGGTGGTGCCTCTTGGACCGTTGAGAGCTAGTCCTACCAGATTGATCAATGAGTAGATGTTAGACAAACTCAGTCACCTGGTCCTCCAGGTTGGGGGTTTGAAATGGGATGGCGTCCATTTCTGTAAAACTGAATCATTGCCACCTCCCCGCTGCCTTGCGGACAGGCTTTTGAGCCAAAGGCTTTGGTTGAAGATCCTAATCGTCCTCCTGTCCCGGTCTGGGCGCCCTGGCAGTATCTCAGCCCACATACAACCATGACTACTTCTCCAAATATCAATTACATCTTGCATCGGCCGTCACGCAGAATAGCAATGGCTGTCTTTTCGGCTGTAAACAGCAGGGCGGATTAGTGAAAACATGAGACCACTTCCCTTCTTCCGTTCCCAGTTGTTTGGCTTACTCAAATCCCGACCCCATTACTAACCTTCCGTCTATAATTCGCAGCAGCCACAAGACCGCTGAAGTCTTTCCATTTGCAGCTACCTTCCCGCAACGATCACTGAACGCCTTTAAGCAACAGTCCATTATAAGGTCACGCTGTCCCGTTTCCCTTGCGGCGTTCAACAGGCTGTATTCACACGCACGCTGGACACACTAGGTGTTGATGTGAGTTGCGTATCCGGAAACAGGATCGATGACCCTCACGGGGTTGTTGAATAAACTGCACCCGGCTTGTCCTCTCGGTTTGGGTGCACACATGCAGGGACGCTGATGCGGCACTCATGAGTAAAGCTGGGGTAGGCATCGTAACAAGCTCCAAGGCTGAGTCATCGTTAGTTGATGGGATTCCCGTAAGCAGCGCTTTGTGTGCAATCCGATTGATAACATCAACTAAAGTTGGTTCAAGACGCTGTTTATTTGTCATTTCCGCTTATGTTCCCATCGACTGCAGCGCTAATGCTGTCAAGGACATAATCTATCAGGAACTGAACGAGATGCTACGCAGTGCTACTAGTTTAGATATTAAAGTATTGCGGTGGATTTGAAGGCAAAAGTAGGGTGTATGAGCTTAGTCCCGAACGGACTGACAACGGCGAGCGCCTGCTGCAACTGTGTGCGGAGGACCAGTTGTTTTTTAGTAGCACTGCTTTTAGATACAGTGGGCGCCGAAGCACCATTTGGCGTCCTCCTGTAGCTGGTCAGCGGTGGGCCCAAATTGACCACATTGCCATAAGTTATAGGTGGCGTCGTCCCATACTGCATTGCCGCTCGTCCTAGAGTACTTCCGTCGACACTGATTATGTCTTGGTTCACTGTCGTTTTTTCCATGAACTTTACCGGGAGACGTACTCAGTGCGCCCTCGATTGGCAACTGAGAAATTATCTCAGACCTCGGTCAACCAAGCATACCAGGATGCACTGCATACCGAATTTTCACTCTTTTGTCCTAATGACACTGAACTTCAGTAGAATAGCATCTCGGCCGCCATGCACGACACAGGAGCAGCTGATTGTGGCAAGACCAGTCGACACCGCATCAGTCACTGGATATTCGAGAGTCTAAGAATCTGTTGGGCTCCAGAAGAAACCTCCCGACTGGCTGTGAGCAAAATGTGACCAGACATTATTAGGCGCAAACTAAAGCGGAGTCTACATGCTGACAAGGAAGGCTGGTGGACCAGTCTCGCCGAAGAAATGGAGGAGGCAGGAACAGTAAGCAGTTACCGCAAACTCTTCCAGCTGATACGTACTACTGGTCCCAGGAAACCAGGCGTCAGTGTGACAGCCAGAGACAGCGCATGTGCACTGATACACAATAAGGAGCGCTGTATGGTTCGTTTGGCGGAACACTTTCAAGATCAGTTCAGTTGTCCATTTGCTCCTGGACCTCTCCAACTCAGGTGATGCAAAACGAGCCATGCATGATTAGTTTACAGGTTCCATTGGAGGTTGAGGTCCGAAACGCGATAACAGCCTTCAATGGTTTTCGTGTTACTGGCTGGGATTCCTTCCCACCTGCATTATTTAAGGATGGAAGGCAGGTTCTCTGCAAAGCACCGACCTCCCTATTTGAACAGGTCTAGAAAGAAAAGACAATTGCATCCAAATGGAGTGAATCGATTATGGTGGCAATATACGAGAAGAGCAGTCGCACCAACTGTGCTCACCACAGGGGTAGTAGCTTATCACTAATTGTGACGGAAGTATGAGCCTCGATTCTAGTTTGTCGCCTCAGTGGAACGGAAATCCCAGGTTAGGGAAGAGCTGCCAGGTTTCCGCCCTGGACGGGATTGCATTAGACGATATATTCGCTCTACGGCAGGTGCTGGAACAGTGTCACGCATACCACAAATCGACTTCAAGAGTGCGTTTGATTCAGTCGATCGATGCATTCTGTTCGAAATACTTGCGTGGAAAGGTGTTCCTATGAAATATACGAACATTTTAAGTACCCAGTATTCGAACACGACCGGACGCGACAGGGTCTATGGTGATTTGTCGGATGCATTCCCGACAAACAGTCGCGTTCGTCAGGGTAGTCCAATTTCCTCATTTTTGTTCAATTTCATCATGGACTCCATCATAAAAAACTACCTTGCGAAGCCTCATGATGCAGGCATTGACGTGCTGACTGGTGGAAGGCTAGTTGATCTTGAGTAGGTGGACGATATCATCCTGCTGTTCAACGATGTTGGTGCAGCGTAATCAAGTTGGAAGAACCGCTACAGAGTAGTCCCATTATTTGGTATGCGCTAAGCACCTTTAAAGTGTAAAAGTTCAGCGGCAAGACCACCAGACGCTTGTTGACCCTTTGACCCTTCATACCGAAGAACTCGAGGTAGTTGATCAATTGACTTACTTTGGCAGCTGCAAAGGCAACGATGGGCGCACAGTAACTGCAGTTCACATATTACAAGAGCCAGAACCACCTTCTTGAATTTGCGACATCTGTGGCTTCAGAAAGGGTTTTGCTTCGAGCTGAAATGCCATGTATACAAGGCACAGTAGCTGACGTGTTTCTCACATTTAGCTAACGTGTATACTGATGATGATTATGATGATGATGTATACAAGACCACAGTGGGGGCCATCCTATCCTATGGAAGTGAAACTCGGCCCCTTCTGTCTGAGGATCTGAGGTGCGTTCCTGTTTGCTCATTGTTGTCTGGGGAGCATTGCTGGTGTCGGATAGTACCAGCGTGTCCGCAACGATGAGGTGGGTAGGCGAGTGCTAAGCAGTGGTAACCAAGCTAGTTCCGTAGAACAGTAGATGACACTGAATAAGCTGCGTTGACTTGGGCACGTACTACGTATGTATGGGCACCAGGGCCCAAGGAGCTAGTTTTGTTTGCCAAATGTAGGGTGGCGCAAGGCTCGAGGTGGACAAAAGTTGACTTGGTAGTGGGAAATGAAGTCACTGACGACCAAACTGGGTGGCGTCGGTCTGTCTCGACTTCCAAGCTGGAGTTCACGTGACTCGCTTCGTGTTTTGCTAGGGAGGTTGCAGGACATGGCAGTGGACACCGGTGGCGCATCTTCAGCTGCATCGCAGTCGGACTGCTTGCTTGGTGCTGAGATATCTGTGGGGTAATGGCTGATTACGGCGCAGGGCAGTTAAATTCGCAAGGGAGCTATTCCCCTGATGCCGGCTTATCTTGCATGATAGCTAGCTGTTAGTGATGGAACATTGTTGAAAGAAGGTGTAGACGCATTGACCCTGAATGGACGCTTAGAGTATAGGGTTTTCCGGTAAGTCCTCTCTCTCTCTCTCTCTCTCGTTTATTATGCTTCGATCCGTAGGTCGTTATGGCTGTATGGCAGTGAAGTGTCAGTTCAAATGGCGAATGTACTGCTGCTGCTGAGGATGATGATGATGATGACAGCCGTTGGCAAACAGTAACATATGGATGTATGTCTCACACACTAGAGCTCTCGCCCTCAAACGACGGGTGTTCAACAGCCCATCATCAATATGATGCTGCACAAAGACACCGTAATCACAAGCAGCATCAAAAACACAAGACATCATTGCATGAAGGTAGATATTAAACAGAGCAGAATCTAAGACACAGCCTTGCTTTACACCAGAGACAACTGCGAACTCATCAGAGGTCTGTCCACTCAGCTCCATCGCAGAGGCTAGGCCTTACTGTAGTGCGATGGTTTGCGTGCCTTAGAGTTCCATTCAGCTATGTTGGGTGGTGCTTTTTTGCACTTGCAGAGCCACTCATACCAGATTGGTCAATGGTTAGAGGCCAGACAAACTCAGCCTCCTGGTCCTCCAGGTTGGGGGTTGGAGTGAAGGTGGCTCCTTACTCCATAAAACGGGCTCAATGTAGTCCAGTGCCAAAACTCCGCTGCTTTGCGGTAAGGTTTTTGAACCAAAGGCTTTGGTTGAGAACCTTAATCGTTCTCCTGTCTTGGCCCGGGTAACCTGACAGTATTCTGCTCACGCAATACAATGAATCCTTCCCCAAACAAATTTCTTGATGATCTGGCCGTCGCAGAGGATAATCAACGGCGCCCTATCTGCTGCATCGAGCAGGGTGGATAAGGGTATGGATGCTACTGCTCAGGCCTTCCCGTCTTCTTATCCCCCTTCTTGCGCTTTTTCATCCTTATCGTCCCGCTCCAACTTTACTTTTATCCCCCCATTTTCAATCCCCCAATTCTTGGCCCTCCCCACCTTGCTTCAGTAGTCGCTTGTCTTCTAGTTTCAACTCACACACAGTCGCAGGGCATCGCTCCAATCCAGTCGACAAGTCCATGTTCAACCAAGCGGACAACGTCAGCTCATCCGTTTCCCTTTGGAGTCCTCGCATCACGCTAAGACTGGCATGCCACAACGTGGGCACTTTGCTACAGATTGGCCAACAGGCAGCACTTGCCCGCATACTAGAGACCCTATCGATCGATATTTGCTGTTTATCAGAAACTTGCCTGCAAGCTTCGAACTCCGTGGTTCCCCTGCGATCCCACACATGTGACACTGGTGGCACATTCTCATTGCGCCTGTCTGGCGATGATGCAGCTTCAAATGCCAGTCAAGTTGGCGTCGGCATTGTTTTGAGTCTCCGGGCTGAAGCTGCGCTGATCGATTGGATCCCAGTCAACAGTCGGATGTGCGCCGTTGGATTAGCTGGTTCGTTCCATGTTACGAAGTCGCGCGGGAACTAACGGTGCCTCTCTGTCATTGCGGCCTACGCCCCTACAAACTGTAGCACTGATTCGGTGAAATATGATTTCTAAGCAACTTCACTATCTCCTTCGTTACAGAAGAAGCACGGATACTGTGCTGTTGGTTGGAGATCTAAACGCCCAAGTCGGAAAATTGTCCTCTGATGAGCTTCATTTGGGCGGCCAACGTAGTGTAGGCTCCCGTAATGATAGCGGTGAGCGATTGCTACAGCTATGTGAAGACGCTCATCTCTTTCTGGCGAGCACAAAGTTTCGACACAGCACCTGCACAAGCGTCACTTGGCGGCCACCAGCTTCGCACCTGCCATGGATGTAAATCGATCATATCGCGATCAGTTACAGATGGAGGCTGTGTCAAAAACCGTTGCTCGATTTGGAGCACGAGCGTAGATTCTGACCACGCACTTGTCTGCGCCGACCTCCGGGTGCGTTTCGGTGGACGTCTGCAACGTCGATGTGAATGGGTTGACACCAGCCAGTTGGCGAAGCTAGGTGTTCTGAATGTTGATCAAAGTGCGCTGACAACCGGGCTGAGTAAGCGCCCACTGGACACCGTCGAAGATTACTGGTTGCATATTCGTCAAATGTTACTACCAGCAGGCATGTCTTCATGTGGCAAATCAAATTGCCAACCTAGCCATTGGGTCTCTACAAAGTCTCTGAAATTTATGGATGCTCGCCGATGTATTCCGGCTGGAAACGAATATAAAGAGGCTCGCAAAAATCTCAGGGCAAAACTAGGTGTTAGCCTGAAGAAAGACCGCGAAACCTGGTGATCTCGTCGTGCCTCTGAGATGGAAACAGCCGCTACCGTTAGCAATCACCGTAAGTTAATCCGTCTGATGCAAGAAACAGGCATCAGGAGACCTGGTGTTAGCGAGACCATACACGACGAGGGTGGGCAATCAATCCACGACCTGTCAAAACGCTTGGAGCGTTGGGCCGAATACCTTGCAAGGCAATTTAACCAACCTGAGTTACCGGTTTCTTTTTCGGGCATTGAGCACCCCTCTCCCTGGGCTGTCTCCTTGGATCCGCCCTCACGCTTAGAAGTCGAACATAAGATCAGACTGTTGAAATTGCAGAAGGTCGCAGGAGCAGACAGAAAAACCCCGCCCTTTTCAAATTCGGGGGATCTGCTCTAATAGATGCATTGCACGAGTTGCTAGTAAAACTTCGGGAGCAGGAAACTGTCCCGACAGACTGGAACCGCTCCGTTATTGTCCCAATTTTCAAGGGAAACTCCCGTTTGGAATGTGGCAATCATAGAGGGATCAGTCTGGTTTCGATTGCCTCTAAATTGCTTGCCTCTGTCATTCTCCACAGACTGACTGGCACTCGTGAAAGCCAGATTCGTGAAGAGCAAGCCGGATTTCGTCGAGGTCGGGGCTGCATCGACCACATTTTCACCTTGCGTCAAATGTTGGAGCACCGCCATGTTTATTGGCGACCCACTGTTGTCGTATTTCTTGACATAAAAGGTGTCTTCAACTCAGTCGATCGACTTGCCCTTTGGGACTGTTTGGTGGGGAAAGGTGTGCCTGATAAATATGTAAACATTATCAAAGCGCTTTACGCGCATAGTTCAGGCAGAGTGAGGGTTTATGGCAAACTGTCGCCACCCTTCAGTATCACCAACAGTGTGAGACAAGGTTGCCCGCCGTCACATTTCCTCTTTAACTTCGCTATTGATGAAGTCATGGAAACAGCGTTCGCTGGACACGACCTAGAATGGGTGGAGCTACTTCCTGGTGAGCGACTTCTTGACTTGGAGTACGCGGACGATATTCCCCTTATCTGTGACAGCTCCCAAACATGCCAAGCAGCACTGGACCGATTAGCACTGGCTGTCAATCGTTTTGGGCTATGTTTTGCTCCATCGAAATGCAAAGTACTTCACCAAGATTGACAGGGACCCACACCTGCACTAACACTTTTCGGTGATAAGCTAGAAGTCGTTCAAGAATTCAAGTACCAGGATAGCTATATTAGCGACCGTGGGATCGAAAGTGGGATTAGGAACCGTATAGCAAAACCTCGAGGTGCTTCGCCAATCTCCGCCACCCGTGGCGCAGAAGCGACATTACTATTGTCCTGAAGGGCAGAGTTTATAATGTAGTCGTCCGTTCAACCCTCCTATGTGGTTGTGAAACCTGGCCCATCAGGCCGACAGACATAAAGGCAAGTCACATTCGATCATCGCTGACTTCGCAGCTTAGCTGATGTCTCGTGGGAGCACCGTGTGAGCAATGAACGTGTTCGGCGCCGCGTGTTTGGTGTAGTAAGAGCGAGTGAACCGCTTAGCACCATTAGATCACGCACCAGGCTCCGATGTCTGGGCCATGTGTTGCGCATGCCAACATACCGACTTCCGCGAAGTGCAGTTTGCGCGACGGGGGTGCGGTTGTAAGAGGAGGAGGAGAGGCTAAGCGATGACTTGGTCGAGAGAGATGAAAACCCTCACGTCGAAGTTGACGTCGGTTTGTGCATCCCGACTGCCTGGCTGGGGGGTCCTAAGGACGATGAACACGTTTGTTTGGACACACTTGCTGATATGGCTAGGAGCCGGCCCAGTGGCGTTTGTGTTGTGAGTACCTTTGTCCATCCCCCCCCCCTGCTTAGCCTCGCCCTCCAATCACGATCGCATTCGTTAGGCAGAACATAACTTTTTGAGGCACGATAGCCAGCTGTTAGCTCTCCGGAATGATGTCCATCCGTTGCTGGGGAGTCAGCTGGCGTGCCACTGTATTTTTCTTGTCCTTTATTTTGCAGTACAACAGCTGAGGTTTTTCCACCTGCAGCTAACATGTATAAATAATAATAAATAATAATGTGTCAGCTGTACGCCGTAACGGCGCTTCGCTGCCGCGCCCCCACCAACAGTTGTGCGCGGGCTGAGTATACCGCGAGTACGCCCACCCCTACGCGGATTCGAACCGGTGAGCTTATGGTTGCAAATCAAACGTGCAGACCACTCGGCCACCGGCCGACAGTTATAATGATGTATGATGATGATGACCACTTAGCTGCACCCTCGACCAAATACCACTGTGCAAACATTCAAGTAAAATTACACCTACTCGGACAACCAAACTTACCCAACACCAGCAACAATGCCTCGCGATTCACCGTATCAAATGTCTTGGTGAAATCAACAAAAAGCGAGTACAACGGCTGGTGTCATTCTCTGCACGTCTGTAATTGATGAACCGCAAACACCATATCCATAGTGCTGCGACCCGAACGGAATGCACACTGCTCTACGGCCACGTTAGGTTCCACAACCTGAATGACGAGGCGGTTAAGTGGGATTCGGGAAATCCCCTTGCCCACACAACTCAGCAAGTTGATGCCACGATAATCCGTACAACCCTGCCTGCTCCCTTTGCCGTTGTACAGTGGTAGCACAAGGGCATACTTCAACTCAGCCGGTACTTCCTTTTCAAACCACAAGTGTCGCACCAACTTGTGCAGTGCATTCTCCAACGTGGGTTCGCCGTATCTCAACAGTTTTGGTGGTACCCGTCGGACCCGGCGAATCCGCCGTGAAGCAGGTAAGTGCTCTCTGCATATCGAGCACTGTCGGTGTGTCGGCAAGACACATCATCATCTCCTGTTGTTGCAGCCCGTTCAGTGTAGGCCAATCAATCGCTCCAGCGGTCGCCACGAGGGGGCGTCAAGGAGATGAGCCAATGGCACAACAGTGGCAGCAGTGGGTAGATCATCTGTCAGTATCCAGCCACCACCAGGCTCAGCGCACCATAGGCTCTCGCTGCATATATATATATATATATATATATATATATATATATATATATATAAGTTTAATTGAATGTCTGCACAGTGGTATGCTGGCGAGGGTGCAGCTGAGTGGAGAGATCTCGGATGACTTTGTAGTTGTCACTGGTGTGAAGCAAGGCAGTGTCAGCGCATTCCCTGTTTAATTTACATCTTCATACCATGATGTCTTGTGCTTTTGATGCGGCTTGTGCTTAAGGTGTTCGTGTAGAGCACTGTACTGATGGTGGGTTGCTGAACATCCGTCGTTCCGGTGCGAGAACTCTAGTCTGTGAGACAACTATCCGTATGTTGCTGTTTGCTGACGACTGTGCGTTGTTTTCACACAGCGCGGATGAGTTGCAGCATATGAATAGTGCTCTGGCTTCGACAGCGGCCAAATTCGGGCTCACCATCAACACAAGCAAAACTGTCTGTCTCTTTCAGCCTTCACCGGAGGTGAAATCCTCAATATTGCCGCGAATCAGCATTGGTGCTGAAGTAATGGAAACCACCTCCCGCTTTTGCTACCCTGGGAGTGTGATGTCGATTGATCAGCAGATACGCAGTGAGCTGCGCATCCGCGTGTCGAAGGCAGTGGCGGAATTCGGGAAGCTTGAGTACCGAGTGTGGAACAACCATCAGCTTACCATTGGCACGAAGCTGGTGGTGTACAAATCCATTGTGCTATCCGTTCTTCTATACGGCAGTGAAACGTGGACGATGTACCGGCGAGATCTGCGATATCTCGAGCGGTTCCATCAGCAGTGTCTGCGACGCATTTTGAGCATCGGTTGGGGCGACAGAGTCACTGTCACGGAAATGTTGCAACAAAGTGGGATGTATGCAGTGGACTGCTACTTTTGCTGACACAACTGAGGTGGCTCGGTCTTGTGAGCCGTATGGATTCGACGAGGATACCGAAACAACTAGTATATGGTCAGCTGAGTATTGGGAAGCGGCACGTGGGGAAACCAAAGTTACGTTATCAGAACATGATCAAAGTGAGCTTCTCACGTTCTAATCTTGATTGCAGGTAATGGGAATCGAAGGCGGTTGATCAGCGTGAATGGCACGATCTGATCACGATGGCAGTTGCCGAAGTGCAGGAGAAAGACCTTATACATGCAGAGAAGAAGCGGCAAGTGCGGAAGCAGCAAGCAACGATAAGTCGTACTCCATCGACATCAAGCGCATGGTGCTGTACCACATGCGGTCGCGAGTGCCTGAGTCAGGCAGGCTTAGTGAGCCATGAGCGAAGCCACTCGGGATCACTACCGAAGCGACGATGGGTTCTGCAGAGAACGTAGGCAGAACCAGTGCAGCGCTTGGAGGTACGCTGCATTTGATTTACTAACCGCTTGCTTGCTTGCAAACTCTCTTTATTTCAGGTGGTTGGTTAGCAATTTTGTCCTAATGCTTTTCTTCCTCATATAAATGTCTACCTGTACTCTCTTTTATAAACTTACACACCTTGCTTAAGCCAACTGTAGTTAATTTCGATAACATTTTCGTGTTTGTGGCATTTCCGTAAAATATACTTTCTGACCTCCTGAACTTATCTCGGATCCTATGTTGACAACTTATTTCACATGCTCACGTTTCCTTATGCATTAATCGATTTGATTTCTTTGTTATCTTTCTCTCAAGTGATTGGCTGTTGCCTGATATCCCCGGTGTGGCTGCGCTTGATGTGCATGTTGACAAGGTGCCTACCTATTACCCACTACCTCATCCATACTCGCTCTAGGAGACAGCTGGTCGTTGCTGGAGGGGACAGGGTGCCTGGTTCTTGTGCTCGTGCTAGACTCGAAGAGTGGTTCCATGCATTCAGTGTGGAGCGGACTACGGTCCAGCCGCCGCCTGGTGTGCGCTTGATTCTCAAATACTGCGTTCTTGTGTTTGCCTGTGAAGGAGTGTGGGCCAGCTCCGTTGATGAAACGTGGCTCCCATCCACATGCCTCCCGGTCTTTTATATATATATATATATATATATATATATATATATATATATATATATAGGCACGCTGAATTCGATTTACTAACCGCATGCTTGCATGCTAAGTCTCTTTATTTCAGGTGGTGGGTTTACAGCTTTTACCTTAATGCTTTTCTTTCTCATATAAATATCTCCGTGTACTCTATTTCATTAACTTGCACACATCGCCTAAGCCAGTTGTATTCGATTTCCATAACATGTTTGCGTTCGTGGCATTCCGTGAACTATACTTTCTGACCTAGTGCACTTAGATAGGATTTGTTTGTAATCAACTTATTACATATGCTATTTACTTAAGGTTTATATCACCGTTTCCTTATGCATTAATCGAGTTTTTCTCTTTTTCTTTCTCTCTCTCTCTCTCTCAAGTGATTGGCCGTTGTTTGATATCCCCGGTGTGGCTGCGCTTGATGTGCATGTTGACAAGGTGCCTACCTGTCTATTACCCACTACCTCGTCCATACTGGCTCCAGGAGACAGTTGGTCGTTGCTGGAGGGGGCGGGGTGCACGGTCGTTGTGGCCGTGTTAGGCTCGAAGAGTGGTTCCATGCAGTCAGTGTGGAGCGGACTACGGTCCAGCCACCGCCTTGTGTGCGTTTGATTCCCAAATACAGTGTGCCTGTGTTTGCCTGTGAAGGAGTGTGGGCTGGCTCCGTTGATGAAACGTGGCTCCCATCCGCATGCCTCCCGGTCTTATTCCTTCGGGTTTACACTGGATATGGGTGTGTGGTGGAGCTGTGGGTGGTGCAGCGCAAGCCATCCATGGTCCCTCTGTAGGCGCAGGCGTCCTGTGGCTTGCCACAGTGACAGGCAAATCCGAAACCGGATGCCGCCAACCATATATATATATATATATATATATATATATATATATATATATATATATATATATATATATTATGGTCACTATCTTTCCGCCACCAAACATAACCAGTGTCGTTCGTGCCCGGTAACAGAACTGTCCTTAAGACTCATAACCCGTTGTCTAACACGACATAGTTTTAAGAGAAAAGACGTCAAATCTAATTCCAATGAGAAGGACATTGAGGCTCGTTTTCGCCGAATTGTCCAATACGGATGGAACTTACGGCATTTGCAAAACGACGTCTGGCTTATTTCGGCAGATCAGAGCAAGCAACATCAAGGTACAAAGTCGTCCTCATGCTCGATTAAGCGTGAAGTAACCATAACTCATCTACGGTTGATGGTGCTCGCGATGTCGATGCGTGCAGTCAGTATCAGAACGCAAATATCATAAACATACAGCGTGTCACCAATTCCAAGAAAGTCTCCGTGCATGTTTGCAGCCACACATTTACTAGCTGGACGGACACCTACCGCATTGTAACAAACAAATCTTAAAAGCAACAGCTAGGGCACGATAGTGCGTGGACTGTTTACGTTTACAAAAACATCGTCATGAAGTATTTCCTACATGAATAGATAGTTTGTGAAAATGGCAATAAACGTTGGATTCAAAGAGGCTGACGAACAAAAACACTCGAACTTAAGGAACCAGCAGTAGTAGCTAATGAACACTTACCAAAAAGTCAACATCACCAAAATTGAACAGTAATATACCCACATTGCCCCGATAATCCTGATCGATAACACCGGCGCCAACGTCGATGCCATGCTTCAATGCCAATCCACTTCTTGGGGCGATACGACCATAACATCCATCTGGGAGGGAAATCTAGCAGAAGAGAGGAAAATAACAGTCAACGACACGGACAGAGCAAACGTATGGAATTTATCAGGACGCTAGGTGCAATCCCACAGATGCAAAGAAACAACCGAAAGTGCTACAACATCAATCGGAAATGTAACACTGCATCATGATGTGATGGTAACAGAGGATCGCAAGTTGATCGACCAGCATACACATGCCACGTACTGTTGATGTACATATGTGTACCTAATTGGGCATTGGTCAAATAATTTTGGCATCAAACTTCGTCCCCTGATAAGTTTAAGTTTTTACTGATTTGAGCTCCAGAGCGAAAGAAGTACGATGCGTGAAAGGCGTATACAATCACTGTGTCTGTAGGATAGTAGAAAAAGGCGTCGGCGGTGCACCGGCACATCATATCGACGCTTTGCTAGCAAGCGAACACTCATGGTTATGTGTGTGTGGACTGAGTATACTATGAGATCGCGAATTGGAACCGGCGACATCCGGATTACAAGACAGGCGTGCAATCCTTTCGCCCACTGAAAGGATCCTAGAGAAAAGTTCAGAGACGCAATAAATTGAACGAGTGAAGTCAGATCAGTCCACGGCAGTGCGATCCTTCATTATCATTCATGGATGTGCGCGTGTGTCCCGCACAACGCGTCTCATGTAGTACGACAAATAAAACATTATGATGAAAAACAGGAGAGAAGAAAACAAGAACATACGGTGAACATGGAAAAAGAACCGAAAGAATGAGGACACAAAGTCTTGCGTAATCGAATTGGGGTCCAAAAGAAGATGAACACGTTCGGTGGGGGGTTCTTGTCGACATGGCCAAGAGCACTTCCCTCAAACTACGATTTCGTGCTAAGGTATAACAAAGCATAATATTTCTGCTTTGTTATTTTCCATCGTAAGACCATCTAATTTGGAGGTATTGCGGTACAATGACTGGGGCGTTTCTAACCTCCAATTAATGCATTCAAGAATGAAAGTGGAGAGGCTGTGTTCAAAAATACCTACATGAATCAAATATACCAGACTGACAAGAAACAAAAGCCTGATGCATTTGTAAGAATTCACACTACCAGGATGGTGAAGACAATAATGGGAAAGTTTGGAAAGTAAGTTTCAGACACAGTGATCGCACTCAGTGAATCACAACCAACTGAATCTCGTACCCCGGAGTCAATAAGTTCTGATGCATAATAAGCAGGTAGACGAGAGCAGCACGGGTTCCCACAAGCAGTAGTCATGTAAAAGTATTTGCAATCATGGTACGTGCCACATAGCCTTGACGATTACTGTGATTAAATAAGCAAGTAAAGTTTCGGGATAAAATCTGCTTGTCAGTGTATAACCAGGAAAAGTCTCACTCCAGAAAGTATCCAATTAGGAGTACAGCTAGCAGACACACAAAAACTGTGACCACAGCCAAGCATCTAGTTGAAGGCAGTTTGTTTGCGAATGAATGGATCATCTTAGTATCAATTCAAGTCATAAACTGCTTTATACACATTTGGCGGGTGAATATTCAGTCACAACACCCACGACCTAAGAAGTGTATCAGAATAGAAACAAGTACAGAAAAGCACCATAAATGCGCTTGAAAAAGAATGGACAGAAACGCTAAGATACTGCGAATGAGCTGGTTAGGTCTAGAACGACAGAGTTGTGGTCTTGCGGAAAGTGCGGAAAGGACAACCGACTAGCGATAGATCTGTGTATGAGCACAAATCAACTTGTACTTCCACCTAGTAGACAAAGTTGTCATCCATTCAGACAAAGCATTGTGAAGCGGATGACTAGTATCAGCGAGTAGCTTAGATGCCAGTTTCTTACAATAATTCGTGTGTGTAGAAAGGTATGCTGACAAAAGTAGGCATCGGAACGCCGCTACATCGGGATAAGTGCCGTAAAGACCTGACAAGTAACTTAAAATGCCTACCCAGAAGACCGGGGAAAGTCACAAGGGAGCATTACGTCCACTGGGGAAGAACACAGGCACAGGCAAATCGAGAAATCAAGTCACGAGAGACTCTAAGACGAGAGGCGTAGAAAGACAACCTTCGGACTTTCGTGAAAGTTTCATTTACATGTGGAGTTCAAGATAAATCAAAGTTCAGTACCACACCAAGATACTTCACTAATGTAGCAGAGTGTAATCCATCTCCATCAATAAACTGCTTGCGACATTGTGTAAGGAGCTGCAAGTACCTTGCTCCTTTGTGTAGCAAAAAATAAAATGTCATGGTACTTTGATGCATTAAGAGGCACATGACGAGCTTCGGACAAAATAGTGAGGTCGTTCAAATAATCTTGCGACCTGAGTGAGGAATCTACAGTTTGATGATTGATGCCCAGGTCAATGTCATCAACATATTTTAGTAAAGTCGCTTCTGTGGAGGCCGTTATGGAACTGACGTAGGCAGAAAAGAGAAAAGGAGACAGAACTGCTCCCTGAAGAACACCGGAGCTGGTGATTAGTAGGGAGGGACATCTGTCACTGAGTCGGGCATTCTGATTGCGTCGGGCAAAATCAGCACGAAGCAAATGGACAATGGAGGGATGCATTCCTTGAATGAGTAGATCGTTCGGCAGCAATTCGCAACTTACACAGCCGAATGCATTGCCATAATCAAGGAAGTAAATACGAGTTGATTTATTTCTGTTGTCAAGTGAAAACAGTACAGAATGTACGAGGCAGGCCACAGCATCTAGAGTAGACCTTGATATGCACATTGAAGGGGGTCAATGGAGCAAGTTTGGGACAGCATCATTTCAAGAATTATTTTCTTGAAAACAGACTTGCAAACGATAGGCCGATATTTATTGGAGGCTTTTTTCGGCACTGGTGTGATACTGATACTTCTCCAGCAGTCAGCGATTTTGTGTTGCTGCATACATATTGTGTATACAAACGCAAGAGGCGTTGCCAAAAAGTCAGCACATTCTCTGAGTACGATGAAAGATAAGTTACCCGGAACGCCAGCTTTAGCGAAAATCAGGCGGTTTAGTAAATTATTCACAATTGCAATGTCGATGGGAGGCAATGAGTTCACGGACCCAAGAACTTGGGAACAGGAAGCCTCAGAGGCTATAGTAGTATTGCCATCACAGAACCCCTTGTTCAATTCCTCTACAGTCGCATTGAAACAAAGCGCACGTAGAGCAACTCCAGACTTCGCGACAGCTGCCGTTCCCAATAATAAACGGGATATACACCTGTTTAAGTCAGCGTAACTCTCCCTTGATACGAACATGAGCAGACCTTATTGATGTACCATCTTAATCGCTTTCTCCTTAAATCGGTGCAGTAACTTCAAGTGGGGGGAGGAGAACCTGTCAGTGCGGATGTAGAGTTTCCCAAGGAGAGCAGATGTCAAAACAGAAATTCAGATAACCAGTCAACTTGTCGAAATACTTGGATACGTCACATCCAACCATTCCACGAACTCGATCGATATCTTGTGTAGAGTATTGGGTTTAGTTGAACCTTCGATCACTGCAGCGAGTGATATGCTGATGGTTTGTTTTGCTACAGATGCCGGGACAAATTTTGTTTGTTGCATGGACGAAACTGTCAATCGGAGACCGATTACATAGGGAGAATCACTTTGTACTATTAAGGAACACCATGTCCAGGGTTGCGTCTAATCTAGTGGATAGATTTACGATGTTCCGTAATCACAGAGTGGTGAGAAAAGTGGTGGCAAATCAGTTGAAAACTCCGACGAAAATATATTAAAAAACGGTCGATGTATTCTATTGACGGCTGCTGTAAATTAGTCGTAAAAATCCTCTGCTTGAACTTCGGGATAGGTGGGAGATATACAGCTGTTAGACAACAACGGTGAGCGATAACCACTCAAACACCTCGGCTTGCATTGTAGGACTAAGCAGTTAATAAATTGTGAAGAGAAACAAAAGATATGTTTTGTTACAATACACAAGGATGGATTAGTGTAAACAAAGACTCCACCGCCTCGGTTTCGATACATACATGGGCGGTCAACCCGATGACAAATGAATTCTCCAACCGATACGACAGATATTATTCACTTGTTCATAGAGCCAGATTACTTGCAACATAATGATATCTAGCTGCGAAAAATGCTTTGGAAGAGTCAGTACATGATATTTCATCTGATTTCCTACCGAGCGGACGGACGTTGGCGCTAAGCAATACAGGCAGGCTCAGATCTCAGACGTTTTTTTGAAAGGCAATCAAGCATGCAGTACGATGTATTCATACCGAATTGTTACAACTCATATAAATTCTTTTCAATTTATTGTTTATATTATGGCTTTTCTGTAGAAATACGTAGCGATTAGAAAATATCGCGCGAGTAGATCAACATCGCAGATGAGTGATGAATAAAAATAAGAACGTTTTCAATTAAAAATATCAATTGAGGTGTGTGTTGAAAAATTCCAGACAGGGCACGGCCAAATGTGAAGGTCACACCTAGTATCGAACAGCGTCATGAATATGGGCAGGTGCCAGGAACGCGGCCCCAGAGAAATGTCACGAATGTGGAGTGTTAATACTGCTGAGTCAGAGAGAGCAGGCCGATCCACAAAAGTATCGCGCAGTCTGGGCGCCAGGGCATGGTTCCAGAATCGTCGTTCATATAAAATACAGTAGACTTGCGAACAAGTGAAGCGACTAGCAGAATAGTAAATCTACGAGTGGTTAAGCAGTAAACGTTACGTAACATTACAAATGTGGTACGATAAAGCAAAGTTGATAAACATGAGAAAAATACCAAGTGCACGAATTTGAACAGAAATGGTTAGCAAAAGAAAAGAAATAAGGAGGAAATCAATAAATTTATAGCAAAAATCTACTGCGCAAAACCATCGATAACACTGGGCAACAAAGACAACATTTTTCGTGGTGACGGGGATACTTCAACGAATTTATAATATTCTTGCGTTGCTGATTTAAAATATGAGAGCAATGCGCACGAATTAGCTTGATTCTCAGAGAGCGCAATTTTCCTCGGAGCAGGACGTTCGAGACCTAATACTTAAGTATAATAATAAGTAGATAATATTTGATTATTTTATTAACTAAGAATTTAAAGCTTCTCTTATTTTGTTGCTGGACCCTTTAGTTTCCGATACTGAAAAACTGCAAGATAAAGAGCCCTGTTGAAGTATAGGTGATAGCAGTAGCAGTGACAATGAAAGAAGTTCCTAAACACATGAGCAGTTTTCACAAGAACTAAACCAACTCCTGTGAGACAGAGGCTTATCAAAATGAGGATCGTGGTTCAAAGAAAGGAACTGCTTGAAACCGAAAACTAAAATAACAGCTTATCGCACAAGAGGGAAGCCTGTCGTTTTTCACTGAAGATAAAGACCTTGTCTACTGCATTAATATTGTTGGACCTCTGGGAGTGGGACTAACGAAATATCAACTGACAGATTGAAGGCTTTTTATACACAGCTGCAAAAGAACTTTGAAGTATATCTTATTATAGAACGGAAGCCACTACGCATCTGTGCTAACGGCTAACTCAACTTAAACAAAGACACGAAAAAGGCAAAATGGTTTTGGTGAAAATATGCGAGGATGCAAAGATGGTAAACCACTTGGTTAGACAGAAAAATGGATATACAAACTATCCTTGTTTAACGTGTTCATGAGACAGTTTGGCTAAACAACATCATTGGAAGAAAGTGACTTCGCCATCCAAGGAAAACGTGAATGTAGGCGTAGCGAACGCCACCAGAGAAAAAATATTCTCTCAATACTACATAAAGTTAAGGCTGAAGAATATGTTAAACACTGGACAAAGACGGTGTTTTTTTCAAGTACTTTTGCATGTCTTCTTCTGAAATTGAAAGCTGGCAACTACGATAGTACTGAAATCCGAAAACTTATCAGCCATCGAAATCCTACATGTGTGAACAGCGTTGAAGCACTTGCTTGGGATGGTTTTGTCTCCGACGTGCAGAACTTCCTGGGCAGCGACAAAGTAAGCATCATCATCATCATTATTATACACGTTAGCTAGAGGTGGGAAACACCTCAGCTACTATGTCGCAGCACATAAAAGAAAAAAGGGAAAAATGCAAGCTGCAAGCCAGCTGAGTTACCGGTAACGGATGGGCATCGTTCCGGTAAGCTAAAGGCCGGCTACTGTGAATCAAAAAAAGTACCATGCAAAATTATGAAAGGCCAACTAGTTAGATCGTGGTTGAGAGGGAGGTTAAAAGGGATGGGGTGGGAAAAAGAGACTCACAACACGAACGCCACTGAGGTCGGCTCCTAGCCATGTCAACAAGTGTACCCAACCAAACGTGTTCATCGTCTTTCGGACCCCAACCAGAGACCCGAGAAGCTCCAACCGAGGCCAGCTCCGAAGTCAGAGCCTTCATTCCTCTCAACCAAGTCATCGCTTGGCCACCCCACTTGTTCTTCCATCCACACCCCCGGCGCGCAAACAACCCACGTCGCGAGAGCCGGTAGACTGGCATGCGTTACACGTCGCCGAACCATCGGAGCCTGGTGCGTGAAATAACGGTGCTGAGCGAGTCATTTCCTTTTCCTGTGCCGTAAACAAGGCGTCGAACACGCTCGTAGTTTACTCAGTGTTCCCACCAGATGTGAGATAAATTGCGAAGGCACCGGTGGTCGACCGTAACTATCCTCTTTATGCCCACTGATCTAAGGGGCCAGGTTTCACAACCAAACAGTAGGGTCGAACGGACCGCTGCATTGTACACTCTACCCCTCAGAGCGAGAGTGATGTCGCGCCGGCACCATAAGTGGCGAAAATTAGCAAAAGCGCCTCGAGTTTTTGCTATGCGGTTCCTGATCTCATCTTCAATCCCACGGGCGCTAATACAACTTCCTAGGTAGTTGAATTTTTGAACGACTTCTAGCTGTTCCCCACCAAGGGTCAGCGTAGGAGGAACACTTTGCAGTTCGAGGGTGCAAAGCAAAGCGCGAAGCGGCTGGCAGCCAGTGCTAATCTGTCAATTGCCGCTTGGCGCGTTTGTGAGCTGTCACGATACTCAGCTGTTGGTGACGGTATCTTGTTTACACAAGGTGTAGGCGCCTTGAAGCTGAATGTTTGTGTAGGGCATCAAGGTTTTCCGGTAAGTCCCCCTTCTCTCCCTCTTATTATTCCTTATTTCATAAGTCATCATGGTTGCATGGCAGCGAGGCATCAGTTCAAATGGTTGATTACTGCTGTTGTTGTTGAGCTGTCACAGATTAGGGCAATATCGTCAGCATACTCTAAGTCAATAAGTCGTTCTTCTGGGAGCAGATCCAACCTTCTCAGTCGTGTCCTGTGAACGCGATTTCCACGACTTCGTCAATAATGAAATGGAAAAGGAAAGGTGACAGCGGGCATCCTTGTCTCACACCGCTGGAGATATTAAAGGGCGACGACAGCTTGTCGTAAGCCCTCACGCTGCCTGAGCTACGCGCGTAGAACTAGTGGAGAATATACTGGCAAACTTTAAAACACTTAGTTGTAAATTGGCAAAAGTTACGTTTTTTCCATAGCCTGTTACAGAAGCTCGGATAATCTTGGTGACTACCTAAGAAAAAGGTATTAAAATGATGGAAGAGGTATCAAGGCAGTTGGGGCAGACAACTACTTGGGCATCTTAGACTTTCGAGATGAAGTATATGGCAGAAAATGGTTCAAACAGGGTTATTTTTATACAGTTTTAACTGCTATGAGACACATCAACTGAGTGGATTATTTCCTCAGCTATCGTGTAGACAGGACCATTGGGTAATTAGTCTCGGAGTGTATGGTACAAGGAAGAATTTCCAAATGACTTCTAAGCTAAACAACCTCATATTTTCCATAATACTATGCCCTAGGTAAGTGCCCCATATCTCAAAAATTAGAGCCAATATAGCAGAAGCGAGGTCAGAAAAAGTATCAGTGATACCAAACTACCCCAAAATCCCCATTTCTGACAAAACCACTGCTGATCAGGGTAATATTAAAATTCTTAAAATATACCAGCTACTCAGTAATTGTCAGTAGAACAGATGAGTAGTGAGGATTTTTTGGTATAATTCAGCTAATTCATTATCGCCACTCCCAAGCAGCAGGCTTAGACTAGTCTGGAAAAGTACCAGACGCCGGCGTTTCGACCTTCTGGGTCTCGTCAGTAGTGCGCCTCGGAAAGTCCTAGCTCGTGAGGCTAGCCATTGTCCTCCGCACAGTTCGTAACTGGCATGGCAGTGGAAGATGAGCCGGGCTATATCATAGTCAAATGTCAATCACGCAGGTCTACAGCTGTCACCCATGGCGAAGTGTCACTAGCTGCTGGCATCCTGAAGTCATGGGGGCGGAATCCGGCAGGGTTCCGCTGGGAGGCGCACCACTGAGGAGACCCAGAAGGTCGAAATGTCAGTAGAACAGTTCAATTTCATTAATTTGAGGTTCACATAGAACGACTTGTGGACAGATCCACAAAGTAGTCAAGAGGTGCAGATGAAAAATATCCTTAAGCAAAATATGGGTGAGTAAACGTGTATAATAAACAGGGGGAAGGCGAAATGTCTCATAACGCAATGCGTGTGAAGATGAGCTCAAACGGCCGTGTAATCAATATAGCAAGGTAAAACCAGTCCGCAAGTCAGCTGAGCATTTTCAGATTATGTTGCAAACATGGCTGGAAACGAAACAACTTTTATCGATTGGATAGACTCATCGCGAATGGATAAGAAAAAGGATAGGATACAAAGAGATGAAAGCAGATCAACCGAACAAGAGTGAGCGGAGTGCACCCCAATCAAGGAGAGACGGATCAACCAAAAATGGATAGTTAAATTTTCAAGGATCACATTTCCCGTTGTTGGACCAGTTGAGTAAAAAAATGTTGCTTAAGGCGTTAAAGTGAAACGAGTTCAGTTATCATGACTCGCGCCATTGTGATAGTATTCAACGACGATAATGAAAAACATTAAGCAGAACCAAGGCAGAACTTGAAGGTAGATGGAGTTAAGAAAATGTGAATAATTCAACGCCGGTGACTTATCGACTACGCTACGTTCGATAAGGAATCAAATTACTCCCAACTTGATCAAGTGGCTCAGTAAATTTCTTCATCGAGTAACCACTTTGTGGTTTCACCAAAGTGGATGCACTGACAGCATATAGGAATCATCAAAGAAGGTGGTTAACAGGTGTAAGGAGGGTATGACCTAACCGACGCAGGGAGTGCACGTTTATTAGACAAGCCAGATAGCCGATAGTCAAACACCAACCGGCGGAATCGAATATTGCTCAATCGGTGTCATCGCTAAGTAGGAACACTCCGCAAGCACTAGTGATCAAAAAATGACCAATCGTCTAAGATCTGAAATATGTAATTCTCAGTCTTACGTGACATTCAGAAACACGGGTGTCAAATCTTGCCTTTGGTCTACAACGTGGCATCCTGCCGCCTACACACGCAACGAAAGCTTCTGAAAGTCACGAGAACTTTGACCACAACAGTTAAAATCTGCGGCGATGTAACCGATAGCAGTGATACGACCCAGGTAAGAGAACCTATTGACTACTTCTGGTGGCTGATCCAGTTGGGCTGAATTGGTGGTGGTGTCTGTCCAGCCACACAACAGTACATGACACTTCGACGATGCGAAGCATACATGGGAGAGTGAAGTGCTCTGCATCAAATACCGGGAAGCGCCTGTGCAGATGATAGGTCCGACCAAATGATAGCTAATATGCCAGTGCTTTGAGAATGTTGATCGGCTGTCCGGCACGATTTCTACTTCACAAGGGAATGGGATAACAAGAGTATCTATGGTAGATCCGATCACAAAGTTACAAAGGAGAAAGAGGATAAAAGGTAATCCCGCAACACCGCAAGCAGCGGCAAGAACTTACACGGCAGCATCCCGTAGATAACCTGACATTGGGACCCGCGGTAGATACTGATACTGATTAGAAGCAGCGAGTAGAGCATACTCTGTGTAGCTGCATCAGTTGTCGCTCTTGGGCATTAACGTATTAATTATCGTTTCGCTCTTTATATTTTGCCTCTGCGAAGTGTTTGTCTAGAAGCTTCTTAAATTCGGCCACTGAATTCGCCTCTATTACCGGCTGCGGCAGTTTGTTCCAGGTATTCACCACTCTACGTTCGAAACAGAGTTGGTGAGCTACCCGCTTCAACTGCGGTACGATAAGTTTGTACCGGTGTCCTCGCGTGCTGCTTGGTGTGCGCAGATGTCTAAGCATGGGGTAATCACTCAGATGTAATATCCGGTGCGTCATGATTAGGTCAACCCTTAGTTTTCTTGGCAAGCCCTTCACCGGTAGTCAATGCGATCAGCCGCGTAGAAGGCAATTTTCAAGCCAAGGAGCATCAAAATACTGGGTAGAATGTGTAGATGACGCTGATCAAGAACTTGATAAAGCGCAGATGCGGCCAGTGAACTTACAAGGATGATGGATTGTAAGACGATAAGTGCGACTAGGGTTTCTGCTTGGATCAGCGATCTGGCTACCGCGAGCTTGGGACACTAAGAAAGTAACCACGTTCGACCACCGATAATTCCGAAGCCTCGCTAGTAGCTGGTGCGAGGACCCAATAAGCATCGCTAAAGTTCGCACCTGGTGTTTAGCAACAGCCCTTATGGTGCTCATTAGAGTGCCTATTGAACCCAAAACGCCTCCGGTGGTTGAGCTAAGTGTTCCACAAGCCTACAAGATCGGCCGCATTCGGGTATAGTTACTGTGCTCAAATGGATGATATCTCGAGTTGATCAGTCAACAACATGGAAAAAGAGTGTGAAGTGGAGAATTTGGTTGGTGTTGGTAATCTTTCGGAGTGTCCTTTAGATATGCAATGCCAATGATTACATTGGCAGTACACGAGGGAGCCGCACAGACACTGCTGACGAGCGAGCATCAACAGACGCGCAAGGGCTAGGGATACTGCGAAGTCGTCCACGTAGTTAGTGATAACATACCTCAACGGAGATGGAATAAACACAGTCAGTAAAAGTTTTTGATCTCGTACCTCTTAAGTATTCCGTCATATTGCAATTCCTACCTATGCCGCAGCTATTATTAATATTACCGCTATTTGTATGGTAACGTGCGTTATGGCAACTGGATTCGCCGAAACCCGATGTAAGGAGCAAGGTTGGCAAACGAAACTGAAAATATGGCAATGAATCCTCGACCGTGGAGAAAGCCTGCGTCACCTCCAACTACTTTACTTTCACGACAGCCGGTGGACTGTTGAAGTATGGTGCTAGTAAGCGGTTTCGATGCAATGGAAATAAAACTGATGCCTTGGTTATCTCAGGAAGTCCGGTGACCAATTTTATAAGTGATGATAACAGTTGAAGACCGACAGCATAAAGGTGTCACTTGATTGGTCCATACAGCGTCGGACGGACCAGTCACAATGCGTATTGATTGAAGATGCTGAAAATCAGCCGGGTCTGAATACTGTTCACTACAGTGATAACAAGAAGACTCTTTGTGTTGTACGACGTGTGACAAGGTGTTATCAGGTTTAGTCTGAGACCTTATGTACTTCTTGAGAAATTGTCAGATTATGCGAGGAGAATGCCGTTAGTTCCTGCACGAGACTGGCACGTTGTCAAACTGTCACAGGCACTTTCCCAAGTCAAGGACTTTTCGTCTTCAGATTAACAGACGCTCTCGTGCCTTCTCGTCAAGAACACCAACAAGTAATCCCTTTAAAAGCAATGCTTCGAATTGGGCTGGCTTAATCTGGTTATAGGTATAGTTAGGAAGAGCTGTTAGGAGTCGGGAAATAAACTCTTACAGTCGTTCTGCTGATGCCGCATGGTAGTACATTTGTAACGTGCTGTAAGCACATGTGACTTTTCACCCCACAGGCGATCAAGCGAGTGGAAAACAGCTTGTAAGTTTTGTTTCGTGTGTAGTCGTAGGCTATCGAAATGTCGCTGCCCCTCGTTGCCTAGAAGACGACGCAGGAATTTGATTTTTGATGCCTCGTTCATCGTACCGTTACCACCGAGGAGAACAAGTAGATCCACGTAATTAGAGGTAGTTTTCCACTGCAGTCATTGTTGCGTACTAGGCCTTTCCGAGGAAGAATTCCAAAACGGCAGAGGTAAGGCAATGAAATTCCCCATTGGTGATCGCAACAACCTACGTCGCCAATTTGTTACGCCGCGACGAAATAAGAACTGTGTAGAAAGACGGTTATTCAGGTAAATGGCAAGAACCATTGCACATCAACAACGGATAGCAAGGCATTCGTATGTTACGTGAGCCACATGGACGCTGCATCAAATCACCACTCAACGGCTATGGCGGACAGTCAATAGCCGGAGTACACACACACGTAGGCAGCAAGCGCTTGGCACAGCGTATCAATTGCGGCTCAAACAACTTAACCTTCCGCCTATTTATTGGCTACCTGTAAATGAAGATCCAACTTAGTTTATGGGCGGAGGATGAGGTGATGACTATTTGAACCCAAATTTGGGTAATTCCTCGGGGATAAGAGGAAGATGACCAAGAGAGCGCGTAGAAGCGCGCCGTCGGAATCGAAGGAAACGCATCAAATCGACTGAAAGCCATGGTGCCGACGTACACCGATAGTGGATGATGACGATGCAAATCATGGGGACTACGAACGGTACCCCGTTCGGTGAGCGTCATGGAATCTGATGAGTTATGCCGCTGATAAAGATTATGGTGGCAACAGCTGAAAGCTGTCGTCATTGTCATCACACTAAGTTTCAGACCAAAACCTCCGAAAAGGCGTACTGACTCGCCGACAGGCTGCCAAGCAGATCTTCAATCATTAAATAATCATCCGGCTCGAAAAACTTTGATCACTTCCCTAAGGTCAGCAGGAACACTTAGAGCGAAGCAGTGCATGCGAGTACCTCACACCAAATCCTGTTTCGTCTATTGGTTTAGAAGATTACGGTACATTGCTCGGAACTGTCCAAATAAGCCGTATTTGCAACCATCATGGTTAAAGCTGCTGTGGCTTGACAAGTCGTCCGACAATGAAAGATAAGGCGTTAAAGGCTGACGTCCAAATCCGACCACGGTTGTAACAGTTACTTTCAGAGCTAACGGTGCCAGTAGCCCCAAATACACGAGGGTGGAAATTAATGGCAAGCAAATCAAACTGCAACTGAAGGCTGGCATATGGTACCAACGCTATGCAGCCAATCGAGTACCAACAGTCGCGCTAAGGTTGGGTATACAAAGAGATTGGATGTAAGTAAGCGGACCCAATCCCGTCAAAAGTACGATTCAGGCGCGCAGTCATTTCGGCCACTAGCCGGCTGTAACTGAGCACCGCTTCAGACATCGCATTGATCTACTGGGACACATGGCGCATGTTAGGGCGACAAACGCTGGTCCAAACTAGCCACACAGCACGGAATGCATCTGGGGGTTGCCTTGGAAATTCTTGAAGAATTAGATTGTCAGATTTGTTTTTGTGATCAGAAACTCATATAATGTGTTTTGTGACAGCTCAGCCTGGAATGAATTTTGTAGGAATTGACTGGGTGGAGCAGTTATACTTACTTGATCAGGCAGTCAACAGTATCTTCCAAGATCCGCAGGTCAAGGAACTGGTACAGCCACCAATATTGAACTATGAGCTTCACAATCAGATTGCAGAAATGTAGCGAAACCCTGAAAGATTGTTCAAATGTGGTCTCGGGTGCTACCGGATAGCCAGTGTAGAGTTTCGTACCAAACCTGGCGCAAGGTCAGTTTTCAAGCCATAGAGTCCAGCGCCATATGCGACTAAACCGATAGTGGAACCTGGGCTAAATCGGCTGCAAGCAGAAGGCATAACCGAAAGCGTTCACTAGTCAGAATGAGCGGCACCAGCCGTGATGTCGGCAAGGTACACACTTGAGCTGATTGCTCAACGGGTCTAAACACCACGCTAAAGTGAAAACTGCACCGAGCATTCTTCAACAAATCATGAATACGCTGTTGAGGGACATTCGTGGTGTTGTCGCACACTTGGACGAATCCCTGATTATGAGTTCAGATCCAAAAAAATGTGATGGAAACCATTGGGGAAGTTTTGAATAAGATGGGAAAATGCAACTTCTATGTGAGAAGTGTCGAGTTCCTTGGACTGGTCATTGAAAAAGCATGGCTGACGCACGGATCGCGTCATTTCAGTAGCCAGTAAACAGATACTCCCAATTTAACATGTGGCCGAACTCCATTCATTTATCCTTCTTGTCACTGTAGTGTTTCTCCACGCAGCAAACAAAAACGTAAGCTGAATGGGACGTTGATGAACGGGGAACAACGACAGTGGATTAAGCAATGTCAACAATGCTTTAATGCGGTCAAGGTAGCATTTAGATTTGATGTTGAGCTATTTCAACCCAAAGTTAGAAATTATTGTCGCCCCGGACGCATGCAAGTATAATGTGGAGGCGTTTGTGTGCATATTTTCCGAATAAGAGAGGGAAAGGCCACTGCACATGCAGCAGGGGAATTGAAGACTGTTGAGAAAAATTATAAAAAGACAGAATAGCAAGCTGTGACAATTATTTTCGTGGTGAAACGGCTTCATAGGATGCTTTATAGCAGACACTTTACCGATCAAAACCTTTACTCCTAAGATTGGGATCGAAAAAAGGAGCCCCTGTTCTCTCAGCATATCGATTACAAAGATAGAAAACCGTACTGTTAGCATAGGACTTCGGTATAAAATACTGAACTACACTACAAATCGGTCAAGAAGACGTTATAGTTCATTAATTCGCACTAGAAGCGGAACTATGACTATGTGATAGCCACCGAATTTAATATGTTCAGTGAATCCTGGTTCACAATGTGAAAGAACCGACAGTAACTAAGGACACAATTCGTACAAAATGTTTCGGATGAAACCTTACTGAAGACGATACAGTTCGTGCAGTCATATTAACCTAAAGGTGACGTCTAAACTACGTCAAGACCTCACTTTAATCGAAGTTGATCACTATCAATCGCGAAGAGCCGTAAAATGTTCGGAGACTGAGGCGTGGTACCAAACAGCCTGCAGAAGCGAATTCTGCTGAAGTTTCATTCGGGATATCCTAGAATCAACCGGAGGAAAGCTCTGGCACGGTATGTCCATTAGACTAAAGTGCATTCTGGAACTGAACAGTTTCACCAAAATGCAAATCCTGTCAACCGGAGGCGAAGATCTCCCCCAAATGTCCATGGTAACCTTGGCCTAAGGTAGCTCCGATGGCTGAGACACGTGTTGCGCATCCTAGCACACAGACTCACGCGACATGCGTCGTTTGCGCGCCGGAGATGTGGATGGAGAAAAGAAAAGGAGGCCAAGCGATAAATTGGTCAAGAGGAATGAAGATCCTTTCTTCGAAGCCGTCCGCAGTTGGAGTCTCTCGGCTCCCAGGTTGGGGCCCGAAAGCCGATGACCACGTTTGGCCGGATACACCTGTTGACATGGCTGGGAGCCGACCTCAGTGGAATCCGTGTTGTGAGATTCTTTGTAACTATTCCTCCCGCCAAATCTCCTCCGACCACGATCTCATGCCCAACGCACAATACAACTCTTTTTACGGCACAATAATCGGCTGCTAGTTCTCCGGAACGATGCTCATCCGTTGCTGGTGACTCAGCTGCCGTACGTCTGTTGCATTTTTGGCTTTTCTCCTGTATTGCGGCACAACAGCTGAGGTGTTTTCCACCTCTAGGTAACGAATGAATGAATGACCTAAGGTAGAGAAGCCATAGCAAGGAATTCACTTTGACTTTGCAGGATCACTAAATGTTCAAACCTATTTTATTTCGGTGGATTGCTTCACTAAGTGGTCTGACGTGATTCCGATGCACAACCTCACAGCAACGAGTTGAACAAACGGTTCTAGTATCTCTGTGTACAAAAGATGCCGATAAGGAATAACGGAGCGCAAGTAACGTCAAAGCTCTTTCCATAATTTTGCTAACAAAACGAAAATTAGGGGTTTTCGCAAATGTACAGTTACATGTACAACCACAACGGTTCGTAGATACCTTCAAACGTGTTACTGACAAAGCTAGTCAAAGAGTGATGACGTGATGCAATTCGACTTTTCGTTAGAATGTATACGAACATCCCGAATTTAAACACTCCTAACGGGAAGTCACTCGCCGAATGTCTGAACGGGAAATCCGAATAACGATTGACAGCCTTACACCAAGAAATGAAGAATAACAAGACAAGAAGAAGCCAAAGGAAAGGTGGATGAACAGCCTCGATGCTTTCAAGAGGAACGATTTGGTTTATGCACGGAATTTCCAATTTCCGGGAAGATGGTCTAGCGAAACAGTTGCCAGTAAGAAAGGCGAAATAATGATCGGAAGTGAAAAGTAGGTCAGGTACGCCAATCAGTTGCGATCGTACCGCGGGAAAATTCCAAGGCATCAAGAACCGGCGTTACTGTAGAGGGTATAATATTAGACATATTTAAATGATATATGGAAGAGATTGTTCACGTGAACCAATGAATATCGCACGGGTCACATAAAAAATTCATCATGGAGACCAGCCGGAAGACGGAAACAACCGAGATAGTCACAAGTAGACCAAATGACAGTTATGTTCAAAACAAAGTACGGAGAATAAGCGGGCACAACTGACCCAAAGGGAAGTGTCAGGCAGCGAAACAGAGCGCATCCACAAGTACAGCGCTACGTGAGGCCAAGCAGACCAACAAGGGGGTCACGTCAATGGCTGACGAAATCAGGCGGTCAACAGCAAGCCTGCGAATGGGCGCGCAATCAGCTGGCCAAATACGGCGACATGAATGAGTTGAGCACGTACGAAATCCAGCACGCATCAAGAGTATGGGCGAGCATATAGCTGGATGTCTGCGGATGGCCAAGTGTAGTGCACCGTAGTAAAGCAGACAAGTATAACGCCATGCTTATATTGGAACCAGACAACGAGACTGGGACTGAACGTCCTGTGATGGTTTGCGTATTTCTGTGATACACTAAGCTACACTGATTGGCACTCTTCAAGTGCCCTTACAGCTACTCATGCCCGAGAGGTCAATGAGCAGACTAACAATCCTCTTCAGAGATTAAGGAGATGTCGATAGCGCTGTCCCCTTAAAACCTAGCCATGGGACACATGTTTACCAGTTATAATCACACAGCACGATTGGCGTAGAGCATGAGCGCTATGCAGTGTCTCTGACGGTAAGAGGGAGCCACCGGTGGTATGTCATGCTGGCGTCAGACCTGGCAGCCCATGCTCAAATTGGAGCGAAATCGCTAGTACCCTACGAATGGAAAACACCTGCGAACCTAAATGTTTTTTTAGATCTTCAAACGCAGCGTGTGACAGACCTCAAGAAGACCTTAGCGGACCTATGCGATCACATTTCCTATCTGTACTCGCTCACCACGGCCTTGTGGGTAGCCAAAGGGGTGCAGTCTTTTTAGGCGAACCTCCGCGTCTCCCAATGTGTTGTAGGTCAAACTACTGAGTTAGAAGCTACAGAAAAGATGCCTCGAACAAAGTCGCTTTCTCAGAGCGGGCAGTCGGAGAATGCCAACGTGCTGTCTCTCTTAATTCTCTTCTTAGACGTCTATTGAGCCAGAGACTGCCGCTGACCTGGTAAATACTAACTCGTCTCAGATACCAAGGGACTCATAGCGCATTGGCTCGTTTAACGTCCGCATGCTGGGTTAGATACGCCAGCAAGTAGCAAAAATCCGCAAGCTTTACTCCCTAAGTATTGATGTATGGTGTCTACGAAACACGCACACAAGATAACAGCGTGGTGAAGAATCCTTGAGTCCTTGGTTTTAAATCTACTGATAATAACAACACGCTTCGCGTCTCTGGCGATATTGAGTCAATAGCTCAGGGTATTTAAGGTGTTGGTATTGTCTCCAGAAAATATGCTGAAGGCAATCTACTAGACTGGATATCGGTGAACAACTCTATATATACGGTTCGACTTCAAACCTCAATTAGTGTTAACAAGCATCGTCCGAACACCAAGTGTCTTGTTATCACCTTCCTCTATGATCCTACTGACTGTAGTTTGGAAGGTATCAAAGACAATTACCATCATCGGCTCTTACCCATTCGCCGTGTGGCGAAAATATCACATCGTAACTGTTGCTGGTAAAATGAATGTCCAAAGCCGTGGTCTTTCGAACCACAAATAACATCTGGTGGGGGCGCTTTGGAGTCGATCCACACCGAACGGATAATGACATTCGATTCCTGCAACTGTACGCCGAACACAACCTTTACCTACGCAACACTGCTTTCTAACATAAGCGTTCACACCGCGTCACCTGGAACCCATCGAATTAATCGATAACCTGAACCTAAACTGACCGTATTGCTATCATCCACAGATGGCGCACACCAGTCCAAGAATGTCGGTCAATATAGAGCTCTAGTGCACGCACACCTAACATTCACGCTTCTCACTTCAAAGAACCGTCTACCTATAAAACTTCTCACTTGTAACTTAAACTCGTAGTTACCAATTTAACGATATCATGGTGAACTGGTCCACTAGTTGTTACTGAGGAATGCGATTGGTGAGCCGAACGCTGACTAGAATCATCTCAAGTGTGTCATGAGGTATGCTACTGGCGCATGGTGTACGCTCAATTCGAAACATGCGAACCGCAGATGTACTTCTGAGGCTATCCGAGAGAAATTAAGAATTACCCGGAAAATCCATTATTTCAGCAATTAATCGATTGTTAACGATTATCGCATCGATTTCGAATGTTCTGGAATGTTCTAAGGTCTGCACGTGATCACCAACCTTCCTGAAGATCGGCCAAATCTACAGGGAACACCTAACCTTGGTAGCTGATCTAATTTTAGGCGTCGAAGGTCATGAGGCGACCTATAAATATGACCATGGTCTGCCGCCTTTGAACATCCCCAGTTTGACTGCAGTTAACACGTTATTTTTGACAAGATCGTTCTGACTTTTTTCTTTGTTTGGGGTTGAGGTCGTGCGAAATAGATTAAGTGCGTGCTTCGGAATTACAGCAAGTGAGAAGATTTAACAGAGGCATAGAGCAGTTTGGTCGAAGAGCGGAAACAGATCCCAATGGTTACCGAGTTTCAGCGTGACCGTAACGCCTTGAAATGATGAGTGAGTCTTCGAAGTGAACGAGGACGCTGGTGTGTGGCGAGAGCCCGTAAGATAGAGAAATCCAGTGGAATTAGTAACAGCCGAGTAATATTTCGACTCTCAGTTGGTGAGACAATAGCCAATAAAGATGAAAAGCTGATCTACTCTCAGCCTAGTCGACTAGCCCGATGTGCGGAACACTTTGAAGAGCAGTTCAGCAAACTTGCTGTTACAATTCCGCTTTCTGAATCCCCTGAGCTGAGGATGGAAATTGATGACACACCCACCTGGGAGGGTTTTGAAATGAGATTACCGTGTGAAAATGAAACAAGGTTCCTGGACGCGAAAATTCCCACCCACCTTTGTTAAAAATATAGATGACTCTTGATTGTCGGGTTTAAGAGCACCCAACATGTGTCTTGGAGATGGCTATTATTGATTGGACTTGCCGCCCTTTCGAACACGATTTGGGATACTGAAGAGGTATCTGCAGACTGCCGAACCTCGTGCCCGGCCTCATAAGGTTCGACGAAGTTTGCGCGAATATCATCGAAGTATTAGCCCTCTTTACATTTTTTCCAAACTACTCACGAGTCTCATTGTTCAACGACTTACGGGTCCCGTGAGAGTCGGCAAGCTGGCTCCTGCATTGGTCGTGGTTGCATCGACCACGTAATTGCTCTTCCTCAGTGTAAGAACAAATACACAACTACAAAAGACCGAATGTAGTGTTTTTGCTCGACCTAAAAGACGCCTTCGACTTTGTTGATCGTGCCAGCTTGTCGCACAATCTTTACGTGAAGGACGTGCCTGGAAAACTCCCGAGGCAGAATAAGGGTTTACGATACAAGTGGGATTCGCCAGAGTAACCCGGTATCTGCTTTACACTCAAAGTTTGTGATCGAAATTCTCATAAATAACTCGGTTTTCCAGACATGGGGAGTGAAAGTTCTGCTAAGTGGTCAACTGACAAATTTTGAGTATGCGGTGGGGATATTCCTCCTTGTGTCTCACGCAGCGGCTATGCATGCGTTATTGACTAGACCCACTCGTGGTGCGGCATGGTTTGGTATGTGCTTACGAACTTCAGTGGAAGTTATCGTTACAGAATTGGACCAATACAGCGCCAGTTTTAGCCATCAGCTACTGGAAATATTGGATCGGTTCAATTACCTTGGTAGTCGTGTCACTCCTAGTGGTCACATCTATAAGGTAGTTACTTCGCAAGATCCGTGTGGCATTCCAAAGGCTCACATATCTATGGAAACGATGGGATATCGGCCCGTTAGTAGAAGGTTAGGCGTATAACGTTGTGACAAGGCCAGTGTTATTGTATGGATAAGAAACCTGGCCAGTTCGCAGTGGACATTAAATGATTTGCCGTGTTTGCGAGTATTTTTCACATCTGGTGGAAACACCGAGTGAACAATGCTGAGGTCAAGCCAGTGGTTTCTGGCAAGAAGCCTTCGGGTGCCTCACTCGAGTGTTCGTTGAACTTGTCCTCGGTCAACTCAAGCAGCGCGCCGGTAATCCATACCGACGCCTTGCTGTCGTACGACCAATGGTAGCCGTGTGTGTTAGGGATACCGCAACGTCGTCCGCATCTTTGCAGGAACGAGCCGGTCACGCATGTCGGTGACAAGCAGTTGTCTGAGCCACTAGCTCGACGGTCGACACCTAGAAGATAACAACTGTTTCCTATGATTGGACGTACTGATTAGTCGTAGAGAAACGGTCGCAACAAGAGATCTTTTTACCGAAAACCAAAATGGTCCGGATAGTACCTGCATTTTACAAGCTTCACTCCAATGCAGTACAAACGGACACTAATCAAGACCTTGTTAAATCGTGCGAAAAGTATATGCAGCAGTAATTGCCTGAAAAAGGAACAGAATCTGTTGACTAATGTGCTCTTAATAGACGGTTATCCTCACCGGTTTATTGCAAAACAGCTAGACGAGAGTGGCAAGAGAGAAGGCCTTCATTGTCGCCAAAAAGATCGTTATAAAACTACCGTTTATAGTTGATTTTACCACCATGAGGACAGACAAGCGCATAAGTCCCGCTGTTCATAGGACTTATTATTCTGCCGAAGCTGTCCTTATTAACCGAACCAACAAAGTGCTAGCTGAAAATGTCCCACACGGGTGTAGAGAGCAACAAGGACCGTGCACCCCATCCCCTTCAGCAACGACCAACTGTCTCCTGAAGCCAGTATGAACGAGGTAGTGGGTAATAGATAAGTAGGCACCTTGTCAACATGCACATCAAGCGCAGCCACACCGGGGATATCAAGCAACAGCCATTCACTTGAAACGGAAAGATGAAATAAAATAAATCAAATAATGCGTAGAGATACAGTGACATAACTCTTCGCTAAATTAGCATATGAAGTAAGTTGGTTAGCAACGAATCCGCGATAAGTAAAAAATGTCCACAGGTTACTTAAACAATGCTACAAACGCAATGAAGTTATCGAAACTAAGCGCAATTAGCGTAAGCAACGTGGCCAGTTAATAGAAGATTATTCAGGTAGGCAGAACAAACCAAATAAAGTGGAATGAAATTTATCCAGCTTAAAATGACCTAGTTTAAATATACGTTAGCTTAGCCTAACTGCGGTGAAGAAGCATCATGAATGCAACATCAGCCTCAGCATGGGGAATCATATAAGATTGTGAATAAAGACGGTATTCTCGAAGTAACAAACAGTAAAGAACGCATGGAGGAACTTTGGGGTGACGCAATAGTTAGATTCCACTGGTCACGGCATAGCCGCAGAACTGAACGATCAAATATGTTTGGTCCCTTGTGCTAAACCGCTATCACCTCAATATGGTTACTATTATTATGATTATGTGCTTTTGTAAGCCAGCTCATGTTCGTTGATTTTCTTTCCATTGGTATCTCCCACTAGCATGATTAAATGAATCGAGGCGACCGGATTCACAGGACTCAGATGAGACAGTTGGTGAACTTAGCTGAAATGACGTATGGCAAAGAGCGTGGCGGTCACGGATAGATCGTAGTGAGCATGTCAGAAGCACATTGGTCTTTGCAATATCGTTAGGACATTAGAAAATGTCTAATCAGTATGTACGCGAGGTGAAATCGACAAATAAGCATGAAAGCGCTTGTAGCAAAGGCGAGATGGATTTAACGAGCAACATGTGTTTCATAATAAACTAGCAAGAATGCTGAAGGAAAAGTGAGCGAAGAAAATATTTCCCAACACACATGCAGTGCGCTTACAGAAATAGAAGTTACACGCAATGCAGGTAAACACAGCCCATATTAACGAACACAATATCTACGCAACAAAACAGTAAATGTGAAGTTGGTAACAATCGACAGCGTTCTGACCTGAATATCCGTTCTAACTAGGCCCCGACCTTTTGCGGGAATAACAACCTCTTGAGCCGCGTACAAATCGTAGCCAGCCGCCAGGGCCGAGCCCCGAGTAGGAGTGATCGCGTGTCCGGACAGTTTAGCGAACTTTAAGACTTCGTTATCCGACCGGGCAGAACCATTTGGGAGATGCGGCAAACTGTCCATGGTGAAAATCGCAGCTGAAAACACAATAAGTGACAGAGCACGTGATCGAATGACTGGATAAAATAATACAAGCGCTGAAGGAAGGCAAGGAAGCATCAGCAGTACGCCGCACCAACATTTCATTGCCATGCAACCACCACAAGTCGCGGGTGCGAGGTCACCTAAACATATGGAGACACAAGCCGGTGACCGGGTTACAAACCAGACGTCCTTTCACTCAAGCGCAGACTATAGCAAGAAAGCGATGAGAACATGGACCAACGGTTGAAGAACCCATTCATGGTTTGTCACAACTGACAAGGGATCACAAGTGGATTGGAGATCTGTACGGAAAACAAATAACAGAATACTGGAAAGAGAGGCAAGCAGAAATGTTATCACTTTGCCGGAACATGTGCAGCAATTTTAGGTGTGAACAGTATGTCAAACTAATGCGCAGAATTACAAAGTATTAGTTGGGCAACAATAGCAGGAAGATTGTAGCATCTTCCAATGCGTGCATGTACCCCTGAACCCGCCGAGTCGCTAACTAATTCACCAACAGACCGTTATAGAGTAAGCTGACTAAATGGAGGTGCCGTCCGGAAAGCGGCGTCACTGTCAACAATACATCACCACTTTGCATTGATGTCATGCGACCAGTGTAAGTAAGAAGGAAGAAGAGAAATCAAATACGAAACCTACATTTTGTGCGGGATTATAGAACATACAAGAAGAACAGATACAGAGCGAAGCGAGGTATGCTAAGCAGGCGACGCCAGCAGTTCTATCGATGAACGAATCAAATGAAGGTATCTGGGTGGATTATATGAGTAATTCAGAATCGGTTCAGCGCAACGCATAAAAGCGGCAGCATGTTTGCTCAAAAGAAGTAGATTAGCCTAGAACACAGTGGACGAAAAACAGGCGTGATTCGAAAAATTGGGTTGGCGTGAGCCGGAGATGAAGAGTGAGATAAGGAAACAATGACTGCAAATCGACTGTCCATAGTATAAATGATCACTTCGTTTATGGAAAGCAAATCGGCAATTGATACCCAGGTTTTGTTCAGGCTCTCTGAATACCAGATTGCGTGGTGATAGAAGAGCCCAAGGGAAGAATGCAGATCGTTTAGAGGAAAGCAGATGACTACATTATCAACCCTAATAAATATAGCGGGAAGTTCTACACCGAACAATTAGGTGTGATTAACGAAGTGGATGGAATTCGCAACGACGGTGCGACTAGACATCTGGTCAATGGTTTGCCTACTTGCCACGTTCAGATGTATCACTGGGAGCGAAGCGAGGCGTGTCTTAGAAGAAATACACTTTTACGATGGCGATGGGCAGGCCGGAATCTGTAAAAGGAAAGAGGGGCCACTATTATTGTTAGAAGGCCCAAAGAATAAAACGAATTATCGACATTTCCTTTCAGTTGGAATCGGTTGTACAATGGATTGTTCACACTATGCATTCCACAAATTGAAGATTCCCACAGAAACCTGTTCCTGTTACGGATATCTACCAAGTGACCCACTTCTGTGCTGACCCTTTGGAGGTAACCAGCTAGAAGTCGTCTAGTAATTTAAGTATCTGGGCAGCTATATTAGCGCCCATGAGATCGAAGATGAGGTCACGAACGGTATAGCGAAAGCTCGGCGTGCTTTTGCCAATCTCCGCTACAGGTGGTGCCGATGTGACATCAATCTCGCTCGGAAGGACAGAGTTTAAAATGCAGCCGTCCGTTCAACCCTCCTGTACGGTTGTGAAACCTGGCCCATTGGATCAGCCGACATAAAGAGGCTAGTAAAGTTCAATCATCAGTGTCTTCGCAGCTTAGCTCATGACTTGTGATAGCACTGCGTGAGCAATGAGTGTGTTTGGCATCGTGTATTTGGCGCAGGAAGAACGAGTAAACAGCTCAGAACCATTGTATAACGCACCAGTCTCCGATGGCCAGGCCACGTGTTGCGCATGCCAGCAAACCGACTCCCATCGTGCGTTGTATGAATGTCCGGGGTCTGAATGGAAGAAGAGGGGTGGCCAGGCGGTGACCGGATCATGAGGAATGAAGTCCCTCACTTCGAACTTGGTGTCGGTTGGCGTTTCCCGACTGCTTGGTTGGGGTACTAAGGATGATGAACACATTTGGTTGGATACACTAGCTGACAAGGCGTGTAGCCGATCTCATTGGCGTGTGCTGTGAATCTCTCTGTTCTTCCCCTTCCATTTAGCTTTTCCCTCCAACAACCATCTCAAGCCAATACACAATATGATATTAGGGTGGTTACTTTTTTCTAGCCTGGTCTATCAGATCGACAGATGTAATTAAGGTTGCAACGTTCGGTCATCGCAGCCTTCGCGGTTTAGCACATATCAGGTGAAAACACAATGTGAGCAACGAGTGTGTTCGGAGTCGTGTATTTAATGCATGAAAAGCGAGTGAAACGATCAACACCGTTATTTCTCAAACCGGGTTCCAATGGCTAGGCCACGTGTTGCGTATGCAAGCAAATGAACTCCCGCGACGTGCGCTGTTTCCACGAGCGAGATGTGTATGGAAGAACAGGATGGCAGGCCACGTGATGACTTAGTCAAGAGGAATGAGGTCCCACATTTCGAAGTTGGCGTCGGGTGGTGTCCAACGATCGCCTGGCTGAAGTCCCACTAATGATGAACACGCTTGGTTGGATAACTAGTTGGCATGGCAAGGAGCCAATTTTAATGGCATTTGTGTTTTGGCACCCCTTACGCTTGGCTTCGCCGTACAGCTATGATCCCAAACTCCATGCAAAATGTGAAACTTAATAGTATATTTTTTGGTTTTGTATGCTGTGCGGTTTAATATCCCATTTATTTTCATATAGCTTATTTTTTGTATTGCGACACAACAACTGAGGACTTTCCCACATTCAGCTAACGTGTAATCATGACGATGATAGCAGTGCGCTCAGAGACAGCCGGGAGCTTTCTGCTGAATTTCAAGTTTCACTGGACTATCGGACATCCAGTGAAGGTACGGTGACGACGAGTAGTGCCGCAAGCAAAAGCTCACCGGCCGTGCATGAAAGCAAAAACTCTATTACCCTGGAGCTCAGTGACATTAGGACGAGAAAGACAAAATTTGGTACGAAAAGCAACTTGGTAGACTTGCCTGACCAAGGGATGGGATAATTTCACAATAGCCAGTCGAAGGAGACACATGGTACGCATCCCGGTAGTTCGTGGAAAAACGACATAGTAGGAAGGTATGGTCAAGTTCGACGCAGGTATTTCAGAATAAAGGATTGAACAACAAAGCCTGTAATTTATGGCAACATGATCTGTTTGAGTCTGTCGCTGACCAGCTATAGGGAGACGCCAAGTGGCACTTTGGCGCATACTGCGCCCAAAAGCGGTGCGACTAAGAAGCAGCCGATGTTCAGCCCACAGTTTTAACAGACGTTTACCACTGTCCATCCGGTCGGAGTCAACATTTAACACCTTGCCGACCTTCTGAAGACTTCAGACGACCTTCTAGTGCAATCAAGACTCCAGGCCCGTAGGCTTAAGAATCACAAGCCGGCCTTGTAATCCGAAAGCGCGGGTTCCAGCCTGCGTAGGGGACCGGGCGACCCACGCAGTATCCTTAGCCAAAGTGCGACTGGTGGTGGGAGTTGCGCGGTAGCGAAGCATCGATACTGCGTACCGAAATACCGCTGATACTTGCAACAACGATATAAAAACTGGGAACAATGCGAAGCAGCCTGTTCAGCATGTGATATGTGTCCATGACAGCTTCAGAGCTGCGGACGGTGAGGGTATAATCGGAACTAACAAAGAAATATCGGTTAGCATTACTTTGTGAATCAACTCTAGTTGATTTCGTCATACAGGTTATACACAAACGGATGCTCATGGAAACCTGACCAACTAGCGATGACAAGTTAGGAGCTCCGGATGATGCCAGTCAGACAAGTGGTTCCCACAACAGTGGCCGGGGATGCCTGTAACCAATAGCGAGAGGACAAGTTAAGCGCAATTAATTAAGCAACCACGTGAGGGTCATTGAGCCTAAGTTTGGAAACGCAAAATCTGTCAATACCCAGCGTGCCCAAGATGTGTGCGAGTGCAGCCTGTTAGCCTATTTGTTTTAAAATACGAAAGTGGAAGGCCAAAATGAAAACGGGACAGCATAACCTCATAAAAGGCTGTTACCGACAGGCGTCTAGCGGATGATGTAAAAGGATGACTGCAGATGGCATAGCTTCAGTGGTAACGTGACTGCTGTAAATTAGGCTGTGAAATATGGAAGTTAGGTAGTGTGAATCGCGAATGGATCCGGAGAAACAGGTGAAAAAGTACTAAAGAAGACATAAGCAGTGGCGTGTTTGCGTTTATCCGTAATGATGTAAAGAGTAGACAAGGCAAACATTGAAAATCTGTGCGACGGTCGATGCAAGATGTGGTTGAAATTTATGAAGTAGTCATGGTTGTAAGTGGACTGAGATACTGTCAGGGCGTCCAAATCTAGGGTCTTCAAACAAGGCCTTAGACTCAAAAGCTTGTTCGCAAGGCAGCGAACTGGTTTCAAATAAATAGACACCATTCTAATTCCAAACCCCAACCTGGAGGACTAGGAGACTAGATTTGTTTGACCTATAACCATTGACTAACCTGGCAGGATTAGCTCTCAATTGGTATGGAGGCACCATCCAATATGCCTCAATGGGGATAACAGGTAAATAAACCGGCGCACGGAGATAAGGGCCGGTGCCGTTACGACGCACATGGCAATTTGTAATTTCGATTACGTAGGAGTCCAAGGCAAATGAATGAATCATCCGACTGAAGCGATAACATGCCAAATAAGGAATATTTGAGTGGAAATGCGTCTAGGGTAGCAGTCTTCCTTGAATGATCTAAGATGATATTAAGGGTGGCTGAATTCAACTGGTTAATCAATAGGTTAAGGGAAACAAGATCTGCATGAAGAGTTTTGAGATTAGCTAAGGTCAGAGAAAGTAAAACCTCCCAAGAAAACTCAGTAATTCAATTGGAAAACAAGCGGAGCCAATGGTGTACAAATGAAAAAGCAAGTGATTTTAGGAACTTTCGCTACAGGAACGTTCGCGTCCATACGACGTGTGCACCAACCTTCCCATTGGATAGCGGGATTGATCTACCAATCAGGACAGCTGACCTACAGTATGTTTCAAAAGTGTGGTCCGATATTCCTCAGATGCTCGTTGAACCACGTGCAATGTAAATGGCGGACGCGTGCGATGTCCCTTCTCCCTCCCCCTAAAAAAGAGCAAACTGAAAAAATTTCAAAAACTGAGTGGTAAAATAGACAAAAATGCAATTTTGTTGCTCTTGTCATATTATTCATATTGTTTATCTATTCAGCCATGATTCCGATGGCACAATATCCGTACCACAGATTGTGTATAATATATAACATATATGAACCATGTGCACGCTTCACGGTGGCACGGGAGCGCTTTAAAGTGCCAACTGTTCAATGGTAGATGTCAGTCTGTCAAAATTTCGCTCACCGTCACATGGGTATGGTCTGCTTGTCCATGCATTCCCAGAATCGCAGTACCGAGGATGCAGGCCTGCTGACTCGGAATTCAGCCATCAGTGCAATCCGTCATATCCCAGTGACCAGGGGAGTGAGATTTTGGCAGACCGACATCTACCATTGGACCATTGGCAATGTAGTGCGCCAGAGTGCCACAGGGAAAGCGAGCATCTGGTTCAAGGAGCAACTGAGGAACATCGGACCAGTCCCTTGAAACATACAGGGTGACCACAAAGTCCCCGGACACTCCACGTTTAATCATATACCTACGTAAAGCAGTGCATAAATGTAAAAAGTTGTAAATGATAGTTGTCTAGGAAAAGAAGGGCTATTTGTTGATCAATGAAATTCATTAAAACATTGTGTTAGCCTATAATCACACTGTCATGGATCCAATGTGGCTGTGTGTTCCCTGTCATTCTCAACACATAGGCGAATGCGTCTCCAAGTGCGTGCAGAGATGCGTTGCAGAACATCAGGGGAAAATTGAGTTGAATGAAGCACGGATTGCAGCTTTAAGTTTTTCTGTGTTGTTGTAACGTGTTTTTCTGATATCTTCGTTAATCATGATCCAGAAAGCATTGTCCCATGATGAGAGGTGAGGACTGCGAGCTGACCATTGATGCGGTGATAAATGTCCAATCCACCGGCCAGGGAAATTCTCATGCAGGAATCGGCGCACCGAGATAGCAACGTGTGCAAGAACACCATCTTGCTGCAGAATGGCTACATGCATGTTCCCAGTTGAAACCGATTGTGGAATGAACCAAGTCTCCAACATTTCCCGGTAGGTGAACTGATTCAATGAGATTTCGAAAAAAATGGCCCAATAATTTTGGTGGCTGACATAGCCGCTCACATCATGGTGTGCGGTGGGTTGTGAGCGATTTCTTCAGCGTAGCATGGGTTAATCTTGCTCCAAATGTAAACATTTCGTGATTGTGAGCTGAGACAAACAGTACATTCATCACTAAAAAAGACATTGTGATGACTGATTTTTGTGGGGAGTTCCTGAAGAAGGTTTTGGCACGCTTCCATTCGAATATGTCGATCAATATCAGAAAGTTCACTGGCCTGCATTGACTTGAATGCTGACATGCCTAGGTTAGTTGTGAGTGGAATATGCCATTTAGCAGACCGCTTACGAGTCGATTTCTTTAGAGAATTGACTGCTGAATGATTTTCACGTGCTCAATTCGGGAGGCAGGGCGTCCAGAGCGAGGGACATCCAGCACAAATCCATATGCAAATGTTTTCTTCTCCCATGCCAATAATGTCCTTTTTTGGTGCAGGCATCTTGAAACGCTCCTGAAATTTGGTGGAAACGTCAGTCATTGTTCTTTTTTCCAGCACTCGATCATGTACCCAAACAGCAGCTGAGTTTTGCTTCAATGGTGTAGGGACTTGGGTCGGTCATTTTTCCAATGTATGCCTGAAAATAGAAATTCAAAAGTATCGTGCATTATGCTATGAATATTATGATAAATGTGCAAATATTAAACAATAAATGGTATTGCAAAAATCATCAGTTGTGAACAATGACCAGGGAATTCGTGGCCACCCTGTACTGTAGATGTTCTGATACATGAACCGCTCTCGGCAGACTGAGATAAATGAGCGTTGATTTCACACTACTTGTATCCGCTCGGTAGCATGTTCTGCAACACGCTTTTCTGATTTCTGATTTTCGACAAGGATTTGGAGTTAGCAGAGAACGAGATCAGTTCAACCGGAATCGCAGACAGAAATAGATCATAACAAATAGCGACGGACAAATGTGGCAATGAAATGAATTTCTCTGCAGCACAATTTCAAATGATGCTACGGCAACATCAAGCACAAATGAAGCCGATTGAAAGCTTGATGCAGCGGCTAGGCCTGCAGTCTACAGAAACAGCTTCGCGGGACACGCAGGCAAGTTCCATTGATCTCTCCAATTCCATCACTGTACTCAATCATGATCCTGATTACGGAAGCACTTTCGATGCGCGGGTCAGACGCTGGGAGGGTACGTTTAAAACGGATTTCAACCGTCAGGAAGACTCCTAGAAAGTGCGACTGCTGTTCCGTAAACTTGGCATGAATGAACATTCAAGATTCGTTTATCACATACTGCCAAAACAGCTGAAAAATTTCAGCGTTGCCGAAGTAATGTCACAACTCAGCGAAATTTTCGGTGAGTCGTTACCATAATTCTGCATTCGCCATCAATGTCTGAAAATCGTCAAGCGGGATACAAACGACTATGGGGTGTTGACAAACATGGTCAACCGTGAGTGCGAACGCTTCAAGCTGCGCTCTTTGACAGACGACCAATTCAAGTGTCTCATATTTCTCGGTGCCTTACAGTCCACGCAGGATGCCGAGATCGGCACAAGACTACACTCCAAATTGGACCGAGGCTCAGAAACGATCGAGTGCAAACTACTGACGACTTCGAAACGACATCGCCATGGTCGAGAATCCTTCCGCACAACCGCGAAATGTCCATGCTGTGACAGGCTTCAAGTGAAACAGGCCTGACAGTTCCGCTCAGAAGTCACATAACAGACCGCCTACTACTTGTTGGTCATGCGGTGAGTGACAGGTATCCCGATTTTGTCCATTCAAAAAAACATATTTGCCAAAAGTGCTATAAACGAGACCACAAGGAAGAATAGTGTAAGCAGTTTCGACCAGTGAACAAAAAACCGTTCCGCCCCAAAAAGGTGAAAAATATCGTTTCATAAGCCCAGCCAGCCGTTTCCGCTTTCCAGAATGAATTCAAACCTTGCAGGCGCTTCATTACCATAAGTATTAATGAGATTTCTTCGAAGCTGCAGTTTGACACAGCCTCCGATATAATCATCATTTCTAAGGACACTTAAAATCACATCAAGAGGCTGGAGGTTGCTGCCTCGGACAAAGCGGCTCACAACGCATTTGGAGGGGTGCTGAATCTGGTTGGGAAAATCACCTGCAAAATCGCTTTTGACGGAGTGGAAAAGGCCAGAACATGCTAGCTGACGGATCGACCGCATCTAAACCTCCTCGGAATCGACTGGATCTAGAGGTTAGGACACTTTGATATCTTTCTGAACCAGATTTGTAACCGTCATACGCTGAAGCCTCACGCACTGAACGTAGTATCGCTAGCAGAAGTGATGAGAAAAAACCTCTGCAAGCCTTCCTGTACAGTTTGACCAGCTCCCGAATATTCGCACGGCGAAAAGGACAGGAAAATGGAACAAGGGTTCAAGCGAAAGCAAGGAGCAAAGCAACATCCATTCAATCCCGTTCAGCGCTCGCACGCGACTATCGAAAAAGCCATGTAACATAGACTTCAGACGAGGTAAAATGTAAACGTGGAGACCCCATTTACGATGTTCCCGTTGGATGGCAAAGCTGGGTCCACCAAGCTAATCAGTTACGTCAAACACCGTGCCGATCCGAAATGAAGCCAGCGAAGCTGCATTTCGACTTCCTAATGGATCATTTCAACTTACTGAAACCAGAAAGGGAGGGCCACAGTCAATCGAACGACGCAACAGATAGTCCACAACCAACTCCCAAGACACTTAAACCCAAGCGGTGGACGGACAGTCGGGGAACACCGTCTACAAGACTGCGGGTCAACGCAAGGTTATCATCCGACACCGCGGCCGCGATCTCAAGAGGGGAGATGTCAGGGAAAGTAAAACCTCCGAGGAAAACTCAGTAATTCAATGGGAAAACAAGCATAGCCAATGGTGCACAATCGAAACGCCAAAATCCTTCTACTCAAAGTAATACAAATTCGCCCTTACGGATTCCATAAATGCTGTGTCGATTCATAGCTGCCGTAATCGGGAAGTCCTGACGATGGAAGGCCAACCGCTGTCATCTGCATGGCAGGTGCCTGCATGACAGTGGAGGATGGGTCGGGCTATATCGCAGTTAGCTTACAATTCGTGATGGTCGACTGCCGTCCTCCATGGCTCAGTTGCATAAGCTGCGGGCTGGTTGGCACAAGCCACTAGCAGTCATGGGTTCGACCCCTAGTAGAGGACCGAAGGAAGCGCACCACTCACGAGCCCCAACAGCGCGAAACGGCCTTCGGGTGTTCTTCAGGATAGGTAGGTGACTTACCTGAATTACCGGCTGACTGCGACGAACAAAAATCTTCGTACATTCGCTCAGCATTGCGACACCACCATATATGCTGTCCATAGGATTTTGAAGGAAAGGAAATTCCGGAAGTATAGCACCCGTCAAGCGCAGGTTTTAAGCCCATGTGATTCGGAGAGGTGGCATGATTTTGGCCGCTGGTTTTTGAGTGCCATGGACATCGATTCAATTCTTTTTACCGATGAGGCTGTATTCCGTTTACACGATGCGGAGAAGCAACAGTTTTGGGCGACGTGTAATCCAAGCCGAAGCAGCGCTTCACGTATACAACATGGCGCAAAGCTCATGGTATGGGCTGGGTTAATTGGCCAAAGAATCGTGGGACCATTTTACTTTCCGGTAATGTAACCGGTAGGTTGTTGTTTCGCAGTACTAATGCCTTACGCTTTCTAGCATCCTCGTACAAGGAATTCCTGAAAAATTAGGTCATTCCGGAAGTGGAAGCCGCTGGGATATTAAGTACCGTTTGGTTGCAACAAGATGCACACTATGCACAAACAGTGTGGGATTTTCTCAAGCAGACGTTCCCTTGCCCTTGGATCGGGCGGGGAGGACCTATAGAGTGGCCTGCTTGGTCACCAGATTTGAACCCATTGGATTCCTTCATCTGGGGTTAATTGAAACAGCGGGTTTACAAACCGAAGTCAAACTCTCTTGAGGAATTGAAACAGAGCATTTTGCACGAATGTCGCTGGATCACAGTTGGTACTTTGGAGAAAATGCTACCAAACACCATCAGGCGAATGCTGCATTGTACGCAGAACGCCGGCGGGCACTTGGAACCTAAAGTTCGCTGACAAATCTGAGCATTACACTGATAATCTGTAAACATATGTATCATGCAATGATTTATCGACTGAATTCGTGTGCTGGCTAATGCTCTCTTCTCCTTAGGAACGTCAGTTGGTAGTTTCTCCTGGGGTTTTGCGTCCGCATGTCGTGTTATAAATAGCTCGGGATATCCGTTCTCCCGTAGGTCACCTTCAACTTGAAACTTGTCCTTACGGTTCAGTTTCTCTATTCCACCAAATCCATGTGGTAGAATAGCAGTCAAGGCTCAGTTTTCACATTTGAACGAACATCTTCCCAATTGAACACAGACCAATGAGGAGACAAGCGGTTGCTTTACAACTACGAGGGTAGAATTTACCGAACAGTCATGCGCTAGTGACACCGAGAAGTGATGTACCATGACGAAGTATCATTGCGAGTCCTTAACGTAATATCTACGCAATGAAAAGGTTGTAATATTGAGACAAGCTATGGGATCAGGTGTCGCCATAACGCAAAAACAGGGCTACGTCCAGAAAATGCACAAATTTCTCGCAGACTAGTCGATTCGTTCTTGATGTGACGGACAGCGATAAAACCGAACAGGTTACGAAATCAAACGTTAGTGAACTAAAGACTCCAACGACGGTGGGATGGAATCACGCCAAAACTAACACAACTGATCACTCGAGTATCTCGGTTTCCTTAGTTGTAAGGACTGCCGAAAATCCACAAGGAGGATATCCCCTTACCACCAATTGTTTCAATGGTAGACGCAGCGTATCAGAAGTTGGCCAATTTCCTGACCGATGTAATCGAGTCTATCTTAAGGGAACTAGCCAACTACAGCGTTAAAGACTTTTGTTGATAGAATACTTGCTGCCGTAAGTACAGTGGCCGTAATAGGAATAGGCCGTCCACGAGAATTGCAGAGCACCTTATTCTTGACATGGTTGCTCAGTGTCCCAAGCTACCTACCAGTTCGGTTGCCCGCCACACACTCGATTTCTCTGCATGCCAAAACCCTGGTGGATCGTTCAGCGTAATTAGCAAACGAAGGGACTCTATCCCATTTCCCACCTATGATCGTCATTCATCATGATTATACACGTTAGCTAGAGGTGGGAAACACCTCAGCTACTGTGCCGCAAGACATATAAGAAAAAAGGAGAAAATTGTGCAACGGTTGCAAGTCAGCTAAGCTACCGTTAACGGATGTGCATCGTTCCCGTAAGCTAAAGGCCGGCTACTATGCGGCAAAAAATATTACTATGCATAAGTCTATGAGGCTAAATAGTGAGATCGTGGTTGAAAGGGGAGGCTAAGAGGGATGGGGTGGGATAAAGAAATTCACAGTACGAACGCCATTGAAGTCGGCTCCTAGCCATGTCAACAAGTGTATCCAACGTGTTCATCGTCTTTGGACCCCAACCAGAGAGCCGAGACGCTCCAACGGTGGCCAGCTTCGAAGTGAGGGCCTTCATTCCTCTCAACCAAGTCATCGCTTGGCCACCCCTCTTCTTCCATCCACACCCCCGGAAAGCAAACAACGCACGTCGCGGGAGCCGGTGGACTCGCATGCGTTACACGTCGCCGAACCATCGGAGCCTGGTGTGTGAAATAACGGTGCTGAGCGGTTCATTTCCTTTTCCTGTGCCGTAAACAAGGCGTCGAACACGCTCGTAGTTTACTCAGTGTTCCCACCAGATGTGAGATAAATTGCGAAGGCACCGGTGGTCGACCGTAACTATCCTCCTTATGTCCGCTGATCTAAGGGGCTAGGTTTCACAACCGTACAGTAGGGTCGAACGGACCGCTGCATTGTACACTCTACCCCTCAGAGCGAGTGATGTCGCGGCAGCGCTATAAGTGGCGAAAATTAGCAAAAGCGCCTCAAGTTTTTGCTACACGGTTCCTGATCTCATCTTCAATCCAATGGGCGCTAATACAACTTCCTAGGTAGTTGAATTTTTGAACGACTTCTAGCTGATCCCCACCAAGGGTCAGTAAATGAGGCGGTCCCGGCCAATCATGGAAGGACGCTTTGCAGTTCGAGGGTGCAAAGCAAAGCGCGAAGCGGCTGACAGCCAGTGCTAATCTGTCCAGTGCCGCTTGGCACGTTTGTGAGCTGTCACAGATTAGGGCCATATCGTCAGCATACTTCAAGTCAAGAAGTCGTTCTCCTGGGAGCAGATCCACACTTTCTAAGTCGTATCCTGTGAACGCGATTTTCATGACTTCGTCAATAGCGAGGTTGAAGAGGAACGGTGACAGCGGACATTCTTGTCTCACATCACTGGAGAAATTGAAGGGCGACGACAGCTTGCCGTAAGCCCTCACTCTGCCTGAGCTACGAGCGTATAATGATCGGATAATAGTTACATATTTTGAGTAGACAGTCCCAAAGCGCACGTCTATCCACCGAATCGAATGCACCTTTGATATCGAGGAACAGGACAACGAGGGCCGCGAATATATGTGACGGTGCTCCAACAGACATTGAAAAAACCCTATTTGTTCTTTACGAATATGACGTTCACGAGTGCCAGTCAGTCTGTGAAGGATGACAGAGGCAAACAATTTGGAGGCGATGGAGATCAGACTGATTCCTCTATGGTTGCTGCATTCCGAACGAGAGCCTCCCTTGAAAATTGGGACTATAACGGAGCGGCTCCAGTCGGTTGGGACAGTTTTCTGCTCCCACAGTTTCACTAGTAACTCGTATAAATCATCCACAACAGCAGGTCCCTCGAATTTAAAGAGGGCTGGAGGAAGATCATCTGGTCCCGCAGCTTTAGGTAACTTCAACAGTTAGATCTCACGTTCGGCTTCTGAGCGAGGGCGTGGATCCAAAGATACAGCACACGGAACTGGGCGATCAGTGGCCGGTGAGAAATCTAATTCCGACCGATTAAGTTGCTTTTTAAAGTGCTCAGCCCAACGCCCCAAGCGTTTTGACAAGTTGTGGATAGGCTGTCCACCTTCGTCACGTATCGTTTCACTAACACCAGGTCTTCTGCTGCCCGTTTCCCGTATCAGAAGGAAGAATTTACGATGGTTACCAAGGGCAGCTGTCATTTCTATCTTTGATGCACGATGAGACCACCAGAATTCGCGGTCTTTCTTCGGGCTAGCACGGAGTTTTGTCCAGAGCTCTTTGCGAGTTTCATTATGTTCGGTTCTAGTCGGAATATGCCGGTGAGCATCGATAAGTTCCAGAAGATGCGAAGAGACCCAATGTCCATGTTGGCGAGTAGACTTACCACATGAGGATTTGTCTGCTGCTAGTAAGAACTGGTGAATATGAGACCAGTGAGCTTCAAATGTGCGTGGATGACATAGCAATGCTTACTCAACACACATGACAGCGTACTTCGATACGCATTCAGAACAGCTGGTTTGGCCAGTTGGTTGGTGTCAATGCACTCACAACGTCATCTTGGGCGTCCGCCAAAACGCATCCGCAGGTCAGCACATACAAGTGCATGGTCAGTATACACATCTGTGCTCCAAATGGAGCGACAGTTCTGGACGCAGCCTCTCCATCGGTAACTTATTGCAATGTGATCGATTTGCGTCCATAGCTGGTTCGAGGCTGGTGGGCGCCAAGTCACCCTCCGGTGGGTGCTGTGTCGGAAATTAGTGCTCGCAAGAAATAAGCGAGCATCCTCACACAAATGAAGTAACCGCTCACCGTTATCATTACGAGAGCCTACACCAGGTAGGCCACCCAGATGCAGTTCATCAGTGGATAATTTGCCAACTTGAGCGTTCAGATCCCCATCCAGCACTACAGTGTCCGAGCTCTTTCTGTGGCGAAAGAGCTCGTTCAGTTGACGATAGAAGTCGTCTTTTACCGAGTCATCGCTACAGTTTGTCGGTGCTTAGGCAGCAACAACGAATAGACACCTTTTAGTCCCACGCGACTTCGAAGTTTTGAACGTGCCAGCCAATTGGACCGCACACATCCGGCTACTGATTGGAATCCAATCAACCAGAGTAGCTTCAATCCGGAGACTCAGGGCAATCCCAACATCGGCTTGGTCGGTACTTGAAGCTGCCTCGTCACCGGATAGGCGCAATGAGAAAGTGCTGCTGGTGTCACCTGAAGGGGATCGCAGAGCTCGAATCTTGCAAGCGGGTCTCCGATACGCAGCAGATATCCATCGAGAGGGTCTCTAAAGTTAGAGCAAGTGCTGCCTGTTGACCGATCTGAAGCAATGTGGGTACATTGAGGCATGCCAATCTGAAGGAGGATCGAGGGCACCAAATGGAAGTCGATGAACTGGGCTAGACCGCTTGCTTGGACATGGGCCTGTTGACAGGAAAGGAATGTCACACCGCGTTCACATGTGAGTTGAAATTAGAAAACAAGCGACTATTAAAGCAAGGTGGGGGAGGGCCAAGAATTGGGGGGTTGAAAACAGGGGGGTAAAAGTGAAGCTGGAATGCGACGACAAGAGCAAAAAAGCAAACGAGAAGGAATAAGAAGACGGGAAGGCTTGAGCAGTAGCATACAAACTCCTATCCACCCTGCTCGATGCAGTAGAGGGCACCGTTAATTATCCTCTGCGGTGGCCAGAACATCAATAAACTGGATTGTTAAAGTGAATTAATAGTGTGACGGGTGCAACCCGGAAACGAAAATTCCTCATCCTTGCTACTTGGGGATCGTGGCACTGTCGTCTCGTTATAACGAGATGACGCATCCAAGAACGCAGACATCTCGTTACAAGGAGATGACACGGTACCACGATTCCCAAGTAGCATGAATGAGGAATTTTTCGTTACCGGGTTACCTCAGTCACACAATACCCTTGTAGCAGCCACAGGATTTTGCGACACTTGACAGTGTCTCCTGTGCATAACGCAGGTTGTTGCCATCGGATACCGAAGTCCGTAACTTGCCTCGTCCAGTTGGTAGTGGACAGTTTATTCACACAACGCAGGCGAATTCGATATGGCCATCGGGGAGCACATGCACGGCCGAAAGGACACACTTAGCATGAGGCGATAGTTGAGCAATAGGACGCGTTGACACCTGGTCTGACCACTGAAATATGCAGGCCTGATCGCACTGAGGATGGGGTGATCGTTGGCCAGACAACGGAACGCAGCCGATTGTGCATTGGTTAACATAGATCACACAAACTTCCAACATAGATCACTTATGATAAATGTGGAAAGTCAGATACGATCCGTAAAGTATGCGAACTGTTTCCCATCATATGAAGTAAAACGCTGCGCAAAAGATACTTGTGATTGGCAATCTGCATGAGAACAAAGCACAGGGTAGCGGTGCCCACAGCCAGTGTGAACCGAACCCATGTCAGTAGTGCGATAAAGTGGTGCAAGGCCAGAATGAAACATGATGTAGTCAAGAGATGCAGTTGAAACACTCCTTCAAAACACTTGGTGGTTAGCATCGATTGTTAGCGGGAAATCGGGGTGTGGATCAATCGAGGAACATAGAAGCCTGACAAGGTTACAAATGGTGGAGCCACTAACAGGTAATGTTGCAAACCGATGGGCGAAAGACACGGTCTCCCTATACAAGGTGTATACTGATTGCAGGACATGTAAGCGCTTGACCCAGATCCAACATGAGTGTTAAAATGGCATTATACTGTGCAAAGTAACGGTACATTAAATTGTGCTCCCCGTTATATGTGTCGCCATACATGACTGCGATCAGGCAGTCTTTGGTATACTATTATGAAGTCTCCCTGTGGCGTCCACTGAGCAATCAGAGTCTCTGCATTCGTTCGGATACGGAAGGTGGCACAAGCCCTTGGCAATCTTCGTTGCCAGGCGCCCTTTGAGCGTAGCGAGGTCCCGCTTTAACCAGTTTCCAAGCCTGGGTAGCTTATTCGACTTGAAACGTACGTAGTCGTTCAGCACTCGGGAGAAAATGAAGGAATCTACACTGTCGAGTACCCTTCGCAAGAGACCAACTTTCTGGTTGCCTCTTATTAAATCAGACTCTGTCGGGAACAACAACGAATAGCTAAAACGACATGATCGGTTCCTTATTCTCGGAATCTGGAATCAATTACGCATAATATGGTTTTCTACAGGCCTAGTTAGATGCGACTTTTCAAATGAATGTTCTTAAACACAACAATGGCTGCTGATGCTGACAAGTCCAATATATATATATATATATATATATATATATATATATATATATATATATATATATATATATATATATATATATATATATATATATATATATATATATATATATATATATATATATATATATATATATATATATATATGGTTGGCGGCATCCGGTTTCGGATTTGCCTGTCACTGTGGCAAGCCACAGGACGCCTGCGCCTACAGAGGGACCATGGATGGCTTGCGCTGCACCACCCACAGCTCCAACCACATACCCCATATCCAGTGTAAACCCGAAGGAATAAGACCGGGAGGCATGCGGATGGGTACCACGTTTCATCAACGGAGCCGGCCCACACTCCTTCACAGGCAAACACAAGCACGCTGTATTTGGGGAATCAACCGCACACAAGGCGGTGGCTGGACCGTAGTCCGCTCCACACTGAGTGCATGGAACCGCTCTTTGAGCGGTTAATAGGACCAGCCGCTTATTCGGGCCAAATTCTGATGACCCGAAACGAATCCTATCACGCTAGCCTAATTTTAGCCGCTTATTAGGACCGGAAGGCCGCTTAATCGGACCAGACGATAGAAGGTGGCAGGTAACGGAGGTGTTAAAATCAAGTTCTGTGCCTGATTGTCTGGACTAAACCTACAGTTCATATGTCGGGCAAGAAAGCGTACCATTCAGTTACGGTAATCCGAGTTAGCCTTTGGATAAACTGAACTGTGGCAACATTGAGGCACATCTATCTAATTGGGTTCAGAACCGCCCGAAACTGACTGTAGTTTCCAACACTTGTAGGCGGAGCGAAGACATACATGCTTGTTCACATATCGTTAACCGCTCGATCGATGTACCGCACGTCCATTAGGCCGAATGCCCTGAGCCCGCATTGCTGGCCTACTCTCGAGCACGGCGTGATCGCGGACACACAGGTCCGGCAAATCATAGGACAGCAGGTGGCTAGGTCAACCATAGAAATACTCGGGAGATAGACTCGAGTTCACCTCAGTGAACTGTGCGTGTCTTGTTGCATGTTAAGAAAATGCCACGACGGGACTTGACGTTAGCTGAGAAGATTCGTTTCACAGAAGAGTAGTAGGGGGAGTAGAATGTTATAGGTAGAAATTCGTCACATCTAGACTCACTCAGACAGCCGCCACACGCCCGGAAAAGCACTGTACGCGCGTTTCACCCTTTCGGGAATCATCAGCAGTGCGCATTTCATCGGACCCTTGGTAGGGCTCGAACCCGCAACTCGACTGTTGCCAGTGCGTGGTTGAGACCACTGAGCTACGGGGGACGGCAACGACCATCGTGAATAAGTTACTAGATGTGATATAGCGCCGCTCACTATCCACTGACTTACACAGACCAAACTGCTTATAATGCCATAAGATAATTGGCGGCGTAAGTTTGGTACGCTCGTCGCTTGGTGTGGGGGCTACCCTGTCCTCTGCACGGTAGTAACGTGTAAGTCAGTGGATAGTGAGCGGCGCTATATCACATCTAGTAACTTATTCACGATGGTCGTTAGCGTCCCCCGTAGCTCAGTGGTCTCAACCACGCACTGGCAACAGTCGAGTTGCGGGTTCGAGCCCTACCAAGGGTCCGATGAAATGCGCACTGCTGATGATTCCCGAAAGGATGAAAAGATTCCTTTCCTAGATCAGATCAAGGAACAGGGACCAACCACTAGTCAGTGTTGATTGGTGGAAATTACCTGCTTGGCAAAATCTACAATATCACGCCTGATAAAACAAGAGAAAGATCTGCGAGAAGAATAGGCACAATGTGAGGACGACGAGGTACTTCCCAAAAACGGAAGCGTAAAGACAAGGATCCAAACGTCGTTGAGGCCCTTAATGATTGGTTTGCCTTTGTTACTGGACCAGCCGTGCGAGTAAGTGGCCCAATGTTAAAGTACAATGCAGAAGAACTCGCTAAAATGCTGGGCCACGAAGATTTTATAGCTACGGACGGCTGGTTGTCTCGATGGAAATCTAGACATGATGTAAAATTTAAGAAAGCACATGGTGAGAAAGAAAGTGCCAATAGCGGTGGAGCTGAGGAATGGAAATCAACAAAACTACCAGAGCTTCTTGAAAAATTTCCAGCAGATGACGTCTATAATGCTGATGAAACCGGGTTGTACTATAGGGCTACACCGGACCGCTCCTTAAGTTACAAACATGTTACTCTCTCTCTCTCTCTGGCTGCAAAAAAGCAACGGATCGCGTAACTGTCTTGTGCTGCTCAAACATGTCCGGAACAGACAAGAGGAAGTTGCTGGTTATAGGAAAATGTGCCAAGCCTTGCTGCTTTAAGGGACTCAGAATGGACAGTTTACCAGTTGTGTATCGTGCGAACAGAAATGCATGGATGAGCTCTACACTTTTTAAAGAATGGGTGAAGGATTGGGACACAGAGCTACGACACTAGTCGAGAAAAGTGTTATTACTTCTCGACAATTGTGCAGCACATTCAAATTTGGATTTCTTGAAGAATATCCAGATGGAATTTTTGCCTTCCAAGACCACATCTTTGATACAGGCAATGGACATGGGCATCATAAAAAATTTGAAGACCTTTTATCGTTCAATGGTGGTGAATTACATCCTTGAATCAATTGAGCAAGGCTTGCTGACCTCATCCTCGACGACCGGAGAAATCAGTGCAAAGGTCACCATTTTGCAATCCGTTACATTCGTGGCCGAAAGTTGGCGAAAAATGAGCAGTGCGACAATCCGGAACTGTTTTTCTCACTGTGGCTTTAAGAATATTGTCTCGGAGAAGGTTGTGGATATGGTGATTGTAAATGAAAATGACGGCGAGAATGTGGAGCTGAAACAAGTTGAAAATTATGAAGAATTTTTGTCAATCGACAAAGAACTTCAACTCTATGATGGAAATGAAGAATACGATGCTGCCCTTGTTGCACGAATAGCAGCGAAACACACGACAGCAACAGAAGACCATGGAAGTGATGAAGAGAACCCTAACGTGTTGATGCCAGGCACAAAACAGGATGCAAGGAAATGCATTGAAACATTGCACCGCTATTTCATGCAGGAAGGAAATGAAGGTAGTCCTATTACTGCGTTACATGTTTGTGGTGATTTTGTGCGAATGCAGTCTGTTAAAAGAATGCGTCAAACCACACTGGATACGGTCTGCAAACGCTGAATGGAAATCAGTAATCCCTTTGTATAAAAATGTACTTCGCATGCTGAAAATCTTGTAGGTCGTTACGAAAAATTTGTTTGTAAATTTCTTTTCCAGTGAACAAAGTTCGTTATCAAAGCAGTTCTTTTTGTGTGTTTGCTATAAATATATGCCGCCAATACAGGTCATAATAGTAGTTTCCTATGTTATGTATAGCACGTCCCATCTTGTTACATCGGGTAACTTCGGTTAATCGGCCCAGCCGCTTAATAGGACCAAAATGGTCTGGTCCCGATGTGGTCCGATTAACCGGAATCGACTGTATATATATATATATATATATATATATATATATATATATATATATATATATATATACATATATATATATGTATGTATGTATATATATATATATATATATATATATATATATATATATATATATATATATATATATATATATATATATGTATATATTCACAAATCCCACCCTGCTAAGATCCAGGACACCAATCCGCATGAGTCAGTGAACTGACCATGTGCTAGACCCGCTGCCTTTCGGGTGTTCATTTTTTCGAAGGCTTTGGCTGAGGACCCGAGTCGTTCTCCTGTCAGGATTGGGCGCCCTGGCAGTATCCTAGTCCATCCTCTCCGAAGGTTAGGAAGTGGTCGATGGCCCACTTCCCGTAAAACCTAGCCATGGGAGACAACAGGTTTACGGGTGATATTCTCAAAGCTCGACTGGCGTAGAGCACGAGGGCCACGCATTGTCTCTGACGGTGGGAGGACACCTCCGGGTGTTCAATGGTTTGCTACTGCCCGCCTCAAGCCAGGCAGCCCCTGGTCAAATTGGTGCAAACTCGCCAAAAACCCACCTGCGTCTGGCCGTGGTCGCAGGTGCGTATCCAATTACGGTCGCAAAACATATGATAACTGTTCCAGAACCTCAAAGGCTGCGTGTGACGGCCGTCAAGCAGATCCCCATCTGTCTCTGCAATCACATTCCCGAGCTGGATCTGCTCTCCCCTGCCTTGTGGGTCAGGCTATTGAGCCAAAGGCTCCGGGCGGAGTCCCTCAAGCAAACCTCCAAACCACCCACTGCCTTGTGGGTCAGGCTATTGAGCCAAAGGCTCCGGGTGGAGCCCCCCAAGCAAACCTCCAAACCACCCACTGCCTTGTGGGTCAGGCTATTGAGCAAAAGGCTCTGGGTGGAGTCCCTCAAGCAAACCTCCGAAGGACAACGACCACCTCGCGTGCGATTGCCCACCAATGCAATCGTATGCCTGCGCACAAAACACTCAGCATCGGGTGCTGGAACGTGCGCACACTACTGGACCGGAACTCCAGCGAGCGCCCGGAGCGACGCACTGCACTGGTCGCAATGGAGCTGGCGCGCTACAACATCGATATTGCGGCGCTCAGTGAAACTCGGCTCGCTGAGCAAGGTAAGTTACATGAAGCAGGTGGTGGCTACACATTCTACTGGGTGGGGAACGCCGCCTCAGCACCACGTGAACATGGGGTCGGATTTGCAATATGCGATCGCCTGAATGGCCAACTGGTGGGTGAACCAACGGGCATCAGCGCGCGACTGATGACTGTTCGTCTACGACTTGGAAGAGGTAAGTTTGCTACTTTTATAAGCACGTACGGTCCGACCATGTGTTATCCTGATGACACGCGTGATCAGTTCTACACTGAGCTATCCTCCGTGATACGGTCTGTGCCGAGGAGCGACCGACTATTTCTGCTGGGTGACTTCAACGCGCGCGTTGGGCGTGATGCATCAGCGTGGACAGATGTTATCGGTGCGCATGGCATTGGTTCAGCGAATGCGAACGGTGACAGGTTGCTCTCACTGTGTGCCACTCACGGCCTGACGATCACGAACACTCGGTTTGCACTGAGTGCGAGTGATATAGCAACCTGGACGCACCCACGGAGTGGTCACGCTCACCTGCTCGACTATGTCATCGTACGTCAACGTGATATGCGTGAAGTGCGCATGACACGTGTACTGCGTCGAGCTGAGTGTGGCACTGATCACAAATTGGTTCGGACCAAACTGTACATATATTTTCATAAATCTATGTATTGCACTCCCGCCGTGAATCGGCGTAAATTTAACATTCTCTCCCTCGGTACTGTGGCGAAACGGACTGAGCTGGAGAAGGCAATGGCTGCACGCCTGTGTGGTGATGTGGACTGCATAGCCACAGTGGGCGACCTGTGGCCCCACATTCGCGACCAGGTGACAGCTGCTGCCGATGAGACCATCGGGCGCGCAAACTGTAAGCGGCCTGATTGGTTTGATGACAACAATGCGACGATCGGCGCATTGGTGTCAGAGAAGAATGCAGCATTTGCTGCACATGTTGCAGATCCCAGTGACTTGGGGAAGAGTAGTCAGTTTCGCAAACTTCGACGGCGACTGACCCGAGAGCTCCGTCGCATTAAAAATGCATGGTGGACGGAGAAGGCGAAGCAGATGGAATGCTACGCCGAACGCCGCCAACACAAGGAATTCTTTGACTGCTTGAAGGCGGTGTATGGACCGAGATTGGAGCCGCTGAGGACACTGATCGATGGTAGTTCAGGCACTACCTGCACCCAGACTGCAGACATAATGCAGATCTGACGAAAACACTTTGACTGTCTCTTGAACAACCGTTCAGAGATCGACTGGCCTACATTGAACGGCCTGAAGCAGCACGATGTGAAGACGAGTCTGGCGGATACGCCGACACTGGATGAGACGCAGAGGGCACTTGCTCAGCTGCGAAACGGCAAATGTGCCGGAGGTGACGGGATCCCACCTGAAGTATTGAAACTCGGTGGACCCGCGTTGTTGACTGCGCTGCACCACTTGGTGCAACGTGTATGGATTGAGGAGGAGGTGGCTGCTGAGCTGAAGGATGCCCTTGTGCTACCACTGTACAAGGGCAAAGGGAGCAAGCAATGTTGCACGAATTATCGTGGCATCAACTTGCTGAGTTGTGTGGGCAAAGTGATTGCCCGAATCCTGCTCAACCTCCTCGTCAGTCACGTTGTGAAACCTAACGTGGCGGAAGAGCAATGTGGATTCCGTTCGGGTCGCAGCACTATAGATATGGTGTTTGCGGCTCGTCAGTTGCAAGAAAAGTGCAGAGAACGACACCAGCCATTGTACTCGCTTTTTGTTGATTTCACCAAGGCATTTCATACGGTGAACCGCGAGGCATTGTGGCTGGTGTTGGGTAAGTTTGGTTGCCCGAGTAAGTTTAATTGAATGTCTGCACAGTGGTATGCGAGCGAGGGTGCAGCTGAGTGGAGAGACCTCGGATGACTTTGCAGTTGTCTCTGGTGTGAAGCAAGGCTGTGTCTTAGCTCCTGCCCTGTTTAATATATATCTGCATGCAATGTTGTCTTGTGCTTTTGATGCGGCTTGTGCTTACGGTGTTCGTGTGGAGCACCGTATTGATAGTAGGTTGCTGAACATCCGTTGTTTCGGTGCGAGAACTCTAGTCTGTGAGACAACTATCCGTATGTTGCTGTTTGCTGACGACTGTGCGTTGTTTTCACACAGCGCGGATGAGTTGCAGCACATGACTAGTGCTCTGGCTTCGACAGCGGCCAAATTCGGGCTCACCATCAACACAAGCAAAACTGTCTGTCTCTTTCAGCCTTCACCGGAGGTGCAATCTTCAATATTGCCGCGAATCAGCATTGGTGCTGAAGTACTGGAAACCACCTCCCGCTTCTGCTACCTTGGGAGTGTGATATCGACTGATCAGCAGCTACACGTTGAGTTGCGTAATCGCGTGTCGAAGGCGGCAGCGGCATTCGGGAAGCTTGAGTACCGAGTGTGGAACAACCATCAGCTTAGCATTGGCACGAAGCTGATGGTGTACAAATCCATTGTGCTGTCCGTTCTTCTATACGGCAGTGAAACGTGGACGATGTACCGTCGGGATGTGCGATATCTCGAGCGGTTCCATCAGCAGTGTCTGCGACGAATTTTGCGGATCGGTTGGGGCGCCAGAGTCGCAGACACGGAAGTTTTGCGCCGAAGTGGGATGTATGCAGTGGACGGCATACTTTTACTGCGACACCTGAGATGGCTCGGTCATGTGAGCCGTATGGATTCGGCGCGGATACCGAAACAACTTTTATACGGTCAGCTGAGTATTGGGAAGCGGCACGTGGGGAAACCGAAGTTACGTTACCAGGACATGATTAAAGTGAGCCTCACACGTTCTAATCTTGATTGCAGATCATGGGAATCGAAGGCGGTTGATCGGAGTGCATGGCGCGATCTAATCACGAAGGCAGTTGCTGAAGTGCGGGAGAAAGCCCTCATGCATGCAGAGAAGAAGCGACAAGTGCGGAAGCGGCAAGCAGCGATGGATTGTACTCCATCGACATCGGGTGCATGGTGCTGTAGAACATGCGGTCGCGAGTGCCTTAGTCAGGCAGGACTAGTGAGCCATGAGAGAGGTCACTCGGGACCACTGCCGAAGCGACGACGGGTCCCGCAGTGAACGTAGGCAGCACCGGCGCAGCATTTGTAGGCACGCTGAATTCGATTTACTAACCGCATGCTTGAATGCTAAGTCTCTTTATTTCAGGTGGTGGGTTTTCGGTTCTCTCCTAATGCCTTTCTTTCTCATATAAATGTCTAGCGGGCAATGAGCTATGTCATTAGGGGCCACTACAGAAGCGACGACGGGTCCTACAGAGAATTACGGCGAGCCGGCACAGCGTTTGTAGGCACGCTGAATTCGATTTACTAACCGCGTGCTTGCATGCTAAGTCTCTTTATTTCAGGTGGTGGGTTTACAGTTTTTACCATAATGCTTTTCTTTCTCATATAAATATCTCCCTGTACTCTATTTCATTAACTTGCACACATCGCCTAAGCCAGTTGTATTCGATTTCCATAATATTTTTGCGTTCGTGGCATTCCGTGAACTATACTTTCTGACCTCGTGCACTTAGCTAGGATTTGTTTGTAATCAACTTATTACATATGCTATTTAATTAAGGTTTATATCACCGTTTCCTTATGCATTAATCAAGTTTTTCTCTTTTTCTTTCTCTCTTTCAAGTGATTGGCTGTTGTTTGATATCCCCGGTGTGGATGCGCTTGATGTGCATGTTGACAAGGTGCCTACCTGTCTATTACCCACTACCTCGTCCATACTGGCTCCAGGAGACAGTTGGTCGTTGCTGGAGGGGCCGCGGTGCACGGTCCTTGTGGCCGTGTTAGGATCAAAGAGTGGTTCCATGCAGTCAGTGTGGAGCGGACTACGGTCCAGCCACCGCCTTGTGTGCGCTTGATTCCCCAAATACATCGTGCTTGTGTTTGCCTGTGAAGGAGTGTGGGCCGGCTCCGTTGATGAAACGTGGCTCTCCCATCCACATGCCTCCAGGTCTTATTCCTTCGGGTTTACACTGGATATGGGGTATGTGGTTGGAGCTGTGGGTGGTGCAGCGCAAGCCATCCATGGTCCCTCTGTAGGCGCAGGCGTCCTGTGGCTTGCCACAGTGACAGGCAAATCCGAAACCGGATGCCGCCAACCATATATATATATATATATATATATATATATATATATATATATATATATATATATATATAATTGTGCTTAATGTAATAATAATAATGCTTAATAATAATAATAATGTGATGTAATTGTGCTTATCTTCGTTAACTTTATTGCGTTTGTAGCATTTTCTGAGTCACTTCTCGACATTTTTTACTTATCGCGGATTCGTCACTAACTAACATACTTCATATGCTAATCTAAGGAAGAATTATGTCTGCATAGCCGTATTCTCTAACATATAAATTTTATTTGTTACTGTCATTTCAAGTGATTGGCTGTTGTTTGACATCCCCGGTGCGGCTGCGCTTGATGTGCATGCTGACAAGGTGTCTACCTGTCTATTACCCACTACCTCGTCCATACTTGCTCGTTGCTAGAGGGGACGGGGTGCACGGTCCTTGTGGTCGTGCTAGGCTCGAAGAGTGGTTCCATGCACTCAGTGTGGAGCGGACTACGGTTCAGCCACCGCCTTGTGTGCGCTTGATTCCCAAATACAGCGTGCTTGTGTTTGTCTGTGAAGGTGTGGGCCGGCTCCGTTGATGAAACGTGGCTCTCCCATCCACATGCCTCCCGGTCTTATTCCTTCGGGTTTACACTGGATATGGGGTATGTGGTTGGAGCCGTGGATGCTGTAGCGCAAGCCAATCATGGTTCCTCTGTAGGCGCAGGCGTCCTGTGGCTGGCCACGTGACAGGCAAATCTCAAACCGGATGCCGCCAACCATATTCGTAAACCACTTCACCAAGTTCCAAACGTTAGTTTGCGGAACGTGTTACAGCTTGTTGGCATCCCGTAATTGATTATATCTACCGACCTCCCCGAGCAACGCACCATGAAACCTAGCAGCTAATGTATGATATCTACACAGTTTCAAGCACTACTTACAAGTCCAAACTTAAGAGTGAATATTTCAATGCGCTACAAGTTAACTGGCTACCGCCTGGACCTTAGGTCTGAAAAATGAAGTGCGTCAGCTTATACGCCGTAACGGCGCTTCACTGCCGCGCGACCACCACCAGTCGCGCACGGGCTGACCATACTGCGAGGACGCCCACCCCTACGCGGATTCGAACCGGTGACCTTATGGTTGGAAAGCAAACGTGCCAACCACTCGGCCACCGGCCGACGACCTTCGGTCTAAACGCGACTAGACAAAATGGTGTGCTCTATCCACTCGAATGGCTGCAGCACATATGTCAGAGGGCCCACCGGAAATGCCAATACCCTAGATTCGGTATTCCACTTGTGCACTCATTGACAGTCCACTACCGCACTGCGACCAGAAGACGGCGTTTTGTAACGTGAACATTCAACTAACTAAGCCATTCCAGTAAAAAGCTGCAACCCGAATTGATAGGAATACATTTAAGGAATTAATCTGCACTATGAATTGGGAGCCAGCATTCTGAACCAGAAACCCGACTATAGCTGTCAGTGAATTTGTCAACAACATTCCCGCCTGTACTTATGCACTGGCACTTGCGGTAAGGAGCCGCACATATAGGCAATGCGACAAACATACACCGGTGCCTTCGCAATTTATCTCACATCTGGTGGGAACACTGAGTAAACTACGAGCGTGTTCGACGCCTTGTTTACGGCACAGGAAAAGGAAATGAACCGCTCAGCACCGTTATTTCACACACCAGGCTCCGATGGTTCGGCGACGTGTAACGCATGCGAGTCCACCGGCTCCCGCGACGTGCGTTGTTTGCTTTCCGGGGGTGTGGATGGAAGAAGAGGGGTGGCCAAGCGATGACTTGGTTGAAAGGAATGAAGGCCCTCACTTCGAAGCTGGCCACCGTTGGAGCGTCTCGGCTCTCTGGTTGGGGTCCAAAGACGATGAACACGTTGGATACACTTGTTGACATGGCTAGGAGCCGACTTCAATGGCGTTCGTACTGTGAATTTCTTTATCCCACCCCATCCCTCTTAGCCTCCCCTTTCAACCACGATCTCACTATTTAGCCTCATAGACTTATGCATAGTAATATTTTTTGCCGCATAGTAGCCGGCCTTTAGCTTACGGGAACGATGCACATCCGTTAACGGTAGCTTAGCTGACTTGCAACCGTTGCACAATTTTCTCCTTTTTTCTTATATGTCTTGCGGCACAGTAGCTGAGGTGTTTCCCACCTCTAGCTAACGTGTATAATCATGATGAATGACGATCATAGGTGGGAAATGGGATAGAGTCCCTTCGTTTGCTAATTACGCTGAACGATCCACCAGGGTTTTGGCACGCGGAGAAATCGAGTGTGTGGCGGGCAACCGAACTGGTAGGTAGCTTGGGACACTGAGCAACCATGTCAAGAGTAAGGTGCTCTGCAATTCTCGTGGACGGCCTATTCCTATTACGGCCACTGTACTTACGGCCGCAAGTATTCTATCAACAAAAGTCTTTAACGCTGTAGTTGGCTAGTTCCCTTAAGATAGACTCGATTACATCGGTCAGGAAATTGGCCAACTTCTGATACGGTGCGTCTACCATTGAAACAATTGGTGGTAAGGGGATATCCTCCTTGTGGATTTTCGGCAGTCCTTACAACTAAGGAAACCGAGATACTCGAGTGATCAGTTGTGTGGAAGTTTTGGCGTGATTCCATCCCACCGTCGTTGGAGTCTTTAGTTCACTAACGTTTGATTTCGTAACCTGTTCGGTTTTATCGCTGTCCGTCACATCAAGAACGAATCGACTAGTCTGCGAGAAATTTTTGCATTTTCTGGACGTAGCCCTGTTTTTGCGTTATGGCGACACCTGATCCCATAGCTTGTCTCAATATTACAACCTTTTCATTGCGTAGATATTACGTTAAGGACTCGCAATGATACTTCGTCATGGTACATCACTTCTCGGTGTCACTAGCGCATGACTGTTCGGTAAATTCTACCCTCGTAGTTGTAAAGCAACCGCTTGTCTCCTCATTGGTCTGTGTTCAATTGGGAAGATGTTCGTTCAAATGTGAAAACTGAGCCTTGACTGCTATTCTACCACATGGATTTGGTGGAATAGAGAAACTGAACCGTAAGGACAAGTTTCAAGTTGAAGGTGACCTACGGGAGAACGGATATCCCGAGCTATTTATAACACGACATGCGGACGCAAAACCCCAGGAGAAACTACCAACTGACGTTCCTAAGGAGAAGAGAGCATTAGCCAGCACACGAATTCAGTCGATAAATCATTGCATGATACATATGTTTACAGATTATCAGTGTAATGCTCAGATTTGTCAGCGAACTTTAGGTTCGAAGTGCCCGCCGGCGTTCTGCGTACAATGCAGCATTCGCCTGATGGTGTTTGGTAGCATTTTCTCCAAAGTACCAACTGTGATCCAGCGACATTCGTGCAAAATGCTCTGTTTCAATTCCTCAAGAGAGTTTGACTTCGTTTTGTAAACCCGCTGTTTCAAGTAACCCCAGAGGAAGGAATCCAATGGGTTCAAATCTGGTGACCAAGCAGGCCACTCTATAGGTCCTCCCCGCCCGATCCAAGGGCAAGGGAACGTCTGCTTGAGAAAATCCCGCACCGTTTGTGCATAGTGTGCATCTTGTTGCAACCAAACGGTACTTAATATCCCAGCGGCTTCCACTTCCGGAATGACCTAATTTTTCAGGAATTCCTTGTACGAGGATGCTAGAAAGCGTAAGGCATTAGTACTGCGAAACAACAACCTACCGGTTACATTACCGGAAAGTAAAATGGTCCCACGATTCTTTGGCCAATTAACCCAGCCCATACCATGAGCTTTGCGCCATGTTGTATACGTGAAGCGCTGCTTCGGCTTGGATTACACGTCGCCCAAAACTGTTGCTACTCCGCATCGTGTAAACGGAATACAGCCTCATCGGTAAAAAGAATTAAATCGATGTCCATGGCACTCAAAAACCAGCGGCCAAAATCAAGCCACCTCTCCGAATCACATGGGCTTAAAACCTGCGCTTGACGGGTGCTATACTTCCGGAATTTCCTTTCCTTCAAAATCCTATGGACAGCATATATGGTGGTGTCGCAATGCCGGGCGAGTTTACGAATGCTGAGATCGCAGCTTCTGGACACCGCACGAATAAACACACAAGCAGAAAGGTCATCCGTGGTGATGCAAGGTCGTCCTGTTTTCTTGGCGTCGCACACGCTTCCAGTCTTCCCAGATTTTCTCAACAGCCTACGAACATACCGTTCGTTGATGGGCCGGTTGGCACTATGCATAGTGTTGTACTGTCGAGCAGTTTTCTCGGCATTACACCCGAACTCACCATAGAGACGAAAGATAATCACTCGCTGATTAAGAGGCAGTTAACGCGATTCGGATTGATGAGGGTAACTTGGTGACGGCGGTATAGGTTCGTGATCCATCACGCAGCCAGTGATCCGATAAACAAATGACAAGGATTTCACTTCGCCTAGGCATAGCCTGACTCCTGTGTGTGTAGGCCTGTCAGTCTTCGATGGTTTTGGAGTCAGGTTATCGTGTGCTTTAGATAATTAGGTCAGCTGAGTCTCCGCACGAGAGTGGCCGTCAGCCGATGCAGTTTGTAGTCGAGTCTCCACTTCTCACGCGGACCGACAAAAGGGGAAGGGAGACAAGTGTGACACAGCTTACGCGCAGTCTCATGGACGCTTGCACTCTTACACAGCGTGCCGACTGAAGGGATTCAGTTTACAGAGAACGCGTCGGGTTTCCTTCAGTCGATCGTTGATGCAAAAAAAACAGACGTCCCGCTGGACCTATATTCGCAGACTGGCTGTAGATCATAACACTTAATGTTACCTATCAGAATCGTCTCGGATAATAGCTCAGAACACTCGCTCCACCGCAAGCCCAGACGACCAGACATCCAAGCGAAAAGTGCAAGGTAGCCAAGAAAACAACACCTGACAGCCGCTCAACCGGTAAAGAATTGATTAGTAGTATTCGAAGTACAGTGGTTCCGAACCTACCGAAGGAAGAGATAGCGCTCAATACAGTTCACGTGAACAACCGTGATCCGAGCACCGAAGTGCAGTGGATCCAGATGGCACGACTGACATCGCAAGAATAATGATAAATAACAACAGCAAGATAGTGGATTTGATGCGAAGGAAAGTTGAAGTAAGGAGGCGCGTTAGACTAAACGAAGTAGAACGAGAAATAACGACTAGATGCAAGAAACAGAATGCAGGAACGCCACTGACTGTGACTGCGCCATTTCTGATATAGTCTTCAACTACTGGTATGGACTATCCCGATGCTCCCATTTACGAAGATGACAAGACCCAGCCGGACCAGGTCCCTCAGTCAACTTCTTCATTTCTCGATGACACATTATGGACTGGCCATCTTGCGGCATCGGTCAACTTGGTGCAGCCACGGCGTATAATGCACGCCGAGAAATCCGGTAAACAGGTAAATGAAGAACATGGCCTAGCTAACGCAAGCGAGCAAGAATCAGCAAACATTCGAGTGAGGAACCAGAACGCTTTTTGCGGGGCTGTTGGAGACGAGATTTCGATGCGCATCTCGAGAGCAAGCCTCGCTTTTTCTAGGCTGAAGCATTTGTGGCGTCGCCACGACATTCATCTCTCCATCAAAGGGCGGGTCTATTGTGCAACTGTTCGTGCTGTACTGTTGTACGGATGCGAGGCATGGCCCATTCGTAAAGATGACTTGCGCAGGCTATCCGTCTTCGAGCACCGCTGTCTGCGGTCCATTGCCCGTGTGTGGTGGCAGCAACACGTAAGCAATGTGGAAGTTAGACATCGTGTCTTGGGATGTGGAAGCCACTCGCTCGAGGAGCTCATCTCACTGCATCAACTGCGGTGGTTGGGACATGTATTGCGCATGCCTGTCCAGCGTTACCCCCGTCGTGCGTTGTTTGCACTTGCTGGACAGGGCTGGAAGAGACGGTCTGGTGGACAGCTTACAACAAGGAGAAGCCGCATGAAAAAGCTGACGAAACAGTTGGCCTTGGCCGGTTGTTGTTGACTACCTGGTTGGAGTCCGAGAGATGCGGATACTTGCTGGTTGAAGACCTTGGAAGCCATGGCTCAAGATCGATGTCAATGGCGGACGTGTGCATCGGCTTGTTGCGGTGTCCCCTCTTCTTCCCCCTAAAAAAAGAACAAACTGAAAAAATGTCAAAAACTGTGGGTGGTAAAATAGACAGAAAAAGCATTTCTTGTTGCCCTTTTCTTATTATTCATATTGTTTTCCTATTCAGCCATGATTCCGATGGCACAATATCTGTACCACAGATTGTATATATATATATATATATATATATATATATATATATATATATATATATATATATATATATATATATATATATATATATATGCTGCGCCGCCTGGTTGATTGGCCCTTGACTGCTCGCTTGGCCAAGCCCAGCATTGCATGCCTAGGACAATGACGTGCGATTTCGCCAGCTTCCTGCCGGGCGCATAACAAACCACGTGACGGCTGATGCCGGATTTCATCGGCTCCCAGTTTGGCCATGGCCACGAGTCCATTACCCGCTCAGGTGAACTGGCTACACACGCTCTGCTGAGTTGCACCATCGCAGTCAGCCGTTTCGCCTCCGTGACAAAGCGACTTGATGACGCAGAGCCTGAAGCACTGGAGGTCACCCACCATCCGTTCCCTGAGATAAACTGCCGCGGATTCAGCAACGTTACGGAAGATAACGCCGCTAGCCGTAAAAGAATCCCATCGACGATGCGTAGTCACACCACGAGTTTTCGACTCGACATCAGATTCAATCGGTTTGTCCGAAGGTAACACAGCGCATGTGTTCTCAATGGGGCTGGGGCAATTGGAGTTGCAGCATTGTGCTCTACCTCTAAAACATTTATGGGTTTAGTCCATAAGGATTTACGGGGGCCTTACGGACTTTCATAGCCCTCTTTCTCCTGCTTTTAGTGGGTACAGGGAGCCACAAGTTCGGTCTCGCTTTGGACGGCGTCCAATACGCCGTTAGAGGCTTCCTTAGGAGCAATCTATGTAGTTGGAGCATTCGACACAGTAGCAGTCACCTCAGGCAAGTTTTATTGAGATGAGAAAATCGGCTAAGTGATTCTATCCAATGTATATATGCATCAGCCTATTAATAGACATTAAGCCATCGTAAGAACAATGAAGAGCAAAACAAGAAGGTACAAACGTCAAAAACAGGGGAAAATATTTTGGGCTTGTTGGTTTCTTGTTTTCCGTTTGCTTTCGCAAGTCATTTTGTACTTTTCTGGCATTTTGAACAGTATGGTTCTAGTCACATTGTTCAAAACATTTCAATGTACAGTCCTTCCATTGATTCGCTTCGCGCCATACCACCAACTGTGTGGAGCCATTGACAGTCCTCATTTTTGGGCCGCCAACTAGGAAGATATATAAGGCCGAAGATAGCGAGACAGGTCAGCGATTTCATAGTTCGCTGCTAAGTGGTGGGCTGATGATCACGCTTTTTCTTCCAATTTAATCCCGTGCGAGCAAATAGTGTGCGGCGTGGCAAGCGCTCATATGACATACGTAGAACGTGGCCAAGCCACCTCAATTGACGAACTGCGACAAGGCGATCAAGCGGACGGCCAGTTTCACAAAACGTGATACTGGACTTCATCGTAGCGAACCCGGTGCTGATAACACACACGGGCTATCCGCCTCAAACTTGTGTTGTCTAAGACCAAAAGCCAAGGCATATTATCCACACGAATCGACCAAGAATCACTTCGCGAGAACAGGACCACGTTGTAGACCCTCCAATTTAAGGAGAGAGATATGTCCCAACGACGCCACAAATGTCTCAGGTTGGTAAATGCCGACCGGGCTTCGGCGATGCGAAGTGATGCCTCTTTCCCAATAAAGTTATCAGCAGGAATACATATTCCGAGGTAGACAAAGTTATCCACAATCTACAGCTGTTTTCATGTTGAGGCAGCACAGTCAACCCTGAATGAAAATGAATAAAAATGTGTCAGCTTATACGCCGTAACGGCGCTTCGCTGCCGCACGACCAACACCAGTCGCGCGCGGGCTGAGTATACCGCGAGGACGCCCACCTCTACGCGGAGTCGAACCGGTGACCTTATGGTTGCAAAGCAAACGTGCAGACCACTCGGCCACCGGCCGACAACCCTGAATAGCCTATCCAGAGTGGTTCCATTATTTGATATGCACTTCGCACCTTCAAAGTGCAAAGTGTTGCTGCAGGATCACCAGCCACTTTCTGACCCCTTGACACTTGCTAACGAGGAACTCGAGGTGGTTGATCAATTCACTTATCTTGGCAGCTGCATCAGCAATGATGGGCACATAGAAACTGACGTGAGCTCACGCATTGCAAAGGCCAGCGCTGCCTGCTTGAACCTGCGTCATCTTTGGCGACAGAAGGGAGTTTCTCTCTGTCTGAAAGGCCGTGTATACAAGGCCACAGTGAGGGCCGTTCTGCTCTATGGTAGTGAAACTTGGCCCCTTCGGTCTGAAGAGCTGAGGCGCCTTCAAGTCTGTGATCATCGTTGTCTGCGAAGCATTGCTGGAGTCGGATGGCACCAGCGTGTCCGCAACGATGATGTGCTAGGCGAGTACTAGGTGGTGATAATCATGCTAGCTCCCCAGAACAACAGATAGCACTGAATAAGTTGCATTGGCTCGGGCACGTGCTACGCATGCCTGGTCACCGCTTACCTAGGAGGGCCTTGTTCAGTCCCCCTGGTGTAGGATGGCGCAAGGCTCGAGGTGGACAGAAGTTGACTTGGCAGCAGGAAATGAAGTCACTGACAACCAAACTTGGTGCGGTTGGTCCGTCTCGCCTTCCGGGTTGGAGTCCACGTGACTCACCTTGTGCTTGGCTTGAGACTTTACAGGACATGGCTCGCAACCGACACCAGTGGCGCGTCTGCTGCCGTCTCCTAATCGGATTGTCTGTTTAAAGTGTGTTTGGTGCTGAGTTATCTGCGGGGTAATGGCTGATTATGACGCGGGGCAGTGAAAGCCGCAAGGAAGCTGTCTCGCCGATGCCACCTTATCTTTGCACGATAGCCAGCTGTTTGTGACGGTATGTTGTCTACACAAGGTGTAGGCGCCTTGACCCGGCATGTTCGCCTAGGGCATTAAGGATTTCAGGTAAGTCCCCCTTCTCTCCCTCTTCTTATTCTTTAGGTCATAGCTCCTCATCGTTGTATGGCAACGAAGCATCAGTTCAAATGGCTGATGTACTGCTGTTGATGATGCTGTTTTCATTCACAGGTAAGTGAGGGAAGCAGACGACTTCCAGTCCCGGAGTAGCACTTTACCCTTCAAGGGGGAAAGGCGCATAACATACTTAGACACTCATCGACAGACGGTTCAAAAAGAGCTGTACACTCAGTGTATCATTACCGAGCCGAGCGATTTCCTCAGCATAATCTAAAGCAGCCACGCGATTGCCAGGAAGTAGCTCAACACCAAGGTTTTGGGAGCCCTCCAGAGATCTCGACAGCACGTCCTGGATTGCAGTTGAAGAGGAATGGAGACAAAGGACACCCTTGTCTCCCACCACTAGAGGAAGCGAAGGGTGAGGAAAGCTTGCTATAGACCCTCTACCAGACAGCTGGAAGTAAAGCGCCTGAATGATGGAGGTGTACTTTCCGGGGACTCCATCATTTAGTAAACAATGCCATAAAGCAGGCCGGAAGGCCTAGTCAAATGCAGTTCAAATGTCCAGGGAAACGATGGTTGGGTCGACACTGATAGAGGCTTCAAGTTTCCTTAGAAGTAAGTCTACTTCACGGTCAAGAGAAGTGAAGAAAGATCACATTTGCCAGTTACACAGTTCGACGTTGCTTAATGCCTGAATTGTGATATTAAGACGCTCAGGCCGCCAGCTGCAGCATACTGCGCAACTGAACAGCAAGATATAGCTAGTCGAGAGTATTGTGTACTGGTCAGAGATCAAGCCGGTACTGGTCTCATGGTACCAGCAGTTGCACACATAATACTGCTTGCCCCCAGACTCACCCGTCAAAGGCTTTGGGTAGCTCATACTGCAAGAGACATCATAAGATTCGCTCTTCAATGCAGCCGAAGACACAAAATCGCATTCTATAAATCCGATGTGACGATTTCAAAGTAGTAAAAAACGAGAATCAAAAAGGTGAAACCGGCAAGTTGTTGTCTGCAGGGTAGTCAACAGAAAAAGTAACGGGTAAGAACAAGGCGGCAAATGGATTACAAAACACAAAAATACCAGCAAAAAACGGGCGACGTTGTAAGTACCCGAAGACAAGTACGATTTAGTATGGGGAAAACGGTGATCCAAAATTATTTGGATAAAACGAAATTTTTTGCACGACACTTGGAAATGCTTCCGAAACTGTCCTTTGAAAATAAAACCTCAAAGAGAGCATGCTCAAAATTCTAATTTACCGCTGGAGGTGGAAACCGAAAAGGAAACAACAATAACGGCCTAAATAGGATGGAGTAATCCTTTCAGATTCAGATGGACTGGAACGATAGGAAAATCCCTTCAGTGTTCCCTCCAGAGCAAATCGTTGAACCAGGAAATGCTAAGGTGCTAGGTCTTGATAGATATAAAACGAAACACCCGAAACACACCCTGGTCAACCAATTAATGCCAACGTTCCCTGCACTAGCAACCCCCGCTGTGTAGGTTACGTGAAGTAAGAAAGAAGTAGAAAGTAAATGGAAGATAAAGGGGAAGGAAAGTCATTTAAATGAAGGATAACACCAAAGAGTGAAGAGAATGACAGCATAAGAACTAAAAGTTTGAAGATGGATATGGTCAGGAGAGGGAAAAGGTTTCGTGTTGCCACCCAACAGCGTCTAACTGACGCTCGAAATTCTTAACCGTAGGTTCACTGACTACACTTTCTGGAAGCGAGTTCCAGCGCTCGATACCTCTACGCGGCTTGTGTATCTTCATGGGATGACCGCGAAGACAAAGCAACCTATCCGGGCTAAATAGCCAGCACAAGTCCGGTCCAACCTTCACTGTTAAAATGCGATAAGTAAGGATTAGGTCTCCTCGAAACCGTCGGTAGTGCATTGAATACACACCCAAGCTAAGTGGACGATAGGGGTACGATTGCTCCCGCAAACCACTCGACCAATTTGGTACCTACTCTCAAAACCCTCTCGAGCTCCATTTTGTCCCGAACAAGGCAGGGCGCGCAAGCCTGGACGCAGTATTCCAGATGGGGCCGAACGAAAGCTGAGAACAGCTTCACAAATATGTCGGCAGTTAAGACCCCGAAAGAACGGCGTATTAACCACAACATTCTGAAACCCCTACTAGCGGTCTTCTTCCAGTTGTCACCAGAATGCAAAGAAGAGGAATGGAGGACGCCTAGGTCCACCTGGTTGGAGACAAGAGGGAGTTCGACCCCACCGAGTACGTAGCTCGAAGGCGGGAAAGTTGTTCCTATACGAAGGATGGAACACTTAGCCTGATTAATGGGCAGTAGCCACCAAGTAGTCCAGTCCCAGAGTCTGTCTAGGGCATGCTGTATGGCCTCAGAACCCCCAGGAACATTTAAAACGTTCCATAGCTTAAGGTCATCAGCAAACAATAGGGATGATACCCCAAGCTCTCCAGGAAGATCGTTTACGTAGATGGAGAACAGCATCGGTCCAAGGACCGAGCCCTGTGGGACACCGCTAAGGACAGCTTACCTAAAGGATAAGCTGCGACCCACACATACACACTGCTTTCTTTCCTGCAAGAACGCAGATACTCAGTGAAAAGCGCGGCCAGATACGCCGTAGGAGATCAGCTTTTGCGATAGCCAAAAGTGGGGTACCTTATAAAATGTTTTCGAGAAGTCTACGAAAAGAATATGCACTTCGTGGCCATTGTTCATTGCTTCGGCCCAAGCTTCACGAGCAACCAACAAATTCGTCAGACACGAAAACCCTTCCGGAATCCGTGTTGTGCACTACTGAGTAAACTAAATCTATTCAGGTGACCTTCCAACGAATCTCCCACCAGCTTTTCAAGCAGTTTGACCACGACACTAGTCAGACTGACTGGCCTATAATTGGTTGACAGATTCTTGTCGCCATTTTTGAAGATAGGACAGATGACAGCCTCCTTCCATTCAGAAGGTAATGTACAGCTGTCAAGTGACTTCTGAAACACCATAGTCAGCGATCCCCTTAGTTCCACCGCCAACTCATGCAGAAGCTTCGGGTGAATTGAATCAGGTCCAGCTGCTTTGGAAGGGTTCAGCTCTTGCAGCACTTTAAGGACTTGCGTTTCCATCATAGTAAACTCAGCTAAATAAGAACCCTCAGGTACTCTGGGGATAATTTCAACGCCAGTCAAAGCGGCCTCATGTACAAAAGCCCCTGCGTATTGCTCCCCAAGTACACGAGCCTTATCTGAGTCCGCATACGCACAAGTTTTATCGGCCAGCATCAAAGTTGGGATTACCGAAGTTGAACCACAGCGTCTCTTAACATATGAGAAGGACTTCGGATTTCCGAAGCTCCATCAGCCAATTCCTTTTCGTACACCAGCCGAGCTTTCCTTAAGTGTTGTTTACAACTATTTCTAGCCTCGCGGTATCTATCATAGGTGCTAGTTGATGGAACCGCACGGTAGGTTCTCCAGCACCTAGAACGCTTCCGGAGCAGGTACTTGTCAGTGGTATCTATCCACGGCGGCCGCGCTCGTGTCTCCTCGCAAGCGGGATGTAGGGATTAGACACTTCCGTGAGATAAGATTTAAATTTATCCCAGGTTGCCTGAACCGTATCAACCACCGAGATTTCGCAACGCAACCCAGAAGCCGTGATACGCATTGCCTGATAGTACGCCATATGTTTGGAAATGGCTTAGCAATGCTCTGGTGACGTCTGGTCAGAGTACACCTGAACGATAAACATGATCACTAGCACCTAAGGGAGAGCTGTAAATGATGTCACCTACGAAGTCTAGTGACTTGGCAAACACTAGATCCAAAATAGATGGTACTTGGGCATACATGTACCTAGTGGGGAGGTCCACGAACTGATGCAACGGTACTTGTGGCGTAAGCTCAAGTAGATCTGCACCGAAAGTACCTTCCGCCGAGTTGCAAGAAAGAGCTGCCCAGCAAACTTATGGTAGATTGAAATCCCCCAGTATCAAACACCTGCTTGCGGATTGGGAGCGAATAAAGTCAAGCACCTCTTTGGACGCACTCCCAGAGCTTCTATACACAAGTACAACCGTAAGTTGAGCTAAGGAAAGGCTAATCACTACCGACACAGCTTCGACAGTTTTAACTGCCGACTGAAACATGTAGGTAGGTGAAACGTCAAGTTCACATCTAACGTAAAGCGCAACGCCCCCGCCTTGTCGGTCAACGAAGCGACCACATCTGAATAGTACGTAGCCATACAGATGTACTTCACCGTCCGTGATGTCCCGAGACAGCCACGTTTCAGTGAATGCAATTATATCGGGATGAGACCCATCTACAAACAGACCTATCTCGCACATCTTATTCCTTAGGCTGCGCACATTGCTTAGCACTATCTGAAGGTACTCGTAATTTCCAGCCCTGGGTCGTGAGCTACCAGTACTGGCACTGGTAGGGCGGAAACAGACCGCCGGCTGACCACCCGAAAACCCACCAACCGGAGACCTTGTTCACCGGCCGCTCGTCTGGTTTTCAGGTTCTTAATGGCCTCAGCTTCAGCCTATCCGCTAATGGGAGGTCTGGCTGAACGCTAACATTAATACCCTTTAATTTGAAGTCAAACTGCAACAGCGCGTTGCGTTCCTCAGGGGTGGATAGGACTACCCGAAGTAAGCGCGGTCGAGGGTTTGGGGCGTCAACTGGGACGTTACCCAATCTAGTCAGTTTTCTGACAGTAACACCGGGAAACCCAGTCGGAAGAAGCTTCGTTACGCACATCTTAAACCACTGTAGGTCGTCCAATGTACGTTCGGCAGGAAGTGCGGCAGTGGATTCCACTGCGTTACGGAATATCACGCTGCTATCCATGAAAGAATCACCTCGACGGGATGTATTTACCCCAAGGGTTTTGGAATTTAGATGAACCGCAACCGGATTAGGGAAGAGCAGGCAGATTTCCGCCCAGGACGTGGCTGTATAAACCATAGATTAACTTTGCAGCAGGTGCTAGAGCAGCACCACGCATACCGCAGACCGACAATAGTTGTGTTCCTCGATTTCAAGAGTGCGTTCGATTCAGTCGATCGAGACATTTTCTTAGAAATACTTGCGCGGAAAGGTGTTCCCACGAAATATGTGAACGTCCTTCGTGCTCAATACTCGAACACTACAGCCCACGTCAGGGTGTACGGTGTCCTAGCGGTTAGCTTTGCGACCACAAGTGGCGTTCGTCAGAGTTGTCCGATTTCCCCGTTTTTGTTCAATTTCGTCGTAGATTCTATCATGGAGTGTTCTCTCGCGGAATCTCACGATGTAGGAGTTGAAGTGCTGCCTAGTGAAAGGTTAGTTGATCTAGATTATGCGGACGATATCGTCTTGCTTTTCGACGATTTTGCGGTGGTACAATCAACCCTGAATAGTCTCTCTTTAGTGTTCCCATTATTTGGTATGCACTTCGCACCTTCAAAGTGCAAAGTGTTGCTGCAGGATCACCAGCCACTTTCTGACCCCTTGACACTTGCTAACGAGGAACTCGAGGTGGTTGATCATTTCACTTATCTTGGCAGCTGCATCAACAATGATGGGCGCATAGAAACTGACGTCAGCTCACGCATTGTAAAAGCCAGAGCTACCTTCTTGAACCTGCGTCATCTTTGGCGACAGGAGTTTCTCTTTGTCTTAAAGGCTGTGTATACAAGGCCACAGTGAGGGCCGTTCTGCTCTATGGCATTGAGACTTGGCCCCTTCGGTCTGAAGATCTGAGGCGCCTTCAAGTCTTGAATCATCGTTGTCAAGACCAAAAGACCGAAGGTAAACAGTTGTTTTCGATGATTCATCTTCAGACCCGTACAATCATATGGGTGAAAGCAATGGACGTACAAGCGGGTTAACGATCAGTTCAAATGAGATTGATCACGTGTCGACCAAAGGCATAAACCAGTAACAAACAGCAAACTAGGACAGAGGTACAGTTGCACAATTGCAGTTTCTCTCAGTGACACGGTGCAATCCAAGATACCCGAATTCGAACGCAATATAGTGCAATGTCAACATGTGATTGACGAGTTTGCGTTGGACGTGAAACAATCATTGCTGGATTACGTTCAGTCTATCATCGTAAACCGTGTACGGCAAAGGCGTTTGGCCCTAACATAGACGTTGAATCAGCATAAGCCGCAATCTACTTTCCCTAATAGACCTAAGAGGTAAGTGCACAATTTTTCAAGTATGAAACTGAACTCCACTTTAATGGAAGTTCTATCACTTGGTCCAAAGTTTTGCCCCCCCCCCCGCAAATACAAAGACAATCAGCTTCATTATGAGTTACAGTTTGAAAGCCTGTTTGGCCAAACAAAAGGGCTAGTAGCTAAGTCAAATGAAGACCTGGAACGCTTTAAGTGTTCTCTAGTGAACACCTGCTACCAGTATCGCAAGTGCCATGTCCAAACTCACAGTCCACTGACACGCAAGCACCTTGACGCACTGAAGGATTTACGACGCAATGGTAAGATCGTTCTGAGCAAACCGGACAAGGGTATCGGAGTCGTTCTATTAGGCAAAGAAGACTATATAAACAAGCTCGAAAAGGTTCTGAGTGATGAATCGAAATTTTCCCGAGTGAGTGGAGAAAAGGATCAGACAGAGGATTGAAGACCAGATTATTAAAAGCTTGCAAGATCTTTGGAATAATGGACATATATCAAATACACTTTATGATAGCCTGAAGCCGAGTGGCACGAATGTTCCGAGGCTTTATGGGCTACCGAAAATTCATAAGAGAGGTGTCCCGCTTCGCCCGATCTTATCAATGGTTAACGCATCCTACCATGCCGTCGCCCAATGGCTTGTGGAAATTCTAGAGCCACTAAGACAGCCACTACAGACACTACAGCCTTCGTGACAACTTTCATTTCATCGAAAGCATCAAAAATCGCAACATCGATAAGAAAGTAATTTTTTCCTTGGATGTTGTATCGCTTGTCACCAACGTGCCACTTTTCGAGACAATCGATTACCTTTGCTCCTATATAGAAGAAACAAAAGCAAGTATGTGCATACCGTTGCGCGACTCGAAAAGCCTTCTTTTGCGTTGCACTTGAAACATACAGTTCCTATTCAATGGCACTTCCTACCGACAAAAGGATAGTGTAGCTATGGAATCGCCATTGGGTCCGTTATTAGCTGATGTCTTCATGGCGAAATTAGAGGATACCAAGTCACATGCGGAGACCACGGCTTTTGAATGTTACCACCGCTATATGGACGACATATTTGTCGTGGCCGACCAGTATGTTGACCTTGATGCTGTTATTGGCCGTTTTAATTGGGCCCACGGACCATTGCAATTTACTTACGAAAAGGAATTGAACGATCAGTTGCCTTTTCTTGATGTGCTGTTAACTAGAAGGGCAGACGGCTCGATCCAACGGCAGGTCTACGGGAAGAAAACCTGGAGTGGCCAGTATACGAATTTTCACAGTTTCGTTCCGTTGAGATATAAGCGAAACCTAATTCGCTGTCTAGCCACAAGGGCCCACAGGATCTGTTCTGAAGACAAGTTGGATAATGAGTTGACGCTCATTCAGAATTTGCTGCGTGAAAACGGATATCCTGATCGTTTCATTTTTAGGAACATGCAACCGACCAGTTGCAGGTTCAGACAACAGAGAAAAGGGAACTTTTCATACGACTACTCTTCAAGGGAGACGTCGCTGCTGAGCGTGTAACTAGAAGCCTTTCAACAGCTGTCAAGTCAACTTTTCCAGCAGCCAAGCTTAGGTGTACCTTTTCCACGGAGCCACTCATCCGTATTTACAACAAAGACAAGTTACCGACGCTGACCGCTTCTATGGTAATTTATCAGTTCAAGTGCGCTTGTGGCACCACTTACATCGGTCGAACGGCGCGGTAAATGTCGAACCGCATTAAGGAACGCCTACCACGCTGGTTGCGTCGAGGCGGTACTGGGGCTATAACTAGCTCAGTTATGGCTCATCTTGTTGATAGTGGGCATAACATTGACCTAGTCAGTGCCTTTCAAATACTATACAAATGCAGACCACGTATCAGGGGAGTTAGAAATTCATTCACATCCGGTTTCTCAGGACCACCGTAAACACCAACAAATTGTTTTGACTTCACGGGGTAAATAGATCGAAACTGAATCGGCCAGATGTGCATTTTCGAGGAGTTGAACGGGGTGAAAGCACCTATGTGCAGCTGGACAACAACCCTTTCCGGCGGCTGTATGTCACCATCCTGGTAAATACTGCATAGACCCCGCAGCAGCCCAACATGTCCATATGCACCAGCACCAATGCTAATGGTCTGCACATTCCTTGGGGTTCTCATAAGCGTTCGGTAATCTTTCGGTATCCAAGGTATGCTCTTGCGAAGGACTGCGAGCCACTTGTTAACGGAAGAAATGCTGAATCGTGTGGTTCGCACCCATTGTCCTAAGTCTTCCATAACATCAGTGGTTGCAATGCGATCGGCGTCCCTGCAGATGACGGATTGCTCCGCTTCCAATTCTGACGATGAAACCCATACACCACTAGCAATGGTTGGCACTGCCATTGTACTCCGCTGCGCTACCGCATTCTGCAGGCTTCCTTGTAACTGCATGTCATTTGTGCACGAACGCCCTGTTGCTTCTTATATGAGGTAACAAGCAATAACATAGGGAGATAAGAAGTTACCAATGTATGGTAACGGTTCACTTATTGTACGCGTTGAGATCTCACTTTCCGTACACTCCACAGGACAAACCCTTTGATCAATTTGTCCGAGATGCCTTTTCGCACGCAAACGTCGATCCCGCAAAGTGCGGTCACTAGGCAGCATGAGAGCCTATTGTCGGTTTGTACACCGAGGTCTCATTAATAATGCTGAACATAAAAGGTTACGTTTAACGTGCCCACGTACATTTAAAAGGACCCGGATGAGTGAAAACAAGGAAACGTCCAGCAATGTCGCCACCGATATTACTAAGCGAATGCGGCCTGCAAAAGAGAACAGAACCTCACAATGAAGCCACCTATGTAGAGCAGGAGTAATTGCGCAAGTGAAGATAACAATGCGCAAAGTCCGCATTAGGGCGATGGCACCTCTAAGTGCACTATAAGGTAAAGTCCTTAGTTCATAGAGTTGTAGAGAGCAGAAGGGAAGACCCGTGTCAGTCCCATCACCTCCCGTTCATTGGCTGGATGACTTGTCGATGCTAAACTGTGTTCCCCGAGGGATTGTTGCAGCTGCAGCAAAAACAGTGGAATCCAGGCATGCTCAGCATGTACTTGTCCAATCGTTCTTTAAAACATTCCTCTGTCTGGGCATTTACCACACATTCAGGAAGATTGTTCCACTCATTCACAACCCGTGTGGATAACGCGATATCGGGCCGGATATGGTTTCGCCGAGGTTTGAAAAGTTTCAAACTATGGCCCCGTGTTGAACAATCTGTGTTGAGCTGGAAGAGCTGCAGCACCTCCTTCCCCAAATCGCCCGTTAAAATGCATCCAGTATAAATCAGATCACCATGGAGACGGCGGTAGTCCAGAGTAAATAAGTTCATACATTGGAGACGAAGGGGATAAGATAAAACACGAAGCACAGACACAGACTTGGATCCGCGCCTCTGAACCTGCTCAATCGACTCACATTCAAATTTCGTGAGTGGGTGTATGGCAGGTAGGCCGTATTCCAGTATTGGACGAACGTGGGAGGAAAACAGGAGCCTGAAGTTCTGCGGAGTCAATTTGTAAAACGACCTTCGTATGTCACAGAGCATCCTGGTAGCAGATGCTACGTTCCGCAACGTGTCCTGGGTTGTTCTTAGGTCTGGAGAAATAAGTACACCCAAATCCTTCTCACCAACCACATTCTTCAACAGAAAACCACCGATGTGGTAAACAACGAAAGGTTCCTGATCACCGATCGGGAGAACACAGTACTTATCACGATTGATAGGCATTTGCCACTTGACCGACCAATCGTGCAGCAGATAGAGCGTCAGCTGCAACCTGTCAGCATCTTCAAGCCTGGATACTTCCGACCAAAGTTTAAGATCATCAGCATAGATCAAGCAGTCGATTTGGAGCACCTCCGGGAGATCGTTGATAAAGATTTTGAATAGTTCGGGACCAAGTACGGAGCCTTGTGGAACCCCACTTGTCATAAGAACAGGAACAGAGTCAACTTCGTTAACCCTCACTTTCATACTACGGTTATCTAGGAAATCAGTGATCCAGGCGAGCAATCTACCAGCGATGCCAATCTGCCGAAGTTTGATAAGAAGTCGGTTGTGTGGAACCTTATCAAACGCCTTGCTAAAATCCACAAAAACTACATCAAGTCGATGACCAGCATCCACTGACTGCGCCCATTTTTCTCGGGCAACAAGCAGATTGGTAATGCAAGAGCGTGCACTCCGAAATCCGTGCTGAGCAGGAGAGATGACGTCCAATTTCTCAAGGTGAAGATGCAAGATCTGTTTCAAAATCCTTTCCATGGTTTTACAGAAGATTGATGACAGGCAAATCGATCGGTAGTTCACTGGATCTTGGCGATTCCCACCTTTGTACATGGGTTTCACAACATTTGCTTTCCATTTAGTTGGGAGACGACCTGCTTCAAGTGAGCTACGAAATACTTGACAAATTGGTGCAGTAATGAACTCCGCCACTTCATTGAGGAACAACGGATGTAAGCCATCGGGACCCGGTGAAGAATTCGAGTTCAAAACAAGAAGTAGTTCCAATACTTTGTCAGTGGTAATTTCAACATGCTCTAATGGAGAGGGGTGACAGGGAGTGTCCTCAACAGCTAATGGCGCCTACGTCGTATACACAGAAGAATATTGCTAAGCTAGTAGGCAAGCTTTCGCCATGTCACCATGAAGCATGGTGTCCTTTTTGCTTGAATACAGTGCGGGTATACCGCTGCCAGCTTTGGTGCTTCTTTTTAAGTATGCGTCTGTGTGCTACGCGGTAACTTGAGGGTTACGTTCCACTGTGATCTTCTGGGCGAAGAAAAGAGAATAAAGATCGTTTCTGGAGAATCATTTAGTGAATATTTGGACCTCATCTTCCATGGCGTCCAAATGCTTGTCCTGTAGTAAAGGTGTCACCACTCGTTCTAAAGCAGTGCAGTGCTCTGAATGTGATGGGTGGATGCACATCGCCTGCTGCGGCATCTGTCCTGATCAATATCTGCACTTGCAGCGATTCACCTCGCCTGCCATTAATTTCTTTTGCGACAACTGCCGTGCCTCACTGAATTGCAGGCGTCTTCTCGCCGGACTATCTGCGTTGAGCATTGATTCTTCTTCTCCGACGAAGCCTGATACGATTCACGATTCATCTGCCCCACCGTGCTCACCATCAACATCTACCTCCGGTTGGATCACCCCCATAGGCAAGCGAAGTCGAACCACGTCCACTACGCATACGGATCCATCTACACAGATCCTGTCCACTGATCCCACCACAAGATCTTATGCGGCAGTTGTGAGGGAAAGCGCGGTCTCTGTCCCTATTTGCAAAAGCCCGACTACAGGTGGCGCCAAGTCCAGGCCTAAGCCCGTCGAGAAACCCAAACCTAAGCTATCATCTCAGTCTCAAATGAAGCTTGTTCTCGACAGACTATCTGAGCTTGAGAAAGCTGTCAAGGAAAATCCGCCCCGTAGCAAGCCACATGTTCCTGAACGTACCCAGCCATCTCGCGACCGTTGTCTTATCATCATGAACGCAGCGGAATCGGAAAAACCAACCCCTGCGGAAAGAATACTAGATGACCAAACACTGCTTGAGCGATTGGTCTCATTGCTATTTGATAAAGGTGAACAGGGAATCAATATTGTATCTGCCTTCCGTCTTGGTAAAAAACAAGAGGATATCTCGAGAAATCGCCCCCTTAAAATCGTTTGCCGGGATGAGGAGGAATGCCGACGCATCCTGCGAAGGACCTCGCGTCTCAAAGGCGAGCCATTCTATGTACTTCGTGACCTCTCACCAGAAGATCGAGTCAAAATGAAAAAGGCCGTAGAAGAACTACGTACAAGACGGGGAAGTGGTGAAACAGACCTCCATATTGTGAATTTTCGAGTAGTTCGAAGGACTCCGAAAACCCGTTGGAGGCCCATTCTCCTCACCCCCGGGCAATAAACTATAAGGTCCCGCTGGAAACCACTGTTCGTCCTCCCCGGGACTTAAAAACAAGGAGAAAGAATGGACTACAGGTGTTGGTTGCAAATGTCCGTAGTCTCAGAAACAAATTGGACGAGGTACACGCTCTTACCGCAAAGCTACTTCCTGACCTGTTGGCCTTCACTGAGACTTGGCTCACTTCAGACATCTCCGACTCTGAGATCCACATCTCAGGATACCAACTTTTCCGTACTGACCGATCTGGAGCTAGAGTTGGTGGTGGCGTAGTTCTCTACTGGAGAGAGGATCTTAAAGTTCATCTCGTAGAAACCGTCAGCGACGCTGTTGGTGGCGCAGAGCTACTCTGGTGTAGGATCAACGATGGCTTCAAATCCCTTATGGTTGGCGTCATCTACAAAGCCCCGTGTGGACATGGTACTTCTGTACTAGACTTTATCAACTCGCATGGAAACCGCAGAGATTGTCTTATTGTGGGCGACTTCAATGCCCCGCATGTCAATTGGGATCTACTACACTGCCACCTTTCCCCCGAGTCATTTGACACCAGCCTCCTTGAAACTGTCCTCAAAACGAATCTCACCCAGCATATAACATCGCCCACCAGGCTTCTTCCCGGCCAGACTCCGAACATTCTTGATCTTGTGCTCACTCCGTCCCTGGCAGATGTCTCAGAATTAACCCTTCTACCACCCATAGGCAAAAGCGACCATTGTACAATCTCCTTCCTATGGACTAAACGTCTAGCTATCCGAACCCGGAGCGCACACCGTCGCAACTTCTGGCGAACCGACGCATTCAAGCTAAGGGTGGCAGCAGGTACATTGGACTGGAATGTTCCACAACACTTAGATCTCGATGCTGCTTGGAACGATTTATTCCGCAAATTGAAGCTCCTCATCGAGGAGGCCGTCCCATTCCACAGTAACAGGCCTCTTTCTAAGGGTCCCCCCTGGATCGACCGAGAACTCAGGGCCTACATGAAACAACGACGAAAACTATGGGACAGATTCAAGCTTTCCCGCTTAGACTCAGACTACTCTAATTACAAAGCCATCAGGAACTTCTGCTCCCTGCAGAAACGCGAAAAGAGACAACGATACGAACATAGCCTGGCCGAACAATCTCTCTCTAGGCCAAAGATACTATTTTCATACCTTAATAGATCCTCCAAGACTGGCTGTGGAATTCCTGCATTGTCTACTAATGAGCCAGATACGATACACTATGATGATGACGCCAAAGCTGACCTCTTGGCTCTACAGTTCTCCTCAGTATATACGAAGGGAGACAGACTCGTAAACCCTCATGTAGTTGCACATACAGTACCTCTGGAACATATCGATATCGATGCAGGTGCTACCTTGAAGCTGCTACTAGAACTGAACTCCTCTTCCTCACCAGGCCCAGACGGGTTACATCCACATTTTCTCAAGATGGTTGCAGAATTCATTGCCGTCCCACTTTGTCAAATCTTTCAGTTCTCTCTTAAAGCTGGTCGACTACCTTTCGATTGGAAGACGGGTGTAGTTATGCCGAAATACAAAGGTGGAAACCGCCAGGACCCTGCGAACTATCGGCCAATTTGCTTGACGTCGGTCGCCTGCAAGATCATGGAAAAGCTCATTAAATCTGCTCTCCACCGACACTGCGAAGATCTGAACTTCACCTCAGTCACTCAGCATGGCTTCCGAAAGGGGCACTCCTGCATCACTAACCTGTTGGTCGCTAGAGAGAAGTGGGCTAAATCAGTGGACGCTGGAAAACGTTTAGATGTGGTCTTCATCGACTTCAGCAAAGCTTTTGACAGAGTCCCACATCAGGAACTACTCTCTAAGCTCGGCGGAATTGGCGTGACAGGGAACCTCCTACTATGGATCAGTGACTTCTTGCAAGGCCGGAACATGCAAGTCAAAGTAAACGATACCCTCTCATTCCCCGTGCCTGTGTATAGTGGCTTACCACAAGGCTCCGTTCTCGGACCGGAATTGTTCAAGATATATATCAACGATCTACCAAGTATGCTACAAACAGACTGTCTGATCTATGCAGACGATCTAAGTGGTCATGTAAGTAGACTTTAAAACAACTCATGGCGGTTTCGATTTCGTTACAATGCACCTTTCTAATTTACGCTCCCTAGTTGCCCTTACGTAACCAAACATTAAAACCAAAGCTTATACCATTACAAAAATAAGCAACTGTTTTAAAGATGCATTAATTTTCATACATTGTTCACCTGATGCCATAACAGTTGTTTACATTTGCAAATCTTTTATAGGGATGTACCCGGGTTCCGTGGCCAGCAACTTAATTTCGCGCATCATATTGATACTACGTGCCCTTAATTTCAACCTAAGTAAATCTCAGAAGAAAGGTAAATCTTTTCTTAGGCTGGAATCTTGCATACAGTAGCACGAAAATCCGCTGCTCAGAACAAGTTTTAGCCGCTGATCACGTTAAAAGTAAAGGCGATGCAAAACGTGTAGTAGTTCACGAGTTATTCGCAAGTGAATGGCGGTCTACCCATAAGACAGTTATTTTTTCGTGGTGGGTTTTCGCTAGGCAAGCGCTATCTGTATAAAAGCAACAGATGTCCGTTTGCCAACAATGCGACGTGGCGGATTTGACTCGCCACTGAGTAAAGCTGCTGCCCACAAGTTTGCTCTAGCATGTTGCAAATATGAACGTATGAACGACCTCCGATTGTCACTGTTACAACTGCCATGACATGTCTGTATATTTGCACGTAGTTGATCAGGCCCTCGAGCGCATGCTTCGCATAGCCAAGAATAAATATTTATTTATTTATTTACAGTTATTTTTCATTATTTCAGTGACACTTACATAAAAGCTTCTCCCAGCCTTTACAAGCTGTCATCAATACACCCATTTTGCTGTTCCTGTTTACTCTACGCACACAGACATCCAGTTCAACCTCCCCACGCTGATGAGGTTGCTCCTCATGAATACTTTTCCATTTCTACAACTTGTACTACATCTGAGCACAGCCAATTACTTGCATTGCAACATGTCTGCTGCACAACTTAGTGGCTTGTGAAATTTGATCATGACATAGTTTTTGTGCGTTGGGGCATTCGAGAATAAAATATTTACTTATTTTATTTATTAAGGTTCCACCTTAGTATGCGCCTGGTAAAGATAACGTCCCCGGGGTGAAGACGGTTGTACAGAGAAAAAAGTTTAAGCTGTTGGAGCCGTTGGGAGTAGGAGAGGTTCCGAAATCCTGGGACAACCCGCGGGCTACCTCGCTGGACTTTATCAATCAGGGTGTATTCCACATTGGAGAGTGGAAAGTCGGCTGGTATGCCGTACCCGATGATTGTAGCTACGTGAAAACTAGACAGTCCTGAAGATAGCCGGTATCATTCGGGAGAAGGCCCTTCATATAGTGCAGCACAGCCTGTTAGCAGCGGCCGCACTCCTCAGCATATCCTGAGTGGTCTTCAGGTTAGAGGCAATTATTACACCTACATCTTTAGCTTGTGCAGCATGCTTGAGAAGGAACCCACAAAATTTGTAGGAACTGCGTGGTTCAACCAAACCTATTGGAAGGACTCCGCACTTTTCATGATTGATGGTAATCCCCACTTAACGAACTACTGGTTTAGTACGTTTAGCTAGTCCTGTAGATTGTCAATGCATCAAGGTATGGCACCTCTGACCTTAATGTTATCTGCATAAATTATACATTCATTTTGAGGTAAGCCAAGAAGGTCATTTATTAAGAGCTTGAATATTGCAGGACTAAGTAAGGAGCTTTGTGAAACTCCACTGGTAATATACCATGGCTGAGAAACTATCTCGTTTACTTCCAATTGCGTGGTACTTCCACCTAGAAATTCTGCGATCCAAGAGTAAAGTTTGCCACGGAGACCAATTTCGCGGAGCTTGCAGAGTAGCTATTGATGTGGAACCTTATCGAATGCTTTGCTAGACTCGACGAAGGCAACATCAAATCCTTTGCTGGCACCGATTGACATGGTCCATTTTTCTCTTGCCACTAGCAGGGTAGTGGTGCAAGAGCGTCCCTTCTGAAACCCATGCAGTGTAAAAGAGGTGCTATGCAATTCACCGCAGTGCTTTTTGGAGAGCGCGGTTAATATATTTTTCCAAGGTCTTGCAGACTACCTATGTCAGACAAATGAGACGATGGTTCAGTGGATCTAGACACGTTGGGTGCTGTTTTACTTGAGTATACGCTCCAAGTACGGTCACCTCAGTTCGTTGAACTCCTCACTAGGTACATGGACGCCCAAGTACAGTCTAGCTTGAACCTTGTGTTTGCAGTCACTCGGGTTTGTTGGTGACATTACTTACGAACGTCCACAGGGTTTCAGTGCTCAAGCGTGTTTGCGCATCTGTTGTACACTGTATAGACGCTACCAGAGTACTGTTGAGCCTTGTCCAAACATGTGGCACCCACACTATCAAGCAATGAGAGCCAAGGCATTTTTTCCATTGTAAGGTTACAGGCGACGATCCTGTCCAGGAAGCCTGGGATAAATTTAAGAGGTCGTAGAGGTCGCTGCTCCCTACATCCCAGTCACAAGGCGAAGTGCGGCACGAGCACAGCCGCCCTGGATATATCCCACTGGCGGACTTACCGCGATACTCCATCCACCGATGCTGATGAGAGTTACCGTAAGGCTCGAAATAGGTGCAAGCGACATTTAAGGAACGCGCTGCTCAATTTTGCGTAATGGTTAGCAAACGAAGCTTCAGCGAATAAATGAATACATATATAAACATATAAATGGGTATATTTCGAGACTGGCGGTGTGCTGCGCCCGTAAGTGATCAGATCAATATTTACATTATCCTTATGCTCTTGCACGGGAGTTGGAACAGTGTGAGCATAGGTTTCTTGGTGGCAATGATGAATGCAAGTGTTTGGTTAGGTGTACAGCTAAAATGGGTTGTACGCGCTAAGCTTGAAACTCTTCCGGGCCCCTTTAGGAGAGCTTTGAGCTCCTTGAGTTTGTTTACTGTGAAAGTTGCGAAGAGCCCTACTTGTGCATGTTTACTTTGGAAACAAACTACAATTCACCACAATTTCACTGTAAATTTTTTAGACACCTTCGGCTCGCTCAATTCTCACATTTTTTGGTACGCACCTAAAAAGAAATAAGAGCGGCGCAATTATACGGAACAAGCAATGGTTAAACATAATTTCTAGAAATGAAAACAAAATGGATAGCTTTTGTTAAGAGTCATACTAAGGCGGCGTACTTCACTAAAAACATAAATTTAACAATACATATAAACAATGTTTTGCGCTGAATTTGATCTCTGGAGCCAACTTTCAAGCTGTGCAGACCTTAAAACAAAAGAAATACCTTTTCAATGGCTAGAATATTGCGGAAAATCGTACAATAATAAGCTGCTCAGAACAAGTATTCACCGCTGCCTAAGTTAGGAGTAAAAGCAATGCAGTACGTGCCGTAGTTCAAGAGTTATATTTAATTGAATGGCGCTTAACGTATAACGCCAGTATTTTTCGCTAAAAGTGGCCTTCTGATTGCAAGCAGCTAGCAGAAACAACGGAAGGAAATGCAATCGCGGCGAAGCGTTATAAATTCTATATAGACATACGTATCTAGTGCTCTATATAGCCCGAAGTACCTCGCAACAACTAGGTACAACGTAAGTAGCCAAAAAGCAAACTTTTCAGGCATACGCAGCAAATACAGGCAAATAAGTAATAGTGTATCGTGAAAACACTGGGAATCCAGTGAGGGACAACATGATGCATGATAATTAGCCCACGGGCCAAAGGCGTTATTTTACCATTTTCGGTGGAGACTGTCAAATAAACCACTAAGAATATAGTGTTTAATAATTTTTAAGCCACTAATTGGTTACGAAGTTTACATTAAGCCTGCGTGAGTTAGGTCAACATTTATACTACAGGACACCTGAGGATCATTTGACACCTTTTGTACTGAAAAATGCAAATATTTCCTAGATAAATGTCACAAGTTTTATCTCTTAGGTCAGACCTTTTTATAATCATAACGTTACGTCTCCAACACCAGTGAGCTAGAGAAGCCTGTCACTAATAATAAAGAAATGAGGGTCAGTAAATTTAGCAAACTGTTTCGGGGCGTGAATTCCTTTTGGGTATGCGTTGGTGTGGTATTACTACCGCTACTTCTGGGATTGAGCTTGCTCGAACATGAGGGACCATTATGCCACAGATTTTGATGTACCCTATTTTGCAGCTATTTGCTTAATTTGAAGCGATTAATCTTCAATTTTAACTTCTGAAGCGAGTGCCAGCGGTGTTCATCCGGGTGGCAATATCATCTAATACTGTACTGTCGCATCAGTTCTTCCCTTGGTGGTTTTCCTGACAAGAGCTAATATAGCACCCTGAGCAAAGAGTGATAAATTAACTAAAAACAAGGAAAGTGGGTAAAATCGTGCGAGCTGATTTGTAGTGACCTGGAGATTCCCCGGTATGACTGTGTGAACTATGCTAAAATATTTTAAAATTATAGCTTTCTTATGTAGTAGGGAACTAGGCAGTTTGCTGGTTGGAATGTTGTTTTTTGTTTGAAACATGAACACGAAATCCGCCTTTGGCGCACGTTACTTGACTGTGAACGACACTCCGTCAACGCACTCGACGCGCACCAACATCCGCCCAAGCTAGCTCGCTTCTTGTGACCCCTTTTTAGCATTAGCTAACTCTCCTCCCATCCAATAAACTTTTTCGTAGCTTACTTTCGGGTGGTCTACCCATTGCTTTTGGTTGGCTATCTAGTCTCGTACCGGATATATAGCGCTCGAGCATGGCGCTATAATTGGTGACCCAAAAAATTTTTGTTATAAATAAATAAATAAATATTTTATTCTCGACAAAGCGAGACACGCCTTTTGGGCTTGATCAGCATATTGCATTATTGTACATGCTAGCAGAATAAGGTACGGTGACAAGTCCTGAACACAATACTCTAGATGTGGCCTAACCACTGCTGTATATAACGGCAAGAATACTTCTGCTTTAGTGTTACTCAGCGCCCTCCTAAGACGAAATAACTCGTGTCGCGCTTTATTGGTAGCATGGCGACACGGTGCCGAAGGCCTAAAATTGTTCACTACGATAACACCTAGATCACGTGCTTCATCAGTACACCGCAGTGATAGAGATCCCACAGGAGACTGAACTGCAGTCCTGCTACCACTACTAGTCAATAGTTGACATTTATTGGCATTTAGCGGTAGATCCCATTGGCTTGACCAATCCACCACAGTGATGATGTCCTCAGCCAATGTCGCTCGATTTTCCCTACTGATTAGCTTCAAGTCATCTGCGAAGATATCACAGGGATCCTCAAGAAGAGGGAGCCTAGCATGCATGTGGTGATTACCACGCGCTCAATAACGGTACTGCACCAGACCGCGAGCCTATTCCTATTCAGGACATTACGACAAGCCTGCGCGGAACCCGGGTGTTCTCGAAAATCGATCTGTTTCGCGCTTATCACTAGATTCGACTCGCTGAGGAAGACATACCGAACACTGCCGTAATCACGCCTTTTGGGCTCTTCGAATGTTTACATATATCTTTTGTCTTCGCAGCGCAGCCCAGACTTTTCATCGATTTATCGATTCAGTCACCAGTGGTCCAGATTTCGTCTATCCATATATCGACGATATCCTAGTTTCCGGCGCTTCTAAAGAACAACAAGCAGAACATACCAAGATGCCTTTTGATAGGCTGGTCGCTAATAACAGCACTGTCAACCCTGCGAAATGCGTATTTCCGCAGCCTTCTGTCTAATTTCTTGGCCATCCAAGTAAGCAGTATGGCCTACGGCCTTTGGACGATAGCGTCCGCGCCATCAATGACTGTCCAGTCCCGACTACGTTAGCCGCTATTCGCCGTTTCAACAGCATGCACAACTATTATCGACGTTTTCTTCCACACTGTGTCAATTTGCTAAGCCCGCGAACCGACCTACTTCGTGGAAGTGAAAACGGTCAGTAGAACGACCTGCTGCCGTTGCCGAAGCGTTCAAGGCCAGCAAAGAAGCCTAAGCCAAATCCGTTATGCTTCATCATTTCGAGTTGTACGCTCTGCTCAGTGTTGCTGCTAACGCAGCGGACAACGCCCTTGACGCCGTCCTACGGCATTAGACTGAGGGATGCTGGAAGCCTTTTGCTTTCTACTCCCGACGCTCACAACTTTCCGAAGTCAACTACAGCACTTTCAGTCGCGAACCGCTGGCCGTTTACTCTATCGTGCGACATTTCCGAGAAGTCCTTCATTAGCTTCACCGAGCATAAGCCGTTGCTCTACGCATTCCGCACTCAATCAGCTCGACACACACTACTTGAGATCCGTCAGCCAGATTTCATTGCCCACCTCCCAGCTGATATCCGACACCTATCTGGTCAACAAAAGGTCGTCGCTGCTACTCTTTCTAGAGTATCTGCAATCGGCCTAGTCGGGCAGGTAATCGAGTTGTCTGCTATGGACGCCGCACAATCGAACGAGCAAAGCTTTTCGGAACACCATGATTCTTGTTTGAGGGTAAACCCACACTCTTTACCGTCATCTGCTGGGACAATTTTATGCGCGACATCCACCGGACGCCCTCGACCCGTCGTTCCAGAAACTTTTCGCCGTATCCTTTTCGACACCCATCACAATATCCCTCACCCAGTTATCAAAGCCAATGTTAAACTAGTCCCTGAGATTTACGTTTGTTCGGGGATGTATCGCCATCTTTTGCTCTGGGTACGCCGCTGTCTTCCCTGTCAGCAAGACAGGGTTCAGCAGCACATGTCCGCTCCGCTTGGTCGCTTTCTGTCCATTTCAGCGCGATTTGCCCATGTCCACCTCGACATAGTATGACCTCTGGCGCAGTCCAAAGGAATGGTCTACATTTGATCATGACCTATCGTTGTAACAGTCGGCCCGAAGCCGTTTCCACCCTAACGTAGCTGCGGAAACCGTTACACGCTCTTTTGTCGAGCGCTGGGTCCCTTCACCTAGCTGTCCAGCCACCGTAGCTCTCGACCGCTGTGCGCAATTCGGACCTTCTACTTTCAACGAGCTTTTTAAGGTCCTCGGATGCCTACTCATTCGGACTACCGCCTATCATCCACAGATGAATGGCATGATGGAACCCTTCTACCGCTGGCTGAAAGCCTCCCTTTGCGCCGCCAATGCACTGTGTTGGACTGAAGCTTTGCCCATATTACTTCTTGGCGTCCGATCATCCCTCAAGCTCAATGTGCTTACGTCCAGCGTCAAACTGGTATATGGACAACCGTACGTTTACCTGGTGACTTCTTTTCCGAGGGTCTCGGAATTTCTCGCTAGGACGCGAACTACGCTCTGCATTTAGCCACGAGCAAGCGTCAGGGCAAGTTTATTGACACCAGAGAAAAACAGCATAAGTCGTTTGTACCTCAAACTCTGCAGCATTGCCCGTTTGTTTTCCTTTGTGTTGTTGGTCTTCGTAGACAACATGCGTGACATTATGACGGTCAGTTCACGGTTCTACAACGAAGGTCCGTGGATTTATCAACCATCGATACGGCCAAGTTGACGCCGCTATCATTGATCGCCTCAAAGTTACCTACATGGAACCTGCGCTCAACGACTATAGCTGCTCATCTTCCGACGAATCAACGCAGGCTATGACGTAACGCACGTTTTCTCCTAACGCTACGGACTCAGCCTGGACTTACTACATCGGCTGCACCGATTTCCATCGTGCCGAGCGGTAAACCATCAGCTACTCCACTGGCCACGCGATCCGACATACCGCCATATTCGACAACATCGTCACCTTAACCGCAGCAGTCGACTAGGTCAGGTAAACTAGTACACTGGTCAGCGCGTTTATAAGAGTAGGTTTCCTACCGCTTCTCTTCCCGTTTCCCTTATCTTTCTGACAAACCTCGCTACGAAAACTAAAATAGTCAAAACGTTTTGAAAACCCCCAAAAAAGAATAAAACGTTGCGAAAACCCAGAAATGTATTTTTGCCAGTGCTCCGCCATTCGGTAAGTGCCATCTTCCAGTTTGCTTGCCACTATGGCCAAAATACACGTTTTTGTTTTCGTTTCAAATGCAAACCGGCGGGAGGAGCAGAAAGCGAACAGTTGGCGTTCACTAGTGAACCTTTGACGGTCACCACCTTGCGAAAACTTGACTCTCACCATCTTCCCTCCATTTCGTGTTTTTTGGCAACTTTAATGAGGGTCCGATCGCGCTAGTTCTTCTCAGCAGCTGCATCAGGTCTCAAGACCTGGTCCGCAGAAGGCTGGCTGGCAACGGACGGTACTTAACGTAGAACGAATGGCCACCCACGTTTTCCTTTCTAGGAGGGGCTGTGTAGTGACCTGGAGATTCCCTTGCTTGGTGGTTAAGTCAATCCAAAATACTATGCAATCCTAGTTTTCTCCTGTATCAGGGAAGTAAGTGGTTGGTAAGTTTGTATGGTGCACGTGTTTGTATGAGACACACCGACAACATCCGGACTTTGTCCGCGGGCTTCGATAAGAACGTCGGCTCTACGAGCGCACTCAGCACCTTGCCACTTACTCCCTAGCTAGTCACCTTCCCGTGCCTTATTTTTAGTCTCAAGATTTCGCATCCTTCTAATATACATTTTTCTAGCTTATTTCAGTGTGTTCTGCAGCATGCCTTTGGTTGGCCATTCAGAGCTGGGTATCGGAAATACCGTTAGACCAACACGCTATTATTGGTGACACCCGACTAATAGCCCTGTATTTTTCCATGGACCCAGGGTTCCAAGGAGTTAAAAAGTGATAAACGGTAAAGCTGAAGACTAAGGTAGGAAGTTGCAGAGAAGATGTAGGGATTGAAGTTTGCTTGCTCGGACGGACTCGTTATTGCCCTGCAATATCCTATAAAAATAAGGTCTAGGGACTTGCGGGCCTGCCAGTCAGTAAGCTAGGCTGTACTGTTAGTTGAACATTTTAAACATTGACTAAGTGGCCATTGAAAAAGCGAAGCAGGAGGGTTGTAGTTACCGGTTGGTCCATGCTGCCTTTGGACCGAGGTGTCAGTGAGGTAACCGAAGCAAGTCAGCTACTAACTATAATTGGCTAAATAACTTTTACATTCAGAATTCTAATCTTAACACCTGTAAGCTGCATGCGAATGCTCCAACTGAGACCTCCTGGGTGTTGTGATTGCGTTAATGGATAAAACAATGGGTCGTCGATGGAGACCATTCATGGGCTTTAGGCCACCGATAATCCCTTACAGGAGGCCTTTGAGGTGGCGTCTCCTTTTCCCATAAAGCAGGCTTAAGGCGGTAGTGTCAGTAGGCGAACTCAAGCAGGTCAAAAAGAGGTAGTTGAAGACTAATGTCATCTTATGCTCGGATTTCTATGCTTAAAACGTAGAAAACGTGTGCGACGGATATCGCTAAATTCTCTTAGGAGTTAATAAGGTTACGACAATGAACGTGGATAAGCTGTGAGCTCGAGGTGCTTAGAGGTCATGCACTACATAGTGGGCGCCCTAAAACTACCTCAGGGCCAGTTTCGAAGAAGTGGTCTAGTGAATCGCAGATACTGTAGGTGCGTGGTATATTGTCAACACATAGGAATGTTGTATCTTCGGCTTGAATGCCTGCAGGTTTTGGATTTCTCTTAGTCTGGATGGCAACCTGTTCCATATGTTCACGTACACAACTAAGAAGAAAGGAGACCGCAGTCACTTCTTTGCCCTTAGCGAGGCAATGGAATGGCTCTTGTTTCAGTTCGGATGCGCACCTTAGTTCAAGATAAGTGATATTACTGTGTAGCTTTTTATGAATTAGCTTATGTAAGAAGCACAAGTTAAGGATAAGGTGCCTTTGTCAAAGAGGCTAAATTTTAACGTGCTCGCACCTTGTCGATAACTCAGCGCTAGATGTGATTAAGTCAACGCTTTGAAAAGCTCTGCTAAGCTTTTTCAAGCAGAACACGGTTCGACTTCCGTAGATTGCTGCATAGGAGGGAGCAATATTACAGATGTGGACGGACCTGGCCCTTATAACGCTCTAGGCTTCTACGGTTTTTATGTAACGGCGTAGGTAAAAAGATAATCCCCTTACACTTGCCACTTGATAATAAACTTGCACTGCAAACTTGAGACGAATGGCGTGGCGCAAACCGAACTCTGTTGTCATGGCATTCTGTTTAATAGTGATGCCGCTTATTGTTATGGACCCAGCAAGTATGGAGAAATAGTGGGTCAGGACATCAATTTTTGAGCGGGGAATGTCATTTGCCGGTGTTAGCACCACATTTAAAGTGTTTTAATATCCTCACGGATACTATCAATTGAGGATATTTTATTACCTGGGGGAAGACATACAACTTTTACATCGGCAGCGCAGAGGATGGAGGGACGGTGTTGCAAACCCCTGCAGAGGTCCTTGCTATAAAGTAAAAACAGGGTAGTGCCAAGGAGGCTACTTGCACCACGCCAATGGGGACAGAGGTCGGGGTGGATAGATTTCGCTCTATCCTAACGGGCTGCGTGCGTCCTATTAGACAGGAACGCAGTCAGACTAATAGAGGACGGTCAACTCCGTAAGCCTTTACCTTATGCTTCAGGCTCAGGTGCGGTACCCTGTTATACGCCTTTTGCATATCCAGGTAAAGAATGACAACTGGCAGATTAGAGACAATGGCCTTTGTGACTAAATTGTGGAAGTCCAGCTGACAGGTTGCACAAGACTTAGCAGTTAGATATCCGTGCTGTGATTCCCTTATTTACTCGCCTACATAAAGGTAACTCATGAGAGCTCTTTAGACCAGCTGCTTCATCATGCGCGTACTAATAGAAATGTGGTTCATAGGGCAATAGTTACCAACTTTCTGTAGGTTTCCACCCTTATGCTGTGGCGTAATGATGGAATGTTTCCAAACGGTCGGGTATTGCCCTTTCTGCATTGCTAAAGTAAAGTTTCAAAAGTAGCCTAGGGATACCTTCGCTATCATTCTTAATTATACTAGGCGATACTTCTTCTGGACCAGGGTTTGAGGATTATTTGTTGCTTGAAATCGCAGAACGGACACTATTTAGGTAACACTCTCTGGAGGACAGGTACTGGCTGCCGCGCATTTGCAGCGCCTGAAAGAGTCGAACCTGTTTCCAGACACTGCGACAATTGTTATTATGGGTTGAAGACTGTGCATAAAATTCTTGCGTCACTGGAAGTGCCGTTGGGACTAATCTTTTGGGTAGAGATCTGTCGTCCATAGTTAGATGTCCGAGGGTGCGGCAGCCGGTTGTGATTCGTAGCGTTTTCCCACTATTTAGTGCGGCTGTTTCTTGATTGTTTTACTTCTGCTTAGATCTCGCAGAAAGCTGTTTTGCAATCTCATTCGCTCTCATGATGTGGACAAAATTGTAGGTATTGTTGTAGGATCGTCTAAGCTGACGCATGCGCCTAAGCATATTGGGTTGGGTTGCACTTTTAGTTGAGTGCCTTATTAACTCTGACGTGGGAGCTAGTGAGTCGAGACAGTAAAGTGTTTCCTCATAAACCAGTTCAGCCGACCGATCCACAGAGACAGATTTAAAGTATTCATCCCAATTTCTTGATCGGAGGAGTACAGCACAGGTTGTCCACTTAAGGATGTGTATCGGGCGTATACTATGACTGCATCTGTTTCTGTTAGGTAGACATTAGGTCGCTTTAAGTAACCCGAGCAAGGCACTAACCTGTGATCACTACCCAGAAACCCGGTCAATTTGCACTCACGTTGATGAGATACCGAGGGTAAGAATATGTTCCGCCCTGCCTGGATTACATACATGTTGCGTTCAGCCGCCTAAATTGAGAACCGCAAGTAGCCTGCATACTTCGTTGTTGCAACAGGTGGGAACCAGTTTAACTCAGGCAAGTTGAAATCTCCTGAGACCAGTTTCCATTCACACGAAAGGCTTGCTGGCTGCGCAAAAATAACCGTAAGTGCGTTGTCACGCTTAGTTAAAGTATCGGGTAGTATATAAACACACCAAAATAATATCGTCAATCCCAGGATATCAGCCGTTATCCATACTGTATCCATCGCCTCAGCTCTGTCCATGATTTCGGACACAAATGGCGCACCCATCCCATGGTTGCTGCACACGAGCTTGCATAAAAAGCCGACGGTCAGGAAATGGGCGACCCTTCTCTGTAATATAAGGAAAATACCATGTTTCCGTGAAAATTATTGCATCTGGGTCGGCGAGAACAGACAGAGGACGCAGGATATGCAGTTTATCGTTTAGAAACCTGGCATTTTTAGGTAGGGGTAAAGCGAAAGCTTGGGGTCTACTAGATTTACGGAAGAAGAAATGAAGCCGTTGCTAGCCACTTCGCTATCTGCGGTAGTTGTAGGAAGTGAGTGAGAAGACACTGCAGTGGGTAGTTGGGCGACGAGGTGTTTGGTGCCGGGATGAACCGGGCGAGGCTCCTCCGCAACTGGTTTAAAAATGTGCAGGTTGTGGGGTAGGAAGCAGTGGACTATTTCACCTATGTATCTGGACCGGCAGCATAAGTATGAAGGATGTAGCAGGTGCGCAGCAATCTGGATGCGCATGAAGTTAAGCGGAGCTGTGTAGATCGTCAAATATAATGTTCTCTGTAGGTGAACTTTTGCGGTGGTGGTAAGCGGAGTCGTTTCACTAGCATCTGAGTATGATCCGGTAGGGTCCGGCATGGTGTACCGCAATGCAATTGGCTTAACTTGGTATCATTGCGGAGTGCTTCCCAATTTAATATTATAGTGCGAAGGATTCTATTATCGTCCGTTCTCAGTTTGCTTGGAGCTGGTATTTTGCTGATCCTTTTAGCTGCCCTCTTTACTTTTACCTAATTTTCCGCAATACCGTTAACTTTAATTCATAAAGATTTGTCGCTAATGTAAAAGGGGTTGCGTTTCTAACACGGCAATTCCAATGTTGATGCATGATGACAGTACGCATGCTCATACGGACTATAACAAGGCCTGCGTACTTAGTAGGCAACATGCAGCAGCTTTTGTAAGGGAAACCTCTTTGACAGGCATTGAGCTGGTTTGCAGTATCTCAGATTGTTTGGGCCAAGCGGAATTTGTTTTAGCGGAGACGGAAGTTCGTAGGCTGTCACAAGGCCTCTGGGCCCCATTTAATTCACCCCAAACTGTTGCATGCTTTGGCTGCGGTTCTAACCGGACCGTAAGCGATCATGTTTCAGAAAACCTTTGACGGCTGTGCAGTACCTTCCGAATGGAAGGAGGCTGTCATCTGTCCCATGTTCGAAAATGTGGACGGGGGTCTGCCTGCAAAATACAGGCCAGTTATTCTGACGAGTGTAGTAGCCAAACGCTACGAGGACTTAGTGCGATATTCATTGGTGCGTCCTCTGAGCAGAGTTAATCTATTTAGCATTGTACAACACGGATTCCGGAAGGGATCTGCTGGTGTCTCGAAGCTATTGGTGGCTCGCGTAAGTTGAGCGCATGCAGTGGCTAACAGCCATGCTCCGGACGTGCTTTTCGTTGAGTTTTTGAAGGTATTTGTCAAGGTTCACCAGTGGAGGCCTGCGCCAACGCTGACCTCCTACGGCTTGTCTGGCTGCGCCTTTCATTGGGTGACTGCCTTCTTGGGTGGTAGTGAACAGCGTGTACGGGCAGGCAGTGGCCTATCGTTTAGGCAAACTGTCCTGAGTGGTGTGCCGCAGGGTTCGGTCCCTGGACCGCTGCTGTTCTCTATCGATGCCTGTGACCTACCTGCGGAGCTTGACGTACCATCGCCGCTAATTGCTGATGACCTGAAGCTGTTGAACATTGTCCATATTCCTGGGGTTCCGAAGCTATTCAGCGAGCCTTGGATAAGCTTTTGGACAGGTTTACTTTATGCTTAATGCCCACAAATCAGACGAAGTGCTGCGTATATCGAATTAGAGGAGGTTGTCCTCCAGCAAGGTACTTGGTCGGTGGGGACTTACTTCCCCTGTATCATGCCGGTTAGATCTAGGCGTCATACACACTTCTACTTTGCACTCCTCGAACAACTGGACGACCACAAGCAGAGGATTCGGCATGTTGTGGATAATACGCCGAACTTTCGGAATCGACCAGCGGCATCGTTGTGAGACCGCTTTTTGATTCCGTTCGGCCATACCCGGAATAATGCGGCCAGACTTCCTGCCCTGCCTCGCTCCAAAATGTGGAGCTAGAGAGGGTTTTACCGCTGGGTGCTAGGTTAGTTTATGGATTACGATGACAGGGGTACCCTGAGCGTCTACTTCGTTTGGGAATGCCTTCAATGCACTACCGAAGTCTTAGAGAAGACCTAAGCCTAACCTACCGTAGCTTAACCGTGCAAGTTGGTCCGGAGTGCTCTTGGCTATTTAGTCCCATTGAGTTGTCTGTTCTAGGCGGTCATTCCATAACGTTAGACAAACGGCGGTTCGATAGGGTTAAGACAGCCATCCGGCTGTCACGCTGAGTCATCAAACGTTGTAACAGGCTTCCGGAAAGCGTTATCAAGGAACCTACGGTTAAGGGGTTTCAGCGGCAGCTTGACGCTCTTGGGTAGCAACCCGAAACATTTCCTTTAGCCTAATTAACTTGCATCTTCCTACTTAGCTTCTCTACTCTACTTTTCTTCATGAATTAATATTATCATGTTTCAAGTAAACGTTTACTCCGTAACTTCGAGTTCTCTTCTTAGTTTGACTTTCTTCACGTGACTACCATGGCACGGACTGCTACGGCAGGTAACTTGGGCACTAACTAGCTGGCCTGGGTGCGTTATAGGTGTCCCGTTTTAGATCTATCAAGAACTCTGAGCGCTTCATTATTCCTTGGATCAACGCCCATGTTAGAACCTGTGTTGGCTAAGTCACTTGACTTTGTAACTGACATTGCTTAAGACTATCTTCTTGCCACCAGCGATCACGTTTACTTCTCTTTCCAGTATACCCTTACCAGACTTAGCCAAGCTACTACCAGTTGGTAGCCGAACATTTGGTCTGTGGACTTCCAAGCGATGCGGGATAAAGCTAGTTCCTCGCCTTGTGTGACAACTGAGACAGACACTGTTCACATAGCTTGGGAAAATTTAAGCCCCACCTCGTCAACATTGCTGCACCGCACATCCCACTGGTAAAAAGGGAAGCGAGAGCCCAGCCTCCGTGGATATATTCCACGGGGAAGGGCCTGCTAAAGCAGCGGACTAGCTGCGGGCGAGCGTAGGGAACAGCTCCGTCGAACAGCACGTTTGACAAGTATCGGTTGGTTGGAAATGAGTGTAAGCTACATCTTAGGTTGGCCCGGCTTCAGTATGTAAAGGGCTTAGCTGATACTGTCTCGAAACATCCCAAGCAATTCTTCGCTTACGTTAAGCGACGCTGTGGTGCAAACCCGCCCATGCCACCATTGCTTCGAGGAGATGGGACCCATGCCCATAGCGACTATGACAAGGCATGCTTGTTTGGTGAGCAGTAGTCAAGAGTCTTTGTCCACGAAACAAATACGCCAAGCAAAGAATTTGCTTCAGACGTCTTTGAGAACTGTTGTCTGGAGGAAATTCAAGTAACTGAGTCCCAAGTTCCCCGGTTGCCAATAGCGGTAAACCCAACTAAGGCTTCCGGGGCAGATTCCGTCCATCCAAAACGGTTGCACAAAGTGGCAGTGGAACGCAATGGACCTCTGGCTTGGGTGTTTCAAAGTCACTCAATAGCTGTTTTACTTACCAGATGGAAGAACGCTGCTGTCTGCCCAATTTGTAAGTGCGGTGACGAAGGCCTACCGGCTAATTACAGGCCTGTCAGCTTGACTAGCGCGGTCGTTAAGTTACTTGAAAACTTAGTACGAGATATAGTGGAGAACCAGTTATTTAGGTTTAACCTACTTAGCGTCGAACAACATGGTTTTCGCAAAGGATTTTCTTGTCGACCGAACTCGCCGGTAGCTCCTGAGAGCTGGGTTGAAGCGGTAGACAGTGGACATGCGGTGGAAGTGGTGTTAATTAACCTCGCCAAGGCCTTTGACACTGTCCACCATTCGTGACTCTCACTGTAGTTAATGTCGTATGAAATATGTGGTCGCGCTTTCCAGTGGGTGTCAGCTTTTCTGGTTGGACGGGAACAGTGTATTCCTGCGGGAAGCAGTCTTTCGTTTCGACAAGCTGCCCTTAGCGGCGTTCCGTAATGTTCTGTCTTAGGTCCGCTGCTGTTCTCAGTCTACGTGAATGACTTGCCGAGCGAGCTTGAGGTAGTATCGCTCTGATTTGTTGATGACCTAAAGCTCTGGAATATTGTTGAGATCACTGGTGGTTCTGTAGCACTTCAACGGGCTCTGGATAGACTCTAGGAATGTGGTTGATGCCCAAAAACCTGGAAGTGTTCAGTGTTGCGTATCGGAAAGTCTGCTTCCTCCACAAGTTATGTGCTCTTTGGGCTTGCACGACCTCACGTGATTCATCAACTTGCTCTAGATGTCATCCACTGTTCCACACTACACTTTGGAGACGACTGGAAGGCGGCTATTGAAGGGTACCGGATGTTGTGGATTATCTGCCGTACTTTCGGGACCCTAACCGCTAATTGGCTTGTGTAACGCCTCTCAGCGTTTGTGCAACCCCACCTACAGTATTGCGTCCAGACCTGTCCACCCTGCCTTGTCCGGGACAAAATGGCACTAGATGGGGTGTTGCATGTCGGTACTAAGTTGGTCGGGGGTTATAAGGACAAACGTACCCCGAAGGCCTACTTAGTTTGTGGATGCCTTTAATGCACTATCGAAGGATTAGAGGGGATCTAATCCTAACCTGCCGTATTTTGACTGCGGTTGATGTTGTGACGCCCAGTACGCCTTCACCCCACGACCGCAAGAAGAAGTCCAAGATGAGCCGGGATGAACAGCTTTTCTATTACAGCACGGCACCAGTTATATAGCTTTACAAACAAGGGCGATTCCAAGATACTTAAAGCATGAGATCCAACAGGCATGGAGAAAACACAAAATGGAACAAGCAAATGAGAATAGCGAAAATTACGAGCCAATGAAGTGCGGCAAAGAAAATAGTGTCTGAGGAGTTAATCCCTGAGGGTAACCTTCTGATGAGCGACCATTAAAAACGACGAGTAGCGTCCAATCAGTGTAGAGAAGTGATGCACTTAAACAAATGCCAGAACAGTTGATAGTGAGAGTGATACAAATCAGGAAAATAAAAACAGGTATAATAAATATGCGTCGGCTGAATAAAAGCTAAGGAATGCTGAGCAAAAGAAACCAATCAGTATGTCCACAGAATGAGACGGCTGAAATTAACCGTGACCGATTGCGAATGAGGCTGAGGAAAGCGACGTTTCCAAAATGTAGCAGAGAAGCAGGTAACTGCGCAAACAAAGAAATAGGCAACTAACATAATTCATGAAACTGAGGGTTAAGTAGCCAGCTCCCTAACAGTTGACCCTGCATTGTCCCGGCTATTTAGTCCTACTAGAATAGCTGGTTTCCGCGGGCATGGTATGAAGCTGGACAAACCGCGGATTTAGAGAGGAGATACGGTTATCGCGACGAGTCATCCAGCGCTGGAACTTGCTTCCAGCAAAGGTTGTCAGGGAAGCTAGGGTTAATAGGTTTGAGCGCTAACTGGATGCTCTTGGATGGCAACACCAATCCTTTCCTTTTTCCTGACTAATTCCCATCTTCATACCTCGATACCATTTTCTGTACTTTCCCTCACCATTGGTATTATTCTCTTCTTTTAAATGATTTTCCTTAGCCTTTACCTTCAACTTTTCTTCCTCTCTTACTTACTTTACGTGACTGACATAGCAGGGACTGCTAAGGTTAGGAACATGGGCGTTTAATTGGCAGATCATGGTTTTTTCGGGTGTTTTCGTTTTAGACCCATCAAGAAGTCGGAGCGCCCCTATCAAATCCTGGATCGACGATCCTATCAAGTTGGAACACTTGCGGGATTCATCCTATCGTTCCAGTCCCACTTAAAATTGAACTTGTTGGGCGGATGCGTTGGATCGGGTTCATGCAGTAGATGTAGTGTTCATTGATTTCTCCAAGGCGTTCGACACTGTATCACATTCTCGCCTCTCCTTGAAACTTCGGTCCAATGTAATACCAGGGCGTTCACTAAAATGAATCTACACGTTTCTGGAAGGTAGAGAGATGTGCGTTCGTATGGGGTTTAGTCTGGCTTTCCGTCAGTCATTTCTCCGTGGGGTCCCTCCAGGTTCGGTGCTTCGCCCGTTGTTAGTTTCTTTGTATGTCAATTAGCTGCCCGAACTGATGGAGGTACCATCTCTCATGTTTGCAGATGACCCAAGATTTTGGCACATAGTGTCTGACTTCGATGGACCCCCGACTCTGCAACGGGCCCTCGATAAACTTTGGGACTGGGCTGCTCTGTGGCAGTTGCCCATAAATTATGCAAAGTGTTCCATTTTACGAATACGGCCAAATGGTCCCCATACGCGTTATTTGCTTGGCGGTAATGCACTACCCCATATTTCCCAGTTGGCAGACCTAGGGGTCACGTTGTCTTCAGAAGTTAAATCAAGTGAGAACTGGAGGAAATCTTTGTGCAAGGATTTCAGAATTTTGTTGATGATCCGCAACGTCTTTAGGACTACCACGGGCGCTATGTTTGTTAGGTTATTCTCAGTATTTGTCGAGCCACACTTGGAATACTGCATCTAGGCTTGTCCACCTTGCTTAGTCCGGGACGAGATGTCAGTGGGAGCGTGTTGAGAGTTGGAACCAAACTGGTTCATGGACTACAGGACCATCCTTACCCAGAAAGACCACTTGCGCTGGGAATGTTTTCAATGCATTTCCATCACCATCGAGGCGACCTAGTCTTGACCAATCGCATACTTACCGGTAAAATCGGACCCGATTTATCTAGGCTTTTCCAACCGGCTCGGCTTCCATCGATCCGAGGTCGCTCGATGAAGCTACACAAAACTTGATCAGATGGAGTCCGGGCGGACTTTCGTTTGTCAAGCCTAGTGGTGGCTTCCTGGAATGAACTGCCAGAGAACGTAGTATTTGCACCAACTGTGAAACAGTTCGAACACCGACTCGACGCACTTGGCCTACAATTCTTAACATTCCCCTTCAGTTCAGTTCAGCTGGGACTGGAACCATAGGATAATCCCGTGAGTGTTCCATCTTGAGTGGATCGATGAGTCAGGAATTGATGAAGTGCTCAGTTATCGATGGATCTAAAACGGAACACCCGTATCGCACCCTGGCCAACCAGTTAATGCCCATGTTTCCAGCCTCAGCAGTCCCAGCCGTGGCAGTCACGTGAAGTAAGCAAAGGATAGGAAGAGAAATCGAAGGTACAGAATAAGGAAGTGCACTTAAATAAGAAAATAATACCAATGCATGAAGAAAAGTAGAGAAAAGAAACTCGAAGTACGAAGATGCGAGTTTCTCAGCGAAAGGGAAAGGTTTCGTGTTGCCACCCAAGAGCGTCAAGTTGCCGCTCAAACCCCTTAACCGTAAATTCCCTGATAACACTTTCCGGAAGCATGTTCCAGCGGTCGATAACTCGGCGTGACAGCCGGATTTCCGCCCTAATCCGATCGGACCGCGGTTTGTCCAGCTACAAGGAACGACCGCGTAGAACAGACAATCTAGCGGGACTAAATAGCCAAGATAAATCTGGACCAACCTTCCCAGTTAAGATACGGTAGGTTAGGATTAGGTCTCTTCTAAGCCTTCGGTAGTGCATTGAATGCATTCCCAAACTGAGTAGACGCTCGGGGTACGTCCGTCTCCGTAATCCCTCGACTAACCTAGTACCCACTCGTAAAACCCTGTCTAGATCCGTTTTGTCCCGGACGAGGCAGGGCGGACAAGCCTGGACGTAATATTCCAGATGAGGCCGAACGAAAACCGAGAACAGCCTCGTAAAGATGCCGCCCGTCAACACTCCGAGAGAACGTCGTATTAACCATAACATGCGGAAACCTCTGCTTGCGGCCTTCTTCCAGTTGTCGCCGGAGTGTAAAGCCGAAGAGTGTACGACGCCTAGGTAAATCTAGCAAGATACATGGGGAGTTCGACCCCACCGACCACGTGCTTCGTAGGAGGACAACCTCCTCCATTTCGAAGAACGGAGCACTTTGCTTGATTTATGGGCAGTAACCATAAAGTAGACCAGTCCCAAAGCTTATCCAATGCTCGCTGAATAGCTTCGGAACCCCCAGGAACATCGACAATGTTCCACAGCTTCAGGTCACCAGCAAATAGCAGCGATGGTACAGCAAACTCCGCGGGTAGGTCATTCACATAGATAGAGAACAGCAGCGGTCCAAGGACCGAGCCATGCGACACGCCACTGAGGACAGACTGCCTAAACGATAGGCCCCGGACTACCCGTACACACTGTTCTCTACCCTGCAAGAAGGCAGTCACCCAATGAAGGGCGCGGCCAGATACCCCGTAGGAGGATAGCTTTTGTGCGGGCCTCAAATGGGGGAACCTTGTCAAATGCCCTCGAAAAATCGACGAAAAGCACGTCCTGCGCGTGGTCGTTATCCACTGCATCCGCCCAACTTTCGCGAGCCACCAGTAGATTTGTCAGACACGAAAATCCCTTCCGGAATCCGTGTTGCACATTGCTAAGTAGATTAAATCTACTCAGATGACTCTCAAATGAATGTCTCACCAGTTTCTCGAGGAGTTTGACTACTACACTCGTCAGACTAACTGGCCTGTAATTTGCAGGCAGACCCCTGTCCCCATTTTTGAAGATGGGGCAGATGACAGCTTCCTTCCATTCGGAAGGCAATGCACAGCTGTCAAGCGATTTCTGAAACACATTAGCGAGCGGTCCACTTAGTTCCGCAGCCAACTCATGCAACAGTTTCGGGTGAATTAAATCAGGCCCAGAGGCCTTAGAATGGTTCAGCCCTTCTAACAGCTACGAACTTCCGTCTCCGGTACAATAAATTCAGATAAATAAATGAATAAATAAATAAAGCTTTTATTCTCGACAAGGCGAGGCACGCCTTAACTGGAATGATCATGTTGACATAACAATGCGCGGTCAAGAATGTGCAAGAGTCCGTTTTGTTTGCCGTACCAGTGTATGTTTATGTAGGGGGGTAGGTAACTATGTAACTGTGGGTGTGTGGGTGTGTAACTGTGAGGTTCGTGTTTGTAACTGTGCTGCTCTAATTTTGACTCTCATATCGTCGGCAATGCTGGAGTAAAAGATAGAGGTCCGTGCGTTGGAAAGGATTATTCGGATACCCACGGGGCAGTGACTTTATTTTGTGGCGAGTCACGACCGCCACGTCACAGTGTTGTTAAATAGATATTTGTGGTTTTTTATAGGGAGAACGCTTGCCAGGCGAAAACCCACCACGTCCTGGAACACTGCCACCGAACTATTTGCTGGAACAGGTTAAACCCGAACCACCCAGCTGGCACCACGAGGAGGTTGTTCGGCTAGCCAGCCTGGGGTCCTGCAAACCAGCTCCACGCCTTTCAAAGAGGTTTCCCTTACAAACGCTGTCGCATATTGCCCACGTCCTAGCCTTTTCGTCTTACTGAATTATTAAATCTATTAGGTTTTTCCTTGACGCTCTTACTTTCGTATTTCTCCTTCTTAGTTCACGTGACCGGTGCGGCAGGGACTGCCAAACCAGGTAGATTGGGTATTACATGGTGGACTGTAATATATTCCGAATGGCAAGTTCGAGACACGTACGAAATGTCCCGGCTACAAACGAACGGCATGTGAGAATCAGCGACCGAGTAACTAACCCAGTAACACGTGCGAAACGACAATCATGCAAGAAGACGATGCGCTACTGAGTCGACCACGAGAACAAGCAAGTTGGACTGAGAGAGATGTATTCAACAGCGCGGCATGCGCATAGCGTGATAAACGGCAAGCAAGTATATAAACAACGAGTTTACAAGGAACAGGTACTGGGGCTTGGCTTTTGATTCCCTTCGTTCATTGTGCATGCGGTCCGCCAAGCCCTGTAAAATAAGCAAGGGAGACACTAGTCGTGGCTGTCAATTAAAACAATACATTGCGGTTTCAGCTGTACTACAGACCGTGGTGGGATTTGCGCGCGCTGTTCTTACTCTTCTGGATTCCAATTATCACGGACGAATAATACCTAGGATCAACGACGTACTACGGAATGAACATTCACAGGGATTTATCCTACTGATCAAGTCCCACTGGCATTTGAACTACTAAAGGGATTCTCCTATCGTTCCAGTCCCACCCGTACTGTAAATTGACCGTGCTTGATCATAACCATTTGGAAAAGGTACCTTCTTTCTACTACAATCTGAGCAGAATAACAGATATATTTCTTGTTTCTGACGATTGCACACAGAACTTTCCACAGAGGCTGACTGTCTCGGCCGCCAGTGAACCAGCCTGTTCTGGCGAAATTCTGGTAACTGCCCAATGCGTTACAAAGTCAACGGCCCCTGCTCCAGTGAGCCAAAAGAAGAAGCGGACAAGATCTGCTCGTAAAACTTCGAAGGGGCTTGAAGACCCAGGAACCAGTAAGACGCCGGCAATAGAGCGGAAAACGTACGCTACCGTTGCTTCCGCATCTTTTGGGAAGCCAGGGACAGTCCCACCGCCATTGGTGAAAACAGCTGGTACAGGTGTCGAATCCAAGGCACGTGGGGTAAACACTCCCCGTCGTGCCGACTCTTTTACTGATAGTAGCGTTATATTCCGTAACGTTACTGAATGTGAGGCCGTTCTGCCAAGGGAACGCATCTTGGATGACATCAAGTGCCTGAAACTGTGTGTCAGCAAGCTGCTTCCACCTGGTTTCCCTGGTGTCACTGTCAGAAAGCTGACCAGATTGGGGAACGTTCCCGTCGCTGCGCCAAATCCACGACCCCGACTACTTCGCGTAGTCCTTTGTACCCCGGAGGAACGCAAATCGTTACTGCGATTTGCTTTCAAAATTAAGGGTAATGGTTTCAGCGTTCAGCCGGATCTACCGCTGGCAGATACGTTGAAGTTAAAGGAGGCTATCAAAGACCTCAAAACTAGACGGGCGGCTGGTGAGCAACGCCTCCGTCTGGTGGGTTTTCAGGTGGTCAGCCGGAAGTTACTTTCCGCCCTATCAGAACCAATCCTGATGGCATTCGACTCAGGGATGGTCGTGCCGACTTGCTTGAGGTAGTACTTAGCAACATGCGTAGCCTAAGGAACAAGGTGCACGAGTTGGGTCTACTTGTAGACGAATCTCGTCCCGACATACTTGCTTTCACTAAGACGTGGTTGTCTCCGGATATCACGGACGGTGAGGTATATTTACCTGGCTACGCGCTGCTTAGAACTGATCGCTACGTTGGTCGCCAAGGCGGAGGCGTTGTACTGTATGTGAGCTGTAACTTAGATGTGTTGAGGACTTGCACATTCCAGTCGTCGGATCAGACTGTTGAAGCCCTATCGGCTGTTTTGTGCACTTCCTCTACCCAGTTTACAGTTGTAGTGATATACAGGAGTCCTGGAATTTCTTCCAGAGGAATACTTGAGTTCATTCGCACTCAGTCCGCGAAGAAGTGTTTAGTTCTAGGGGATTTCAGCCTCCCGGAAGTCTGCTTGGGCCGATCTTTCTTGCAATTCGGCATTAGGAACATTCGGTGCAGACTTCCTTGAACTGACTCTCCAAGTGCCTTTGCACCAGTTCGTTGACTTTCCCACTAGGTATATGGACAACCAAATACCATCTACGTTGGATTTGGTTTTCGCTAAGTCCCTGGACTTCGTGACTGACGTTTCATGCGGTGCACCTCTAGGGTCTAGCGATCACGCATACATATCCTTTCGATGTGCTCTTTCAAGGCACCAAGAGACCGCTGTTGAATTACTTCCGAATATTTGGCGGGCGGACTTTAGTGCAATGCGAACTAAGGCTTCAGTTCTGAACTGTGAGGTCTCGATGGCTGACTCTGTCCACTTAGCCTGGGATAAATTTAAGGCATACCTTACGGAGGTTTCCACTCCCTATATTCCACACATGAGAAAAAGAGGGTTAAGGGCACAGCCTCCATGGATAGACACCACAGGCAAGTTCCTACCCAAGAAACGGTCTAAATGCTGGCGAACCTACCAAGCAGCTCCATCAGCCAGTACCTATGATAGTTATCGAGAGAATAGAAATAAATGTAAGCAACATCTCAGAACTGCTCGTCTCCAATACGAGCAGGGTTTAGCGGACTCGGCCGCAGCTAATCCCAAGAAGTTTTTGCTTACGTTAAAAGACGCAGCGGAGCCAAACTGTCCATACCAGTTTTATTGCGAGCAGACGGGACCCGTGCGCAAACTGACTATGACAAGGCTTGTATACTGAGTGATCAGTATACTGGGGTCTTTGCTCGGGAGACCTCTTTATCACAGGTTGAATTAGTTTCAAGAGTTCCAGAGGATTCTTGCTTAGCTGAATTTAGCATAAAGGAGACTCAGGTCTTCGAGCTACTGCAAGGCATTAATCCCTCTAAAGCTTCCGGTCCTGATTCAATTCATCCGAAGCTGTTGCATGAACTGGCCACTGAGCTGAGTGGTCCGCTCACGTGCGTATTTTTAATATCGCTGTACAGCTGCAGCCTACCTTCGGAATGGAAGGAGGCGATCATCTGTCCGATTTTTAAGGGCGGTGACAGCGCTCTACCCGCGAACTACCGGCCTGTCAGTTTGACAAGCGTAGTAGTCAAGTTGTTCGAGAAGCTGATAAGGGATTCAGTGGAGAACCACCTGAATCGATTCAATCTTCTCAGTGTTGCACAACATGGATTTCGCAAAGGATTTTCATGTCAGACTAATTTACTTGTAGCTCGTGAAAGCTGGGCCGAAGCGGTAGACAGTGGCCACGCTGTAGACGTGCTATTCGTAGACTTTTCGAAAGCTTTTGACACTGTTCCACATCTTCGGCTCTCACTAAAGTTGAGATCTTACGGGATATCTGGTCGCGCCCTTCAATGGGTGTCTGCCTTCCTTGAGGGGAGGGAACAGTGCGTACGGGTGGGGCGTAGCCTTTCGCTCAGGCAAGCTGTCCTTAGTGGCGTTCCGCAGGGCTCGGTATTGGGGCCATTGTTGTTTGCGATCTATGTAAATGACTTGCCGGGAGAGCTAGGGGTGTCATCACTAATGTTTGCTGACGACCTTAAGCTCTGGAATATTGTGGATATCCCGGGGGTCCTGAGGCAATTCAGCGGGCCTTGGATAGGCTCTGGGAATGGTCTATCTTATGGTTGATGCCCATAAATAGGGCGAAGTGCTCTGTTCTCCGAATCGGAGCTGCAAATCCTCCCACCCGATATGTTGTCGGCGGTGGTGAACTCCCTGTTGTCACTCAGCAGGTTGATTTAGGAGTCGTACATGCATCAGCACTTCATTCTGGAGACAACTGGAAGAAGTCTGCTTGTCGAGGGTTTCGTATGATGTGGTTTATCCGCCGCTCTTTCGGAATCTTAACGACTAATTTGTTTGTGAAGCTATTTTCGGCATTCGTCCGACCCCACCTGGAATATTGTATTCAGGCTTGTCCACCATGTCTTAACCGAGACAAAATGGACTTGGAGAGGGTGTTACGAGTGGGCACTCGGTTAGTGCAGGGTCTACGGGGACAGACGTATCCTGAACGCTTGCTCAGTTTGGGTATGTACTCCATGCACTACCGAAGGATAAGAGGGGACCTGATTCTCACTTATCGTATTTTGACGGGTAAGATTGGCCCGGACTTGTCAGGGCTTTTTAGTCCCGCTACGTTACCTAGTCTCCGCGGTCACCCACTGAAATTGCATAAACCACGGTCTGATAGGATTAGGACGGAAACTCGTCTATCGCGCCGAGTTATAGATCGCTGGAATTCTCTTCCAGATCATGTGGTTAGGGAACCTACAGTTAAGGGTTTTGCGCGCCAGCTCGATGCTCTTGGGTGGCAACAGCAAACCTTTCCTTTTTCCTAGCTGACTCACCTTCACTTTTCAGTTCTTTTTTTATTGACTCAAATATCTTGGTATTCCACTTGCTTAGCTCTTACCACTTTCTCTTTTGCCTTCTGCGTTTACTTTTTTCTCTTTCTTACTTCACGTAACCGACCCAGCAGGGACTGCTAGGGCAGGATACGTGGGCATTAATTGGTTGGACAGGGTGTGATGCGGTCTTTGTTTTAGGTCCATCAGTATTTCAAAGTTCGCTAACTTCTGGTTCAACGACCCGCTGAAGAAGGAACACTCACGGGATAATCCTATCGTTCCAGTCCCGCTTAAACTTGAACTTGAACTTCTGATTTGTAGTTATTGGTGCTAATCGCAGTCAATTCGAATTCACCGATAGGTGACGCTGTTCCAAAGCATATCATGCCTCGATATCCACCAGACAGGTCTGTCCTAAGTGCAATTGTTCACCGTATTTTTTGTTACTATGCTGCGTTTGCTGGTTTTCGGAGCCGTAGCTCTGGTTCATGGATTTGGTCATAAACTAGTACCCTTTGGCAATCGTTTTGTCAATGGCTGCATCCACTTATACGGTTTAAGTGTAAGCTCATTTGGACGGGAACGATGCGTTAATCACTTGCGTGTTCCTTCTGCATATCGTTAAACCAGAGATTTATGGGTCAGATTGATTCGTTTAAAAGCAAAAGCGAAGACCGCATCACACCCTGGCTAACTAATTACTGCCCACATTTCCTGCCCAGCAGTCCCTACCGGTTTATGAGTTAAGAGTAATTGGTAAGCTAATCAAACAAGAGGAAGCATTTCTACTCGTTAGGCAGAAGCCTGTATCTTCCTTGGAACCTGACGAAAATCTATGGGCCATTCCGTGAACGTCGCCATGCACATGCTTGCACAACTGTTGCATCAGTTTTCGGATGTTGAAAGTCAAGTCATGAACGTTACTCTGCCCGTAGTAACCTGCGGTAAATGCTTACCAGGGTCATACGGCTGCGTCTACACGGGCATACGGTGGATAACGTAATATTTACCTCTGTATGAAACATGCATACAAACGGAAACCCTGCATTTAATGCTTTTCCCGACGTCACTTAACCAAGTCCTTTTTTCTTCGCGCTGAGAATGCCTCTCTAACGCAACGAAGACTTTTCATTAGTTTCCACGCGAGGACGACACGCAAAATCGTGAAGCGTTCCATTTTTTGGGAGTGCAATCTGATTCTGTGATATACTTTGTATTCCTAACTGATTCACCTTTCCCCGGGTTTCGGTACTGGGTCCATTATTGTTACTTATTTTAATAAACGACCAGGATCCTCTTCGTGAGGACCCCTGCTATATCTTCGCAGATGAATTAAAGCTAGTCAGTGGGACAATCGAGCAACGTTGAGTAAAGACTTCGCTGTGGTGAATTGGTCGAGCTAATTGGATTTATCTCTACAACAAATGTCAGCGATTGACCAATAGTGGTAGCAAAATTGCATTGCAGCCTCCTGCGGGATCTCTATCATTGCTGTGTACTGGTGAAGCCTGTGGTCTAGGTGTCATCATAGTGAACACTTTTAAGCCTTCGGTACAGTGTCGCCATGCTGCCATAAAAGCGCGACAGTTGTTTCGTCTTAGGAGGGCGCTGAGTAACACTAACGCAGAAGTTTTCTTGCCGATATATAAAGCAGTGGTTGAGTCACATCTGGAGTCCTGTGTTCAGGCTTGGGCACCGTATCCGCATTGACACTATGTTTGAAAACGATTCAGAAACTTGCAACCAGGGTGATCGAAGCTCAACGAGGGAAGTCATACGAAGATCGTCTAAGTAGCTTAGGATTATTTCCCTTGGAACGGCGCAGATTGAGGAGAGTTGCTAGTGACCTTTAAGTATATTAAGGGCCTCAGTGGTGTCATTCCTACTCACCTATGTCGGACCAATTCTTCGGGCTTGTTTGGACATAAAAGCGTAAATTTTTACAAACCGAGTAGTTAACATTTGAAATAATCTTCCTTCTGATTTCGTGGAATGTAAGACTGTAGAAGCCTTCATAAGGGGACCTTTTTCAGATACTGAACTTGTACTGGAATATGTAGTGTATTCTGTTAGTGACACATGAAAGAGCAAAGATCACTCTTGTTCTTGCTTCATTCTTTTGCAGTAGCAAGAAGAGGTAATCCACTCTCGAAGTGTCGTGGGCTGTTTCTTCACTTACCGGCACAAGAAACAGGACGCACGTTAGGCGAGAGCCCTTTTCATCCGTTGTACCTGACCTGACCTGCACTTTGTACCCACTGGAAAAACGCGATCCAGTTCCACTGTGTCACTTAAAAGACATGGGAAACAAGCCTGGATACAGTATCCTAAGTATAATCGCACAAAATCTGAGCAGACGTATCGGCCTGTGAGACACCGAAGGAGCGGCGAATAAACCACATCATACGGAACTATTTACAACCAGCCTTCCTCCAATTGTCCCCAGAGTGAAGCACTGCGGTGTGGACGATGCCTAGACCAACCTACTGAGAGACAACAGGAATTTCACTTCCACCAACAACAGCGCGTGGGGGACTAGCAGCTCCATTGCGGAGGACAGAACATTACGCCTGATTTATAGGCATCAACCATAAGGTTGATCAATCCCAGAGTCTATCCAAGGCACTCAGAATTCCGTCAAAGCCTTCAGGGATATCCACAATATTCCAGCTTGAAGTCATCAACCATAGTAACGATGGTACCTTAAGCTCCTGGGGTAGGTCCTTGACAATTCGCGAAAAGCAATAGCCTTAAAACCGAGCCCTGCGGAGCGCCACTAAGAACAGCTTGTCAAGGCGAAAGACTATGCCTCACGCGTATACACTGTTCTTTCCTTTCTGGGAAAGCAGTCACCCATTTTAGGGCGCCATCAAATATCCCAGAAGATCACAACTTTAGCGAGAGTCGTAGATGTGGGACAATATCAAAAGCTTTCGGGAAGTCAATAGCTTGGCCGCTGTCTACTGCCACAGCCCGGCTTTCACGAGCTGCAATTACATTTGTCAGGCACAAAAATCCCTTACGGAAACCGTGTTGAGCAGCACATTGTTGAATTTATTCATGTGATTCTTTACCGAATCCCTCACTAATTTTTTTCAAACGACTTAACAATTACGCTTGTCAAGCTGATATGCCGGTAGTTCGCGAGCAGAGTAATTTCACCACCCTTAAAAATCGGATAGATTGTCTCCTTCCATTCCGAAGGTATGGCACAGGTGTCAAGTGATATTGTAAACACGCATGTTAGAAGGCCAACTAGTTCAGCGGCCAATTCATGCATTAGATCCAGATAACTTGAATCAGAGCCAGGAGCTTTGGTAGGATTTAGCTCTTACAATAGTCCGAAGACTTGAGTCTCCGTTATGCTAGATTCAGTTAAACAGGAATCCACCGAGACTTGTGCCCAGCACAACCTGTGGTAGAGGGGTCTCACGAGCAGATACCACTATACTGTTCCCTAAGTATACAATCCTTATCATAGTCGGTATGCACACAGGTCCCGTCCGTTCGTAGAAACGCTGGTATGGACGAGCTGGTACTGCTGCGCCTTTTTACGTAAGCAAAGAACTTAGGATTTGTTGCGGCCGCTTCAGCTAAACCCTTCTCATACTGAAGGCGAGCAGTCCTGAGATGTTGCTTACATTTATTCCTGACCTCTCGATAGCTTTCGTAGGTTCTGGTTGATGAAGCCGATTGGTAAGTTCTGCAGCACTTAGACCGCTTCCTGAGCAGGTATTTACCCGTACACTCTATCCATAGGAGCTTCGCCTGTCTCCCTTTTCTTAATGCTTGGGATGTGGGGAACGGAGATCTCGATGATATGCCTTAAGTTCTCCCAAGACCGACTCATCAGTGTCGGCCACAGAAATCACACGACGCAGAACTAAAGTTTTGTCTCGCATTGCGTCAAGTTCGCCGGCCAAATATTTAGGCATACTTCAACGGTGGCGTGATGATACTTAGAGAGAGCACAGAATATACTGACATGCTCACAGGCCCCTAGAAGTCCGTCGTATGTAATATCACTTACGAACTCGGGTAACTTCTCAAACGAGATCCAAGGTAGACGGAAGCTGGTTGCTCATGTATCTAGTCAGGAGGTCCACGAACTGATACAAAAGCAGTTGCAACGTTAGCTGTGTAAGATCCGAACCGAAGGTGCCCATCGCCGAACTGCAAATTAGGTCAGCCCAAAAGACCTCCGAGGTTGAAATCCCCAGTACTAAACACCGATTGACAGCCTCTGAACGAATTAACTTGTAGTGATCTGGAGATTCTCCCGTTCGCCTATAAATGTTTCTAAATTTATAGTTTTATGTATTAGGGAATTAGGCAGTTTGCTTTTCGGAACGCAGTTCCCGTTTGTTCGAGGCAAATATAACATCCGTCCTTAAACCTTACACATTTTCGGGAATTGGACTGGCTCGACCCGCGACCGTCGCTCGTCCAAGCACTCGACGCACGGCCACATTTTCCCTAGCTGGATATCTCCCGGTGCCTTATTTTTAACATTAGCTCGATTTCCTCCTGCTCAGTATATTTTTTCCTACCTTAATTTCGTGTGTTATACCGGCCACATTGGGATGGCCGTCTAGCCTCGTACCAGATATGTAGGGCGCGATACACCCACGCTATAAACACAATAACAGAGGTACTTTCAGGACCTCGATACTACTACAACTGTAAACTGGGCAGAGGAAGCGCACACAACAGTCGACGGCTTCAACAGTTTGATCTAGCGACTGGAAAACATCCAGTTTACAACTTGCACAAAGAGCAAAGGTTCCACCTTGATGGCCTATGGAGCCAGCACGTCTAAGCACGCGTAGCCAAGTGAACGTACTTCACTGTCCGTGATATCCGGAGACAACCACGTTTCAGTGACAATATGTCGGGACAAGATTTGTATACAAGTAGACCCACCTCGTGTACCTTGTTTCTTAGGCTATGCACATTCCTGAGTGCTTCCCGAAAGAACTCGACACGACCAAACTTGGGTCGTGCGCTACCAGCTTAGGTTCTGCTAGAGCAGATATTGACCTCCGGCTGACCACCTGAAAACCCACAAGACGAGAAGGCCTTGCTCATCAGCCGCCCTCTTGTCCTTGAGTTTTTTGATGACATCCTTCAACTTCAGTCTGTTTCATCATCATCATCACTACACGTTAGCTGGGAGTGAGAAACACACCTCAGCTAATGTGCCGCAATACACAAAGATAAGTTATCGAAAAGTTGCACTACAAAGAATGCAGAAAGCAAGTAATATAATGTTATGTGCTATATTATGCATTTCGCATGGGATCGCAGTTGGAGGGAGAATCTAATGGGGAGGGGTAGACAAAGAAACTCACAACACAAACGCCATTGGGGTCGGCTCTTCGCCATATCAGCAAGTGTGCCCAACCGAATGTGTTCATCGCCCTTCGGACCGCAGCCAGGTAGTCGGGATGCACCAACCGACGCTAGCTTCAAAACAAGGGTTTTCATTTCTCTCGACCAAGTAAACGCTTGGCCTCCCCTCGCCCCACCGCACCCCTGGCGCGCAAACGCACGTCGCGAGAGCCGGTGTTTTGGCATGCGCAGCACGTGGCCCAGTCATCGGAGCTTGGCTTCCGTCTCTTTGCCAGTGGGAGGTCCGGGTGAACGCTGAAATTGCTACCCTCGAGTTTGAATCAACTCGAAGTGAATTAGCGCTTTGCGTTTCTCCGGAGTTGTGGAGACTACACGAAGCATTTGGGGTCGCGGGTTCGGCGTACCGACAATGACGTTCCCTAGCCTGCTTAGCTTTCTGATAGTGATACCAGGTGGAAGCGCCTTGGTGTCACAGAGCTTGAAACACTGGAGGTCATCCAGCATGCGTTCCCTGGGAAGAGCTGTCGCGGATTCAGCAACATTACGGAAGGTAACGTTGCTATCGGTAAAAGCATCACCTCAACGAGGCGTATTCACACTACGAGTTTTCGACTCTATCAGGTTCGATTGGTTTGGCAGCTGACACGTTGCGTACCACGTTGCGTGCCAAAGGTGCAGGAGTATTTGGGTTTAAAACTTTGAGCTCTACCTCCAACATCTTCATGGGCTTAGTTCCTTCAGGCTTTGCAGGGGTTTTACGGACTTCCTTAAACCTCTTCCTCTTGCTTTTCGTGGGTACAGGGACTATAAGCTCAGCCTCGCCTTGGACGGCGTCCAATATGACATCAGATGCCTTGTTAGGGGGCATTCTAAGTAGCTGGAGCATTCGATACGAGAGACATTACATCAAGCGAATTTTCCTCGACAGCAAATGAGATTGACTGTGGCTTTCGTCCAAGTAGCTGACATGGATAGAGATTCCTATTTTCTTCATCAGTACTTTACTATATGGCCAATAGCAGCGAGGAATGCCTCCAATTGCTGGTTACCCAGCCCGACGTTGTTCGACGCCTCTATGACATCAAGACGCTCAGACCGACGACTGCAGCATACAGGGCAACTGAACAGCATACTGTCGCTAATCGTAAGCATTGTGTACTAGTCAGAGCTCAAGCCGGTATAGATCTCATGGTACCATCAGTTGCATACATAGCATTGCATGCCCCCAGGTTCATCCGTCACGTGCTTTGAGCAGCTCATACTGCCAAATACAGCATCAGGTTCGCTGATCAACGCAGCCGAAGACACTATTCTGTGTACTCGGCATGACGATTTCAAAAACTGCGAAATAAGGATCAAACTGTGAAACCGGCGAACTGTTACCTGCAGGGTAGTCAACAGACACTTACGAGTTAGAACAAGATGTAAGATAGATTACAAGACACAAAATTACCAAAAATATAACCAGAGGCTGACCGCGAAAATGATGGACGACGTTAGGTAAGTACCCGAGAACGGGTACAACGTAGTCCGGGGAAAACGGTGATCCAAGATTACTTGGATCGAGTGAAGTTTGACCAAAGTCAAATCTTTTGCAGAGAACCGTATAGTAGTGCATCTTACGAACTACGACATGTGGTCGAACGGATTATTTGGCTAGACTCTCATTCTTCCGACCCAACGCCGACTGTTCCTCACGAGATTGCACTTAAATGCTGTTTAAGCAAAGGAGACACCGAATTTGCACGATTGTCAACCTATCCACTAGAGTGCTAAAACGGCCTACAGAAGAAAATTATGGACTTGTCATCAGAGGAACTTTTCAAGCGGCTGTTAGACAACCATTCGCTGAGAATGCTGGGATCTTGCTGCCGTCACTGCAACTGCAACGAACCCTCAAGGAACGTCGTGTCGCAGCGACACGCATCGAATTCAGAATGATTAGGAATCGATGGAGCTGATAAGTATTTTCTTCCTGCTCTCTACAACTTTGTACTCCAAATTATTAAGTACACTTGGGACAGGAACAAAAAGGTACTTCCATGAACGTATCTTGGTATCGTTGAACCGGAAAATGATCGGGCGATTTTTGCTTTTGATGAACCGAAAACGGAAACTTTATCATATCCTCGCTCATGAACCTTTTTATTAAGGTCTTTTTGGGGAGGAAACGCAAATCAATATCGTTTCTTTGGAGAACCATTTGCTGAATATCTGCACTTCATCTGCTATGGCGTCCACATGCCTGTCCTGTTGTAAAATGGTTACTTCAAGATCCAAGGCTTTGCAGTTCACCTGTGATGGGGGGATACTTTTAGCTTTCTGTGGTCTGTCTAGGTAGACGGGCATACGGAGGACATGGCCTACTGCGCACCACCGTCCCTGGGCTTGAATTCTTTTGCGACCCATGTCCTGTTACGGTAAGCAACCTGCATCTTCTTGATGGACTGTCTGCGTTCAGTTCACCTTTCTCTCTTGCTTAGACCGATACAAACACCGCTGCGATCTCGCTATCAACCACATGCTTTACCTCAGCTGCTTCTGACTCAGTTACCCCCAGAAGTAGTTACCTTCGACCACCGGTGCCTTCGCAGTTTGGCTCATATCTGGTGGGAACACCGCGCGAGCAGTGAACTTGTCCGGTGTCGCGTATTTGGCACGGGAAGTGCGAGTGAACCGCTCAGCACCGTTATTTCAGACATCAGGCTTTGATGGCTGGGTCATGTGTTGCGCACCCCAGCGCATCGACTCCCGCGACCTGCGCTGTTTGCTCGCTGAGGGTGCGGATGAAAGGAGAGATGGCCAGGCGATGAGTTGGTCAAGATTAATGAAGGCCTTTACTTCGAAGTTGGCCTCGGTTGTAGCCTCGGCTTCCTGCTTGCGAACCGAAGAACGATGAACACGTTTGGCTGGATGCACTTGTTGTTGAGCCGACCTCAATGGTGTTTTTGTTGTGAGTTTCTTTGTCCCTCCCCCTCTTACTACGATCTCATTTATTAGACACAATTTAACCCCTTTTTGCGGCACAATAGCCGGCTGTTAGATCTCCGGAACGATGTTCATCCGTTACCGGGTACTCAGCCGGTGTGCCTCTGTCTCGTGTTCCTCCTTTTCTTTTGTATTGCGGCACAGTAGCTGTGATGTTTTTTACCTGCAGCTAACGTGTATACTGGCGTATAATGAGGGGTACTCGAAGCCGGGCACCGTCTGTCTCATATTTCCGGACGCTGACACTTGTTGACCTGTGTGGAAACCCCAAGACCAAGACATGTGCAGCAGTAGTGAAGGAAAACTAGTCACCAGGCTCACCAGTGTGGATGGCTGAACGTATAGTCATGGCAAGAGTCAGTCCCAAACATAATCCATCGCTTCAATCGCACTTGAACCTTGTTCTCGATAGAGTCGGTCAGCTGGAAAAGTTGCTTAACGGTGGTCCGGCTCATCATAAACTGCAGACCCATTGGAACATATATATATATATATATATATATATATATATATATATATATATATATAAGAAGATAATAACAATTACCTGAATGATCTTCTATTAACTGGCCACTTTGCTTACGCTAATTGTGATTATCTTCCTTAGCTTTATTGCGTTTGTAGCATTTTTGTGTAACTTCTGGGCATTTTGTACTTATCGCGGATTCGTTGCTAACCAACTTACTTCATATGCTAATTTAGGGTAGAGTTGTCTGCATAGCCGTATTCTTTAACAGTTATATTTTATTTGATAATGTCATTTCAAGTGATTGGCTGTTGTTTGACATCCCCGGTGTGACTGCGCTTGATGTGCGTGTTGTCAAGGTGCCTACCTGTCTATTACCCACTACCTCGTCTATACTGGCTCTATGAGAGTTGGTCGTTGCTGGAAGGGACGGGGTGCACGGTCCTTGTGGTCTTGCTAGGCTCGAAGAGTGGTTCCATGCAGTCAGCGTGAAGCGGACTACGGTCCAGCCACCGTCTTGTGTGCGCTTGATTCCCCAAATACATCGTGCTTGTGTTTGCCTGTGAAGGAGTGAGCCGGCTCCGTTGATAAAACGTGGCTCGCATCCGCATGCCTCCCTGTCTTATTCCTTCGGGTTTCCACTGGATATGAGGTGTGTGATTAGAGCTGTGGGTGGTGCAGCGCATGCCACCCATGGTCCCTCTGTAAGCGCAGGCGTCCTGTGGCTGACCACAGTGACAGGAAAATCCGAAACCGGATGCCGCAAACTATATATATATATATATATATATATATATATATATATATATATATATATATATATATATATATATATATATATATATATATATATGGTTGGCAGCATCCGGTTTCGGATTTGCCTGTCACTGTGGCAAGCCACAGGACGCCTGCGCCTACAGAGGGACCAAGGATAGCTTGCGCTGCACCACCCACAGCTCCAACCACACACCCCATATCCAGTGTAAACCCGAAGGAATAAGACCGGGAGGCATGCGGATGGGAACCACGTTTCATCAACGGAGCCGGCCCACACTCCTTCACAGGCAAACACAAGCACACTGTATTTGGGAATCAAGCGCACACAAGACGGTGGCTGGACCGTAGTCCGCTCCACACTGACTGCATGGAACCACTCTTTGATCCTAACACGGCCACAAGGACCGTGCACCCTGTCCCCTCCAGCAACGACCAACTGGCTCCTGGAGCCAGTATGGACGAGGTAGTGGGTAATAGACAGGTAGGCACCTTGTCAACATGCACATCAAGCGCAGCCACACCGGGGATATCAAACAACAGCCAAACACTTGAGAGAAAGAGACAGAAGGAAAAAGAGAAAAACTCGATTAATGCATAAGGAAACGGTGATATAAACCTTAATTAAATAGCACATGTAATAAGTTGTTTACAAACAAATCCTAGCTAAGTGCACGGGGTCAGGAAATATAGTTCACCGAATGACAAGAACATAAATATGCTACGGAAATCGAATACAGTTGGCTTAGGCGAGGTGTGCAAGTTAATGGAATAGAGTACTGGTAGACATTTATATGAGTAAGAAAAGCATTAAGGCACAAACTGTAAACCCACCACCTGAAATAAAGAGACTTAGCATGCAAACACGCGGTTAGTAAATCGAATTCAGAGTGCCTACAAACGCTGCGCCGGCTCGCCGTAATTCTCTGCAGGCCCCGTCGTCGCTTCTGTAGTGGCCCCAAAGGACCTAGCTCATAGCCCACTAGACATTTATATGAGAAAGAAATGCATTAGGAGAGAACCGAAAACCCACCGCCTGAAATAAAGAGACTTAGCATTCAAGCATGCGGTTAGTAAATCGAATTCAGCGTGCCTACAAACGCTGCGCCGGTGCTGCCTACGTTCACTGCGGGACCCGTCGGCGCTTCGGCAGTGGTCCCGAGTGACCTCTCTCATGGCTCACTAGGCCTGCCTGACTAAGGCACTCGCGACCGCATGTTCTACAGCACCATGCGCTCGATGTCGATGGAGTACAATTCATTGGTGCTTGCCGCTTCCGCAATTGCCGCTTCTTCTCTGCATGCATGAGGGCTTTCTCCCGCACTTCAGCAACTGCCTTCATGATTAGATCGCGCCATGAACCACGGTCAACCGCCTTCGATTCCCATGATATATATATATATATATATATATATATATATACCGAACCACCAGACCGATCTTTCTGCGATTGCCGCATTCCGAACGGGAGCCTCACTTGGAAATTTGGACAATGACGGAGCGGCTGCAGTCTGTCGGGATACTCCCTGCTTCCAGTTTCCCTAGCAACTCGTGTAAATGATCTACTAGAGCAGGTCCTTCGAATTTGAAGAGGGCTGGGGGAATTCTATCTGCCCCTGCGGCCTTATGCAATTTCAACAGCCTGATCCAACGTTCGACTTCTGCGTGTGAGGACGGATCCAAGGAGATGGCCCAGGGCGAAGGGCGCTCAATGCCTGCAAAAGAAAGCGATAACTCAGGTTGGTTCAAGTGCGTTGCAAAGTGTTCGGCCTAACGCTCCAAGCCTTTTGAAAAGCTGTGGATCGGTTGTCCACTCTCGTCGCGTATTGTCTCACTAACACCAGGTCTCCTGCTGCCTATTTCCCGCATCAGACGGAATAACTTACGATGATTACCAACGGCAGCGGCTGTTTCCATTTCCGATACACGATGAGACCACCAGGCTTCGCGGTCTTTCTTCAGGCTAGTACGTAATTTTGCCCTGAGATTTCTACGCGCCTCATTGTATTCGCTTCCAGCCGGAATACGTCGGCGAGCATCCATAAGTTCCAAAGACTGTGTAGAGACCCAGTGTCTAGGTTGCCAATTTGATTTGCCACATGAAGACATGTCTGCTGATAGTAACGTTTGACAAATATGCAACCAGTGATCTTCGACGGTGTTCAGTGGGCGCTTACTCAGCCCGGATGTCAGCGCATTTTGATACACATTCAGAACACCTGGATCCGCCAACTGGCTAGTGTCAGTCTGTTCACATCGAGGTTGCGGACGTCCACCAAAATACACCTGGAGGTCGGCGCAGACAAGTGCGTGGTCAGAGTCCGCGCACGTGCTCCAATCGAGCGACAGTTTTGCATACAACCTCTCCAGCGGTAATTGATCACGATATGATCGATTTGCGTCCATGGCTGATGCGAAGCTGGTGGGCGCCAAGTCACGCTTTTACAAGTGCTGTGTCGAAAATTAGTGCTCCCGAGAAAGAGATGAGCACCTTCACACAGGTGTAGCAACCGCTCATCGTTATCATTACGGGAGCCTACATCATGTTGGCCGCCCAGATGAAACTCACCAGAGGACAATTTTCCGACTTGGGTGTTTAGATCGCTAGCCAACACCACAGTATCGTGCTTCTACTGTAACGAAGGAGGTCGTGAAGTTGCTAATATAAATCACCTTTCACCGAATCAACGCTACAGTTTGTGGGGGCGTAAGCGGCAATGACAAACAGGCACCGTTTGTCCCCGCGCGACTTCGTAGCAAGGAACGAACCAGCTAATCTAACGGCGCACATCCGGCTGTTGACAGAGATCCAGTCGATCAGGGTAGCTTCAGCCCGGGGACTCAAAACAATGCCGACGCCAACTTGATCTGCAGTTGAAGCTGCGTCATCGCCAGACAGGCGCAGTGAGAATGTGCCGCCAGTGTCGCGTGTGGGGGATCGCAGGGTAAGCACGGAGCTCGAATCTTGCAGGCTGGTTTCTGATAAACAGCAAATATCGATCGAGAGGGTCTCGAGGGTACGGACAAGTGCTGCCTATTAGCCAATCTGTAGCAAAATGCGCACGTTGAGGCATGCCAGTCTTAGCGCGACGCGAGGACTCCAAAGGAAAACGGATGAACAGACGTTATCCGCTTGGTTGAACATGGACTTGTCGACTGGATTGGAGCGACGCTGTGCGATTGTGTGTGCGCTGAAAGTAGAAGACAAGCGACTATTGAAGCAAGGTGGGGAGGGCCAAGAATTGGGGGATTGAAATGGGGGGATAAAAGTAAAGTTGGAGCGGGACGATAAGGATAGAAATGCGAAGGGGGGATAAGAAGACGGGAAGGCTTGAGCAGTAGCATCCATACCCCTGTCCACGCTGCTCGATGCAGCAGATACGGCGTCTTTTATTATCCTCTGCGACGGCCAGAGCATCAAGAAATTGTTAGAAGAAAGGTTCATTGTATTGCGTGGGCAGGATACTGTCAGGTTGTCCAGGTCTAGGCAGGAGAACGATGAGGGTTCTCCACCAAGGCCTTTGGTTCAAAAACCTTACCGCAACGCAGCGGGGTTTTGGCACTGGACTACAGCGAGCCCATTTTATGGAGTAAAGAGCCACCCTTACTTCAACCCCCAAACAGTAGGGCCAGGAGATTGAGTTTGTCTGGTCTCTAACCATTGACCATTCTGGTATGAGTGGCTCTGGAGGTGTAAAAAAGCACCACCTAGCATGGCTCAATGGATCACTGAGGCACACAAACCATCGCACCACGTTAAGATTCAATATCAACCAGGTGGATGTTTACATCACAAAGTCCTAGTTTTCTCCGTTTGGCGTTTGTTGCAACTTTATGCGAAGCACCAGTTGTTTCCTACTAGCACAGCTTTTAGACACCGTGGGTGTCGAACTGCGACTTGGCGTTCTCCGGTAGATTGGCAGCGTTCGATCCAAATTGGTCTTATTGTTATGTTACAGGTGCGGTGGTTCCCTCCTAGACTACCGCTCGTTCTGAAATACCTGGTTTGACTCTGCTATGTTTTTGTACGCTGTTGTCTCTACATGAACTTTACCGCTAGGCGCAACGAGCGTCTCCTCCGATTGGCGACTGAGAAATTGTCTCAGCACTCGGTCAGGCAAGCCTATCAAGACGCACTGCGTACCGTACTTTCGCTGTCTTGTTCTGACACTGAGCTTCACTGGAATAGGGTCTCGGCCGCCATGCACGACGCAGGAGCATCTGCTTGTGGCACTATCAATGGTCACCATACCAGTCACTAGATATCCGAGAGGTCGGTGAACCCGTTGGTATCTAGAAGAAACCTCTCGGCTGGCTCTGAGCACAAGGTGACCAGACGGGTTATTAGGCGCGAACTAAAGCGTAGCCTACGTGCTGACAAGGAAGCCTGGTGGATCAGTCAGGCCCAAGAAGTGGAGGAGGCAGGTGCAGTAGACAATTACCGCAAACTCTTCCAGCTGATCCGCACCACTGTTCCCAGGAAAACCAGCGTCAGTGAGACAATCAGAGACAGCGCGGGTGCACTGAAACACAATAAGGAACGCCGTGTGGCTCGTTGGGCGGAACACTCAAGATCAGTTCAACTGGCCCCCTGCTCTTGGGCCTCTTCCTACTCAGGTGATGCAGAACTAGCTGTGGACGGTTAGTTTAGAGGTTCCATCGGAAGCTGAGGTCTGAAACGCGTATCAACCTACTTGATGTTCCGATCAACCAAATTTGTGCGAGTGTCCAGATGCACAAGACAACAGTTCATAAAACTGTAGCCATTGAGCGTTTACGGGATAAATATGCAACAATCTTTCGGGAAGGCCTCTGTAAGTGCACCAAAGTACAAGCTTCACTATCGCTTAAGCCCGATGGTATTCCAGTGTTGACCAGAAGCTGCATCTCTTAGCGAAAACAGTGGTCATCCATCCGGTGAACTACTCATCTTGAGCGGCACCCATTGTTGTGGTCAAAAAGGTACTCGATCAGTTTCGAATATGCGCCGATTTCCCGACGGGTCTAAATGCTGCATTGAACGTCCATCAGTACCCTTTACCGCTCTCAGATGATTTTTCACAAAATTGTATGGTGGTAAATGTTTCGCAAAACTGGATTTCTCTGATGCATACCTGCAGATTGAGGTACATGAAGCTTCACGCGAATCACTCACCATCAATACGCATCGAGGCTTGTACTAGTATCACCGTCTCCCGTTTGGAATCAAGCCTGCACCATCCATATTCCAGCAGATCATATACACAATGCTGACAGATGTCAATGGAGCAGCCGCATGCCTGGATGACATCGTTGTTGTCGGAGGCAGTGCTGATGACCCATACGAAAGTTGGATGGAGTCCTTAACCTTGTTGAGGAATATGCATTCAGCCTGTGGCTTGAGCAGTGTACTTTCTTTATGGACTCGATTAGGTTTCTCGGCTTTATGCTCGATAGGAACAGCAGGCGTCCCTGGACACAAGTTCGCAGACGGTTCAGAAAAGCCAACAGCACATGCAGCCCGGTCTCTATCTCCCTCAGAGCGAAATTATGGCTTAATAGAGAAAGAAGCCTTGGCGATAGTCTTCACTGTAAAAAAAATTCAAAATATGCTGTATGGAAGGCAGTTTACATTTCTTAGTGACCATGAGCAGCTATTGGCAATTTTCGGATCAGAGTCGGGCATCCCTGTCTATACGGCAAACAGGTTGCAGCGATGGGCTACTACATTACTCAGCTGCGACTTTACGGTGAAGCACCTTTTTTTTACAAAGAACCTTGGTCAAGCTGATACACTTTCCCGGCTATTGGAAAGTCAGCAGCGCCAGCAAAAAGAATCTATCATTGCAGCGGTCACTCTGGAGTCGGAAGTGAATCAGTTGTTGTTGGAAACGCTCAGAGAGCTTCCAGTAACTTTTGAGATGATACGCGTTGCATCAATGCGGGATCCTGTCTTGCAACAAGCGGTCAGATTTCATACTACACAGTGGCCGAAGGACAACCTACTACTACTAGTTCGGATCACAGCCCTCAATCGTTTTCACGCCGCTGGCTTGGATTCTCTGCCATCTGCGTTTTTTAAGGATGGAGATGAGGTCCTCTGCAAAACACTGACCTCCCTATTCGAACGTATCTGGAAGGAAGTGTCCCGGCTAATTGGAGTGAATCAATTATGGTGGCAGAACGCAAGAAGAGCAGTCGCACAGACTGTTTTAACCACAGGGTATCAGCTTAACGCCAGTTGTGACAAAATTACTGGCCTCGATTCTCGTTCGTCGCCTCACTGCGGAACGGGAATCGCGGATTAGGGAAGAGCAGGCCGGTTTCCGCCCAGGACGTGGCTGTATAAACTATATATTCACTTCGCAGCGGATGCTAGAGCAGCGCCACGCGTACCGCAGACCGACAATAGCTGTGTACCTCGATTTCAAGAGTGCGGTCGATTCAGTCGATCGATGCATTTTGTTCGCACTACTTGCGCGGTAAGGTGTTCCCACGAGATCTTTGAACATTTTACCTGCTCTCTACTCGAACAATACTGGCCTTATGAGGGTTTACGGTGGCCTGTCGGATGCTGTAGGGTCGCCGCTTCAAACTTGACGGATCACAAGCTGCTGCTGGCCATTTTTGGTTTGAAGAAGAGAATTCCTGACTATACAGCCAGTCGACTCCAACGATGGGCACACTTTGCTGGGCTATGATTTTAAAATTCGTTATCAGTCAACTGTTTCGATGGGCCTGGCAGATGCGTTGTCACGCCTCATTGATTCCCAGCAGCAAGAACACGAGGACACCATCATAGCCTCAGTTGAGATCGAACCTGATGTCAAATTCCTGGTAAGCGAGGCACTACATGGTCTGCTAGTTACGTTTGAAGCTGTACGGGCCGAAACGCTTCGAGACCCAATCCTGAAGAAGGTGACACACTTCCACAGAACCAGCTGGCCACGTTCGTGTTCATCTGCCGAAATGCATCAGTTCTATCAGCGAAGACATGCCCTCTCCATTGTGCACGATTACGTCATGTTCTCAGAGAGAGAGAGAGGGAGAGTAGTCATCCCGCAGGCGTTGCAAGAAAGTGTGCTGCGACAGTTCCATGCAGAACTTCCAGGGCTCAACCGAATGAAATCGCTTACCCGAAGTTATGTGTATTGGCCGTTTATGAACAGACAGCTGGAGCAGCTAGCTATGAGATGTAGCAACTGCGCTATAGCTTCAAGGGCACCGCCGAAAACTGAACTCCATTCGTGGCCTAAACCAACTAAACCTTGGAGCCGTGTTCATGTCGATTTGCAGGCCCAATCAATGGCCAAAACATTCTCAGTGGTCGACGCTTACAACAAGTGGCCCGAAGTGTCCCTCATGAGAAGCACAAAAACCAGCGCAACAGTCTCGAAGTTGCAACAAATCTTCAGCAGGTTTGGCTGCCCTGAAACATTGGTGACGGACAATGGAGCACAGTTTTGTTCGGCCACATTCACTGAGTTCTGCAAACGCTGTGCCATCAAACACGAGCGGTCTCCTCCATTCCACCCACAATCGAATGGCCAATCGGAGAGATTTGTGGATACATTCAAACGCGCTCTCCTCAAATCAAGGAGGGAGACATAGAGGTGGTGATTGCCCGCTTCCTTTTTCTATACTGATCTACACAAAATCCACAAACGCCGGGTGGAATATCACCAGCAGAGGCAATGATGAAGAGAAAACTTCGCATGCCTTTTGAGGCAGTTCGGCCGTCCTCAGAGTCCACAGCTGGTTCAGGGAGCCTTGCGATGGAACGTGACTTTAATCGACGGTATGGTGCCAAGCGATGTTCGTTTAAACCTGGTCAGCCAGTATTTGTACGTGATTATCGGGATGGACACGCGAAATGGACGTCAGGCATAATCCAGGGCAAGCGCGGAAGTGTCATTTACGACGTGCTGGTTGGAATGCAGGTGTGGGTACGCCATGCAAACCAACGGCGACCAACACTGTGTCGGCCACAAGCAACAGAATCCGCCAAGCTTCCATTTGACCTGTTAACAGACAGCTTCAACTTGCCTAAAGAGCCAGTAGAAGAATACTGCCATCAGACTAATGGTACCAGACCGCAGAGCACGGAACTTGAATCAAGAACACTACAAACAAGACGATGGACCGATAGAGGTAGAACCCCTTCCAGGAGGCTTCAGGCCAATCCCAGGCTAGCATCATACACCACGGCAGCTGTTTCAGGAGGGGATGTATCCGGGACAAGGTAAAAACATAAAGGAAAACCATTATTTTGGCAATGAATTGATTATCTTCGATTGTGCATTGATTTCGAAGATTCCGGAACCTTTCATTCCTTCACGTGATCGCCTGCATACGTAGTTTTGGCAGGGAGACTGCCAATTTTACCAGTTGACCTTCGTTTTCTAGAAGCCGAAGGTCATTGAGCCCCCTATATATTTGGCGCAGGTCTGGCGTAGTTTGTACATCCTTTTGGCGGCGTTTTTTGCTATGTTTGGCAGCTTTTTGTTAACACGTTTTTCGCGGTCAAGGTCGTTAGACTTGATTTTTCTTCGGCTGGGCTAAAATATTTGCGAAGAAATTTTCGGGTGCTTACTTCGGAATAACGAGAAATCCTGAATATCTAACGCTCAGGATTGTCCGATTTCCCCATCTTTGTTCAGTTGTGTCTGGATTCTATCATGTAGTGGTACTTTGCGGTGTCTCACGATATAGATGTTGAGGTCCTGCCTGGTGAAAGATTAGTTAACCTTGATTACGCGGACGATATCGTCTTGCTTTTTGATGATGTTGCGGCGACACAATCAACCCTTAATAGCCTGTCTAGAATGGTCCCATTATTTGGTATGCACTTCGCACCTCCAAAGTGCAAAGTGTTGCTGCAGAACCACCAGCCACTTGATGGCCCCTTGACTTTAGATAGCGAGGAACTCGAGGTGGTTGATCAATTCACTACCTTGGCAGCTGCACCAACAACGATGGGCGCATAGAAACTGACGTCAGTTCACGCATTGCGAAGGCCAGAGCTGTCTTTTTGAACCCGCGGCATCCTTAGCGCCAGAAGGGGATTTCACTCCGTCTGAAAGACCGTGTATACAAGACGACAGTGAGGGCCGTTCTTCTCTATGGGAGTGAGGTTTGATCACTTCAGTCGGAAGACCTGAGGCGTCTTCAAGTCTTTGATGGTCATTCTGCGAAGCGTTGCTGTTGTCGGATGGCACCAGCGTGTCTGCATTGATGATGTGCGTAGGCGACTACTAGTTAGTGATAAGCATGCTAGCTCCCCAGAAGAACAGATCGCACTGAATAACTTGCGTTGGTTTGGGCACGTGTTATGTATGCCTGGTCACCGCTTACCTAGGAGGGCCTTGTTAAGTCTACTAGGTATAGAGTGGCGCAAAACTCGCGGTGGACAGTTGACTTGGCAGCGGGAAATGAAGTCACTGACGGCCAAACTGGGTGCCGTTGGTCTTTCTCGCCTTTCTGGCTGGAGTCCACGTTACTCACCTTGTACTTGGCTTGAGACTTTACAGGACATGGCTCACAACCGACACCAGTGGCGCGTCTGCTGCCGTCTCCTAATCGGATTGTATGTTTAAAGTGTGTTTAGTGCTGATTTATCTGCGGTGTAATGGCTGATTATGACGCGGTGCAGTGAGGACCGCAAGGTGGCTATCTTTCTGATACTGCCTTATCTTTGCACCATAACCGTCTATGACGGTATGTTGTTTACACAAGGTGTAGGCGCCTTGACCCTGAATGTTTGCTTAGGGCATTAACGTTTTAAGGTAAGTCTCCCTTCTCTCCCTTTTATTATTCTTTATCTCATAGGTCCTCATGGTTGTATGGCAGCGTAGCATCAGTTCAAATGGCTGATGTAATGCTTTTGTTGATAGATTGATTGACTTGCAGTCTCCTGAAGGAAAGACGAATTATCCATCGTCATTAGTTGTTTACTTTTGGCGGAAGGAGTTGTTATTCCCAAGGAGCTTCGCCAAAGAATTCTTAGTCAGTTTCATCGTAAACACCATGGCATTAACAGTATGAAAATGGTTACTGGCCGAATATCGAATCGGAGCTGGAACAGCTAGCGAAATCGTGTCCGAAATGTGCGCTTGTAAACAAAGCGCTCAGGAAGGCGGAATTATCTTCTTGGCCGTTGTCAACGAAACCGTGGGAGCGAGTACACGTGGATTTATTTAGTCCTGTGTATAGACGACAGTGTCATCGTTGTTGATTCTTTCAACAAGTGGAACGCACAACAATTGGCGTACTGGGAAGACTTTTCGCCCAGCATGAAATACCAGAGACCCTGGTTACTGACATTGGCTCTCAGTTCGCGGAATACGATACGCAGAACGGTATCACACACCCACGCTCGCCGCTGTTCCACCCGCAGTCCATTGGGCAAGCTGAGCACTTTGTTGATACCTTTAAATGGACGTTGCTGAAGATGAGGGGGAAGGACCTACCCAAGAGATATGGGATGTTTTCCTTCTACTGTGCAGAGCAACTCCGAACCCCCATGTGCCAAACCAGCTGTCCCCAGCAACAGCGCTTATGAGCAGAAAACTCCGTACTCTGAATTCCTTGCTACTTCCGAAGCGTATCGCTCCGCAAGAGAGGAACGCGAGAATGAAAGTTGCTTCAATCAGCGGCACAAAACGCAAGTATGCCTATTTCACCCAGGACAGTGTTTTAGTCAGACTATCGCCCTGAAAGACCACAGTGGACCACAGGCTCGATTGACTGCAGACTTGGACAAGTGCTGTATAAAGTTCGAGTGGGTGGCATGATTTGGACCAGACACGCAAACCAGCTGCGGCCTACCTGCATTCAGATAGTTACCAGTGAACGATTGCTACCACTGATATTCTGCTGGACATTTCGACATACATCCTGGAACTCAGGAGCAATCTAATGAGTCTTGCCCGGTGACCACAGAAGGAACGAGCTTGCAGCCACGACGATGGACTGATCGGATACGGCGATCCGTAGTCAGAATTCAGCTGGATCCCAGGGGGAAGTCGTACCTCACTTTTCGCCAAGGAGGTGTTACCGGAGCCCGTCCATATCAGCCACCGAAGCCAGCTCTCTCTCTCTCTCTCTGTCTCTCTCTGAAGCAGCCCGGGAAGAGTGGTCGTGCGCCGCCTGTAGCTGATTGACTAGCCAATGAGAGTTAACCAGTGGCGTCGTTTTTACCTTGAAGTGGACCAATCAGAATGACCTGCCTTGAAGTCTCCAGTAAGGGCACTACTTGATCAGCCAACAAGCGAGTTTTTGCGCATCTAGTAGTTGCTATGGTCAGGAACTTTAAATTGGGTCTTTTCTCTCATGAACTATTTATTTTGACCCCATCTTTTGGCTGTACATTCTTCCAGATGCTCCATACAAGTTTCGCCTTAGGTGTTTGTCTTCTGATTTGGGAAGTGGCTGTCTTGTGACCAGAGTGGCTGCACCGGCTATCCGTACTGTCAGCGAGACACAATTGACTCTTTGTTCTGATCATCGCTTGTTTCTTCCGAGCTCCAGTTTTCGGCTTTCGGAAAGATGCTGCTACATGGCGTCCGCCTCCACAAACGCAAGTGGTCCCAGCTTGACCAGATAGCAATAGGCTACAGATGGCGCGGAAGTGCACCAGACTGCCGCTCGTACTACTCAACTTGTCTGGACTCCGATCACGCACTGGTTCGCGCCAAGATTTGCATGCGTTTCGGAGGACTACTCAGACGTACGCACTGCCGTCTGAACATCAACAGTCTGCAACATCCTGCGGCGTTAGCCAAGTATCAGGCTTCTCTGTCAGTGCTGCTTGCTTCATCCTCTGCAGATTGTCTGAATTCACAATGGATGCGCATCAACCACGCCTTAATTTCTGCCAGTACTGTCATTTGTGGAGTTACTTGTCAACCGCCGAAAGCTGGATCACCACTGCCTACTTGTCGCTGATAGACGCTACTTGATCCCGGCCGACACCAGCTGTAGTGAGGAACGCCTATCCCTGGATTGAACCTTGCGTAGTATCTTACAGAAACATCGTGAAACCTGGTAGTGTGAACGTGCTAGAAAGACGAAACTTGCTAATCTCTCTGGTAATACCAGAAAACTCTTCCACTTCATCCGAGTCACCGAAAGCTTCCGATCTGTAGTGAGCAAAACGGTCTGCGAGGAGTATGGCTCCCTAATCACTAATCTTCAACAACGGTTAGAACGATGGACTGAAGATTTTCGCTCGCAGTGTTCCTGGCCGCCAGCTCCAGTTGTTTCCCCTGGGGCGCGCACTGGTGCTGACTAGACTGTTTTCACTGATTCTTCTTTGCACCGGGAAATCTGGCGGGAACTCTACTGCCTAAAGCGTTATAAGGCATTCGACCCTGATGGTCTAGCTCCTGCTATATTTAAAGATGGAAGCTATTCGCTGATTCGATAATTCACCGCTTTGTTCTTAGAAGTCTGGGCAAAAGAGGAAGTTCCATCATCCTAGAGTGAGTCGATAGTCGTCCCCATCTTCTAAAAGGGCCTGGGCACAATGTGCTCCAATTACAGGGGTATAGGTTTGGTTCCCGTCGTTTGCAAGCTTCTGGTATCCGTCATTCTTCGCAAGAGATTCACAACGCGTGAATCACCAGTGAGAAGAACAGGCTGGGTTTCGCCCTGGTCACGGCTGCATCGATTACATTTTCACATCGGCAGATTTTCTTGCTCCGCCATGTGTATCAAAAGCCAACGTTTCTTGTGTTCTTGGATATCCGTGCTACTTTCTATTCTATCGACAGGGCTGCATTGTGGCACTCTGTTGAGGAGTGACATCCTCAGGAAGCTCATTTCCCTACTGTGCTCTGTATAATCTGACCTCGGGTAGAGTTAGGGCTTATGGCAAGCTTTCGCCTTTTGTTGTCACCAGTGAGGTTTGACAAAGATACCATATCTCTCCATTCCTCAATTTTTCCATCTAGGATATCATCAAAAATGCTCTGAAAGATTCGTTGAACTCCCCCAGGTAGTCGGGTGGTTGATTTGGATTACGCTGATGGTTCTCAGGCCGTCCAACTTGTACCTAACCGCGTAGCGATTGGAGCGTCAAAGTATGGCATGCATTTTTTACCATCCAAAACACTTTTTCAAGATTGCCAGACGCCTTTACCTGCACTCACCATCGCTCCTGAGACGCTGGAAGTTGTGCAGAGTTTTGTCTACCTGTGAAACTGCATCACTGCTGGTGGGGCTGTTGGAGGCGAGATTTCGATGCGCATCTCAAGAGCGTGTCTCGCCTTTTCCAGGCTGAGGCGTTTATGGCGTTGCTATGACATCCGTCTCACCATCAACGGGCGGGTTTATAGTGCGACCTTCCGCGCTGTACTGTTTTACGGTTGCGAAACCTGGTCTGCTCGTACTGATGACCTGCGCCGACTGTCTGTCTTCGAGAACGGTTGTTTACGGTTCATCCCCCGTGTGTGGTGGCTGCACTACGTAACCAACGTTGAAGTCAGACCGTGTCCTTGGCGCAGGCGGCCACTCCTTCGAGTCGCTTGTCGCTGCGTCAACTACGATGGCTCGGACGCGTACTGCGTATATCCGTTCGACATCTTCCGCGTTGTGCCTTGTTCGCGGTCGCTGGATAGGGCCTACAACTCGGAGAAGCAGGGTGAAAAAGCTGACAAAACAGCTGGCCTCGGTTGGTTCTTCTCCACTCCCTGGATGAGGTCCCAGGGATGCTGAGTGCCGCTGGTTGGAAGCCTTGCAAGTCATGGCTCAAAACCGGACTCAGTGGCGGACATGTACCTCTTCTTGTGGCGCTGACCCCTTCCATCCCCCAATAACAAACAACAAAAAATACTCAAAAACGATAAGTGGAAAATGGACAAAAACATTGCTTTCTTTCTTTTACTCTAATCCTGTTTTCTTATTCCGCCATGATTCCAATGGCACAATATCTGTACACAGATTGTTATATATATATATATATATATATATATATATATATATATATATATATATATATATATATATATATATATATATATATAGGTGTCAGCTTATACGCCGTAACGGCGCTTCGCTGCCGCGCGACCACCACTAGTCGCGCGCGGGCTGAGTATACCGCGAGGACGCCCACCCCTACGCGGATTCGAACCGGTGACCTTATGGTTGGAAAGCAAACATGCCGACCACTCGGCATGTTTGCGTTCTCGTCAGATCAAATGCAGCTGTTGCGTTTGCGCGCCCAGAGCAAACGCCGTCCATATCCATATAGCTTGTTTTTTGTTGTCTACGGATTTCGAATCTGTGTGAGAGTACCCTGAGGTCCTTTGTGGGTGGTGTGGGATGGAGCGCTTGGCTGGCCAAGATCTACGTGCGCCCATCACCAATCTTCTCTAGGCTCAATTGACGATTTCACTGAATTGATCGGCAGATCTAAATCGCAAACCACGTAGATTTGCGCTCGAGGTCATGCTAAAGTACGTCGCATTTATCGGGATTATTAATTACTCAATATCTCCAGGTCGTCTGTAAACAGGGCATAGTGTGTCCGAAGCAGACGAGATACTTCGTTCATGTGGATCAGGAACAAAATAATCCCTAGTACTGCGCTTTGGGATTCACCAATGGTGGGTGGATACCAGTCAGTTAGATGATCACCCACCTCTACACTCCACTTCCGCCCAGTAAGGAATTCGCTGATCCATTGATGCAGTGAGCCACTAGCACCACACTTCCTCAACGTATGCAGATTGACCTCATGGTTTGCCTTGTCAAACGCTTTACTGTAAACGATATCCAATGCTTTACCCCGGTTTAACGCTTTCAACCGTTTGTGGCGCATCAACAATAGGTCGGTGATAAAGATGCGCCCTTTATGAAACTATGCTGTGCAGGCGTCAGGTTTTCCGACTCCGGCAGCTGCAGTACATCATATTTTGCGATATCGACTACCTTGGCTAAAAGCGATGTCAGACAAATCTGCCCGCAACTTTCCACCTTTGGTCACAACCTTTTGGAATCCGCTTCACAACAAGCATTTCCAGTCGCCCGGCAACGCGTCTACAAACAGCATCATACACTCTTCTTTTCACTGACAGTCTGAGATCCCGCCGTCTCTACGGACAATTGAACTTGTGGAAATCCACACAGGCCTTGCTGATACACGAAGTAACTTCTTCAGCGATGTGAACACCCGAGGCCACATAGTGAACCGACCAACCACTTCCAGTGTATCACTTCCAATGACTGCGCACTGAAGGCTAAAACGTTTGGCGTATCGGTCCAATCCTGCAACAGTTATTTTTCTCTTTGAAGATGAGAAGCACATGGCGAAGCGTGTACCGTAACGCATCAGTCAAGTCGGCGGTGCTTGCCTAGCCAATGTGTCAGAACCAAAGAAGACTGTCTCTTCCTACTCAAGGTTTGTCTGTTGGTCACCTCACGCAATTTCCACTCCGGAGGAACCTGAAACAATGAAACAGTTCATGATCATTTCGACCACAAAGTTGAAAAGAAAAGCATATATGAGACAACTCTGGCGAACCTTACTTATCATGGGGAACTGAGGAGATAACTTCCCGTAGACACACGGATTCGGGAATCAAGGTAGAGCGATTTCAGAATAAGTAGTTTAGCTTGCACGCCCTTCATGGATAGACAGTGCCGCAAACTGGCGCGGCCAACAGAGTTGAATGCAGCTTTCAAGTCTAGGAATACTTTCATAGTCGGTCGCCCATACTTGTATCACTGCTTTAAGATATGGCGAAGAGTAAATGTATGGTCGATGCGACCAGATGCAGGGCGAAAGTCAGCCTGGATTTCAGTGATTCGCTTCACATCGGAACCACGAAGTTGACGAAGTATGTTACCCACGAGAAGTATGGAGGCAACGGAAATAAGTCTAATGGCTCGATGACTTTCGCATAAAGTACGCTGACCGTTCTTGTAGATGGGCACGTCAGTTGACGGTCGCCAGTCTGAACGCATTTCAATGTCCCAAGTCATGTTAACTGGAGAAGCAAGTGCAGTCAGTATTCACTTCCATCTTTCAGCAAAGTTGGAGGAAGACTGTCAGGTCCATTAGCCCCGTTTCGTTTCACCACGGCGAGCTCATGTCTAATCTCTTCCCACATCAGCTCAGGTGATTCGAGAAGCGGCAGTGTCGCAGAGGACCTGCTGTGCTGCTCTTCAAAGTTGACGAGGCTGATAATTGATCAACTGTCCATCTTTCTCAGCCATTGTCTCACTAACTGATGGATTTCACGGGCGCGTGTTGCAGATGAGGTGGAATAGTGTCCGGCTGTTCGCAATAACACCGTCTTTCTCCACCTCACTAACCGATGCAACCCATTAACGTTTGAGACGGTTTCAGTCAGCGTTCGGCCCACAATCCCCATTCATCACTGACAATTGAGGGGTCAGTTCGACATAATATTGCTGAAATGCGGCCTGCGAGTTCGAAGTAAAAGTGAGAGGTTTAGAATTTAGGCACTTCTTTGAAAATGAGGATTGAGCGCCAAGCACACACACGGCCGGAATCGGGACACTTGCTCCAACTTGACCGACAGTGGTGGACTGGTATGTGCTTTCTGTAGCCGATGGCAATGTGGTCATTTTGGATCCAGGTCATTGAAGAGTGCCAGGTGACGCGGTGTGAGCGTTTGTGCTGGAAAACAGTGCTGCTAAAAAAGGGTCGTGGTCGGCGCCAGTCGTAGGAATTGATCACCATTGATGGGCGCTCATTGATCTGGAAACGGCCTCCCGTACGTTGCTTATAGTTTTAACGACGACCCACTTGGGCATTCATGTTTCGAGCAACAATCACGATGTCAGTACTTTTTGCATATGGAGAAGACAAGAGAGTTCGCAATAAAATCGTATTTGATACCCTCCGCACTGCAGTCAGTAGAGGCATAAACAAAGGCGATGAAATAGCACCTTGTCTTCAGGTGGTGGTTGTTAACCCTAATAGAGGTTCGAATCCCGACCGCACACACGCGGCGGCTTACCGGTATCCAGTCGAACAGATTGACTTCAGCACCTTCGCTGAGGGCGATACCAACACTATAAATACCTTGAGCCATTGAATTAGTATCGCCAGGGACGCAGAGTGTAATCGTTGTCTTCAGATTTAGAACCAGGCTGTCGGAGATTCGTAAAAACGCTGTTGTCTTGTATGTGTGTTTCGGAGTGCAAATCATCGCACCACCTTAAGGTCCAGTCTTGTTGCGATGCATTCTCACTTGCAAATACAGAAGCGATAATGGGTCGCTAACGCAGACCCACGTTCAGTGTTGGAAGTCGGAGGATGTCCGTCTGAGCACCAAAATATTGAAACGTCATCTTCAGGTCTCAGGCGGCTCTTCACATACATAACAATTCTCTTGGGGGCCATCTTCTCTGCGGTTGCATGCTCCTCTTCGAACTTTCGATGCTTCTATACTTTCGCGCTGTTGATTGTGCCTTTTCCTTATTCCTATCTTGTTTTCCTATTCCGTCACGATTCAGATTACACAGTATTTGTACCACTGATTATGGTGTATATAAATATAAATATATATATATTTATATTAGTGGTTGGCGACATCCGGTTCGGATTTGCCAGTCCTCCTCCATAGGGGCAGCCACAGGATGCTTGCGCTGCACCACCCACAGCTCCATACACATGCCCCATATCGGGATAAGACCGGGACGCATGTTGATTAGAGCCACGTTTCTTCAACGGAGCCGGCCCATACTCCTTCACAGGCAAACACAAGCACGCTGTATTTGGGAAATCAAATGCACACAAAGTGTTGGTTAGGCCGTAGCCCACTACACACACAAACCATTTGCTTAGTGCCATTCTTGAGCCTGGCACGATCACGTGGACCGTGCACCCAGTCCCCTCCAACAACGGCCAACCGTCTCTTAGAGCCAGTATAGGCGAGGTGGGTGGCAATAGACAGGTAGGCACCTTAGCAACATGCACATCAAACGCAGCCACACCGGAAGATGTCAAGCAACAGTCGATCACGAAATGACGACATCAAATAAAATAACTTGAATAAAGCATATGAATATGCTGACTTAACTCTTCACTAAATTAGCATATGAAAAATATGTTATCAACATATCTGCAATAAATTCATGATGGCAGAAAAATAAATAAAAAGTACATGCAATAAACGCGAATCAACTTGAAGCAAAAAACGCCTTTCGTTTAAGCGCGTGTTTTGAGATTCTGCGGACATGACATAACCGCACTGTAAGTGTTGTTCCTGAATTCCGCTTTTTATTCCATTTCGATTAGTTTACTGCGCCTCCTAGTTGCTTGCAGTTACCTTGCATTCTATTAGCATTCCACTTCATATTTTATCGTTTTTCTCTCTTGCTATTCTGGCAAAGTGAATCGTGGCGTTCGGATTCACCGTGTCTCGGTGTTCAGATCATGGTTGTTCAGCCGAGCTGAAGTGGTAATAATAATCGAAGAAAGCATCAGCAATACATTAGTATGCAGTACCGACGCTTTGCTGCCGCGCAACCACCACCAGTCGCGGATGGACTAAGGATACTGTAAGGGTTGCTCGGTCCGCTATGCAGACTACAACTCGTTACCTCCGGATTACAAGACAGACTTGTGATCCTTATTGTCACTGCCCGGCATTCAGCTTACTTGATCATACTAACTTGTTGTACTGCTCGTATTTGAAGGGCATCACGAAGAATTTCTGTTCTCAACTCTATCCATTATTGGGTTTGCTTTCTACCAGCTACTGCTACTTTACTGCTATCAATCCCGCACTGAAGATGCCACCTCGAATGGTGGCGAAACGTTTGCAACCAAGTTGCCCAGCTCGGAGAACTCCACAACAACTGATCTATCTTAAGTTTTCAAGTCCAATGAACGTCTACAGGATACTCTTTTTCGAGTTCCAGGAAAGTGGAGAGCACCATTCTTTTTTCGTGTTTTTTCTTTTTGGGACGCATACTTATGGTTTCTTTCCTATACAGCCTCTTTTGGTGGGACCGGCTGACTGGATAGTCGGTTCAGATTAAATTCTATACATAGCTCTTACTCTTTTTATCCGCAGCTGTTTCTGAGCGCTGATGGTACTCGATACGTTCATCTCATTGGCTAGGGTACAACTCGGTGGTTTTTCAAGACATACGGTCTTTACCGGTTACCTAACTGCATGATCTTATTGCGCTTGCTTTGCGCTGAACTTAGCAACATGAGAACCAGCCCACTAATTGGATTTGAGGTGCATCTCTTTTTGTTCTGGTTATGGTAGGGTGCTACCAGCCACCGGCAGCACCGGTTAAAAGCGGTACCTCACGTTTTCGAGATCCGTATTCAATGTTGTATCTGCTGACTTTCCTCATCAATGTTTCTTTTTCACTTGTTTTCTCCACTTGTCCTGACATCCTTGCAATTACATACGTATATATCGCAATCACCTGGCTGTGATTCCTCTTCCAATTACTCTCCCATCCACGCGTTTTGATTGCGCTTCACGCGCAATTGATTCATTGCCCCAGAAACTGACATTATTGAAGACGACATTGACTTCTTAGAACAGAACTATTCTTTGGTCTGGGTCACGTAAATTACCAACCGCGGGGATGATCTTCCCTTTCGGAATGCACTTTCGCTTGCGTGTATCACGTTTTGATTCAGTTTACCTAAGCCTTGATAACCGCATCCTTTCTCACCTCATGTTTCCTCTGCGTTCCCACTTTTGGCACTAGTAGCATCATTTCACCGCTCGATCTATCACTCTATCGACGGGGACAACGTTCATAACCCGTACACTCTCGGTAGGAGCCAACCTCAGTGGCGTTTCTGTTGTGAGTTTCTTCATTCATCCCTCTCCCGTTCAGCCTCCTCTTACCATGATCTTAATTATTAGGCATAATATAGCTTTTTTGCAGCACGATAGCCGGTTGTTAGCTCTCCAGAACGATGTCCATCCGTTACTGGTGACTCAGCCGGCATGCTTCGGTTGCAGGTTGTATTTTTCTCCTTCCTTTCTTACGTATTGCGGCAAAATTGCTGAGTTTTTCCACCTCTAGCTAACGTGTACAACGTCGACACCCTCAAGCACTTGCGCCACATTGCCAACAAGCCGAACATTTCAGCGGTTTCAGCATCCTCAATTTGATCAGAAAACGAGAATTTTCGAAAAGCAATCAATTAACTACAGCTGCTTTAACAATAAAGCTGCTAAAAATACGCTGCTCTATGCAATTGCCACCGGTCTTTCTGTTGGTGTCAACTTGCCTGTCTTTGGCTCTCAGTTACTACTTTCTGTTGATAGTACTTTATGCCCTTCGAAAGCTGTACCACCCATTCTCTGGCCACCGATCATCTCTCCGACGATACATGTACTCTTCGCAACTTCTGATCGCTGGGACTTTTTCTTGAAAATAACCATGACCCCTTTACTTGATCTTGTGCTTCGGCCTCTTGATCCGAAAATAGTCATGATTACTCGACATGTAGGCGCTCAGTCTCCGCTATCTCTCTGATTTTATCTACCTTGCATTAACCTTTGTGCTTTCTCTACCCTCACATACTACACGACGCATGCGCACACCGCTATCTTTTTGACATCCGTGAAGCTCATTTTTCATCTGTAGCACAGTTGTGTCACGGTTTTTGTTGGGGTATTGCAGTTGTCGTTGCTCACATGCTGGCCCAGTGCAGACTTGTGGAGTGTATTTTTGGCTGTGCACTGGTTCCTGGTTACGTTTTAACTTCGTGGCATCGGTTCTCCGCAATTTTAATGCTGATGGCTGGTGATGATACGCTGGCTGTGGTGGCAGGCACCAAGTAGCAGAGACCAATATACGCTTGGATTGTCCTAGTTTACATGTCTAGAATATGAATGAAGTCATGATACCGAGTATTCTTTTGTCTACTGAGTCTAGTATTCTGTTCTCCAGACGGAGATTCCCATGTGCTTCCCTAACGTTTTTGTTGTTTTTATTTCTGTTCTCTTTTTTAGATGGACCGATTATTGCCCCTTCGGTGTGCCTCTTAAGGGCACTCGGTTATTACCAGTAAAGTTGCCCATCTCCACGGTACAGTTTTGCTAGTGCATCTATTTCGTTCTTTCAGGATAAATCAAGGTTCATACCCCCTCATCAGAGGCAAGTACTTGCTACATTGCCGAGACCCATAACAGATTCACTTTTGAAGACTTATTTTCCTATGTCAGCCATTTCCATCAGCGCATCAGCTGTGTAATTGACCTTACTTACGCGGCATATTATGATCCGAAAGTAAGTTCTTCCTATAGGAGTTATATTATACACTAGATTTTACGGCAGTTAGGTGTGCGGTACCATAAAATTTATGTCGAGGGTCATCAGGTTCCACACATTAACCACGTCAAAGAGTGAGTTATAGTGTGCTTTCGTCCTTTTATATTCATCTCCTTTACCATAGGTTCTCGCGTGTCATCGACGAAGAACGTTCGAAATCCCCGGGTAAGCTCCTTTTTTAATCCAGAGTATACTCTCACATTTCTCTTACTGTTCCCCCTTATGAGGCACAGAATCAAAGGAAAGTAGACACTGCATTTATTTTAAATCCATTTCACCTTGTTTTCCTATGTGGATAAATTTAATCTTGCCCTTGGTATTAATTATGTATATTTATCTCCACGATCTGATAACAGATAATGTGCCATCAGAACCATGACAGAGGGAAAATGAATTACAATAGAAAACGATTTTTCCGTTTCTATACACGTTTCTGTTTTTTGCTTTGATGTTTTCATATTCCATTAGACATTGACTGCTAGATGATGCGGTTGAACAACACTATCTCTACTGATGTCCGTTGCGCGCCCAGCGTTTCCAACCACTGGGAGTCCGAGTCGCGTGATCCCCATCCTGGAAGGCGGACCGGTCCGACGGATGCTAAGCTAGAGGTTACCTTTTCCATGCTCCTCTACGTCATTGGTTGTCCACCACTGCACTTTTTCTAATCGCTTTCCGGGAGCGCAAATAACGCTTAACAGGGAAAACGATAGCCTGGCATATGCGTAATAGGTGGCCGTGCCAATGCATGTGGAATCGGAGAATGTTTTCGAGGCACTCGGTTTCGGACTTCTGTGTTACTTACGTAATGTTGCGACCACACGCGAGCGATCCTATGCAGACAACGATTGTCAAAAACCGACAATCGCTTCATTCCTTCCGAGCGAATAGACATGGTCTCAGCCGTATAAGAGGACCGCGCGGATAGAGATAATGTGCACTCTGCACTTCATCTTCAGACTGATCGCCACGACGCCATAGGTGTCTCAATCTGATGAATGCAAGGCGTGCCTTTGCTATCCGCTGTGAGACCTCCTCTCCAACATTACCGCCAGCCGTGATGCAACTCCCCTTATTAGTGAAGCGGGGACTTTTTCAAGACGTCACCGGCAATGATGGGGCAAACAGGCATCTGCCAATCTTGAAGTAGTATTTTGCATTTGACGGGTGAAATATTGGCCATAATTAGACGCCTCTATCCCTAAGCGTTTCAAGGCGCTCTAGACAGCTTACGGATCGTCCCCAAGCGAAGTGATGTCATCGGTGCGGTCTAAATCCGTGACTCTGTCACCTGGAACAAGCTCACTACCGCACTTTTGACGCTTTCCAATACTCGGACGACATCTTCAATGGCAAACTTGAGGAGGAAAAGTAAACTAGTGCAAACTTGATGAACACTACTGGTGACAGCAAACCAAGAGGTAGGCCTGCCACAAGCCCTGACTTTGCCCAATGTGTTAATGTGAAATTTCTTCAGGATGTTTACTAACTTTTACTAACTTTTTTAGTAAACAGTTCCACAATGCAGATCCATCTACGGAATAATATGCGGCTCGGATGTCTAAGAACACTACAATTGTTAGCCGTCGATGGACGTGACGGAGTTCAAGAAGTTTGCGGAGTGTGAAGAGTTGGTCAAAGCAACCTCGGTCTGAACGAAAACCACATTGTTCCCCTCGGGAAACGCTCTATCTAGTCGCTGAAAACATGCAGAGTAAGATGGAAACGAAAAGCTTGGACACAACGAAATTCTGCAGTAATCAGCGCAATCTTCTTGAGAGCCTTGCGAATCGGGACAATGACCGGTTTTACCCATGCAGTTGGAACTTTCTCGTCAATCCAACTTTTCGTGAACTACGATAAGATTTCACTGACAAATGCATTCCCGCCATCTCTGAATAGGACCGCGAGCTTTATGACACTTCAAAGACTGGATTGCGCTCCGGATCTCTGCTTCGGTAGAGGGACTGGTGCGGACACGGCACCATCCTAGGGAAACGAAGGTGTCACAGTGGGTTGTGCTGAGTACTTAAATTGGAAAGCAAAGTGCTCTTTTCCGCAACCAGAGCGCCTATGTAGATTGATGATTTTCGTGCAGTCTGACTCGCAGATTGTTTGAGTGATAGTGTTTGAATTGCAACCAGTGGTCTTGATGAGGTACAATAAACCGCGGAAGTTTCCAGCCGATGCAGCGGCTTCCATCTCATCAGCTCGTTTTGACCACCAGGATTCACGCTCAGGGCGAAGGCTTGATTTCTGCTGTTGAGAAACAGACCGACGGTGTTCGTTATGTTTCGCACCGACCGCACAGTCCATCGATGATCTAGCATCTCCCGGGCGTTTTACTGGTATCCAGCTTTTGGCTTGCAGCGAGTGAGGCCGGAGCTTGATGAGCCGACGGACAGCATGGCTTGTTGCAAATTTGACCAGTGTTTATCAACATACAGGGTAGGGGGAAGATCGATATTTTCACTAAGCCTCTATTGATACTAAGTTTTCACCGTTGGGTCCTCTAACTTGTGAGTGCTCAGTCGGGTTTACTTGACCCTGAGTGAACCACCGAAACGCATGTAAACTGTCGAACACATCAAAGCATGATCAGTTTCAACGCAAGTTGACCAAAATAATTTGCAATCGTGTACACTTCCGTGCGACGTGCGACTTATGGCTATGTTATCAATTTGTGACCAGCGCTGCATTGACGACGGTAGCCGCCAGCTGACATAATGGCGTTCAGGGTGACGTAAGCTCGTACTAGAGAGGAAAAGTTCATGGTCAGCACATAGATCGAGCAGTCTCTCCGTTGTCAGAACGAACATTATCATACCCACCAAGGGGGCATTCATATGGAAGCAGCCGGCCGATGCGTAAGTTGACGTCTCCTGCCATAATGAGAATGTTTGTTTTAGGCGACCTAGGAAGCAGCTCATGAAGATATTGATAGAACTGGTCCTTGATTGTATCGGAGCTGCAGTCAGTGGGCGCTTAGGCGGAGATCACGAAAGGAACACGCTTGTCAGCTCGACCTTTGCTAACCTTACAAGAGCCGCGTAGCCACATAGCACAAAGGCGATTGTTGTTTGGAATCCAATCAAGAAAGGCGGCCTCGGCTATGGCACCGTGGGCGATCCCAACACCAGGTTGCAGATGCGGCAGGATCATCGTCACCAGAAAGAGGGAGATGGAAGCGGGTGTGCTTGGATTGGGGACGACACTTGGAGGACTGCGTTGGAATCCTGAAACCGTGTTTCGCTGGGGTCTCGACTGCAAGGGACTCCACCATGCGTGCAAGTTCAGATTGCTGTTTGGTCTGCAACAATGTGCGCACATTAATGGTTGCTCGTTTGGACTGCATTCTAAATTGCAGTAGTGAAGATGCCTGACTTCGGGGATGGCCGCCCCCTGTTGAGGACTGTGTGGTTGAGTTGACGGATGGTAAAAGAACAACTTCACCGGCTGAGGTAGGGTTGTTCACCGTTGAAGAATCAAGTGACTTTGGGGGGGAACTATATCAGGAAAGAGTAAATGAATTTGTGTCGTGAGCTTGTGGAGTTGGCATAGTAGCACGACAGTGGTCATCATGAGATCTAAAGAGAGCGCGCGTACTTGTGTGGTCCCATAGTTCATCAGTAGGGGAGATACTACGCGGTTGCCTGGGCCAAAGTAGGTGGGTTTTCTTACGGCCAAAGGGCCTAACCTACAAGTCAACAGGGCGAGATAAGGGTTTCGTACCCGTTGGGAGTCGTTGACTGCTTATTCAGTCATACGTCTTTCGAATGACGAAAGGCCCTACCAGGAACTCAACACTCCCGAAGTCAGACGCAGGATCCGATGTTAGGATTGCTTGCCGATGTATAATGTCTCCGATTAAGACAATGGGCAGTGACTTTATCTAGTGACAATTTACATCCGCCACTTCACAGTTTTGATAAGCAGACACTTATACTCTGTATGGGGAGAACGCTGACCATGTGCAAACCCACCACGTCCTGAAACACTGCCTCTGAACCATTCGCCGGAGCGGGAAATACCCGGATCTCCCAGCTGGGTTAGCGTAAACCTCCTAATATACCCACGTTCTTTCCCCATGACAGACACCCGTATCAAAAACGGAACCACTTCTCTCTCTGAATATATATATATATATATACATATATATATATGTACATATATATATATATATATATATATATATATATATATACTGTAAGTTGATTTAGCCCAACTGCGGTGAAGAAGCATCAAGATTGCAACATCAGCCTCAGCATGGAGCACACATACATACATGGTTGGCGGCATCCGGTTTCGGATTTGCCTCTCACTGTGGCCAGCCACAGGACGCCTGCGCCTACAGAGGGACCATGGGTGGCTTGGCCACCCATGGCCCACAGCTCCAACCACACACCCCATATCTAGTGTAAACCCGAAGGAATAAGACCGGGAGGCATGTGGATGGGAGCCACGTTTCAACAACGGAGCCGGCCCACACTCCTTCACAGGCAAACACAAGCACGCTGTATTTGGGGAATCAAGCGCATACCAGGCAGTGGCTGGACCGTAGTCCGCTCAACACTGAGTGCATGGAACTGTTCTTCGAGCCTAGCACGGCCACAAGGACCGTGCACCCCGTCCCCTTCAGCAACGACTAACTGTCTCCTGGAGCCAGTATGAATGAGGTAGTGGGTAATAGACAGGTAGGCACCTTGTCAACATGCACATCAAGCGCAGCCACATCGGGGATTTCATGCAACAGCCATTCATTTGAAACGACAAGGTGAAATAAAATAAATCGAATAATGTGTACAGATACGGTGGCATAACTCCTCGGTATATTACCATATGAAGTAAGTTGGTTAGCAACGAATCTGCGATAAGTAAGAAATGTTCACAAGTTGCTTAGTAATGCTACAAACGCAACAAAGTCACCGAAGATAAGCGCAGTTAGCGTAAGCAACGTGGCCAGTTAATAGAAGATTATTCAGGTAGGCAGAACAAACCAAATAAAGTGGGATGAGATTTATACAGCTTGAAAAGACCTAGTTTAAGTGTAAGTTGGTTTAGCCCAACTGAGGTGAAGAAGCATCAAGAATGCAACATCAGTCTCAGCATGGGGTTGGATAAAATTTCATTCACACTGAGAGGCAAATCCGAAACCGGATGCCGCCAACCATATATATATATATATATATATATATATATATATATATATATATATATATATATATATATATATATATATATATATATATATATATATACGTGACTTAATGTAGGTGACGTAGTCGTAAACTTTTACAGATAAACTAATTATTATGGATAACAAAGCCATTAAATTAAACCACTCACCTGCTATGGCTTCTCTTAAAAAACAGCTGTACATGAATGTGATCAACCCAACACCTTATGATCACTGGCGTCCAATCTGCTGTTTCTACCTTGTTTGTGTCCCCAAACGCAGTGTTTCTGTGCACTTTCAAACGCTTTCTGTTATCTCCATGCAAGGCATCTTATGACCCTTTCGTGTGTCAGTGGCTTCTCATGTGATGCATTCCTCCATTCCAAATCATTCCTGAATGATAAGTTCCCATCACCGCTCTGTGTCGATACGTCGTGAACACTAATCGCCTGTTTTGATCATTCTGACTTCTAACTAATCACGCGCTACCTTACTTAGTCGTTTGACCAATGCCCCGATACTAGTTTTCAATCGACTCCAAAATTCGACCCGGCGGACGACTGCCTGACTCAGGAGAATAACGATAGCCGCGGGAGCCCATAGAGGCCTCATCTAGTTGCAGCGACTAATGACCGGTCACTGATGGCTATGCAAAAATACACAGATAGCGACATGTTTCTCCACAGGTGATTTTACTATTACGTTTTCCTTTGTGACTGATAGAATAACCAAACCTCGTACTAATATTTACCCTCGGTAAAATGCCATTTGATCCCTTTTGGGAGTACTTACCCCCAGGTTGTTAACCTCTTCTCTATAGTCTAGACCAAGTCATCGCTTGGCCTCCCCTTCTCTTCCATCTAGACTCCGGGCGCGCAAACAACGGATGCTGCGAGAGTCGGCGTGTTGGCATGTGCATCACCTGACCCAACCATCGGAGTCTAGTGCGTGATATGATGGTACTGAGCGATTCACTCGCTCTTCCTGCACCAAATACGTGACAACAAACACGCTCATTGTTCACGCGGTGTTCCTTCGAGACATGAGCTAAGCTTCGAAAGCAGCGCCGATCGAACGTATCTAGTCTCATTATGTCTGCCGATTTAATGGGCCAGGTTTCGTAACCGTAAAGAAGAGTTGAACGAACGACTTCATTGTAAAGTGCTCTTAAAAGCAAGAGTGACGTCGCGTCGGCGCCACGGGTGGCGGGGATTGGCAAAAGCATCCCGACCTTTTGCTATACTGTTCGTGACCTCCTCTTCAATCCAACGGGCACTACTATAGCTGCCCAGATACTTAAATTTCTTGACGACTTCTAGCTGATCACCGCCAAGGTTCCGCGCAGCAATGGGTCCCTACCAATCTTGGCGAAGGACTTTCGAGGGTGCAATGCACAACCCGAAATGACTGATAACCACTTAACTTTGTACCGCTATAATTCCAGGGAAATTTAGTTCGTTGCTTATATCATCGTGCTAGTGTAATCTGCAGCCCCGAGACGCTGGAAAGTGAACCTAGGCTCATCTCTAACACATTGCAAGGAAATTGGTATCCTGTAACTTTCATCGAAAATGCACTCAAAACAGCCCGATTCTCTCAAGTCTGTCGTTACAGTGCCAAAAGGGGATGTATTTCTTACTGTTCCTTTTAAAGCTGACGTTGCTTTCGAACTGTTGTATAGCAACATCGATGGCGGTAGCCCAGACATCTCCGACCGCCAATCTATAACTACTTGCCGAAACAAGACCGTTGATTCTTCCGCGTTTAAAGGATGAATTCCCAGTCAGGTTCGCATCGTTTGTCTTACACCAATTCATCTGCACCTGTGGTGCTAGGTGTCTTGGACATACTACCAGGTGTTTGTTCAAGTGAATCGCTGGGCATCGTCCTGCGTCACTACAAAAAGTTACTGTAAAATCCATCAACTGTTCTATTTTACAGCACTTGACAGTGGACATCAAGTCCAGATGAACGAGCCGTTTGTACCATCCCAAAACGGTTCAAGAAACATCTGTTGGCCATTTCTGAAACCATCGCAGTCAAAGTTCTGAAACACGAACTATGCAAACAGCGCACATAGTTACAGACTCCGAAATTACCTTGACCGTGAAGTTTCTCCATCGTCTCATCTCGGCCTTCAATATAGTTATGTGAACAGCCTCCAACACGTGCTACTTCATGCGACAGTCTGATCAAACCATGAATTTATTGTTCATACTGCTTGGTTAGTGAGTTGGTTGCCTTCTTTACAGTCTTTTATCCAAGCTTGACAAGCCTCCACGAGCTTTATTCCCTTCAACATTTTGCTTTAAAATTCTATACGCCTGATGAGAATTATCGAAAAGTATATTCTTCAGCCATTTACTGACTTCTGACTTAAAGGGGAATAATTTAAGAGCTACTCCAGTGTAGCTCGGCACGTTTGTGTGCTGTCATTTAGCCGGAGCTCGGATGCCGACTCCAGAAGATAGATTGGGTTGCGGAAAAACTTTTATTTGTACAGCAAAAGGTTCCCTGTATGCCTAGCTGTAAAAAACGACACCGTTGGACGCTGCTAGCTATGGGAACGCAACATGCACAGCACACGGAAGCGGTCGCGTGTTACAACCGAAACAGTCACCAAGCAACAATGATGGTGCTCTACTCAAGCAATCCGACTTAACAACCTGTTCAACCATCGGCATCGGTCGCTTAAACGTACCATGAAATAATAGTGTTACTTAGAATTTTGCACAAGCAAACCAGACTGCTACAGTCACAGATGGGCGCAGTGTCGTCGGTATACGCTAAGTCAAGAAGTCGACCACATGTAAGCAGCTTCACATCGTCTAGGTCGTGCCCGGCGAACACCATTTCCATGACTTCCTTAATGGCGGAGTTAAAGAGGAAGGTGCTAGCGGGCAATCTTGTTTCACACCGCGGGAGATATTGAAAAGCAGCGACAGTTTTCAGTAATCCCTCACCCTGCCCGAACTATGCTCTTAAAAAGTTCCGATAATTTTCACGTATTTATCGGGCACACCCTTCTT